>CM041637.1:41256356-41319489 GCA_023333625.1 Bothriochloa decipiens
TGTTGCCGGTGTGGACTTCACCACACACGTGTCCGTAGTCACCGGGCTTGTGCTCTGCACGGACAGAGCACACGCCTCTGTCATGAGCAAGCCTGGACCCTCATCTTCTTCTGCGGTGAGGTGGGCCTGCTCGCGCCGTGGCTTGCGGCAATCCTTGGCCCAGTGGCCAAATTTACCGCAGTTCCGGCAGCGATTGTCGCGGGGCGTTTCGCTGGGTGCATCGCGCGTCATGTCGCGGGTAGCGCCCTTGCTTCTGGGAGGGCCACCTCGCTTCTTCTGTCCACGTGGTGGACGGCGTGAGCCGCTGCCGCTGCTGTTCATGCCACAACCGGATGAAGATTCACCGGTTTGACGCTCCTTCATCCGCGCTTGCCACTGCTCCTCTGTGAGCAGCAGCTTGCCACCAGTCTGCTGCTCGGTCACCGCCGTGTCCAGCAACGTCTCGATGGAGAGCGCGATCTGGGAGTACTTTTCGGGGACGACAGGGAGCAGCTTCTCAACTGCCCGCTGCTCGGTGGTGTCCTCACAGTAGATGCTGAGGGAGCTCATCATGCTGGAGAGCCGGAGCGCGAAGTCATCAACGTGCTCGCCGTCGTGGAAGGACAACAGCTCCCAATCTCTGCGGAGCCGCTGCAATGTCGTCTTCCGGGCACGATCAGACCCGACATGGATCGCTTTGATTGATTCCCATGCGTCCTTTGCTGTCTTCTTGGTCGCCAGGGAGCGGATCATCTCCTGGGGAACAACAGAGAGGAGGGCATCGACCGCCATGCGGTCTTCTTGGCGGCTGGCCTCACCAAACTCGATGGTTTCCCAGAGGCCGCGAGCTTCAAGCTTCACACGCATGAGGAGGCTCCAGTCCTCATAATTTGTGCGTGTGAGCTGCGGGAAGGGTGTGCCTCCGACCTCCTTCACCGTACGCTCAACAACCACCTCTCGGACATCTCTGTGCCGGCCTCCTCTGCGTGTTGTAGAAGGAGATCGTCGGCGGTACTGCCGTGGATTATCATCTATGTTCTGCTGAAGACATCTTGCTAGATCAACCTTGGCTCCGATACTAAATGTTGGAAGCTAAACTAAAACTAGCAAGCACAGGCTGAGTTCAATTGGTGAACTGGATCTTTAGTAGAATAGCTTAATTCATTCATATGGCCATGGTGGCCTATTTATAGACAAAGGGCAGATCAGTTCAGAGGGTGGCTGAACTGACTGGATACATCTAGCCTGCTGTTACAGGCTGGCTAAGTCAAAACAAAATTGACTTTTACTACTAGCTATGCTAAGCAAACTTTGTTACAACATCTAAAACTTACTAAGTTACTGATATACTAAATGGCTGCCTTGCTGTCATACAGCAAGCCAATGTAGCAGTCATACAGGCTGCTAGTTCATACTAGTTCACACACTGGTGCTAAACAACCATTGAAGCCTAGAATCATCTATCATGCAATGCCACAATCTATGTTGTCCTATACAGTGTGGTTCACCATAATGTTTTCTTAATTATTACTTCCTCTGGTTGCCAATAAGCACCATTTTATGTTGTGCGAATTTGGCAGGCTTAAACTTTGACCATCATTTGTATCGCAGAATACTTTGATTGAACTTTGTAAACCCGCTATATTTTGCACAGGTTTAGATTCACTAAGAATAACCTTTGAACATTTTGTGTTGTGTGCACTCATCAGTTTCATTGCTAGATTTGTCTTCAAAAGTATTCAACATCTAAACTCACTATATTTTGCATACATTTTGGACTAGGAATTAGTGGTCAATGACTTAAAACTAGTTTCTTGGTGATCACGCCACTGTCCAAAGCAGGACAAATAGTGTATGAATCCATAGCTATTTTGAAGCAGAAAATTATCTATGATAATATGATGATACTTATAAAGAGAGGTTATACTAAAAGTTTTATGGTAAGGGGCTTCTTATTGCTATTTCCTTAGACTTAACAAACAGTGTTCCATGTAAAACTATGATGCAATCATGCAAACATTTAAGTTGAAGTCGCTTACTCACTTATGCTAAGATTCTGCTAGGCGGATTCTGCTGGTCGTTGTTTGCTGGTACAGCTTTTTTTAGTATTATCACTATTAATATTTAATATTAATATAAAAGCTTACAGTGGGGGCTTCCCGTGCTGTACCATTTTCAAAAGAAAAAGTCGCTTGCTCACATGCCATACAACTTTCTGCAGCTTGAGATGGCAGAGGAGTGTCTTCTACATGCTATGGACCTCAGTGGTTTGTTGCTTTTGTATTCTTCCCTTGGGGATGCCGAAGGTATTAACAAATTGGCACCTGTAGCCAAAGAACAAGGAAAGAACAATGTTTCTTTCCTTTGTTTCTTCATGCTAGGAAAGCTGGAAGACTGTCTTCAATTGCTAATAGAAAGGTAGAGGCATCTGAGCAAGATTTTCATGCTTAACCTTAATTTTTTTGTCTTATTTTTGTCTCGTCTACTGTCCCTTGTACAGCAATCGTATTCCGGAAGCAGCATTGATGGCGAGATCTTATCTTCCGAGCAAAGTCCCTGAGATTGTAGCATTGTGGAAAAAGGATCTCCAGAAGGTCTTCTGTCCTATGAGTCCCCGTTCTACTCAGTTTTATGCTAAATCTTTCTGCATATATTAATTAGGTTAAGTTGGTCTTAGTGTGCGTATCTCAGGATAAATTTTCACCGTCTTAAGTTACAAACTCAAGCATGGTATTATTATTTTAGCAAAACCCTGGTGCAGTCGACTGCTGGAATTGATTCTGAATTTACTTGTAAAGGATGTTTTCAATTTCGTCCAGCACAATCTACCTAATAATTTTTGCCTTCAAAAAATCTACCTAATAATTTTAGTACACTTATTATTGGTTGAGGATTAAAAAAAATTAGCTAAAATCATGTGATATTTGCTGTCTCAAGTTTAGACTTGGGCATCACTGTCTTCAAATTGCAGGTCTAAGTTTATTAAATATGCACTGTTTTGTTCCATTGCTTTTTTAGGTAAACCCAAAAGCAGCAGAGTCGCTGGCTGATCCTAATGAGTACCCAAACTTATTTGAAGACTGGCAGATTGCTCTCAATGTAGAAGCTGCTGTTGCCCCGAAAAGGTTTTTGTTCTTTTATCCTTTGTCTTGTGCCTGATTACCTCTTGCATCAGATGAGGGTGCTTTAATTGCGCTCATCTGTTGAAAATCTTAAGTGATGTCAATACTCATATATTTTTCCAAGCTATCATCTTTTACTGACACACACAAAAATTGTTTGAACAGGGGTATCTATCCACCGGCCGAGGAGTACATGATTCATGCTGAAAGGTCAAATGAAAGTTTAGTGGAAGCTTTTAAAAATATGCATGTACATGAAGAGATGGAACCAGATGATACTGAAGACACTGTTCACGAGGTACTATTATCTAGTGTGATTGATTCCTCGCAAAAAAAAGGAAGATTGGTGGTTATCTGATGTTAGTTGCATCTTATTGTTTACTATGTGAAATATCCTAATTTTGATATTGATACTATGGTTTCTGTACTCCCTCTGTTTCAAAGTATAGATCACTTCAGTTTTTTCCTAAGTCAAACTTCCCTCACTTTGAACAAATTTTTCAAAACCTATGTTGACATCAACAATTTCAAATAAATGCACTATATCAAGACACATTCCATGGAGAATTTAATGAAACTAATTTGATATTGTGTTAGTGCTTTTCCTAAAACTGGTCAAAGCTGGAAAAGTTTTGGTGATCAATAATTTGTAATGGAGGGAGTAGTGTGGATATTATAGTTTAACTTCTTTGCTTATGAGTGTGATGCTCTGCTCTGTTTCATTTCATACATTTAAAACTAACAGAAATATGTTTTGAAGATAACGATCAGAACCTCTGAGCTGCTATATATGGTATAGGACTGTCTCCTGTTAGTTTCAAGTTTGTTGACCTATTATCTAAATTGATAGTTGTGTGCACTTCCAAAGTTCTGTGCTTCTGTTCAAGCTTCATACTGTCATCATTTTCCGTTTCTTTCATGATTTTTGCTACATGTGATTGCTTATATATATGTATGTATTGCTTCCCATTCACTGTTCTTGCAGAACTGATAATATTGATCATTGTTCAACAGGTTATTGAGGATGGTGGAGTAGAAGAGAGTCAAGAAGATGCTGTTGAGGTTGATGCAGAGGATGATGGAGTAGAAGAAAGCCAAGATGAAGCTGTTGAGGTTGAGGCTGAGGGTTCAACTGATGGTGCTGTCCTTGTGAATGGAAACAGTAGTGAGGAACAGTGGGGTACGAAAAATGAAGAACCATCAGCATAAAAGCTGTAGTTGAGCAAGTGTACAGTCCTAAATACCTTGTTTTTCCTGGTCTTACCTCCCAATGCACGATATTAGGAAGCTCCTGCTGGGTGATCTATTCTGGATATATCCAGTTTCCCTTGTCTTTAGCAGTATGGCAGTTCAGGGAGTTTTGATCAACATAGGATTCATTAATTTTATTACAAGCCTGGTCAAACATTTTTAAAAGTATCCCTTAGAATGTTTTGCTTAACGTTCCTTTTTCTGTTACTGATGCCTGCTTTCTTGCTACCGTTCCCTTGTTTTGTTATGGACTTCCACCAGTCTTTTAATGTACACAATTTCGCTAGAATGCTTCTAATGGTTATCTTTTCTTTGCAGTGCTGACTCCTGAGCAATAGTGGATCAATGGGACAGCAACTTTGCTTCGGTGGTGTAGTTTGTAAAGGTCAGATGCTATTCCAAGTAAACAATTACTCATGTACCATAGAATCTTTTTAGTCATGTTAAAGTTATAATAGAAGTAACCAATTTTAATGCAGGTTGCTGACTGCCATCTAGAGTACATGCAAGGCATTTTTCTTGAGCGGTATTAAGCATGGGATGTGCTCTAGGATTGGCTTATCCACATACGAAGTTGGACCACAATTAATCAACACTTCATCTTTGTGCCCTATAGGAAATTTTGTGCTTTCTTTCTTACATGTAGATCAGGTCTTTAGGTCTCGAAGACATTTTATAGCCTTCCACCGAGATGGGATATGATTGGTGATCGGAGGAGTGATATTTTACAGGGTACATAGAGTAGCAGCTTGTCGAACTGAGAATGTTTTACCTGTGATGTACATCGGACTTGGGAGCTTTGTATGATTGTGTTACCTTTCCAATGGTAGCGAATAATAAGTTTAAAGCAGATGTTTTCAATAGCCTGTTTAGTTAAATGTGAACGATTTGTGTTGGTCTATGTTTTGTTGTGATGGCTGCTGGATTGTGTCGGGGAGGCCGCGTGGTGCGGTATCAGTAATCTGGTCTCCCGCGTGGTGCGGCACCGGAAGCGCGAGTCCAGTTCATTTCTGCGGTGGATGTGTCTTGCGCTCAAAATAATCGAAGGGGTGGTCGCGTGCTCAAAATAGTCGAAATGGCAGTGGGATTATTTTTTTATCATTGTGGTAGAGCGGCAGAAACCAAAACGCCTTCTATCTGGCCAGAGTTACACTGACAGCAGAGATTGGAAATTATTTGCCGACAGGAGGCTATGGAAGGCTACCTCTACGTCTAGAAGTTGGGCCAAATTGGGCTTATGTTTATTTGAACATACGCTGAGTTGCATTACAAACTTTTCGACCTGTAATGAGTTCCACAAGAAAAAAAAAAACCGTACACAAGTTAACAAAAAACAAGGGATACTGAGATCGCAAGTAAAATAAATCACAAAATTGATTGATCACGATTATACATCTGATCTAGTATACAGTACTTATCATCCACGTTAAATTAAATAGCCAACTGCACTAGTACTAAAACAGGAACTGATACTGTCCAAGACAACAAAAAAACACAAAATATACACACTATGCAATTCAAGCAGAACTACGGATACAATATACAAGGAATGAGGCTGAAAGCAGCTTAGGCCCTCTAAAACAGTTACATTCGATCATTAAGCCTTTGAAAACAAGTTGTACAACAAAATACACCACCTGGTTGTATGAAACACATTCTCTCAAGGGCTTTGATGCACGTCTGTCCCGCTTAATGCTGCGGACCCGTAGTCTAGAGATGAAAGAGCAGGTATCCCCACATTTCTTTTAGCCAAATGGATTACTACCCCCAACGGAGCCGTAGGATGGTGGGGTGTTTGGCTGCGGGTATCTGGGAGGAGCCTGCTGATCAAAACCCATGTTGAAACCCAAACCTTGTTGCCTGTGATTTCACACGTCAGACATCAGTGTTGCAGGAAATATAATACAGGTCTCAGGTCAGGGTGATGTTTTATACCATCCTAAGCAATCAAATTGTTGAGAGCATAAATAAAGGCCCTTTAAATCACAAATTCAACCAGTGAGCAAAAACGCTTAAACCCCCGAAACAACTACTGCCATCCCCACTGAATGCCAAGGGTTCAGATGATAGCAAACTACTAGTTTAGACAAAACAACTCTACAAAAAGCAAAAAGGGCAAAAAGGTACAGCCAGACACCCGCATTCATCTCCTCTTATTACAAGACAAATGAGGCCGTCACAGCATTTTTTAGAAGATCAATTGACCAGTAATTTAAGTTAAGATAATTCAATGGTGAAATATGGCTACTGTGTAGTTGATCTCAGCTACTTAAATCTGTGATCCCAATCTACCACTAAATGTTTCAACTTTTGAAGATATAGTAAATACAACATTTACTCACGTTGCAAGCATGCTATTATGCTGGGGCATGGGCATGCTGTTCGGAACTTGCTGCATCATGAAATGACCTGATTGAAGCAAAAATTAGCACAGTGCACAAAAAGGAGGTACTAAAGAACAAGATTACAACAGAGAAATATGCAATTACTTGGATGTGCAGCTGACTGATAGAGCTGTTGAGGCTGCTGTTGAGGAACACCAAAACTAGAGTTGCCAATTAAGGGTTGGGGAGCTGGGCCTGCTGATGCTCCTGCTGGCCCAGATGGGGGCTGCTCACAGATAAGACAAATTGATGTTAATGGAAAAGTATGAGCATGTTAACAAAGAGAATAGGAATGCAAAATATGCATGACGACCCAAGTCTACAGTAGACATTTTAATTATACCATGTGAGCTTGAATTGGAGCTGACTCGTTCCCAAGATCAAAAGGGTTTGAAGCTTTCACAGGCTGGGGGTGGGAGTATGCATGTTGCGGATACACAGGTTGCTGATATGTAGGCTGAGGAAATGCTCCATGAGGATATGCTTGCATTCCCTGGAACTGGAAGAGCATTCCTTATGTAAGATAAAGAGACAGTACCAACTCAGGTGCAGAATATGCTACACATATGAGAATGACATGTGTACCGCTCCAGGTGGATATTGCATGGCGTATCCCATTCCAAATTGGGGAGCTCTCTGCCAACCAGGCATCATTGGAGTTGGTGGTGGATATAGTGCAGTGAAGATATCCTGCAATAAGTTTTGTCCGTGTCAAATATGTTCATGCAAATGACTTCATTGGAAAGGTGTCAGATCCATCAGCTCATCATTTTCCAAAACAGTATTCAAAGAATCGAAGAGAAGAAACTTGTACATTTATCTTTAATTGACAATAGGTAATGATCTTGCAAATGAACACCCGTGAGAACACAGATGGACTGACAAATACGGAAACCTTAACAACATTTATGGCACCTCATAAGTTTACAGAAACCAAAGGCTCAAAACAAATGAGGTTTGAACAAAAAAACTTTCAATCCAGTAACTAGTTCATTCCCATATAATTAGTCAGCCAAACAAGATAATGTGTGTAAGACATAATCTGCTGCAATCCTTTTTTTCTCTCCCTAATGCAGTCAAGGGCAAGTAGAAGGTCAGCTCCTGCTGTCAATGTCCTAGAAACTGCAGCAAGCATGGCAATAGGCCATTCTAGGAGTAGATAGAAGTACATCAGCCATGTCTTGGCTGATCTAAGCATAGTATTAGGGTGATGGGGCTGTACTCAGCCATGCTATCTTGTACCTTGTAGTTGGTTAGCTAGCTTGTATAAATTAGGATGCAATGCAATGGAAAAGGTAGTTCAATTGCCATACATTCAGAGTTTCAGTCTTTGCCAATGCAAAGACAGAGCAGCAGCAGAGTGTGTGCGTGTGTTTGAGCTCAGCTCATCTTCTTCCTTGGGTCAGGGGAGAGGGAGAGGGAAGGTGAGCAAACCTGCTCACCTGGTACTTGTGTGCAGGTGCCAACAATGTGTTCAAACACACCAAGACAACCATGAATCTAAGGAGAAACTACACTTATTGCTGAACATTATACATCTGTATGGTGGCTACCCAATTGAATTGGAATCCAATGTAGACCATAAATTTCACTTAACTACATCGTAACATATATAGTGTTTGTCAAATAAAACTCCATTAAGTGACATTATATTCAATCAAGAAATTGCTCATTAATGTTAGAAGATGCAAAACAGACAGCTAATTATGTATGACGTACCGCTGGAAGTTCTTTCCTGCCACTGAATTTACTGTCAGTAGAAGAGGCTGCTCCTTGAATACCACTGGATCCTTGCGGATTTGCAGTAGCTTGAGATGGAAGTCCAGCTGTAGGGGCAGCTAGTGGAGATTGTTGAACCGATGATCCTTGGCCAGACATTACTGTTGAGGCCTGGGGAAGAAATCCAGTGAAAAATATTTTTCAGAAAAAAAGGGTTCAGGTGTATAAAGCTTAAAAATTTATGGAAAATGCAACTACCTGGTTGCCTGACATTCCAAACGGCGCATCAAACAAGGAATGTGAATGGTCTAGCACAGATGAATGTCCTCCATCATTTGCTTTCACAGTGGGATCAAGAGAAGCAGGATAAGCTGACGCATTTGGTGCAGAGGGTGCTTCGGAGAATGACAGTTGTGCAAGTGCGGACTCAAGGGGATTTACACTGCTGCTTGTCTGCGGTGTTTGTTGTTGGCCAAAAGCATCAAAAGATGCCCAGTCACCACCACTGACAGAAGGAGCACTTTTCCCTTGTTCAAGAACAGGCTGTGGTGCTGCTGCATTAACTGGAGGCTGTTGTGGCATAGGGGTAGGCTGTGGCGGTGCTGTGGATGCAGGTTCAGGATCTGCACTAAAATCAATTAAACTCACTGCAGGTGCTACCTTTGTCTGTTCTGATGTCCCTTCTGAAGAACCAATGCTGCTGGCACTAGATATTGTCTACATTATGAACATGCAAGAGGAATAGTAAGTGAACAGATGCACAAGAATATGATGATATTTCAAGAGTAAAAAGCAATGCCTAAAAGAAGGGAAATGTCAGGAATAACAAAGAACAACCTTTGTCAGTGGTGGAGGATCAATTACCCTGGTTCCATTTGGCTTTGGAGGATCAATTGGTCTGACTACATTTGGCTTTGGAGGATCAAGTGGTCTGACTACACTTGGCTTTGGAGGTTCAGTAGCTGGCTTTGAAGGCTCACCAACCCGAAGTTGAGGAGCGTTGTCTCCCAATATATCCCTCACTGGCCGTACAACAGGACTAGAACCATCAGCTTCTTTCTGGAAGTTTGGAGACCCACTATCTGGCTTTCTGGGCTCTGAAAACCTCCGGTCTTCAAACCTTTGAACTGGAGTTGTTTTTCCAGATCTATCATCGACAACCTCAAAGTAGCGAGGACTTTTCTTATAGTCATTTTGTTCATAGCCAGGACTACGGTCCCCATAGGAATATCTGGAATTTCTGTCATCACTCCGTCCACTATAACTCCGACGATCAGAGTAACTTCCATTTGGCGGACTTCTTGAACCACCCCAATTTCCATCAGACCTCCTATTTTCACTATACTCATCCTTGTCATCCTGCAAGATGCCAATCAATCAGCACATAGCGAATTTCAAAGTTTAAAGCAGTAAGGAGACAACATCACCTTTGGCCTTGGTGGCCTATCAGTACTTCTTTCTCCGGTGTATCTCCGTTCCACATACACATGCTTAATGAAATTTCTCAATTTGTCAGCATTACTGAGACCAAAAGAAACATGTCATACTTCCCATATGGAATTAAGCATTGTGACTTAAAAAAGGAATTGCTAAAAAAAGGTCACCTGCTGACAGGATATCCATTTCGTTGAGGATCCCATTCCTTGAAAAACACTTCTCTTGCACGCTACAAGTCAAGTAAAATCAACGTCATGTTGAATAGAAGATATGAAATTGATGAGAAAAGTGGGAAAAAAAAAACAGATACAAGACAAGTTACCTCATTTCCCCCTTCTTGAAGGGCAGTAACTTCTTGTGCAGTAAATTTGGCCATGGAAACTGATTTTACTCGATGCGTGAACTCTCGACTAGGAAAATAAAGTGAATTGTTAGGAAAAAGACTGATATATTTCACTTGGGGACTAGTGTGCCCAATAGTTCACTCCATCAAGGCATATATTGTTAAACAAAAATAAGGGGAAGCTCGATAGATTGGTCATCTAAACTAAAAGAGGGTTCACTAAGATACTTACTGTGCTCCACTGCAATTGGTGCAAACAAAGGTCCAGAAATTTGTGCAGACATATTGTGGTCCCTGTTCAAATCAGGATATCAGTGTTCTTGTTTCTTCCCCCCTTCAGATGGGACAGCAGGAGAGGCACTAATAAAATATTACTCTTGCAATATATAAGCAAGATATGTACAGAAGATCCTAGAACCAAGAAACTTCCAAGTCGACAAGGCAAGCAAATAAATACAAAAGAGGAAATAAAATAAACAAGTTACTCACTTTACAAAGCAAACGGAACATATGAAAGATACTAAAGCCCAAAGTTTGATGAGATACAAGATAGCAGTTCAGTCAAAGGCACACACAATATCCGCTTGAACACTGGGGGACTAGGGTTACCTCAAGGTTCATAAAGTTCAGTGCCTGAAGTGAGGTGGGCACCTCTCACCATGCAGGATTACTTAATAGAGTAGGGTAGTCCTAACTACGTGGATTTAATAGGTTCTTAATAAATCAAATGCAGTTCATGAATAGCAGGTGTTATGAGATCTTTTGCTCACACCTCACATATCAGTTTGTTCTTTAGCTTCGTCCATGCGTCACATCTTCTACAAATGTGGCAAATTAAACCAAGAAAAACGACATGCTATTTGACTTATCGATGAGACAACTTTAAGTATTTGACTGCATTGCTAGCCGGCGCCTCTGAGAAAACCACAAAACAACTTTCCTAATTAACAGCTTAGGTTCCTGTTAGTTAGGTCCAGAAAGTGGTGGAGATGAGACTAAGAATCATAAAACCTGCTTCTAGTACAAGCACTAGCTACAACTACCAACTATATATACCATTGTATTGCAGTAAAACAATAATGTGTGACTACCATAATGGCAGAACAAATTCCAAACACTTGCATCAAGGCTACATTTCATTCCATTTCCACACAAACTGGATTACACAATTGACCTCTAATCCCACCCAATACAACGCCACCCTCGGGTCAAACACCTAGTTCTACAGCTACCTCCCAATATGCTGTGTGCCATTCGTGGGAACAGAGCATTGTGGCGGATGAAGCCAAACAATCTAAAAACAGCTCCTACCTGCCCGCTAGCTCGCTGCCCCCCCAAAACCCGTCCACATTCAGCAAGAGAAATTCGTCCCAAAACCCGTCCATATTCAGCAAGAGAAATTCGTGGAAGTCGAGACAACAGGCTCACCAAATTATTGCAGTTGATGCAGCGCTTGTTGGCGGGCAGCTTGAGCAGGCCGCGGATGATCTTCTCGTGCCGCTCGTCCTCCTTGACCCGGCTCGCCATCGCCGCCGCCGGATCGCCCCGCCCCCGAACCCTGAGACTCACAAGCAGAGCAAGCGAAGTCAAACCGAAGCCCCGCCGAAATGGCCCGAGATCCGGCGAAGCCCGGCCAGATCCGCGCCCCCGAGTCACCGCAGCCCAACCGAACCAAACCCGCCCTCACCTGCGGGTGGGTAGGTGCGCGCGCCCTCCTCGGTGCGCGTGCGCGCGCGCGGGGGGAGGCGAGCGAGATCCCGCGCGCGCGCGCGTGCGGTGGCCGAGGCGGAGGCGGAGGCGGAGGCGAGACGACGAGGAGGTGGTAGCAGCGGCAAGCGGAAAGGCTCGCGTTGCTTCGCTGCGCGTGTTAAACTGGGGAACGGAGAAAAAAAAAACTTTTCCCTCGTGGGAGGAGGTGACCGGGAGGGGAGAAGAAGGGGGCGCGAAGGCTGCCGGTCAGCCGCTGGGCTGGGACCGGCTGCAGCCGGTCGCCGGGGAGGCGGTTTCTAGAGGGAGGGGTTTATGGGGCCCGCGTGGCAGAGACGGTTCGAGGTTCGGTTTGGTGGGTGCGCGCTGAGCTGGACATACTACGGGTTTGTTTGGGCGATTGGCGATTGCTGGGTGGTTGTTTTTGGGTTCACGCAGTTAGCTGGCTAATGATTCCTGGGAAGTGCTAAATCTCCAACAGGTGGTGATTACATTACATGAAAGACTACCCGTGTGCCTTTGGCTTTTTAGTTAGTGGCTAGGCTGCCGTGCACATGAGTTGGACGCATGTACATCAATATATGTATAGGTTTGTGATGGTTTTTCTTTTCATCTTTGCCTTCTTACATTTATTTTTATATATATAAAAGCACAGTAGCTTCCACACCCGCTTCCGCTTTGGGCGACTCGGGTGGCTCATGTGACCTCTAGGTCACGCCCCCAGCTTAATTGCTCAACTTCTGCCACCGCGAGAGCTACTTGGTGGAGGACCAACTCGTATTGAGGAGGGCGGCCACGAGGACTCCTTGTGCCTTCTCGAGTTTTTTTCACCTTCTTTCCTCTCTTTCCTCCACCATCGTTGCCCTTTGTTGCGAACTTTTCCTCTTATGGGATGATGGATCCAGCTTGGATGATAGATCCATAACGGGGATGGGCGGATCCACGAGCTCCTGGCTGAAGGCTCCTATGGTGGTGGCCCACTGTGTTGGGGTGACCGTTCGTCATGGGTTCGTTGCGATCCGAGCCTGGCGGCTTAGAGGTGGTGCATCCGACAACGTCCTTCATCGAATCCGACTGTCCGGTGGCAGGATTTGGGTCTGGCGCTCCCTTTTGCAATAGCTAGTGTCTTCCTCGCTCGGTTTCTAGCGATGTGGTTTTGCTTGATTCCCAGAGGACTATGGAGGAGGTGTGCAGACGGTGGCGGTTTGGTGCAAAGGTTACTGGAGACCTTTGTGCGACGTGGTTGATGTGGAGCTAGCTCGGTAGGAGTTGGGACATAGGTGGGCTGGGCGACTAGAGCTCCTCCTGATATCGACCCTTTTTTCCTCGTTATCTGCCTTCCTCTTCCTCAGGGTTAGCTTATGCTTATGCGGCAGAGCTAACTGGATCTGTCAGCCCCCGGTTGCGGCAGTAGGGGGATTTGCGACGAGCTTTTTCTGGCCGATATCCCTAAAGGCGGTGGCCGTGCAGGGATGCTGCTAACCCATCGTTGCACCCTGTCTCCCTAGTAGGGTTGGGTCTCTAGCGACGATTGTATGGACGCTGCTGGAGGTCGGGGTGAAAGCTTGGGCGATGACGTCTGTGGACACCGTTCTCTCCTTAGAGGCATCCTTTTCTACAGATCCTCCTACCGTATTTGATGTTGTAGATGAAAACCTTCATCCCCTCAATGGGCTACATTATTGTCATTTTTAGCATTGTTTCCTCCTTAGAGGTATTGTAGGCATTCTGTTTCCTTTCTTACCGTTTGGCCATAGTGGTGCCCTAAGCTATGGTGTTTGATGTCACCCTACAAGTGTCGTCTTTAATCTTTGCTAGCTAGTTGTTAGTGAGACGATTCGACAGGTTGGAGCAATAGTGGCGTGAGGTTTTCACTCCCTACTAGTTTCATAGCGTGTGCAGTGTCGTGTGCCCTTCCCTTGACTTTTCTTCCGCATTTATGTGTTGTATTGTGTATTTTTTTTAAAAAGTAATGTACTACTTTCAAGTTTTAGCTTAAATTGAGTCATTAGCGGTTACATCTAATGTTCATAAGTGACCATGTTTCATTGATTGTGTAATCAAGCCTTCAGAGTGAAGTGCTCTGTGCTCTTAAGTTTTTCCAGAGACATCTTATAGGTTTTGAACTGTCCACGGTGCGTGTCTGTGAGCTTTGGATAGGAATTAACGAGTCTTTGCAGCTTCTTCTTCTGGGTGCACTCACGCCGGTCGTGAGGTCTCACGTACCTGTGGAGCTTGTGTTTTTCGGCTGGCCAGATTGTTCGGTAAGTGCCGCGCGCCCGCGCGGGGTCGTTTGACAGCCATGGGAAGGCACTGATATGAGGCTCGAGCTCAGTATTTTGCAGTAGCAGAGCATTGTGATTGTGTAGCCCGCAGCTGCAGTGCGTGGTATTCGCCGAACTGGGGGTCTTAGCAGTGTTAGCTAGTTTTCAGCGAACTCAGGGCACGGACACCGGACACAGCAGAGCAGGCAATAAAAAGGAAGACGCGTACGTGCTGTGCACGGCTGGCTGTATCCTGATTCCGGAGCCGGCGAGCCACGACCACGACTGAGCTCTCAATTTCAACGGGTTTCTCAAGCAAGTGGACAGAGCGTGCCGATTGCCGTCGGTCTTGTCGTTTGTGTAGACGAATTGAAAATGCTATGTAACGCACGCGGCACGTCAAGAATCAAGTGCCTCCGAGACCGAGGTCTGAGCAGCTGAGAACGAAGGGGTCGCCGGTCGGTCAAGAACAACCAAGGTCCAGGACGGTTTCCAAGCCGGCGGTGATGATCCTAGCCACGAACTCCAATCAGAAAAGTGGTCGAGGAGAGGCCGGTTGGTCCACCGTGCTGCTGCCATCTCCGTGCATCGCTGTTTTGTGCCCGACCGACGCCTGACCTCTCCAACCATCGCCCTGACATATATACAAATACGATGCACGGTGCTGGCGATGGGATAACTCCGTTACACATTTTTGCATCTCAGTAGTGGATTGGTGGTGGCGGTGTGCAAACCAGGGACTGTGCCGTTACTGCCACTGCATCTCAGTGAATGGACTGCTCAATAGCATTTCAGTTACTTTCATTTCTCGACAATTAACTAGGAGCATTAAACTTTAATAAAATATAAAAACTAGTTGGAGTATCGTTGTGAGCATTTTAGTTGGGCACGTCAGTCTTCTTGCAGTGGACAGGAACAACAACGTAACTGAAGTGAAGTTACAACCGCACCTCAAGGATCAAGCAATATATATCTGTTCGAAACCAACGGGGCCACACACGGTTTTATGAACCAAACCGAGGCCTTCCGAAAAGGACACCGCCGGGGATGAAACCCGCCGTGGACGACCGCCGCCGTGTCCACGCCTCACTCCGATCCCATCCAACGCGCCAGTCCAATCCGCCCCCCTCGTCCCTCCTCCCTCGTATATAAACCCCGCGGCCGGCACGCTCTCCCACACACCACGCTCCACGCAGCTCACGACATGATCACTCCCACTCCGGACGACGACGGCACCGAACAGGCGCTGCAGCTCCGCATGCAAGAACCCGCGGCGGGCCGAGGACGGAGCCACCACCACTCGCCACGCCCATGGCCATGGGTAGCGACGACCTCATCCCGGGGCTCCCGGAGGACATGGCGCGGGAGTGCCTGCTGCGCGTGGCGTTCCAGCACCTCCCCACGGCGCGCCGCGTCTCGCGCGGCTGGAAGGCGGAGCTCGAGTCGCCCTCGCACCACCGCTCCCGCCGTCGCCGCACGGTCCTCGCGCTCGCGCAGGCACGGCCTCCGCTCGCCGGGTCCGGCCCGGCTCGCAAGTACGCCGCGTCAGGCGCCGGGTACTCCTTCCGCCTCGTGCTGCACGACCCGGCCGCCGGCTCGTGGGCGCCGCTGCCCGCTGCCCCCGGCAGCGGCCGCCTCCCGCTCTTGTGCCAGCTCGCCGCGGCCGGCGAGGGTCCGGCGGCGAAGCTGGTGGTGCTGGGCGGGTGGGACCCGGAGACGTGGGCGCCGACGGGCGCGGTGCACGTGTACGACGCGCGGACATGCCGCCGCCGCGGCGGTCCTACGCGCTGCGGTAGGCCGTCGCGTACGACGCCGAGGCCGACGCGTGGACGGCGCTACCGGACATGGCGAGGGAGCGGGACGAGCCCCGCGGCGTCTGCGTCGGCGGGAGGTTCGTGGTGGTCGGCGGGTACCCGACAGAGGCGCAGGGCCGGTTCGCCGGCTCCGCGGAGGCGTTTGACCCGTCCACGTGACCGTGGGGGCCTGTCCAGGAACGGGTGGTTTAGGACGGCGCGTGCCCGAGGACTTGCTGCGCCGCGCCGGACGCCGCCGTGGGGGCGGAGAGCAGGATGTACATGCTCCGTGACGGATGCGTCGTGGCGTGGGACGAGGAGGGAGGCGGCAGGTGGCGAACGTTGGCGCGCCTGCCGGAGGACGAGCGCGCGGCGACGGCGGTCGCGTCCATCGGGGACGGCCGCGTCGTGGTACTCGGCGCCGAGCAGACAGTGTACGTGTTGTGTCACAACCAGGCGACGCCGTCGTGGACGCGCGTCGCCGCACCGCCAGAGTTCGCCGGGCATGTGCAGGCAGCATGCTGTGTACAGATATAGTGATGTACTCTGTACCAGCACTCCATTACTCTCTCCAAATTCCACCGGGATCCTCCAAAGAACCTCTGTCCACATGACCGTAATTTTTTCGACCGTTTCATCTGCACGATCCATGGCCTATATTGAATCAGCTTCTCCCTTTAAAGTTCAGCTTTTACCCGTTTGTCTCTATGGTCTATGGCTTCTCGTCAGTTTCCTATGGTTTCTTATTAGAATCCAAACAAACAAGATTCAATTTTCTATGGTTTCTTATTAGAATCGAAACAAACAAGATTCAGAATCCAGACAACAAGAATTCAGACCCTTCTCAAAATTTGGCTACATTACAAAGTTGTCACCGGATGGATAATCTTTCCCTTTCAAAAGAAAAAAAAAAGGCGTGGATGATCTCGATAGTGCGTGTTACATCATGTCATCGCGTTGAAACCGGTGACAACCGACGTCCAAGTTGACGAACCAGGAGGCTAATCAACGAAGCCTATTCTGCAACCAATGGCTAAAAACATAAGTTATTCAAGCGACGAGTGTCCTGACTTCTTCTACATCGACATATGTCGTCGCCAAAGCTCCTCCCTTTGTCGGCAAAATTTATCGTCGTCAATCCATCCGCGCCCAATTGCTCAGCGCCTACAACTCTGCCTCACCCTTGCGCTCCTCATAGATCCGTGCGCCTCGCCTTTCATCACCAGAGTCACCGGACACTGTCTTATCGATCAAGTGGATTAGAACGAACTAGTAGATCAATACAAGAGGCACACAAACAAGATAAATAAAACTAGATAAAATTGTGACTCACAATTCCCTTCTAGTGGTTACCAATCATAGTGAGTAATTTGTATTATCTTCAAAACTTTTCTCCTTCCCAAACCTCCTTACATATATAAGGAGCTGACAACGCAGGGTCATTGAGATATAGACCACGCAGGGCCAATATGATATAACAGTTGAGAAGCTTATAACTGATGATGCATGCATACATACAGGACTTTTTAAGTTTTATTAGAAAATAAATACTATAGCCATTAGGCTTCCTAAAGATAGTAACATATGCATTTTTTTTTTTTGACAAGGTAACATATGCATTATTGACTTTGTTTGTCTACATCACTCCTTAGCGGCTGGCCACCCTGGCTGCCTAGGCCACCTCAACGTGGTCAGCCCTCAGCCAGAAATGGCGTTGTCGGCGGGTACACGACGCAGGCGCAGGGCCGGTTCGCCGGCTCCGCGGAGGCGTTCGACCCGGTTACGTGGTCCTGGGGGCCCGTCCAGGAACGGGTCGTCGAGGACGGCGCGTGCCCGAGGACTTGCTGCGCCGCGCCGGACGCCGACGCGAGGAGCAGGATGTGTCGTGGCGCGGGACGCCGAGGGCGGCGACAGCAGGTGGCGAACGTTGGCGCGCCTGCCGGAGGACGTGCGCGCGGCGACGACGGTCGCGTCCATCGGGGATGGCCGCGTCGTCGTCCTTGGCGCCGAGCAGACAGTGTACGTGCTGTGCCACAACCAGGCGACGCCGTCGTGGACGCGGGTCGCCGCGCCGCGGGAGTTCGCTGGCCATGCGCAGGCGGCGTGCTGTGTACAGATATAGTGATGTACTCTGCACCAGCACTCCGTTTGGCTACAAAAGTTGTCAGTGGATGGATACCCTTTCAAAAGAGAGAGAGAGAAAAAAAAGGCGTCGATGATCTCGATACTGCATTACATCATGTCATCCTGTTGAATCCGGTGGCAAACCGGCGTCCAAGTTGACGAACCAGGAGGCTAATCGGCGAAGAAGCCTATTCTGTAATCAATGGCCAAAAACATTACAAGTTATTATGCTCTACAAGCGACGGCTTCTTAATATAATATAATGATGTTTTTTGTGATTTAATATAATATAATGATGTTGAAGACTTCCTCCTTTTGCCCCGATAATAAATCTCGTCATATACCAGGTTTTTTTGTCAATAGGCTACCTTTGATAATCTTCCTTGACTCCTCAACTTCTTCTACATCGACATATGCCGCCGCCAAAGCTCCTCCCTTCGTCGACGACCCATCCGTGCTCAATTGCCCAGCGCCTGCAGCTCTGCCTCGCCCTTGCGCTCCTCGCAAATCCGTGTGCCTCGCCTTTCATCACCGAAGTCGACGGACGCTGTCTCCTTGATGCAGTGAATTAGAAACGAACTAGTGGTCAATACAAGAGGCACAAAAACAAAGAAAAATAAAACTAGATGAAATTGTGACTCAATTCCCTTCTAGTGGTCACCCATCATAGTTTTTTTTTTCCAAAATTGTTCTCCTTCCCAAACCTCCTTACATGTATATAGAGTTAACCACGCAGGGCCATTGAGATATAGGCCACGCAGGGCCAACATGATATAGAAGCTGAAAGCTTATAACCGTGTTACACCACGGGAACAGAACACGTAAAGAAGCAAGGAGGCGTTATCTCAAGAACAAGGTGTATTTCATTACTATCAAACTATATGAGTTATGCCTATAACAGGTGGACCATCGAGCCCTTCACATGCGTAGTATAAAGGCCGTTCCTGGTTGCGTGTAATGGACAAGTAAGAATTAATATAGAACTCACAAATGACAGAGTGTTCCTCTGTTCGTTGTTGGAGTTGGTATATCTCACGTTTCCAGCGATCGCCGACAAGCCACGGGTGAGGCCATCTCACCGTGGCTAGCCCTCTGTGGTGCATCTCCCTCCCTTGTATTTTTTGTTCTAGCTGGGTCTTGGTGCTTAATGTGAGCATCAGACAATCCTTTGCCTTGTTCCACCATAGCAAAAATGTCACCATCATCGCCGGTTCATATCGCCACCGTTGCCATCTCCATTGCTTGTGCGCTACGCGCCACCTCTTCTTCCACCGTGTGCGCCCTCAAGTCACGGTGAGCACCTGAGTGCGACCCCGAGTCAAAGCTAGGTCGATTAGGGCAACTAGAGGGGCGAGCCACCGTTGCGCCGTCTTGTCATGCGCCGCCGTGTCGCCATGGTCACAGTCAAGCTCGTCGTAGAACCCAAGCTGGCCATTTGAACCCAGATCAGTGTGTCAGGTCATGAGGGTCACCTAGATGTTATTTTATTTGTGAGTGACCTCGCCATGGACATGGCTGCACACACACAAAACCCTAACTCGCTCAAAGGTCACCATAGATCGATGTACGAGGCGGTCCCGATCGTGTATGTGACCTTGCCATCGTCGGTGACGACGAGAACCTATAGGTCAATGGCTGGGAACCCGCGGCCACACGCAGAGGTACTACGCTATTGACCTAGCCCTGGCTATCAGTCTTTGTGGCTAGCTGGAGCGAGTAAGAAAGGATTTTTGTTTTTTCAAAAATTGGCAGAAAAAATGCAGTTCTTTGCTTAATTCATAACTATTTGTGTAAGCACGATAAAAAATATGAAATTTGTCGTGTAGCTCTGTCACGATGTGTTCTATCAGATAAAAATAGGTTTAGGCCATGTAAGTAATTTTGGTATGCTTAAAATCCCATCTTTTAATAGAAAAATCCTCCTTCTATAATTTTTGTAGAGAAAAAAGCAACATTTCTCGGGCCTTTTCGATGCGCAAGTGGGTTTTCATGTGCCTCCTGGCAAGCCTCTCGCAGACTGCTCCTCACTGTCTTTACTATCTTCCAGTCGAACCACTACATGCATTGTTCTCTCCATCTACGGTGATAGCCACACCACACATGTGGTTGGTGTGATCTCACAGGACTCACAAGCCCTGCCGAGTACAACAATGGTGTGCACAAGCACCGAGTGATAAGAGGTGTGTAAACCTCACTAAACACCAGGCCTAACACCTAAAGCAAGCACAAGCAGTGGTCTAACTAACCTAAGCACTTCGCAAAGCACCTACACTACTCACCGAATATTTCACTAAGTAGTTTCCTGGATAGAGCAACTAGAGGCCAACCTCTACTCATTCAAGTCTACCTTGAGCTCCAACAACACCATTTTGGCTAGGCATGGGGTATTTATAAGCCCCCAACCAAATAGAGACGTTGGTCTCCTTGGAGGGCTTTCTCTGCGCACCTCTGGACCAGACTCTAGGGGGTCCAGACCATTGTGCCTCTGTCTAGTTCCTCCCTAATGGCCACTGACATGAGACCATTGCATTGAATGTTGCATGTGCCTCTAAGGATGACAGGTGGGCTAACCTCTAGACTCGAATCATTGATGGTCCGGACCCTCTGGCCGGACTTGGTTTGGACCCTCTAGGCTCTTTGGACTCCTCCGAACTGAGCTCATCAACAGTGCGTACAATTCCTATTCACTAGGTCTAGAGGACCCTAAGGCAGGGTATGCAATCGGACTCTAGGTCCTTGGTCTAGACCCCTGTTCATCAGGGTCCAGAGCTCCTGATTTGCTCCGTTGATTTTGTTTCTTTGCGACTTTTGCGTCCGTCTTGGTTCCATCCTTCGTGCTTGGATTTTCTTGATCTTTTGGGTCTTCTATACTTAGCTTCAAATGCCTTTCTTGAGGTTTTGAACATCGTATCACCTTGTTGCCTTCACCCAAGTCACGTTTGCACTTTGTTGGACTACAAACTAAATACTTGCAAATTCATTAGTCCAATTTGGTCATGTTGATCATCAAACACCCAAATCTAAATTGAATAGGTCTAGGGTCCATTTTACTTACATAGAGTTAGGTCCATGGGAAAAGAAGAGTAAATCAAAAAGCAACAAACTTTAGGGTGATTAGAGAAAATTCTAGAAGGCTCTAGAGGCTACATGATTAGATATTTTCCTAGAGTAAATATAAGAATAGTAAGTCCTGACAAAGTCAGTAGTTATTTGGTTTACTAGACACCGTGATGATAAAGACTAAAGTGTAGAATATTCTAGAATTATATTTTTTTGTGTGGAGTGTTCATATGACTTAGAATTTTTTGGGCGGAGTGTCCATATGACCGCCACATGACATCAATCTAACAGTAACATAACATTATTTATTGTGTGTACTCCACCCCAACATGCCAAGCAAGGTGTACATGGTTTGAAGAATAGACAGATAACATTTGTGGAAGATTTAGGATAAAAATTCACTTAAACTTTAAACATTTATTTATAGAGTGCAGGTCAATGGAGGACCATCGGGGCTAGGGGCCATCAAGTAGGGGGTCTGATAAGGTGCCTAATATCAGTAGGGTTAGGTAATTAGGTTGCACGGGTTAATAAAGCTAGATGCAGTTTGGTCGGATGAGATCTCTCTAGACAACATTTAATGGGAAGGAGGATCAACATCTAATGTGTGGAGGAAGAGGAGGAGCTAGGGTTCTAGTAAATTTTAGTAGTAGGTTAATAGTATCATTTGGTTATCTATTACTTAATAGTTCAGTAGTAATCGATTTGCATAATCTTAATGTAACTAATGGACAGGCACGTGCGACACATACGTGTCCATAAGAAAAAAATCTCTAAAAAGAATCTTTTAAAACTCGTTTAAAAATCAAAGTCTAATGTTTCTTAGTTTAATATAGCTTGTTTATCTCTATTTAAATTTCTAGTAAATGACCTTGTCATGGTTTTCTTCGTGCCATGAACAGTATAACAGTTTTGCCTACTAGTTATGGTTTGTGAGTTGAAAGTACTCCATCACTCTAATGGAGAAGGTCAAGAAGCTATTGGGAGATCCTCCTCAAAAGCCTCTGATAATAAGAGGAGAAAAAGCCTAAAACTCTAAAAGAAAGAGGAGGCCAAGATGAAACTAGCCCAAGGCCAATGGAAGCGCTAAGAGAGGTGACAGTGGGGGGCAAGAAGAGTTGAGGAAAGAAGATAAGAAGAGTAGAGGAAAGAAGAGTAGTAGGAACAAAAATACCACGCATGATTATACCACTATCAAGTTTGTGCATGTATACTTCTAGATTTCGCCCTTTTGGTTTCTATAAAACCATGTCTAATAAATCTGATTGGTTTTGATATGTACCCACGACTCACGGGCCTAGTTGTGATGTGAACTCACTATCAAAGTTGAGTTTTGATATGAACTCATGCAATCCACATGGTACTACTACACATAGTGCTATCTTAGTTTAATCATGGTTTTGTTAGCTATGCGTACTTAGTTTTGGTGCATGGTTCTATTTTGGCCTTATGGTCTCTCGCTAGGATTAAGATTCTTCTGCTGAGCAATGGTAAATGGATCATGAATGGCAATGCATCCTCCTTTGTATGTTTGCACCTGTAATGTCATTAAATCTTTAGAGCACTACTAATCCCTACTACAACACCATGGACGTGTAGTGCTATGGTTTGAGACATGTGGAAAGAAATTTATTTGCAAACAAGATGAAGTAGATATATATCTAGATGACTATATCTATATGCAAGTAATATACAGTTTGGTGGTTTAGTCTTGTTATTGCATTACATAAAACCAGCTTTGCATAAATAAGGTTTATATAAATATTGGCATTGGCATAAGGGAAATTAAAACCTATATATAGAAAGTTTCAGAAGAACAAAAAACATTATAAATGCAGCTTGGAGCTCCCTCTGTGCTTCACGCCCTACTTGGAGTGCCAACGAATGGCATAGACTTCGAATAGGGAGGGCGCTCGCGTCCGACGACTTCGCACTTGGAGGAGCGCGTGCATCCTTCATCGACATAGACGTCGCTCTGCTTCTTCTTCTCCTTCTCCTCCTTCTTCTCCTTCTTCTTCTGCTCCTTCTTCTTCTGCTCTTTCTTCTTCTTCTTCGTGGAACACGTCGCTCTGATCGAAAATGTCTTGTGGTATGTAGGTGCCCTATACCTACTATCCTCACCGATAAAAATTGTTCTCATGATCTGTGCATAGCCTTCTCTCTTCTTTATATTTTCCTTTGACAACATGTGTTTTACAACCGTATTTTCATGTATTTAGGGGTTAGAGTTAGGGTTTAATGTTGGGCTTTTTGGATTCATGCCATTGCAATTTTTTAACTTTTGAAATGTGCCATTATAATTCATCTTATTGGAGATATGCCATTACAATTTTGTTTCTCCCACGTTCATGCCATTTTCTACGTCTGGTGGGTACATGGGTCCACTTGCAGACGTTGTATTTTCGTATCACCCCGTATTGCCCCTGGTCCAACCCCTCTCTCTTTCTATCACTGACGCAAGGGTCCCATATGTCATCTTCTTCCTCCTCTTGACATCTTGCTTGCTGAGCAGCCATTGCAGAGCAGTGGGGGTGTGAGCAAGTTCACCTCACTCTCGCCATTGACGCGTGCGGAGCTGTGGTCGACGACGGCAAGCAACAACGACTAGTTAAATGCACTAAAGAACGCACATGCCTGAAACTGGAACAGGCTGCTACCTGCGTGCGTGCGTAGGCAGCATCGGAGGAGAAGCTTCTCCAGATGTGATGCCAAACCGCCGATGCAAGCGACATCGCGACGACGATTTAGCTGCTCCAAGCAGCCAGCATCTGAGTTTGCGGTCAGAACGATGAACAGTCACTGGCGCTCAGGCCGAGGAACCCACGCACGCCGTGGAGCGCGGCGTCGTCCTACCCCGCGAGCGCGCCCTGGGCGCCCGTCGTGGCCTCGTGCAGGTGCAGCAAGAGGAGCAAAAGGGACTCGCAAGACAAAGCAGCCCACGGGCTCGCCCCGAGCAGGGCACCGAGCGGCGGCGGCCTGATCCCGACTTCGCGCAGGGCGCACCGCACGGAGGGAGGTCGGGAGCACGAGACCCATGAGGGGGTGCGGGACAGGGGCGCAGGGCCAGGCGCATGAGAGGGCAAGAAGGAAGAAGAACTGGCTAGAGGTTGAAGAAGCAGCTGACATGGGGGACCCACATGTTACTGATTGGAGGAGCTAAGAGCAGCAGAGGTAATTTAGGCAATACGAATATACCATGTCTTCTTGTCATCAACACGTGGGTCCAATGCTATCCTATACATATAGAATGGCACATTTTCGGTTGAGTAAGAATTATAATGGCAAGTTTGTAAAAAGATAAACTGTAATAGCATATTTTAAAAGCTGAAAAATTTCAGTGGCATGAATCAAATAACTTTTTAATGTTTAGGGATTAGGGTGCCTATATATATATATGTTATAGAAGTGGTCTGACTAATGTATAGTTTATAAATCAAAGAAGTTTTTATTGTTAGTTGCACATCTCGACATGAGAATGTATGGCTAGGATAGTAGGTGCCTAGCACTTAGGTAAAAAAAACCGGGTCCACTCTGTCTGCTGGGATGTGGGCCTACTTTGACCCAATGCACAGTGAGGATAGGCTGGCGGACGCCAGTGGAGCCTTTCAAAACTTTGTTTTTTCCGCACGGCGCGAGGGCCGACTTGCCGCTGCCTGCTGGCAATGAAACGGAGAAAATTGTATGTGACGGTGTCGCAGAAAACCACTGTGCGACACCACCTAGTTCCCTCACTTCCAGGTGGGGACAAAATCTGATCGATCAGTTTGATTAACGCCTGATTACCTGCAGGTGTAACCACGCAGAACTCCAAGTCCTCATCCATGATAGGGCGTTGGGCGACGGCAGCAACCTGACACTGATTGGATTTCTTGTGCTGTAATCTACCCATCAGCTGGTGTTCGTATTTTTCTATATTTATTTTAAGATTTTTTGGTATTATGTTTTAAATGGTAAGCGACGTTTCATTGACAACGAGACGTCAATGTTGACTTTAGAAATATTCAAATCTGTCGGCTCAGTGCTTCGAAGGAGTATATTTTTACGTACATGTGTTGATAAAGGTAAGTATGTATGCATGCAGGGCGTCTGCTTTGTGCTGTCTAGTCTAAAAATAGCAGAGGTAAATAAAAGACTTTTTTTTGCTATATTTTCGTTTTGGAATTGATCGATGTGGGTAGAGGTCAAACGAGCCTCGGAGACTCGGAGTCGGAGCCCTCTACTAGACCAAGAATAAGCCTTTTCTTTTCTCGATCGACTCGAAGGAGAAAAGGAGAAGAGAGAGAGAGGCACTCGAAGGAGAAGAGAGAAGCATGGATATGGACATTGACGTGGACATGCCGGCCGTCTCTATTGAAACTAGCAGAAAGAGGCGCGCCGACGCAGCGGATCTGGAGAAAGCTTGTCGCCGGGAGGAGCTGTCCTACACCGTCGGCAAGCTCTCAAAATCGAACTCGTGGGAGACTGTGCCGGGCAAGGATCTTTGTCTTTCCCCTGATACCAGGAAGTTATGTTGTGAGGTCAGGATGTTTCTTGCCTGGAGCGCCGCACTGCGCGTCTCAAGGTCAAGGGCGCAGGAACGCATGGAGGAGGGGTGGGCTCGCCTGGCCCCTGAAGCATTTGGCCGCAAGTGAATGTGAATCTCCCAAATCGATCTAGAACTAGTAGTAGGAGTACGTAGCATATACGTAGCATGTATAATTGAGAATCTGTAATTTCACTTTTCTCTGTTGTGATTACACCTGCCTTATGCAGCTATCCAGAACAATTGTGTTAATTGAGTTGGACAGACAAAGTAATGTTTTCTGAATCTTTCATACCAGTGTTTTTTAGAGAAAAACTGGGAAATAATATGCCAGACAAGCAAAATGCTTAAAGTGCCTTCGTGAAAATCAGATTCGATGCCTTTCTCTGTTTGATTGAAAGATGTGCTTGCCGATTACTCCTATTTTTGAGTTATGCGCTTCTACAAGTTCTTTCTGAATGACCTATATTGTTATGTTTCACTGTGCGCGTCTTTGTACAGGTCCCAATTATCTCAGGCATTTCGTTCTAGACTTTGGAGACTGGTTGCTGGAATTTGATATATATATATATAAAAATATATATATAGTATTTGAAACAACCTTGATTTCCGCGAAGGGAAATCCACAGTGTCGAAGTGTAATATGACCATTTAAATCACATTATCCGATAACAGTTGAATCCGTAATCCATACTTTGAACAAAAGAGAGCAAATAGAGGGAGTTACAATAACTTATTACATCGCCACAGGGCGGAATCAGAGTTCATGCAGCATAACAGTAAAAGCTTGAGGTGCGGAAGCTATCTTCTTCTCTCCAACTTGAGCGTAGACACGAAACCCTCAATCGCTGTACTCCCCAGATGAGTACTCACTCCTTGAACCTGAAACCAAATTTTCAGTACGATTTGTACTGGCCACACTCCCACCCTATGCATTGCTTTGTGGAAGTGGATGCAATAATAAGGATGTCTCAAAAGGAACCTATAAGGCTGGGGTTTTCCTATGCAATGTTCAAGTATATAACACAACAGTATAATAAACAAGTTTTAAACACAAACCCATTCCCATCATCTATCTCCATCCATATCTGTAGCATCATCTCGTTTTTCCCAACACCCTCTCAGACTTTGGTCGACAAACCAACTCCCTCTTGGCTTGCCTCAGCGGCCCGCAGCCCTCAAACTGGCTCACGGCCGAAAATCACACTCAGAGGAAGGTAGAACACTCCACTCACTAGTCCGGTGCATGCGAAACATAGGAAAGGTCCATAGCCGAAGATTCGGCGGATGTATCGATCGATCAACCATACACTCTGCAGAGGTTTCACTAATCCACCAGATAACCATCATCGATGCACGCGCGCACTTAGGAAGATTCCGGGCGCCTACTGCCATAGGCGATGCCACTCTACCATCCAGCACTGGATCACTGGAACTGTGAAGAGAGCATGTATTCGCTCCCGTAGAGGATGCCATGCCATGTACCCACTCCCGAAGGGGGTGCCATGATCGTCTCGGTAGGGTGTTAGCTCCATCCCATGCATATACCTTCCTATCACTTCTCGCCTAGCAGTAGTGGCATCGACCTATCCAGCGGTTCGGCCGTCTCTCCCCCCATGGAGAGCGAGTGGAAAGCAAGAGATTCCTAGGTCCGGATACCAGCGCAACAGTTCCTAGATTTGACCAAACCGGGATATCTTCATCAGGGTTTATCTTTAACGTGCTACCACGACACCTTCATCCCGGGCTCCACCTCTCAGAGGATCACACCCAAGGACCTCCATCACATCTCAGTTAGCCCGCCACAGGCTCCTCTCATGGGAATGTCCAGAACCATTCCTTGGCAAGACTTGCTCCAAAAGCTCGTCGTAGATCCCGGCTCGATCGACTCAACCCTCACCCTACTCCCTGCAGTAAGCTCCACCCCAAACCTGGATACAACATCATCAGCTCATATGCCCATCTGAAACATTAACTCACACATCCAGCCTGGCACCCTCCAGGCCTTCCCCGGGTTCATCACGTCGCATCAAAATATAAGCGAGTGAAGTATAGAAATATAAGTATAGCAGATAAGCAGGTGGCTATCATAACAGCGGGTAAGCAGGTGATAGTTTACAACAAGGTAGGGCTCATCAAATAAATACTCTATCATGCAGTCCTAGCACAGGCATAGCATTATAGCAACATGAATTTAAAGCACTAGCCATACTATAATTGCCATGCGTAATGGGATCTACGAGGTTGGATGGTGTGTGGCACCTTCACTGACGTAGCTGTCGGACTTCTCCTGGTAGTCACTGTCGTCAGACTTGTCCTCGTTCGAGCCTGTAACGAGATTTAACGGTCGCGGAAGCGACCCCTATAGATTAGCACAAAGAACGAATGCAAAATAGAAGATCCAAATACACTCAAACATAGCCTAGATAGATAGGGCTCGATTTATAGAAAATTTGGATATGTGGATCATAATTTTCTGAGCTCGTATGAATTAGATATGAATTTTCAAAGATTTAACCATTTTCTGAAAAGACAAGGGCTCGAGGGGTATGGTCTCGAGGGGTATGCTCTCGAGGGGAACGGTCTCGAGGATACGGTCTCGAGGATACGGTCTCGAGGGGTATGGTCTCGAGGGGTATGCTCTCGAGGGGTACGGTCTCGAGGATACGGTCTCGAGGGGTACGGTCTCGAGGATATGGTCTCGAGGGGTATGGTCTCGAGGGTTACGTCTTGAGGTTACGGTCTCGAGGGTTACGGTCTCGAGGGTTATGGTCTTGAGGGGTACTGTCTCGAGGGTTACGGTCTCGAGGGGTATGCTCGAAGACGGAAAACTGCTCTGCTTCTACAGCGGTGCTCGGCCGTTTACGGCGGGGTTAAACATCCGGCGAGGGCTGCTCCAGGACTTCGCTAACCCGTGCATCGTCCTCGGGTCGTCAAGGCGGACACGTAGGTGGTCGTCAAGTCAGGAGCTTGGTTCCGGCGACGTGCTTTACGGCGGACAGCCCTCGAGGGTGACGGTGCTCGAGGTGTTGAACTCGAGGGTCGGCGTATCGAGGTGTCAAACTCGAGGGTCAGTTTGTCGAAGGGTCAAGCTCGAGGGTCGGTTTGTCGAAGGGTCAAACTCGAGGGTCGGTTTGTCGAAGGGTCAAACTCGAGGGTCGGTTTGAGCGCGTGATCTGTCTCGGACGAGATCGGCTCGAACGCGGAGTTCCTCCTCGGCGATCGGCGGCGGGGAAACCCTCGATTCCTGGTGCCACAAAGGATCTCTGGCGCCATTAACCCGCCCGTCGGTTTCGGGACTTCTCGACGGACACGTTGATGGGCTTCAGGGCGGCAGCTTTGCTTCTGGTGACGAGCTCTATGGCGGACGGCGGCTCGATGGCGACGGCGCTCGATGTACACTTCACACCGAGTCACTCCAGCTCCAATTGGTGGCGTAGATGGGCGATTGGAGTCACGCAGCACCTGCTCGAGGTGCCGGCGGTGACCAAAACACACGGCGGAGTCCGCGCGGGCAGGAACTCCCACGGCGGAGCTTCGACAGGTCCTCGGTGCACGGCAACGGCACTCCGAGAGGGTCCACAGTCTCCATCTCCTTGTCCAATCGATGCAGCTCGTCATGGCGGAGCTTCCTGGCTTCTCCTTGCTCCTCGAGGGTGGTCGAAGGTGGCAGGAAACGACGGTGAACGGCGGCGTTCTGGAGCGGCAACGCACTGACACGTCGACGACAAGGTGGTTCGGGTCGGTGCTCTGGCGAGGCAAACGCGGAGCTAGGGTGCGCACGGGGTCCGTCTCATCAAGGCGAGCGCAGATCCGGAAAGGCTCAACGGAAAGGCGGCTGGGTGATCTCGCCACGGCGGCGCTTGGCGCGCGGCGATGAACTAGGCGGCTTCCGTTCCGGCATCCTCCCGATGCCGTGGTCCAAGAGGTTCGGCTAGTCTCGTGTGTGTGTGCGGGTGTGTCCAGTGAGGTCGGTAGCGACCTGGGCCTACGCGTTCACGGCGAAGCGCCATGGCCAACAGTACGGCGGAGGGTTCGAGAGAGCGGCGATGGTGGTGCTCACCGACGGGTCGAAGAGGATGAAGGTGCGGTACACGTCCAAGCGGCTCCGGCTCGCGGTACTGCTCCTCCTTCCTGCTCCCGACGCAGCAGCGGCGGCTCCGAGTCGACGGTCTTCCTCCCCAATTCCGGCGGCGGCTTTTTCTTCTTCCCCGACTCCTTTCTCCCCCTTCCTTCAGCTCTTCTCCAATCGAGGCTGGCAAGGAGGAATTGAGCTCCACCAGAGCGATGGCGGCGATCTGGGAACCCTAGGGTGCCGGGGTGCTTGCTTTATAGGGCGGACGCGGTGGTAGGTAGCCGACGGACGGTCGATCACGGCTCTGCTTGATCGAGCGGCCAAGGGATGTCCATGACAGCAGCTGTGGCTCGATCTGGGTCCAGAGAACAGCGAGAGGGGGCTAGGTAGCGCTGGGTGTCGAAGTTCTTTACGGCGGCAGCGTTCCACTACGGCGACAGCGCAGGTGCGCGCGCGCGGAGAATCTTGCCTGCGGCCGTGGGAACTTTACGCGGGCTGGTCGGTCTAGGTGGCTTGCGGGCGCGCGTCAATGCGGGGCGACACTGGATCGAGCGGTCGAGGCAGGTTGCTTAGGAGCGACGCCGAGGAACAGTGCTGACGCGAGCACGCGCGGCCGGTCGGGTGGCCTCAGCGGGCGTGATGACACGTGGGTCCCACTTCGGGGCCCCATCGTCAGCGACTCATCGGCAACGGAGGCTCGGTGCGGCGCGCGGACGCGCGCGGCTCTTGCTGGGCCGTCGGCCTGGTTGGGCCGCGCAGCGCGGAGTCGAGCGGCGAGCGCAGGCGCGCGCGCAGGCCGGGCCGGCTGGCTGCTCGGGTCAATTCCTTTCTCTTTTCTTTTTCCTTTTCTTTTTCCTTTTTTATTTTCAAATATATTTTTATATATACTTATATATATATGTGGTGTGCTAATTTGTATAACAAAATAGTGAGCATATATGGCCCAAATAAGGCTAATAAATATTATGTTACCATTTTTAATAACCAACATATAAACCAAATAAAAATCCAACTCACTCTTTTAATGCAACATGATGATTAAACTATTGAAATATTAAAATGTAACATGTGAACATAGAACATTGTTATGAGATGTTAATTAATTTGCAACATATAAATGCCATGCATGACATGCTAGGGTTGATGCATATGTAAGGGGTAGATGATGACATGTCGCACCACATCACTCAGGGTTTTGTCGAAAAAAAATTTTGTAGTTCGAATTTTCGGGTTGTTACAGTATTGATATATGGTACCCGGGTACCATATAGTTATTGGGTACCCAGCGTCTTATTGGGCAGGCAGGGAAACAGGCCCACCCCGCCGTCGGGCCTGAGGCCCACAGACCGGCCCACCTACCCACGCGGCGCCGCTACCCACGAGGTCGAGCAGCTTACCAGCTCCCCCACACCCCACGATTTCATTGCGGTTCCATTTTACAGAAAATCAGACCCCTCCTCCCGAGCCCCTGGCGGCGCCACTCCGCACCTGCCGGCGCAGCGCCTCACCGACACCCCCTGCTCGCCGTCCAATCCGCACGGTCTCCTTCCCTCCCTACGCCGGCACCGCCTGTCCGCTCTCTTTTCCTACCGCTGCTGCCTAGCTGTGCGGACGGTTGCTGTCGGGTTCGGCACCAGCGACCTCGCCGCCGGCAGGGGTCCCCCCTCCCCTCACCCCTTAGGTTGCTGTCGATATTCACGCAGTTGAGGGTCGGCACCGACGGTTGCTGCCTGGTTCGGCACCGGCGAGCTCGCCGTACCTAGGGCCGCCGTCCTACCTGCACTTGGCCTCTGCATTCTGCAGTGGATCTCTTTGCACCACGGTAAGCTGCTGGCCCTAAACTTCGGAATGAGTTGGATCTTGGCTCTAAGATCTCAGGGATTGCAATTTCTCTGCCTCATCTGAATTCGGAGGTGGACACAGGCTTGTTTGATCCGACGGAGAATAACCGAAGTAGATCGTTAATCAAGCCCAAGGTAGCATCTCTTCAGCCCCTCGTTTTTTATTCAGGTATTTGATTTATTATTCTTACTGCAGCTATACCTGATGATGATTACAATGTGATTTATAAATTTTGTGTTGTTAATTTTCCTTCCCCAAAGTTACTTCTTGTAAGTGATACGTTTGGTTTCCTACACACATTACCTAGATACAAATTATTGAATTATTCTTTATAGTATTCACGATATTTATTCATCCACACAGGTTTCATATGTTTTCTCTTTTTCCTGTAACCCTCCATTCTACTATATTTGTTCAATTCATTCAATTGTCATTTTCTTTTAGGTCAAAGACTTATTTTCCCATTGCAACAAACCTGTCCGGAGCACAAATTGCAATATAGGATTAAAAAAATACATGATTGTTCACCCGAACTTAAATCTTCTTTCAAATTGCAGAGCCTACTTATTTCTCCTGACTAAATTGTTTCTAAGCCAATTTTAGTTTTCTAGTCTAATCGATCCCTTTCTCTACCGTGTGTGCTCTATTATTCAGTTAGCTACGATACAGACTTTTTAATCCATCGTGTGTGCTGTATGATTTATGTGGGCCAGTGAAATGGTCTTGATTATCATTGCCTGATTGATTTCTATCAATTGCATACAGAACATGGATTATATATTATTCCTCCATATAGTTGAATGACATGATATTGCATCTCTGCAGAAAATTGAGAATCCATTCATTGAAGTTTAGTATTGGAATATCCTGAACATGCAGCTGGAATTGTTGAGGAAAAATGGTCTGTATCTGTTATGATTTCTTCATATTAATCTTCTCTGAACTCCTCTAGCACCTAAGGTTCCCTCTCCGCTCTCTCTTTTGATTCATCATGTTAGTCCATTAATTGTGTACGTGGTAACATTTTCTAAAATAGATGAAGGTTTAGTTGTGTGGTGTTTATATTTCCCTTGGGATGGGATTTAGGTTTTGTTTTTCACGTCTTTCACACCGTCATATTCAGTTAGCTATGCTTCACACATTTTAGTCCGTTATGTCTGTTGTGTGGTTTATGTGGCCCTTCAAATATTCTTGATTGTCGTTGCCTGATTGATATCTTTCAATTGGATACACAAATGGACATGTCGAGTCTAGGTCGAAATCTCTGAAATTTTGTTGCTCAATGCTTGTGTACTTAATATAATATTCTAGGAATGGCTGCAAAAGCAGTCACTTCATTGTCATTCAATTTCATTTTTCAAGCTTGTTGATGGCAATTGTAGCCACAGATCGTTGCATTGCATGTACCCTGTACGTACACACTTCCTCCATTTTTAATTTTTATATGGTTGTCCAATTCCCTGTACAGCCAAATATTATTGTTGCCTTCATTGTTACTGGGTGGTACTCAGACAACTCAATGTATTGTTACTGATTTCCAGGGAATTAAATCACCACTTTGATTCATTATTTTGTTTTTAGTTTGTAGTTTCCATCAAGGGTTTATGTTGTTTTCATCCTAGCGAACTTAGCAGAGCAAGAGAACTAGGTGCGTTATTGGCCACCTCATAAATTAGGCTCTGAAAAAATCTGAAAAATAATAATAATATTGTGCTTTTTAGCTACTGTTGACTATCAAAGTTATCTCTAAGATAGTCAAATATCGGAGCAGTGAGGACCAAGCGTTTCAGAGTGTAGATGTTTGGATGTATGTGTTTTTTCTAGATCCTGAAGCACTGTGTGTTTTATTCAGATTTCCTGATTAAATTACTAGCTTTTTTCCCCTAATGGCTGTTGGATCATGCAATCTGCAGTTGATAATGCGATGTATATCTGCATGCTTTTACCCCCTAATGGCTGTTGGATCATGCAATCTGCAGTTGATAATGCGATGTATATCTGCATGCTTACTTTTTCAGTAAACCTGTACGGGTCACAACAGCACACACTCTGAGAAAACTGGTGGCCTTCATTGTGCTGATTATGTGGTATATCTGCATGCCTGGAGTGAGACTTGTGCTGGTTATGTGGTATATCTGCATGCCCAGAGTGAGACATTGTATTACTTGCTGAGTTCTACTTGAAACAAGAGTAATACATTGATCTTTTTATCATGTCATTGCTTAATTGTTTAGTTAAACCTACCAATGTTTATATGCGTACAAATTCTACTAGTTTTATAGAGCTTTACAACATGCTTGTGAGGGCATTCTTGCATTTTGCTTGCCCATCCCCTAGCTGCAGAATTCCTTTGATTGTTCTGATTGATCATATGTTATGCTGTTTTTATGGGGTTTTAGACTTGTCCTTATCAAAAATTAATTCCAGTCATGTTGATGATCGACTCGAGGCATACTAGAATTTGTAGTACTTTTAAATTTTGTCTAACAGTCGTCTTCTGAATCAGATGCAGACATATGCTAGTACTTGCATGAGAGATGCTATAATTTTTGTTCTTCTACCGTCAGGTAGAATGGATGTAGTTGCCTTGCTGTTAAGTCTGTACATACTGGTTGTGCTTCTGCAGCAACATGCTCTTCTGGTGTTCATGGATCAGTAAAATGGATGCATTACTGAAACCTGGTATTAAGCTTTAGAAACAAAAACCAGAAAAATGTAATAATCAGATGCTGACTTGAATTTTTCAACCAAACAAGCAATCACTCATGTCATGTATTTTAGTCATGTGTTTTAATAAAGGTTTTACAAATAAGCCATTGCCAAAATGCCTTTGTACTTGATCACATTAGTAAAAAACATCAATAATAGTACATAGCTAATACATTCTTGGATGGCAATATGCGATCTACATTTTTGGTATGGATGATGATTTTTTTTTGGTATTAATAAATTTGGGAATAAATATTTTCACTAAATGTCTAGCCATTTTGAATTTCAGGCAGTTTTGTGGGCTTGATGGTTGGTAATTTGCTATATTGGAGAAAACAGAGAGATGTCTTGGTGCGTGGACCTGAAGCTTTTTATGCCTATCTCGGTTTCATATGGTCATATGGAGTGACTACAGTGTAGATGCAAATTTTTGTGATTGTACGGAATTGATTTTGTGCTTGTATATGGTTTCAATGGAAATTATATATGTACAAATAATAGTAATTTCTATGATTACAACAACAATTATTGTGATTCGAGATGCATGTGAGCAAAAAGGTTTGTGCATAGGCAACAATTGCTTGTCTGCAAAGAGATTATTGTGCTGCTGAACAAACATTTTAGTTTCGCACCACAACCATCAATTAATTATTATAATATTTTATGCCCAGAAAAAAAAAATCTAGTACTATACCCGCACAAAACACTTTGGAAAAACCATCCAAACCTGCTGCATACACGTCCCCACAACCACACAAAAATTACATTAATGTCCACAAATCTTGGAAAAGAAAAAAAATCGTATGGGTATCTACGCAAACAGGAGCAAGCAGGAACAAACCAGCAATATCTAGCTCAAAAATAATAAAAAAAAACTGGCTGTATAACCATCATTCCTGATCTAGCTCAGAAAAAAAACAAAAAAAGGGTGGATTTTGAGGTGTCCACTCGTGGGCCGTGGTCTTCGTCATTCGTGCGGGGGGTGGCTGACTGTCGACGGCCTGTTGCGGGCTGGCTGGGTACCGAGTAACTATTTTGTACCTAGGTACCAAATAGCGCATATATATATATATATACACGACTTGCGATTTGAAACAAGGTGAGTAATAATCGGGGCACGTCTAAAAACAGCAAAAAATGTCCTGCAGTTTGCCCACCAAGAGAGAGAGAGACGGCAAGGCCATATATATATATTGGTCAAAAGTGCGCAACAGAAACTAGTCATGGCGATTGCTTGAAAGTCGACGCAAACGAGGGGTCACAGTAGTTGGAAACACAGCTGGCCTAGCTAGCATTAAAAAAAAAAAAAGCCAACTTGGCTCATGTTCTGTCGGCTCGATTCGATGCGCATATCACAGTCCACCAAATGCCATGAAATGTATAAAATGGTTTAGAAACTTTGCGGTACATTATTGCTACGAATTATTGTTGGCAGTCCCTAAGAACACTGGCTGAAAAACGACTGCTGTTCAAAAGTCGAAACGATTGCAGAAAGTCCTAACGGATAAACGGGTACAACCAGCAACTAGCTAGTCTATCCAGATTACATCCTTTATACGGTTGTACACCATTCATACTTACATGAACATCCAACCAAACAAAAAAGGAATGAAAAAAAAAAGACACCCTACAATGGACACTCGTCAGGTTGACCACAGGTCCACAGCTACAGAAGAAAACCAGCTGATTTTACAGTGTCCTATCTCGGCCTCCATGCCATACCACTCGCGCTGCTCGAGTCGTAGCCCTGGACGCCACTACTGCCAGGCACTGCACCATACTGGGGTTGCTGTACAATGTTAGTCACCTGTGCGGCAGCACCAGCAACGCCCTGCGCCGGCCACCAGGCATTACTAGGCTGCTGCTGCCATGCCTGGCCGGGCTGCTGGGTCCGGAGGTAAGCATGGGGCAGCGAAGTAATGGGAACCTGAGGCTGCACTGCACTTGGGATGTGGTGGTACTGCTGCTGGTAGGCGTTCATCTGCTGGACGGGAGCTGGAGGCAACGGCAGTTGCTGTGGGGCGTGAGGCAGTGGTGGCTGCTTAATCGTTGCCTGGTTGGGGTTCCACTCTGGTATGTCATCGTCATCGTCGTCCCAGGAACGGGGGGCTTGAACAGATGATCTTTTACCATACTTCTTTACCAGTTCCCTCATTTGCTCTGCTGGGCGAGCAGAGGGTGGTGGCACATGTGAACGGCCCTTGTAGGCATGCGCAGTTACATTAGCAGCATGGCGTGACGAATTAACAAAATTAAATTCAGGAAGATCGTCCTCATCCCTAGCAACACCGGGTCCAAAGCCCGGAGGGACATCATCAGTTACATCTTCCTCGAGGCGGCGCTGGTTGGGAAACCCTGGTGGTGCACCATATGAGTTGAGAGGTAGGGAGGGCCTTGCGGCGGGATTCATAACCTGTGGTTTCCCTAGGATCGACTGCCTCTTGTTACCATCATGTCTGTGGTGGGAACTGTGGGAGCCATGGGAGGTGGGTACCCTAGGGATGTTGGGCCTCCGCCATACCACGACTCCAATGAAGGATGACTCCGCCACAGCAAGGCTCTCCTGGTGCTCCTTTGGCAAGTGCCGTGAAAGGATTTCCACAGTTTTCCCATGAGAAGGGCACAGGTACAGCTCTATTCCTTCAGCAGGCACAGCTAATCCTACTCTCTCATCTGAAATATATGCATCAATAGTCTGCACAACAAGAAGCAAATTTAGTATATCCAATCCTCTATATTCTAATAAGATTGCTCCAACAGTGGTGAGTGGCAAAATTGTAACCTGCAAGATATGCTGGTGGCCACTCTCCGATGAACCCTCTTTCCAGCAAAGCTCAGTTATCTATCAAAGTAGTTACCAGGTAGTTAAATTGATGAAACATACCAACAGCTAACTAAGGCAGAGTGCCCACACATAATGTAAAACACAACACTTAAATTGACTCCAGTATGAACGATAATCTCAAATAATTATCCACATCTTCTAGGACTCCATGAATATTCTGGCTAACAAAGCCAAATGACATTATATAACATGATGCATATAGGTGCTACCACAAACCTGACATGCAATGATGTGATTTTGTTTTTAGCACATGATTATCCCACTTACTAAGTTCAACCATTGTTCAATCGCAAATATCAAATAAGCGCTTGCCCTCCAAATCAGAATATATATAATCGTATGTCAGCATGTCAACAATATCCACGAGGTTGCTCAAAAAGAAAAAAAACAATATCCATCAGGTAATTAGACAAAAAGATAAGATATTTTCACCAGACTCAGCATATTAAACCTGTCACAAAGGGAATACATAAACAGACTGCAGTAAGAAAAAGAATTACCATTATAGCACGGCTTCTAGATTTGGGAAGCTGCTCGACAAACTCTTGAAAAGCACTAAGTTTAACTCTTCCCTTAATCTCAATGAAACGACGCCAATCTTTTAATGATGGCTTTTCGCCACTGAAAAGTTCAAATTTTAAGACATGTTAACTGCTGTCCAAATAGAACAAATACATTCAGCCATTTACACATCTCCATGCACTCAATAGTTTGCAGGCAATTAATATTCACAATGAGTACAAAAATCATATACAGATTACCAAATATTTAGCACAACAAAACAACACAACCTGCATTCATTTTTAACTTAAACCAGTTTACATATTCATGGCATATAAAAACCACTACTAGGGTGAGCACAATGATAATAATTTATTAATTTAGAAATTTGCAATTGCACTTACTTTTCTTCAAAATAGTTAGTATACCAATATTGGGTGTATCAGTTGGTTGGAAGAATGTGGAAACAGTATAACCCTACTAGAATTGGCACAGACCGGCATATCTACCAAGTTCGCGCCAGGCTATTAAGAAAAATAGCCCAAAGTAGAATGCCCAGGGGTACATAAACAAAATGCAGCAAATCAAAGCAAATAACATGTTAAAGAGTTATTGACATTATGAGTGATTCCTAACTGCTGAAATGCAAAACCCAGTTCTGTTGACTGCACTACAGAAATGTAGCTTAACTTCCATTTATAAAGTGGTGCATTTGCATAACTCTAAACACAAGGACCATGACATGAGCATTTGTGTATAAGTTTTTTTTTCTCCTAAACAAGAGATGTTACTCAGAAGTTCTATTCTAAACATAATATGACCTAATAATGGCCGCCACAAGAATGTCAAGATGAATAGCAGAACATCAATTTGGTTATAAAGTGCAGAAAGTATGAAGATGCAAAGGAGAATGGATTAGATCAACATTACATACAAATGACAAGTCATAGAAAAACAAAACGCTCAGATGGACACATACCTTTTGAAAATAGCAACAACATTAGAGAGTGAAGACACTGTCAGTTGAATTGCACCTTCCCATATGCTCTCACGTATCATAGGGATACTGGCTGCCTGATTGTGATGAACAGAATCAGGATTAGAGACATTATCAGTAGTTGTTTTCTTGGCTTCACCTTTGCCAGGGGAGGGGGAGGATTTGTTCAGCTCTCTATCACGTGGTTCGGTAAGATCTGAATTTGGAATCACTGTATGTCCTGGTGACTCTATCTTGGGCTCACTGTTAACCTGTGCAGATGACTTATCAGATTCAGATTCAGTTTTCTCTGGTGCAGATGCATTATCTTTATCAGATTCAGATTCAGTTTTCTCTGGTGCAGATGCATTATCTTCTGTCTCTGGAAGATCCTCAGGCTCCCTGGTGGTGTCAGGTTCCTCAGAGTCATTGACATCATCTTGAGGAGTACCAACTGAGAGATCAACAAAAGGTGGCTCGGAATCTAAGCCCTGCATGAATTCATCTAACGAAGGAATTGGCGGGAGATTTAAGGTGTCCTTCATGTCATCCAAAATAAGTTCCTGCATGAGATCAGCTTTCTCATTATCAATATATTCTACATCACCTGGCATACCATTGTTGCCTGTTCGGCCATCCTCATCTTGTGAAGTGCTATCAGATGCTTTTTCTTTTTCTTGAACATCTTCTTTACCATCTGTTCCATTAGACTTAGTCTGATCTTCAACAGCTTTTGATGGAATATTAGTAAGATTACTCCCAAGTTCAACCTCCACTGAGAAACCATCTGGTTCTTCGACTTCAACTTGGTACTCTCCTTTGTGAGTTTTTCTAACCAAACGCCTAGGGTCAACCTCCCTAGTCGGAAGGACAACCATCTTGTTAAACTCCTCAGCTTTAGCCAGCCGCCACTCTGAGAGTTCTTTGGAGGCAAGTTCTTCTGCAGTCATTGAACAAAGGCGTTCAGGTGTAATATCTCCAGACAAGACCCTCTCTCTTAGCTCAGGGTTGCTTTTGTCTTTTAAATTAAACAAAAGAGATCTGCCTTTTTCCTTGTACTTCTTATTTACTCCACCAAACAATTTGAACAGCTCCTCTTCAATTCTAAACGCCAAACTTTCAGCCCTTTGATTAAATTTCTCCTTATCCATTGCTAACTCATTGGCAGACTTTATTCTTTTTGACTCGGATTCCACATCAGAAGTCCGTGGCCTTTTTAAATCATTAGGCTCTGCGTTAGGTTCAGAAACCCCAGCATCAAGATCAGAAACCCAACTAAGCCCGTGACCTTGCAAAAGTTCATCTGCAACCATACATTGACCCAATAACTCATCTTCTGAAGAAACCTGATTTGACTGTTGCTGCATGTCATCATTTATGCTCGTGATCATCTCTGGAGCTAAATCACTTCTTAACTTCTCATTTTCCTCACATCTACTGGGAGCTACAGTTGTGGCTATACCTGAATTGGTTGCATCTTTTGATGTGGTTGCCACTAAATCCTGTACCATATCTGCTGCTGGTTTGAAATTATCTGTAGACCCATCCGACTGCACATTATTAGGAGACTGGCTCTTATTCTGCTGATCCGAATCCAAACTCAGCGCAGCAACAAGTGACTCCCTGAACTTGGACCTCACAGATTCAAATTGCTGATGCTGGACCTTTGACGGTGGCTCCTTTTGTGCAGGCCGCTTATTAGATGACTGGAACGATGGAGATTTCAGCATCTGAACCTTTGGAGAAGCAATTGTCTGCTGTGATTTCCTGCCTGCCATAGATGGTGAGGGTTGTGATCCAGCCATTGCCGGCAAAGATGTTTGAATATTTAGCACCTGCTGGGGTGGCCTCAATGATACCCTACTTAGCAATGGCTGTGCCCCTGAAGGACGTGAAACTTCTGACCTGGAAGCACCTAGTTGGATTGATTGCTGACTCATGGGTACAATATAATATGAGCTAACTGGTACTGAGGTTCCCATAGAGAACATCTGCTGTGAACTCCAGTCACTAGGCAATGATGATGGATAAAACAAAGATGGATGCTCTGTTTGATTAGATTGGACATTTGAAGAGGGTAGCGGTTGTGACCCGATGTTGCTTGGCATGGGTACCTGCCCTTGCTTTGAGAACTCCGTTATGCCAGTAACTTCCCAAAATTCTTGGCACAAATAGCAGTGTTGTTTACCTAACTTCAAATGCAGATATCTGAAATTGAGTCAAATAAGTGGAGGCACATCAGATTCATGAAACGAAAAACACAGAGTAAACAGAGTATTTGCATCACAACTGTCTGAAGTGCATTGGTCAAATTTAAGATTTTTAACTAAATCCTTGTCCAAACAGCCCCTAACAAGGAAATCAAAAGCATTCTTCTATGACAAAACATGGCATATAGTGTGAACCACAAAAGTCGATTGAGTGGAGCATGCATTTACTAAAAGATGAACACAAGCAATGCATCCTGTTTAATGGTAAAACTATTCCATTAAACCAATACATCACTTAGAGAGTTGCTGTGCCAAGATGATAGCATGCACTACAAAAGCAACATGCAGTACTTCCAACCTAAACTGAATAAAAGAATGATACTGGATGTTCCAATAGCTAGCGGAAAAGAAATGTGACTCAGGTTAGTTTCTTCTGATAACATGGATGAATCAATCTCTCCACAGCCTAATACAGTAAAAACAATACATCTAGAACATCACAAGCATAGCAAACACGCTGAATCTACGCTCCCATCCACGAAATCTCTCCACAGCCTAATACAGTAAAAGCAATACATCTAGAACATCACAAGCATAGCAAACACGCTGAATCTACGCTCCCATCCACGAATGGCCCAAAATATTCAATAAATAGCCGAAAGCATCAACGAAGAGCATCTGCTCAACATCACGAGCCCAAAACTAGCGCATGACTTAGCACCGCGCGCCAGGTAGCAAAACGGGCGCCCTCACATCCACTCTAGGACGGAACATAGACACGCGCGGAAGACGAATTTCACGCGCTGAGGACGAATTTTCACGAGACATGGGAGCCCGAGGCGAAATCTCCGCCCAAATCCCCCAAGCCCAATCCCAAACGCTCATCCAACCAAAAATCCCGAGCATCACAAGGAGAGCACCGATCGTGCGCAAACCGGATTTGGATGGCAGGATAAGGCTTTCACCGTACCTCGAGAGAAGCCGTGGGACGGGGCGGGGCGGTGGCGCCGGCCCGCGGCGAGCCCAGCGCTCGGCGGGACCAGCCGGTAAGCCCCGTGGTGGTGGCGGCGGCGGCGGCGGCGCCGACGATGGGGATGGGAGGGGCGCGATTTGGGGGTTTAGGGTTAGCGGTGTGAGCAGGTCTCGTCGATTTATTTTTCCATTTGCTTGTGGTGGATGAGACGGGAGAGCGGGTCTGTCTATCCGCATCCTGCTGGTGCTGCGCGCAAACGGCGTGCGCCGTGCGGCACGAACTTCCAAGCAGCCAGGCGGTTTATCGTTTTCTGTGGGGCCTTGTGATAGCTGGGCCTTCACCGTTGGGCCTTTTGGGATACATGTCCAAGTGGTGAGCAAAGGCTACTCTTCTCCCATTTCGTCTCTTTTTTTTCTCTCTAAATTCTTTTCTTTTTTTCTTTTCTTTTCTTTTCTTTTCTTTTCTTTTCTTTTCTTTTCTTTTCTTTTCTTTTCTTTTCTTTTCTTTTCTTTTCTTTGTGACTTCTTCTCCATTTCTCATGCATCTTTTTTCTTCGTCTATGCATTTATCAATCATGTACAAAAAATAAAAGGTGAACCCTAAAATCTCCACATATGAAAAACACTGAATTTTAAATGTTGAGTACATGTGATAAGAATCTCAAGTGTCACACGCCTGCCTAAAACTTGAATCATTTATTCACTCATTCATATATCTAAGTTAGATCCCATTTGGGAGAATTTCTTCTCAAAAAGACTCCCATAGGAATCAGAGTGGAAAAATTATAGTCCCTCCATTCCGCTTTGACCTTTTTTTAAAATAATTAAGGTAACTTATAATTTAGACCAAAGTGAGTATGACAAAAGCTCAAAAAAAGTTTATAAGCATTATCCCAATAAAACCTGATTTTTTTCCACATATGCGTATGCTAAATTCGGTAATAAGTTCAGGAAAGGAAAGGGAAAAATATTATATTACGATATGCTTACTAGGTTTGCATCTAGGTCGTGTATATTATTATAATACTCCTACTATCTACGGTTCAAATTATAGAACTATTCTAAGTGAAACTTTTGTAAATTTACAGATTATATAGACTAAAATTATTTATTACATAAAATTCATGCTATATTTATTTTGCGAAAATAAATTCAATACCACTACTAGATACACTACGATTTATTTGTAGCATACTTATTTAATATCACAAATATTAATATTGTTTTCTACTCCTTTCATTCTACTAAACTATAAACTAAACAATGTTTTAGTCTTTCTAGATGTATAATTTACTATGTACTTAAATATACACTAGGTCGTACATAATAAAGATAATACATCTTAAAAGGTCAAAAATGTTTTACAATTTAGGACTAAGGAATATTTATAAAAAAATGATTTGAGACCACTTTAGCCGTTAGGATTTTTAAAAATTGAAGAAACTACATATTCACATCAACTTAAGTGGCTTGAGATTTGAGAAGCAATAGCATGGATTTTATTTTTGGCAACACGATAGCATGGATGGATTGGGGTGTCCCAAGGAATTGGTTGCGCCCCGAGCCGATGGTCACGAACTCACATTTCTTTCATGGACTACTTGCTAGCCCCGAAAAGACTCGGACCACGGATGTGATCTGCGCCTTGTTTAGATTTGGTTAAAGTTCTAAGTTTTTTCTATCTCTCTTCGTCGTATTAATCTTTAGCTGCTTGCATGGGGCGTTAAATATTAATAAAAAAATAACTAATTATATATTTTAATTATAAATCATAAGACGACTCTTTTAAACCTAATTAGTCTATAATTAAATAATAATTATTAAATATAAAATAAAGTGCTATAGTCTTGAAGTTAAAAAAATTCATGCATCCAAACAAGTCCTTATAACTCTTGTGTCAGTGCCCCTCGGACACGTGCAACACGACACAGCTCATCCTCTGCATCCCCCAAATTCTCCCTCTGACTTGACTGTTGACTCGACAGCGCCTTTGCTCATCGAGGGTTAGAAGCGTCAATTGGCAGCGAGCCGAATCTAGCCTTCCATAAAGGCCGCGGCCCACCTCCGAGGACAGGCCAGCCACTTCGAAGCGGCCCACCGCGTGCGTCCAGTTCTCGCCTGCTCACTCAGCGGTCAGCTCAGCTCCCCACGCAGGCAGCGATCACCGTGGTCAATGGCGGCGGCGCCACCACAGGGAGGAGGAAGCGCTCCGGCGCCCCCCTAACGCCCTATCTCGATCGTGAGGTTCGTCCCAGCATCTCCTTCTCCATCGCAGATTCGCAGTCACCGTCTACTCTACCGGATCTTTTCCCGGATGTATAAACGTTCCATTTTGGGTTGGATTCTTGGTTAGTATTTTAGTAAATGGTCAAAGAAGAGAAACCCACAATTTTTAATTGGTTTTGTTGGAAAGAAATATCAGCTAGCTGAAAGTCTTGCTTCTTCGATCAGTATGACTCAGGTTTTACCAGCATGCTAATTTTGCTTCGACAAATCGGTAGCAGCTCAGCTGTGGACCAGGGGTCCCTTCTCCAAATTCCAGGATTCTGGGAAGTTTCTATTCAAAGAATTCTCCCCCTGCAATCGATTAATGATAGGTTCTTTTCCTCTGAAATCCAGTTCGAGTTCTCCGAGCAGTACTTCGATTTGACTGGGCTCGTTTTTCGAGAGCTGTGCGGCCGTATCCATCCGTAACTCACCGTCATGGCCACCTCTGTCGCCTCGTCGGCGTTCTTCCCGGTGCCGGCTCCGGCGTCCAAGAACGCACCGGGCAGGTCAAAGGACAACCTGGACATGGGTAGGGTCACCGCAAGCGTGGGCGCGGTGAGGTCCTCAGCAAGGGCGCGCGTGCACGCCGCCGTGCCCAAATCGAACAGCGGCGGGAAGTCTGCGGTGACTGACGGTGAGGACGACTTGTCCCGCTCCTCGGCTCCGGCTCCGAGGACGTTCTACAACCAGCTGCCGGACTGGAGCGTGCTGCTCGCGGCCATCACGACCATCTTCCTGGCAGCCGAGCGGCAGTGGACGCTGGTGGACTGGAAGCCCAAGCGGCCCGACATGCTCGTCGACACGTTCGGCGGCTTCAACGGGCAGGTGTTCCGGCAGGACTTCAACATCCGATCCTATGAGATCGGGGCCGACAGGACGGCGTCCATAGAAACGCTGATGAATCATTTGCAGGTCAGTCGTGTGAGGCAATAAGCGTCTGATTGTGTTGTAAGGTGCTCATTGTGGATGCTAATATTGCTTTTCTTTATCCTGTTTCTGTGTTTAGGAGACGGCCCTTAATCATGTCAAGAGTGCTGGCCTGCTTGGTGATGGCTTTGGTTCGACACCAGAGATGAGCAAACGGAACTTGTTCTGGGTTGTCAGTCAGATGCAGGTCCTGGTGGAGCAGTATCCATGCTGGTACACACTGCAAAATATTTTGGTTATTTGAGTCTTCAAGCTGAATTGGCTCGACTTTTTGTGTTCAAGTGATAGCTTTTTTAAGTGAAGCTATGCTACTAATGTGCTGAACTTGTCAAGCTAGTCAGCTAGGGGTCAATTATATATGGTTTCTTGTTGCGAGCTTGCTGTGCTACGATAGGTAGGAGAACCCACCCCCTCCCCTCGCCGTTGCTGCTAAGTTTGAGATCTGTTCAGTGGCTTCAGAATGTTTGATTGGAAATGTGATAATGATGTTAGGTGGGGATATGGGTGTGAAGTATTCATGCGAGAAATTGGGGGCCTGAAAGTCGTTGATGATAATTGTGACAATGATATTTAGAAGTAGGTGGTTGATATCTGCTTTAATTGAAAAGCCAGCTTGGAAAATTTTCCAATAAATTATTGTTCTGATTATTAATAGCGTAATACTTTGAAAGTTGATATGTATATGTGACAACTCATCTGTTTCACCATGTACTTCATTAACCTAGTTGCATTTGGGTAATTTAAGGTTCTGTTTTTTTTAATTAAATGTTTATTTTTATTTTCATGCAGGGGCGATACAGTCGGTATAGATACATGGGTCAGTGGTCATGGTAAAAATGGAATGCGTAGAGATTGGCATTTACATGATCGCAACACAAGACAGACTATATTGAGGGCTACAAGGTTTTGATCTTGATTTTGTGCTCGTTTAAATTAATAACATTAATCATGTATGAGTATTGTTTTATGCATTCATTTTTGTTCTTACTATACAGATCCATAACATTTTAGAATTTTGTCGTTTGGCGATTTGCATTTCACTGTTATTTTTTCCTCATTCTTTGGTGAAATGAACAGTAAATGGGTTATGATGGATAAGCATACTAGGAAACTCGCAAGGATTCCTGATGAAGTGAGGACTGAGATAGCGCCATATTTTTTTGAGCGCACCGCTATTGCTGATGAAGACAGCTGCAAACTTCCGAAATTGCCAGGGAATGCTGAACCCAGGGCTAGAAAATATGTCCGAAGGGGTTTGACTGTAAGTATTGCACACGCCATACGTTGTTGTCTTATGTTATGGTTGGTAGTGTTTGTTACTTATGTAATTTATATGCTTCTCGGTATGCAACATAATGCAGCCTCGATGGTCTGATCTTGATCTAAACCAGCATGTCAACAATGTTAGATACATTGGGTGGATTCTTGAGGTAAAAACAATATTACTTTTTGTATGCATCTTTATGTTGTTCTGTTTATGTTAGGAACCTTATATGACTGGATCCTTGAGATTAACAGATTGGTCTTTGCAATGTACATAACATTGATTACTCTATTAGCTTTGGTCCTGAGTAGTTTATATTGTTGGTAATTATAATTATTTAGGTCACTTGCTTTGCCGTTAAGCCTGTTAACTTGTTGGCAGGCGATAAAGTCAATTTTCTTAGAGTTTGAGCATTTATCACATTCAAACACTATGATCTAGTGACTTCCTCTGCTGTAAGGCATCCTATTTCATATATAAATAGAACATTTAGAGGTCCTTTTGCTGTTTGCCATTGCCTCCTTTCAAAGGCAAATAGGGCCTCGATCCTCCTATGTGGTTTGTTGCTATTTGATGTATGCCTAACTTGTTAGTCTTGATGGAGAATAAAGAAACCTTGGTATTTGTTATGTTGCTACATTTCAAAATCAAACTGTTTTCAAAATTTAAAACGATTGTTGTTGATACTCCTGATGCTGTTCAATAGCTCAGTTGTCTGTCTGAATACACCATTTCCTAAAATATGGCACATTCTTTTTGCCACAAGAGGTCATGGAATGCTATTTTCAGATAAATGTTCAATTGGTCATTCGGTACAGAATCACATGCTTTTATTTCTGTTTGTGCCCTTGGTCTGAAGCTTGACGCTGGATTCCTGTTTGTAGTTTCTTATGCAAATTCTTCATCTAATGGGTTTGCAGGATGTAGAATTCAGGATAGTGTACTGAATGTTCGTCTTCCCTAGGAGTTTTGTTATAATTGACTTCTTCCTTTTCCTTGTGCTACTGTGCATTTCACTAGTATACATAATTGTGTTGCCTGGTGTTTACCTTTTTCGTTGGCAGAAAGGTTAGTGTTTATTTACTGTATTTTCAACATCCTCTGATTTTTTGCACTCATTTTCCCACCAGAGTGCTCCAATCTCCATATTTGAGAATCATGAACTGGCTAGCATTATCCTAGACTATAAGAGGGAGTGCAGCAAGGACAATGTGCTGCAGTCACACACCACAGTGTTCACTGACTGCCCTGATGGGTTAGGAGAAGCAATCTGTCAGTGTGAGCATCTTCTGTGCCTTGAGTCAGGACATACCATTGTGAAGGCACGGACTATGTGGAGGCCGAAGAGAACCGATGCCATGGGAATATTGACTTCAGTCTCAGCTTTACAGGATTAGATTGCTAGGGAACTAGTGCTTTTGTGTTTGGAACAGGCTGGACAGCAAGTCATCCTGTTATGATGCAGCTTACAAGACCTTGGTTAAGGCGGGAAGAAAAGAAGGTGAACCAACAAAGCAGATTTCTGTAGCACGTGTCTGCTGCTTTCTTTTCCCATACCATCTTCTTGTAGAAAACTTTGGGTTGATTTGGCTTTGGTTGCTAAGTGCAATTCTTCAATTTGACCCAAGATTACCTGGTGTACATATATAGTACTGTTCTAACAGACTGGCTGTCCGAGTATGATGCTGAAGTGGGCATCACCTATTACTCATTGGCTGCAAGGCTGCGTCTATATACTGTAAGCCAGTGAACAGCAAGTATCTTTTTTCATATATACATATAAGCTGAGGTGTTCCAAGCTTCCTTTGCTGGCCTTGTCAAATGTGGGTTGGTGCCTAGATCGCCATTGTTGTAATCTGTTGAAGCTTGTGGCTTTAGTGAACAGGAATGGACAGCTTAACGTGATCCGCAAGGCATGGTGATAGGTGCAGCAGTATCCTTTTCTCTCAAATTGACACATATTATGCGATGACAAATAAGTCAGAGATGACAGAAAACTTTAGGGTTAATAATCTTTGTATCATGCCATCTGCTTAGTTTTCACATTGTCATTGATCAGCAAACAAATCGTATGCATCTGGGGCAATTTGATTTGTTAACAAAGATTCCATCGCCATCAGGTACATACTACTGTAATCTATTTTACAACCAAATCATGATTTCTGTTGATAAATTAACATGCACGTCCACATCAACTTGTGGCAGTCTTGAAGCAGATTTCGTGCAAATCTGAAGTGCCGGCACTTGCTGTGCTCCAGCTTAAGAAATAAAAAATCAAAGCTAAAAATTCTAAAAGAAAAAAAGGTGGAAGGCACCAAAATACTCATTGCACTAGAGGTAAGTGATTGACAAGTTCAGATGGTGTAGTAAACATAAAATTTGACCAAGCTAGAAGGAACTAGGTGACTTTTAAATTTTAACTGAGAAGAATTAGACATCCAAATTTGTTTCGAAGAGGACTTGAAATTGGATGGTCTAGACATACATCCACACCCACAAATGGGTAAGTTGGGATCAGCTGTTTCAGTTCAAAAAATACCTAATTAATTGTTGGATTTGAATTCTTTGTTGAAATTCCTACACAAATCTTGTGTTCGAAACACAGTGAGATCATGTTTTGGATGCTAGACAATTTGCTATGAAATGGAGGGATTAGTAGTGCTAGTTCAACTCTGACAAAAAGTAATATAAACAGACGAACCGTAAGCAACATTCATTCTCCATATAAGACCTGAAGTGAGATATGCTGATGCGATAGATATCCTCTGAACCCTGAAAAGCAAGTCATGTTGTGCAACCACACACGGCAGCTCATCTGATTCGTGCGATGTATTTGGCTCTGTTGCTACATGGCACCTCACACCCCTAATACTAGGCCACAACGTCATTTCATATTTGCTGGTGCTCACTGAGATTGATGCTTTGCAGGTAGTGGAGACTGGGGCATAGATGAGTCACTGAAAATAACATCTGAAAACAAAAATGAAATTAGAAATTGGAAGTGATAAATGATTATATGATACATTTTTGCTTTGATGATATATTTGGAGTTATCACTCATTTGGTGGCATGTCACCATGATAAATCTTAACCTTCGATTTTGCTTGATGAATGATTCAATCAGGAGCCTACCTAGCTATTAGTACCCTAAGAACTACAAGTGGTGATGCAAAATCCTGCAGCATGGTGCAGACACATGAACTACCTATTAAGCTCTCTATACGACATTTTATTTTTATTTTTATGTCATAGCAATGCCAAAGGTGTAATATTTTAGTTCCGTACAATGTTCCACGAGTTTCTGAAAAATAAAAGAGTTCCCAGTGATTTGACTAAGTCTCTGCTACAATAAAATTGCCACCACCACACCAAATAACCATACAGCATGACAGTTCGGATCACGCAAATTCATAAGTCGATCATTTCAGCACATTGAATCCCAATCGCATTCCTTCACCTGTTTTCGCTGTTGATAGCTAGCTATGTTCTTTTGGTGCCGAGTCCCTTCCTTGCCCCCTTTAATTAAATAAGCAAAAATGACAGCTTCTTTTGAAGCCTAAACGATCTCAAAGTCTAAACCCAATGATGTGGTGTCTTAAGGGACACTGCCTTTTCATTTCCATTTGTTGCAACTTGCAAGAGCTTCTTTTTAGGCGCTGAAAGCTTGTTCCAGCCTTTGCATAGTTTGCAGCCTGACTAGTTGCAAGAGCCAATATGCACTGTCCCTATCTTACAGTGACATTTTGAGGGCATCTTCCAAGGTATCTCCTAGGGAGCAATCTGCGTGACCATCGCTTGAAACTGGTGGGGATGCGACGATGATTGTGATATGATCGAGCTTATCGCTATGATAACGGAGAAAAGAAAATATCAAATGAAACAATGGTGCACGATGATATGATGAATCTCCAAATACTATTTCTGAAATAAAATAGTCCACTGTCAATGGATGTTGAAACAATCTGACAACAAGGAGCAAGAGGTTAGGTAAAGCTGTAAGCCACATGCTCTAGCCACTAGCCAGCCTTCTTATATACCACACCAGAAGGGGTGCAAGAACAAGCTACGCCTCCCTTAGCTTAATTAGCTACCTGCCATCTTCTTCCCTTCTTTTCAGTATATTGTAGTGTTCGTTTCTGTCGGAAATAAGAGGAGGCAGCGACAATGGATGAGCCTTCACAGAGCGAGGACCGGAAGCTGTCGGCCATGGAGCATGTTAAGAAGCGCCACGAGGAGAAGGGCTTCCTCTATGCGTGGTCAGTAACATCACCACAACCTAGACGTACTCGATAAGCGTTGTTGTTCTGCATCTGCAGAATCTGCACAATCTTATGTTCTCCGCAAGCATCAAAAACAAATTTACACATTCATCTGTAAGATGCATCATGTTGAACACATTTTTTTTGCCCCCTTGCTTGCAGCGCCTTCATGTTTTGCTGCTGCTTCTGCTGCTACGAGGCATGCGAGCACTGCCTGGAGTGCTTCTGCTGCTGCGGCAAGAAGGACGAGTAAGGTCGGTTCAACCAATTCCGCCGCCGCTCCATGATCGATTAATTTGTTGTAGTGGATTTGTTTCGGTTGTGAAGAACTGCGATCAATCTACGTCGAAATAAGAACATGTTGTAAATAAAAAATGTGATTGGTTGAAGCGTTAACTCTACGTTAACCGTAGTGAGCTAGCTAGCTAGCTAACCCAGTGTCTGTGACTGTGAGTGAGTTCAGTGAAACATTGTACTTGTGACTGTAAATCTTTTTTTTTTTGGGTGAAATGTGACTGTAAATCTGTGATTGCGTGCCAGCACACTGGTATTATATGTACGTTACAGACTTACAGTCCTTGTGTATACATAGGTTTCTTGTGTTATTGCTCTCTCTTATACTTTCATGAACATATATACTGGCCTGTAGGTACTTCTGCATCTGCAAGATTAGGCATGCAGAACCACAGAACTTCATCATTCAGTAGATGCATAATATTTGGTTCTTTGTGTCTGTTGTGGTATGCTGCTTTTGCTTATGAAGTTATATGGTGCACTCTCTCGCTGTCTTCTTGCTTCATCAACATTCACGCACTTTAAAATCATTTTTTTTTGCTTAAAAATATTTTTACATCATGTTGTTAATTGAAAAAAAACAAATTTATTTTTACGTCCTCCAAGGGAGAAACAGGGAAAGATGAAAAGACTTGCCTTATGAGATGGTTTTGTCTCTCTTGAAACTTACCTAAAACCGTCCACGCACTGTTCCTGAAGGTACTCTCGAGTCCCGATACAATATCGATCAGAAGTCAGAAGATTGCCATGGAGAAATAAAGGAGAATAAAGATGTGACGCCCAACCGATTTCACAGGAAAGGAAGATGAAGCCACGTGACAACATCAGTTCTGACTTATTTATTCAGCTTATTTGATCTTTCGACACTTTCAGATGATTCAGTTCAGTACAGTTATACTTACGGGAGCAGAAGATCCATCTATCACGAATTCAGAGTAAGCATGGACAAGATAGTCTCTGAAACATGACATGAGCATCACCATTTTAACGAGAGAAACATTGATTCAGAACATCTTTTCTAACGTTATTTCAGAACAAGCAAACTAAATCAAATCTAAGCGTCTGTAGAATCTTGGGCAACAACCTGGAATGCCAGCTTCATCTTGAGGCAAAATTTGATAGGGGATCACGCACGTGCCAAAGCCATATTCTGAAATCTCTCGTCAGGAGACTGAAAATGGGCCTTTTTTTAGCCCGGTGCCGGGCCCTCGTAAAGCCAAAGCCCAGCGGGGCAGCGGGCAACACTAGCAACCTCCACACCGCGCCCGAGCCGCGCAAACTCCACAGCGGTGGCGGACCATTCCGGCGGTCGGAGTAGCAGCGAGGCTCTATACCGTTGTTGCCTCGTCGGCGGCTTGTTCCGCACCCAGCCTGCGGTGGCGGACTGGCGGTTTCGTCCTCGTCGTGCTTGGCAAATGGCATGGGCTGCGCCGTGCGGCGGCTGGCGCGAGCAATGGGAGCTCCTGCAGGTGATATGCTAATCTCGCGATTTATCCTACCATTGAGCAGTTAGGATTCGGATTTCGCGCAATTTAGGACCCTTAGCCACTTAGTGCCAGAATTGCTGTCCGTCAGCAGTGAGAAGGATGGATGCTGCTTCTGAACGTTCAGTTTATCTGTGCTCCTAATATTTATGGACACACTGTCATTCTGTCTGAAGTTCTGAACCGAATGCCTTTCTTCGTTACATTGGCTGATAGGCACAACCTTCTTTTTTCTTTTACTAATGTTATTCTGCCATGGACTTAATTTCTGGAGGCAGCTCTCAGTTGGACAAAAGGTTTGAATAAATTTAATGGGAAAAAATCTTACACTGAAGTATTGAACTCAGCTGTGCACAGTCTACATACAATTTTACACAGAGGCCTCTTTCTGTTCAATACAGACCAAACTGGCCGGAAAAAAAGAAGAATATTAACTTCCTAGAAAGAAACAAAGCCTACATATGTACTCTCCCACGATTCATCATTTTACATTGCTGCAGTGCCTAAATACAGAAAGTGAGCTGAAGCAACACCAAATCCTTTTTTAGATGGCGCCCTCCCTTATCTTCTCTGGAAGTTTAAGACTTTGATGGAGAAGGCAAAGACAAAAGCAAAGAGAACAGTGAATCCAACAACAGCAGTAGCTGCGTAACCCAAGTTTTCATGGTGGAATCCAAAGAATCTGTTGATGAAATCTTTCACTATTTCGCCATCTTCCAGCGTGACGTCTGTGATGTCTCCAAATTGTGAGGCGACAAGTCCATATAGTGTCCAAGCCACTGGGCAAGCCCATGAGTACCATCTCCACCATATTGGTATCCTCTGCAAGCCAGCCATGTATGCTTCAGCATCAACAGTACACAGAAACTTAAGGTGTACTAACATAGTACAAGAGTTACTCTTGGACACTTACCGGACGGGGGATCAGGTAGCCGGCAAAGATGTTCCATATTGCGTAGAACGCAGTTGCGACTATAGCAGCAAAGTCGCTGTTTGGTGTCATGGCGACTGCCATCATCCCATAGAACGTGAAGTACATGAAGGTGAAGAACATGAAGAACATGTACCAGAAGAACTTCACAAATGTCCACTCAAACCCAATCAGGCTGTAGACAATGAGACCATACACGACTGTCTGAAGGAAGATGTGTGGGATCTCAATAAGAACCTGTTCAAAGGTAGAACTCAGCTTTAGATTTAAGGAAGAAAAGAACAATTATTTGCTATTATCCAAATGTTCAGTTACAACCAAATTACCTGTGCAAAAGCATAGGACAGAGCAGAGTACATTCCAGCTGCCTTTTCTCGGTAGAAAACTGTTCGCTCAACATCCACAATTGGCTGCACAGATTGTCCATTCTGAATTCCAATGAAAAGAACTGCTGCATACATGGATCCCAAAGCATACAACAGGTCCTGCCTAGTGCCACTGAAAGAAAAGACAAAGCGCAGGTAAGTTTCTCTGTCACAATATGCCAACATATATCAGGTCTCAATCGGTGCTGTAGGCAAAGGTACTTACATTTTGTTTCCTAAGTTTAAGAAGATGGTTCCGAAGATGAGAGCAATAACTGTTGTGAAGAAGATTCTTGTCGCGGTATATGATGGATTTCTCCAGTAAGACATGTGCTGCTTCCACAGGCAAGCCATACATTGTGTAAGGAAGGACTGTGAATACTGGGTTGGGAAGTACAAGTCCTTGGACCCTGGTGGTGGTGTGCTTAGTTCACTAATCAAATCTTTGTTCCTCCTGCAATGATGCACCCAAATCAGTGACATGAAACACAGCACAGATAAAGCCTAAACACCATTCTGAGGTTAATCTGATTGAACATACCGGTACAGGTCAGAGTTTCTATATACTTCGGCAAAGTTGATTCCAAGGATATCTTCTTGAGCTAAGGTGGACACTTCCAACATCCATGTTGCAGGGTTGTAACCATCCTTGATTTTCCTTACTCCTTCTATTCCCTGCATTTGAAGTACGAAGCCAGGTTACATGGATGTCATAAGTTGGAAGTGAATGTGTTTGTTCAATAGGTGAGTGCTGAAGCTCACCTCAAAATAGTCAATCAGATGGCACGAGTTGTGTCCCAAAGGTCCGACATATATTTCTTCCCCTCCCCGTTTCATCAGAAATAGCTGCAGAGTTCGAGAAGACATATGAGTGTTACTTCCAGAGTTAAAGATACCACTGGAAGAACCTTGTTTTACGGTTGTTGCCACATACCTCATCGAAAGCTTCAAAGATATCAATGCTAGGCTGGTGGATTGTGCAGACAACCGTCCTTCCAGTATCCACCGTGTTTCGGACTGTCCTCATCACGATTGCAGCTGCCCTCGCATCTAGTCCTGAAGTTGGTTCATCCATGAATATGATGGATGGGTTGGCCACGAGCTCAACAGCAATGGTGAGTCTCTTCCTCTGTTCTGTGGATAAACCATTTACTCCTGGCAGTCCTACCAATGCTCCCCTCAGTGGTGTCAATTCCACGAGTTCCATGACTTCTTCCACAAACATCTGCACCCATGAAGTGATCCGATTAGCCAAGTACTATAATTATCAGATGCTATGAAATATGTTACTGTGTTGCCTAAGAACGAGCAGAATGAATACAATTTTGACCTACCTTTCTTGCTTCTGAATCCACTTCATGGGGCAACCGGAGCCATGCAGAGTACAGGAGGGATTCATAAACAGTGACATGTGGAGAATGGATATCATTTTGCTCACAGTAGCCAGCAATCCGAGCAAAGGTCCCTTGTTTTTTTGGGTATCCAGAGATTGAAATATCTCCTTCAATGTAACCACCAGTTTTCCTTCCCGCCAACACATCCATCAGGGTAGTCTTACCTGCTCCACTGACTCCCATCAGTGCTGTAAGGACTCCTGGTCTGAAGGCCCCACTTATACCCTTCAGCAGGAGTAGACGGTCTTCAGTAATACCTTTATCTTTCATTTCCTGTCAAAGAGTCATAAAATTATTAATCACTGTTTAGTATTATCAGTTTGTATTTTGTTGATAAGACAGATCCTCTATTTTATGCTTACCTGAGGCATGTCCACCGAGTATTTGACATTGTCAAAGGTGATGGACAACGGCGTAAATGGAAGTACCATTCCTCTCTTCCTGGTTTCAGCTCCAACAATTTCTCCTCTTCCTGCATTTTTATGGACTTGTTACAATGATGCAATACTAACATGTTATATGGTGCATGGAGATCTGCTTATGACGGACCATCTGAAGGTGAATTCTGGGAAGCTATTCCAAGTGGCAGCAACTCAACATTTTCACCAGTACGGTTTACATGCTTCTCCCTCAGCTCCTCTTCAGAAATAACGGCCTGACCTTTTCCAAGTGCTGTGTTACAAGAACTATGTTAGTGCCAAACATAAGATGTTTTCAAGTGTGTGGACCGATCCTTTTGAGCAGAGAGGGTACTCACGGCCAAGCCAGTCAAGGAACAGAACGAAGAGTATGTTGAAGAGCATGATATACCCAAGCAATGCACCAACACCAATCCAATACCAGTTTGGATCGACAAAGATGCCGCGGGCCTTTAGGATTTGAACACCGAGCGTGTCGTTGCTTTGTGTACTATTGACAACCTGCACAAACATTGACATTGTTCGTTAACTCAACTGTCTCTCTGAACCTTAGAGTGATCATAGCTTAGAATCCTAGATTGGTTCACAAGTCGCTACATTACCTTCTGCCAGCTATGGCCAAGGAACTCATTCACCGCTATGGCATTCTGGGCATACATCAGAGGGGAGGACCAATAGCCCCAGATCCACCATTTCTTGATGTTATCTGCAAAAGAAAACTCAATTATATGCTCCTGGAACTATCAAAGCAATGGGTGAATGAAGACTTGTCTTACCTCTTGCTATCAAGAAGCCACCAAGAACCAGAAGAACAAGCTGGGCGAATGACCCAAATGTGTCTGCGGCAACCATTTCTCTTGCTAATGCAGCAACAAGCCGGAAAAGTCCAGATGCCATCTGGCTGATTAGTACAAGCAGCAGGTAATGGCGAAAGAACCTTTCGATGTTTGGATCAAAGCCAATGACATAGTAAGTCATGAGAGTCCACACAGCGCATTCCAAGAATGATATTGGTATCTTTAGCAACCATGTAGGCAATGCATATGCCCATGATGGATAGAAGAGGAGGTCCCTCTGCTTATAGAATATCGGCAGCTTTGCAATACTCATGGCAAGCTCAACAACACCATTGAGCAAATGTGTTACTAGTCCAAGGAACATAGCGCCCAGAAATATCACTCCATCTTCGACAGTACGTCGATGCATTGTTGTGCGCAGGAAGACCGTCATTGCAATGGTTCCGAGAATTATGAGCTGGTGCAAATATGGAACATTCATTAGAATTTACTATCTGAATTTGGAAGTTGAGAAGATTTCAGGAAGCAAGATGAATACCTGGACTACTTTGAAGATATAAACAAATGAGTTCCTCTTCATCAATAGCCACTCCCTAGAAAAGCATGCTCTGAGAAGCTCCATCTTGCTAATACCATACTTTGACGTTGTGAGAGCTGCAGGATGGTTCCTGGTGCGATCGAAGGGCTCCTTGAGCTCTGATCCCAGCTTACACCCAACGTGGAATGCTTTGAACGCCTCTGAAAAGTCATTAACTGAGATGTATCTGTATGGCTCATCTCTTCTACACCAGTACTGGTGCTGATCCTTCCTAGATGTGACCTGTGATCACAGAGAGCAATGTCAAATTGGGTTACAAGTATGAACGTGCAGTAAAGAGGATTCTGCAGGACCACTCACTTCTTGCAAGAAGTCTGCAACACCTTTTCTCTCAGGACATTTGAAGCCCATGGCCTCAAAGAATTCAAGGACATTCTCCCGAGGACCCTGGTATACAATTTGGCCCTCAGAGAGGAGAACAATGTCATCGAAGAGCTCATATGTTTCAGGTGCAGGCTGAAGCAATGCGATAAGTGCAGTTCCACCAAGGATGTGGACCGACTGCCTTAGACAGTTGACGATCTGATATGTTGTGGAGCTATCCAGACCGGTGGAGATTTCATCCATGAATAGCGCCTTAGCTGGCCCAACAAGCATCTCACCTGTGAAAATTCAAGAAGACAGAAAATCAGGTTTTTCAGTCAGGGTCGAAGGGCTTGATGCAGAAATCTTAATTTAACTGCAGATTGCACATACCGGTCGTGACACGCTTCTTTTGCCCTCCTGAGATACCTCTGATCATAGAATCTCCAACCATTGTATCTGCGCAGATCTCCAGACCAAGAATCTGCAAAAGAAATACAGGTACTGTTAGGGGGCATACCCATTTCTCCTATTTTCCTTTTTTGTGCAGTATATTTTTACACGCCTTGAGGATGTAATCTGTGACCACGCTCTCCTGACCTTCCACAGAAATAGCCTGTTTGCACAGGGGCACACAATAACATTGAGTAAGCTTTGTTACTTCCAACATTAATACAGGGTTTGATTTGAACTGAATGAATTTTACCTTCATGTAAACATCGATATCAGGATCGGGCTTAATGTTGGCTTCTTTCTCCCTTCTTGAAAGTTCAGTAAGCATGTCTGTAATTGAAAACACCATCAGATTCACTTTACCAAAGGTGAATAATTTTCTTTGTTAAATTGATCCTTTTCAATGTCAATGTTACATACCATAACGTGTTCCTACTCCTTGACATCTTGCAGAGAAGGCAAGTGTTTCCCGGACCGTCATTTCGCCGGCGTGAACATCATGCTGCCCGATGTATGCCGATGTCCTCTGAGGGACAAATTCATCCATGTCATGACCATTGTAAGTTACTCTTCCTGACAGCTGAAAAAAATACATTACAAGTTCATCCATTTTAGTACAATTTGGAGCTATCTTTCTCCCAAATACATACCATTTTTGGCCTAGGATTTAGAAGTTAACAATCAATCCCTTTAAACTTGGCAATCAATAAAGTATTGCAAGTTGTGGTACCTTCAGTGTTGAGTCAAGTTTCCCTGCCAAAGCCAGAAGTAGACTTGTTTTCCCGGATCCAGGAGGGCCAAGCAGCAAAGACATCCTGAACAAATTGCGAATAGTAAGTACAAGTCAAGAAGAAAACCCTGAAATCTTGCACTTTGAAATTCTTTGGTTTCTCTTACCTGCCGGGTCTTATGATTCCACTGATATTGTGAAGGATAGAGATAGGTCTCTTCCCGCTTGAAATGATGTGCATAGCACTTAGTGCATCCTGTGAGTTGAACAGCTCACAAGAGTTAGTAGCTGAAGGAACTTGACAGTTTTTTTTTCTTTTCATGGCTAGGAAGCATCAAGGTGCTTTTCTGCAGATGAGATCCATACCATGACGTTGTTGGAGAAGAAGTTGGTGAATGTCGGGACACCCCGGTTGCCAACGTAGGCCTCGGCGTCTATGTTCAGATGCTCAAACCGCACTTCTATTGTTGGGTTGTCGATCCCAACTCTGAAAACCAAAGTCATGAATAAGTTAGTGAATACAAAGCACGAGATGCTCCTTTATGATTTACTGCGCAATGAATTGATTCCTGATGTTGTGCAGATCATTTCCAAGTCCATCAGAAATCTGAACTTTTTTCCAGCCCAAGGACAAGTGAAGCAAAAGTAGTGGGTGAGTGCTCACCGCTCCATACGGTCGCGGAGCTTGAGTAGGAGGCGCTCGTTGTCCTCCTCAGCGGTGCGCAGGAGGCGCTCGATGAGGTTCTTGCGCTCGTGCATGCCGAGCCCCTGGATGTCCACCTCCTCGATGCCGCAGGCACCCTCGCCCATGAGGATGCCCTTGCGCATGCGGTCGTAGGTGGGCAGCTTCTCGATGGCCGCCCATCGCAGAGCCTCCTCCTCGTCGTCCTCCCGCACGAACGCGTCGCTCCGCCCGGACGCCCGCCACGACGATGCCGTCCGCCGCATGCTCCCGGCCATGCTCCCCATCCTCACTAAATCCATTGTCGCGCGCCTTCACAGGTCACAACTCGACTGTAAAACCCCCTCCGTTCTTTTTTATTTCCAGATCACTTGTCCCTGCTTGAGCTTGACTCTGTTCTTTGTCTTTCTGCTGTAGTTTGTAGCTTGCTGATCTTCCGAGAAGAAGACGAGGAAGAGGAAGAGGAAGAGGAAGGTAGAGAAAGCGAGAGAGGTGTTAGTGTCTGAGGAATGAGGATGTGGCGACGAGGTATAAATACCTGCGGCTGCGGGTGCTAATGATTAGTGCGCGAACTGCTCTTTGGTGGCGGGCTCGTTGACATTTTTATTTTATTTTTAAATTCGGCCGTTGTGCTAGTTTTTATATATTGCTTCTATTGCGAGTCCAGCGTAAATAGTTTGACCGTTTGAGTTGAATTTGAATGGGCTCTGCTGTGCGCCGCTTGACCGGGCCCGAGCTGTTTGCTGGTCTTGTGCCCTGGTCTACTGGACGACGAGCTCACTTGGCGTTCGTTGTTCACCGGCCTGGGCGTTTTCTGGTCTTGTGAAGAATTTGCCCACTTGTCTATATCCTGGCACTATGATTCATCTGCCGTTTCTCGGCGCTAGCGCTCGCTCCTTGCTGGAGCCCAAGAGGCGGCACGCTGAGTCGCTTACATCACCGGCGAGGTGGCGCGCTGACCTCACCGGCTCACTTCCTCCAGGGCAGAGGGGCGGGTGGGGGGAATGGATGGATGTACACATGCCCTTCATACCCGTTGTTTGCTTGTATCTGGAGTCAATATTCCCATGGCATTGGTTCTCTTTGGCCTCCACGTAGGTCGTGCCTCCAAAATGGTATGCCCTGACTCAAACCACAGAAAATGCTTACACGTTGTCAAACAAAAAATTGCTTACACTGAAAGGTTGTTTCTCCTAACCCATCAGTGCAGTCAGTGAACACTGGTGGCAACACATCCTTACTGCACCCCCTCTTATAGTCCATGACAATGCTAGCCAGTTCATGATTCTCAAATATGGAGTTTGAAGCACTAGTCTGGTTGAAAAAAAAATCAGTGCAAAAAACACTAACCTTTCTGTCAATGGGAAAGGTAAACGCCAGGCAACATGATTATGTAAACTAGTGAAATGCCCAAGGTAAACAAACCTTTAAATGTGGAAGTGCCCAGCCCGCTGAAGGTTAAGATTTTTATTTGGATGGTTAGCAGAGACAGAATTCAGTGTGGTGTCCAGTTAAAAAAGAAACAATGGTCAGGACCTGAGAGATGCATGATGTGTGAGAAATTTGAAACCTCCGATCGCATTATTTTTCAATGCCCCGTAGCCAGTTTTCTCTGGACCTCCCTTAGAGTTGTTTTGGGGTGGATGTAACTCTCTTTGCTGTTCGACCCTCTTCTCTGATGTGGTTGACAGAATGGGGGGTGAGAGGCGCGTTGTAACAATGTTCATTTGTGCAGGTGCGATGTGGACAGTGTGGAAGACCCGGAACCATGTCGTGTTTAACAAGAAGACGGTGCCGTTCCCGTCAGTGCTCACTCACAAGACCGTGATGCTGTTGAAGACTTGGAAGCCCCTGCCGAAGCCCAAGATCAAACCCATGGCAGAAGAGATGATCGCCTTGCTCGCTGCAAATGCAAATGTGTAATGGCTGGTGTCCTGTCTGTGCGCGTCAAGATAGTCTTTTTGTACCAGACTTGGAATCCTGTTGATCAACGTTAGTTACTTGCTTATCGTCTGATTAGAGGCTAGAGAGTCGCCAGGAAACAGAAGCGAACTCATAGATGTCTTAGAGGTGTGTGCGCTTCAATGTAATCGCTGGTACGCCCAGCGAATCCCCCGTGTCACTCTATGCTAAGCTTTTTATAAAGCCGGGCGAAATGCCTTTTATCTAAAAAAACAAACCTTTAAATTGAGTCAGTTGATAAATAGAGAAATATATATTCCTTCTTTTATTAAAAAAAGATATTTCTTTTTCCTAAAAGACCCAAAGGTAATAATGCAGATTTTATGTGAGTTGTGTCTATGAACACTATCATGATCTCATATATTTATATGTCTTTTCAAAATCAAATCTGAATTGAAATAATTATTGATAATGGTATGGTCGTCCTGATCTTTCGATGGAGATAGATAGCTTTGATTTGACTGGTGAGATGTTCATGACCCGACTACAAACATCTAAGGACGTTGTGTCTTAGAGAGCAATTCACTAATTCCAGGTATTGTTCACGATCTTGTGGATCACAATCAACCAAACCACTAGGGATATTCCTGCAAGAGATCGAAGAACAAGCAAGAACAAGTAGACAAGCACTCAATTACTAGATAAGATATGATGAAGGTTTAGATCTAATAACATGAAGGTGGGGTTCTGAATTAAGTAGAATGCATGGTCACACACATCTACAAAGCAAGTAGTAGCAACTAAACTTATGGGAGGACGACCATAGGCTATTAGGGTTGTGCTCCAACCCTAGGACGCGTCCCTAATGGGCGCACCTTGATGCATGGGCCATTGCCGCAAAATAGAATGATGCAGCACTGTAGGAATAATAAAGGGCGGCCAATAATAAAACAATAATTGCGCCTGACCTAGACTTGATATGGATATAAGGTTGGACCAGCAAACAGCTCGGGCCCGATCAAGCGGCGCATAGCTTGCCCTATTGTTGGACATTCTAATCCATCCCCCAAATCCACACCCGCGGGTGGAAGAAGATGAGTGGAAGAGTGGCACGAAGGGTGTGACTCCTCCTCACTCCTCCAACCCCGCGGGTGGAAGAAGATGAGAAGTAGAGCCACCCGGCCCCACCCTCCGCAACCAATGAGCTTGCCGGAACCGAGGGGGAGGGGACCTGCTTCTAGTAGTTGTAGCCTGTATATTCGTAGTATTATTAGGTCAATGAGTGCATGTATGGCTATTCCACTCTGTTGTGAATCCTTCTCCCTGCTACTTATTGGCCTCGCCACCGTCACCGCCGTTGCGGTGGTTGTTGATGGCCGATGCACTCAGGTGAGATTGAATAAAATAGAGTCTCTTTCATCTCTCCTAATCTCGAGTGCTGCACTCCATGTTCCAAGGGTGTACGAAGGTGGGGAGGTTGCAACATCTTCAAGGAAGATGGACGATGCCATTGACGAGCTCGGAGTGCCACCCGTGTTGGAGCTGCCCTTGATTGAGATAGTGGACATAGGATGCCACTCTTTAAAATAAAAAAAATGAGTAATCAGCTGTGACACGAAAAAAATGAATCCTTTTGTAGCTCGCTTGTCACGCCGGCGGCTCGTAGTAGCAACGTCGCGGGCGAGGGGATGTTGGCCTTCCCCTGCAGAGTCGTCAGTGCACCACCCATTGCCTCAACTTCCTCGACAACAACACTCCTGCAACATGCTCCATGCCTCCATCGTCACCGAGCACCGGAACATCGTCGGGTCAAAGATGGCCATCAAGAAACCCACCTCCATCCATGCGGCCCAACGCCCGCTTCTGCCGGCACCTGTGCGACGATGACTCACCGACGTTCTGCATCGTCCACGGGGCACAACATCGATGCAGCGCCCTCGTCGCGGCCAATGCGTGCTTCAACAAGGCCTCTAGTTTCATCTCCGAGCTCCCCTGCACTGTGTCATGGTTCCTACGGTGTGGGGCCCAATATGCGCGGTGGATCCCTCCGTGTTGTGCATGCAGGAATTATCCTAGGGAGACGTGTGTGCTTGAGCTGCGATCACCGTGGCTCCCTATCAGCCACTCCTTCGTCGGAGCCAACGAAGCAACTCGATCTCTCCGTTCATCTACCTCCACTAGTGCTGATTCTTTCTTCAACATGGCAGCTCTGTTTTCTGGTTTTGGTT
>CM041637.1:41329489-41347598 GCA_023333625.1 Bothriochloa decipiens
GTTGAGTCAAGTTTCCCTGCCAAAGCCAGAAGTAGACTTGTTTTCCCAGATCCAGGAGGGCCAAGCAGCAAAGACATTCTGAACAAATTGTCAATAGTAAGTAGAACTATTAAGAAAAGAACCTGAAATATTGCACTTTGCAATTCTTTGGTTTCTGCTTACCTGCCGGGTCTTATGATTCCACTGATATCGTGAAGGATAGAGATAGGTCTCTTCCCGCTGGAAACGATGTGCATAGCACTTAGTGCATCCTGTGAGAGGAACGGCTCACAAGAGTTAGTAGCTGAAGGAACTTGACAAGTCTTTTCTTCTTTACCATGGCTCTGAAGCATCAAGGTGCAGCTGCAGATGAGATGCATACCATGACTTTGTTGGTGAAGAAGTTGGTCATCGTCGGGACACCTCGGTTGCCGACGTAGGCCTCGGCGTCGATGTTCAGGTGCTCAAACCGCACTTCTATTGTCGGGTTGTCGATCCCAACTCTGAAAACCAAAAAGTCATGAATAATTAAGTTAACGAATACATATGACGAGATGATTCTTTGTGATTTAGTATTGCGCAATGAATCCTGATGCCTGTGCATATCATTTCCCAAGTCCATCTGAAATCTGAATTTTTTTCCCAGTCCAAGGACAATCGAATGGGTGAGTGCTCACCGTTCCATACGGTCGCGGAGCTTGAGCAGGAAGCGCTCGTTGTCCTCCTCGGCGGTGCGCACGAGGCGCTCGATGAGGTTCTTGCGGTCCTGCATGCCGAGCCCCTGGATATCCACCTCCTCGACGCCGGCGGCGGCGCCGTCGCCCATGAGGATGCCCTTGCGCATGCGGTCGTAGGTGGGCAGCTTCTCGATGGCCGCCCATCGCAGCGCCTCCTCGTCGTCCTCCTCCCGCACTGACCGGCTGAACGCGTCGCTCCGCCCGGACGCCCGCCACGACGACGCCGTCCGCCGCATGCTCCCGCTGGCGACGCTCCCCATCCGCATTAAATCCATCCTCGACTGACGCCGTCACAGCTCGTCTCCGTTCTTTGTCTTTCTCGCTCACTTCTCCAGTTCTCCCTGCTTGAGCTTGACTCTGTTCTTTGTTTCTCAACTTCACCTGTAGGCTTGTACCTTTGCTGATCTCCGTGAAGGAGATCTCGTGGAGAAGACGATGCAGAGGAAGGGAGAGAGAGGTGTGTCTCGAGGAACGAGGAGGTGACGACTGAGGTATAAATACCTGCCGGCGCGTGCTAATGCCCTCGTCGTCGGGGAAGGTGACTGGCGCGTGCGAGGTGCTCTTAGGTGGCGGGCGCGTCGTCGGCGTCGCTGAATTGATGATGCGCGGGAAATTCGGCCCGTTAGAATCTATATGGCAGCGTAAATAGTTTGACCGTTTGAATGGGCTCCGCTGTTCACGGCTTGACCGGGCCCACCAGATATGGCTGTTTGCTGGTCTGAGGTCTCTCGACGTGTCGTGTCCCTGTCAACCGGCTCACTTGGCTAGCTCTCGTTGTTTCCTTCACCGGCCCGGCAAAACAGTTGTCTTGTGCCAAAAAGTAAAATAAAAAATCGTCGCCTTTCCCAATTGCCGTCACGTCCAGGATCACGTAAGGGTAGCCAACGTTAACGACGCGTGTTAATGTTAATTAATACTCGTTATCCTTCGTCACGGGTCAGGTAAGTCAAGACAGCAGGCCATGGTGAGTGGCGCAGCTGCGTCAGGAGGGTAGTGAGAAGTGGTCAATATGGGCCTGCGCCGGTGGCCGTCGACGTCGACGGCGAACGGAGAAAGTAATCTTGGCAGGCGCCAGGCGGCAGCTAAGTCAGAGATGGCGTGCTCTTGCTCTGCTCTGTTTCAAGAGACTTTTCGAGTCTCGTCTGTCGTCTCCTCGCCTAGGAGTTGGGTACTTCACTTCCGGTGGAAGCAAGCTCATCTGTTGACTTCAGAGTAAGAGGTCAGAGCTACTACTCTCTTCGTTCTAAATTATAATTAGATATATTATTTATCTAAACATATAATAAAATACATATACTAAAAATTAAAACGAACTTAGAACGGAGAAAATAGATCGGAAGGGGTCCTCGTGCGGATGCTGATGACCGTGACGTGGCCGTGTTTGACGGCCCGAAGCCGGTGATACGGGCGGCCGAGCGACGAGCGCTTCTAATATAGGCGCAGTACCTTTACCCCCAAAAAAAAAAACTTACTTTCAACGAAAGAAAACTCCAGCGAAACAAATGTTATGTAATGTTTGACTGCATTTGGCTGTTACTCTCGTCAAGCTCAGGGGCACGGTGCCAAAGCTCGAGAATCAACAAACTCCAATATGCTACTGCCTAGACAAATATGTCTAGACATCCACCATATGTTGCCAAAAACACACATAGACGTGGTTGACAAACATTAACAAAAACATTTCTCAAGACAAACTTGCTCAACCGAACACCTGACACATCACGGTCACACATCATGCCGTATCAGCAATAGTCAGTTCGGCTGATAAATTCAACTTCGAAAGAGAAGTCCGGACAACGGACCACAATAGCAAATGTGGGGGGCAGCCACTCATTTTTCTGACCCTTACATAGCATCTTCTGTTTCTAGTTACAATACAGTTCTATTACATGGCAAATTCCAAACTACATGTCTAATAAATTAGTGACATCACAGACCATGACAGCTGGCAGCCCTTTTGGGTGTTCAAACCACGCCATTCTCGTACATCGAGCCATCTCTGGTAGTAGCATCTTCGCCCATATCAAGCTCAACCATGGCAGCATCAACAAGAGACTGGAATCAAAACAGAGTCAGCACACCGTTCTCACCTTGCCAACACAAGCAAACCTAAACGACAGGATAATTGTTGACCACGGAACTAAAGAGTTATGAAAGAAACAAAATGATGAGAAAATAATAACCTGCAGCCTCTGTTCAGCCGTTTTGACCCTATCATTGTAGTCTTGGAGTTGAAGAAAATGTTTGTACAGCTGCATATATAACATTTTCATCAGATAAGCCATTGCACGACTCCAATTGCATCTTGCACAAATAAGCAGCCAACAAGTGAAGAGGACATACGTCTGTAACAGCTAATTGTCGTTCTGAAGAGACTCTCCGCGCAGCAACCAGTTCATCCTCTAATTTCTGCAGTTTGATGCGAAAAATGTTTTTTTTGACTTATCATCAGAACTCATCCCAAATGAGACTCCAAGAGATGGCCAAACAGTGGCTATCTCATATATGAATGGGGCAAACGATGACAGCAGAATCCTTTGAAAATCATGACATAGATCACCTGAGCTTTCTTCTGCAAATCTGCAATGTGCTGTTCTTTCGCAGATATTTTATCCTTAATCTGGTTAACCTGCAAAGGTCATAATATAAAATGCAAGAAGCAATTTAATCATGAACAAATGCCTATCTAAAAGGTAACTGAGTATACTATCAGCCTATCATGGTTCATGGATCGTGCATCCCATGTACTATATAACTTCATCTGAAAATATAATGTTATATATTGTAATGCAATAGGCAACTAATTGTGGAGCTTTTCTGAGTAATAAGGCCTGTGCATTCAGTGATCAATGCAGACTGTCATCTGTGGTATCCAAGCATGTCAGTGTATAAAATAAAACTGAGCTAAATATCAAAAATTCTGTAGAAGTCAAGCAAAAGATAAATCCTAAATGGGACTACAGATTCAATAGGCATTTATCCTTTTATGTACCTCGCAGATGCAATTGAGTTCATGATCTAATTCTGCAGGTCATCAATATCCATAAATCTACATCTATTAAGCCTGGAGAACTTTGATTACTTTCACATTTGCATTTAACATGTTTTCATCTTTATATTCCAAAAGCAATGTAGGCAAGTTGACTTAAATGGACTCTGGCAAAGAAATAAATCCATCATGATTTTACACAAACTCTGAGATAGTGTCACTGTGTCAGCTGATTGTATGGTTTCCAGATCAAACTAATACAAAACAGGGTCTTTTAAGGAAATGGCATGCCTCGTTTTCAAGGTCCTCACGCATCTGACTAGTTTTATCCAACTGGTGCTTTCCCTGATATACAAAAAAGAGATAAGTGAAACATTTTACTAAAACAAAAAGGAGTTGATATAAAGAGTCAGGAATGTAAATGCCTTGGCTTTTTGAAGGTGCACTTACATCATTTTGAAGATCATCACTGGAACTGGATAAATCTCTGCCATCACGACCTTTTGGGCGGCTGCATAAAGAATATTAGGAAAGTAAATGTCTAGGTTTTTTTCTAAGGATTATAGTTGATCCATGAAATATTTCCAATAGTGGTACAGCCTTTCTTTATAAATACAGTAGTCAGTACATTAAAATCTGGACTTAAGACACAACCTTGGTGTAAATTTCACAGTAAGGGCAACCAAACATAACACCAATAATGTACCCAGTTCCTTTAATAAAAAAAAATAATGCACCCAGTTTCAGCATATGATAGCAATGCTGTATAGTATACAAGTTTATGCAATCTGTAAGGCTACTAATCCATAAACGAATTGTTACACGTTAGGGCAAACAAATGATCAAACCTGCTCATCAATCTAATTGTGCAGCCAGTACTCCTATATCAACTTAGAAAATAATTGAGTGGATAGAGAGAGTAATGCAGGGAAACATACAAATATAACAAAAAGTTGCTGTTCAAACTTCTCTATGGTGAATATGACACTATTCTTATTTATCTACTCCCTCCGTTCCAAATTGTAAGACATTTTGGCTTTTCTAGATACATTGCTTATGTATCTAGACATAGTGTACATCTAGAACAGAATTTGGAATGGAGGGAGTATAAGACAGAATGGCGCCAACTTGTTTGATTGTATCTAGAACAGCCAAAACATCTTACAATTAGGAATGGAGGGAGTATAAGACAGAATGGCTACAAGGCTACAATCAAATTTTCCATAGTATGTTCCAAGATCTTGAAATGTGACACACAAGTTAAGGACTAAAAGATGCTCTAGCAACTTAATTGCAAATGGCCCAAGAACACGCACTCTGCCAATACCTCTATACATATCAATATATCAAACACAATATTCTTTTCGTTCAAATATTAGAAATAGCTACCATGGTTAGCAATATCAACATAACTCCACTATGAAAAAACAAAATCAACACAGCACCTGAACCTTTTTCTTGTTCCATGTTCCCTATCTTTGTCATTATCTGAATCCATATTATGCATTTCCGCTGCACGATCATGTTCTCTAGGACGCCTCTCGTCTACTTCATGATCTCGATCCATGGGATAGTCAATATCTCGATTAAAGCCACCATGCTCATAATCTCTTTCTCTATCATGCTCACGGGATCTGTCACTATCCCTGTCATAGTAGGGATCTCTTTCACGATCATAGCTCCGTTCCCTATCCCTTCTGTCCCAGTATGGATCTCTGCCATACCTTCTCGGATCTCGTCTGAAACCATCTCGACCAAAATCTCGGGGACCCCTTGTACGCACTTCATTTACTCGGACAATACGATTGCCTAATTTCTGTTCCAAACAAAAAACGTGTGTTAAGCACAAGATAAAGGAAAAGCGCCAACTTCACCCAAAAAAAGAACCATATTGCATACCTTGCCATCCATGCCTGCAATTGCTTGCTCAGCAGCTCTGGGATGAGTGAAAGTAACAAAACCATAACACTTGCCTTTGACAGAATGATCATTAATCACCTGGAATGCACAAATTAATCAGGAAACAAAAGCTATATAATCTCACAGATTCAGAACAGTTGGTTACATCACTAGGAAGCATTGATTGCTAAATCACACTAGCAAACAAGTAAAACAAAATCAAATGAGATGGCTTTTATCTTTCTGGTATGTATGTGGTTTGGAAATTCCACGTATCACATTTGCAAATGATGATGCCATCAGCTCAGTTGAAGAAAAGTAAGATGCTCGTAATGCCATCGGATCGGCACTACGGTTCAAATACAGCAACCAGATGAACTGCAAATCTGAGCTATACTCAGAACAATTCTACCTGCCAATTCATCTTGTCATTAAATTAGTTCAGCTATCAAAAACTGCGAATGGGTAGACACTACCTCCTCTCTTCGTGTTCTTGTTTGTTGTTTTTTTTGTAAGACAACCACTCCCGAGATCCTCACTAATAAGATCCTAAAAAGGGAGAACCTTTTGCCGAAGAAAAAAGCCACAAAAAACCCACGTAATAAATCAAACCTGCTTTTCCACCATATATTTCAAAAAAAAAACACACACACACACATCACCGGCCGCAGCACAGCCTCACTGCATCGAATCAACCCAGCAGCGCCCGGCAAACCTTCCCGAGAGCAAACGCGTGAGCTGACTAAACGGAGAGCAGAGGGAGGAGCGGAGCGGAGCCGGGGGCGGACCAGACCTTGACGGAGACGATGGTGCCGTAGTACCCGAAGGCGTCGCGAAGCATCTCCTCGTTGGCCTCGTAGGGGAGGCCGCCGACGTAGACCGAGTTCACCTCGTCCACCGCCATCTCTCTCCTCTGGTGGCTGGCGGCCGTCGGCGACGGTGGGCGCTAGGGTTTTGGGTTTTCCCCCTCTCCCTCTCGCTCGCTCGCTCACGCCGCGACGACGACGACCGGCCCGGGTGTGGGGGAGAGGAGAGGGAAAGACGGGAAGGCGAGCTGTCGGATCTGATCTGGAAAAAATCTCGGAACAGCGTGTCCCCCTCTGCGGCCGACCGATCTCCGCCGTCCGTTTCGCTCACGGGGCGATGGCGTACTGTGGATGGGCCGAGTCCCCGCCGCGCAGAACGTCAGAGCAAACCTGTTCTCCTGTGGGCCATAATCTCTTCGCCCACTTAAGGTTATGGCCCAATTCGAATATTTGCCTGTGGGCTTTCCACACAACTGGTGAATGAAGATTTTTAATGGAAAAAAGTCTCACCTCCCTCAACTATTGCGCGAGGGGCTTTCATCAAAAGAAAAAAAAAAAACTATTGCGTGAGGGTTTCTAAAAAAAATCCACTAAAAAAATCAAATTTGTAGACTCCTTCAACTCTTGAAACCGTCCGATTTATATCTTTTCGGTTTTGGCTATGTAGTGCCGCGTCAGTCTTACGTGGTACCACATCTTGGTATAGAGCATAGATATATTCTTCAATCATTTTTTCATTTTATTGATGGTTTGTTTATATGGTAAGAGTACGTACAGCGCAGGATAGCATGCCATTCTTCATAGTTTTTTTTTTTTGACAAATCGACCGGGGTGAGTTCATAAATTTATTGACATGACAGTTCATTCAGAATTTTGAGGAGACGAAAATTTTTACTCCCTGATTGTATCCATCACTGGTGCCTACTGTCTACCGTGGGTCTCGAACCTTGTTGCAATCATGGCAGTAAAGTGAGATCACTGATGTATCGGTAGTTCGGTACCAGGGAGCTAATCCGCCAGCCACTACTATCATGTCCCATCCATTATGTTTCTTTCAAGAGCGAAAGGGGTTTTCAGCTCAGGATTATACACCTGACGACAGCCATGCACTGCCACAGACGAGGGGCCCTCTCTTTCAAGAGGATTCGTGACATGTGGAGCCCTAGTAAAGGATTCACGGCATGTAAATCCTGGTAAGGTTCTTCGTTTCACATCCAATTGAACCACATGCCCGTTGCACGCGCTCTCTAGCGATCACACAGAAACATTCCCAGTTCCACTCTAGCGATCACACAAAAATATTCCCAGTTCCGTCAGAGTTCTTCATCACTGATTGAACCATGACCATGTCCGCCTTTTATGCTCACCTAAGCTGTGGGCCTGCGGTAAAGGGTACTTGTCCTGGGAAAGCCCATGAACAAAAGGAACCTGGCTACATCACTGTTTAGTAGGAATATGGATTCTGCTAAAAAAAAAGAGTAGGAATATGGATAAACTGAAATATATGATACCCATAAATATCAAAACCAGGCAAAATATTTTTCACAACAAGGACTAGCTAATGAAGATTATCATGAAGCAGACTTCCCAAAATTTTAATCACAAACAGAAACAGTTTATACCTATGGAATGAAACAAACAGCTACAGATACTCACGGTTAAGTAAAAAATATGCTACAACAACAGAAGAACAGGCCTTCTTATTTCTCATATCATTCCTGCCTTCTTCAGCAGCTCCAGATAAAAGGCCCAAGAAACGTTTGGTTCCTCCAAAGGCTTGCACTAACTAAATTTCTTGGGAAAACTTATTGAGACTGTTGGCCTGATTTCTCCGTGGTTGTGCTCTCAGGTTCTTGAGACTCTTTGATGGCCACGCCATTTGAAGACGGCTCAGTAGCTAGAGTTTCTTGGAGAGAACCATTTCCAGTCCCGACTACTTTGGCAGTTGTTTCGACAGACTGTGCTTTCAGCATCTTTTCTCTCTCGAGGTCTTGCTTTGCCAGGGAAGAAAACTGCGAATCGAGGGACCTTACAGCACCCAACCATGCAAGAACAATCACCAGGAGTATTCCACCGAGGTAGGGTGTCGAATTCGCAAGAGATCCAAATGACAGGATCATGAACTGCTGGATCAAAGCACCTCCGGATTTCCCCAAGGGGTTGCAGACAACGTCAATAGCTGCTTTACCTTTAACCTGTTATCATGACCAGAAAGAGTTGAGAACAGAAGCTACAAATGGATATTAAGGTTCCATCAAACTGAACATTAGTTTTTTTTTTTTTTTGGGTGGGTGGGGGGGGGGGGGGGGAAATATAATTGCCATCATCAACAAAAGCATAAAATGTTATTATGTACATTTACATGTCTTTTGGTAGACGATTATGAGCCTTTCACTTGACCTAAGTGAATTTATCGCAGTGTTTCAGAGATACAGGTACAACTAGAGTCAAGGACAAATAACAAAATATCTTTCACATAGAGCTAAATTTAACACAGGTTCTAGTTTCCAACATCAAAGAAATTAATGTGGCTTCATTAAAAATAGGAATCTCGTGTTCTACAAGTTATGATATATGCTGATCACACCTACTCTGATGAGATAAGTAATCAGGTACCAGTATTACGAACTTAAATTATTCTTTTTCCTCATTGGAGCAATCATAGCAATACAAGTGTCATTTATGGCAAGATACCCATTTGATATGAATCCACACAAGAATCAGTAGTTTTGGGGGACTCACCTTCATATCCTCATCCAAAGGAATGTATGCCATCTCTTTGCAAGGATCAAACAGACTGTATTTTGCACTCTTACTGAAAATGTTCTGCAGCGCTCCAACATAGACTGCCGCAAGCAAAGGCGTCATCCCAAACTTGGTCATAAGAGGAGTCAATGGCTCACCAAACAAAATCAGTGAGAAGAACCCAACTCCTGTGAGAAGTAACACTGCAGGCGTGATCGTAGCTGCAACTCCCCACCCAAACTTTCTGAGGATTACTCTCCCTACCAACATCATTGTAAATGTAGCTATGCCAGTGGCAGTTGAGAAATCGCCCATGAATGAAGAATACTCATTCGGGCTTGGGAACTGCAAGACACCAGCGGAAAATCAATTGGCAACTATACTGTATATGTGTATATATGTTACCAACAGGCCAGAATACATGCTTTGAACTTAACATACCTGTGCTTTCAATTTTGATTTCCATGTCACCTCGACAAGGTTAATGCTTATTCCATAAGCAACGACCAATGTGGCAAGATCCCTCACATACCGAGATGACAACAGAACCTTCAAGCTCTCACCCAAGCTGAGCTTTGGCTTGTCCTGAAAGGTTATGTTCGCAGAATCGTTAAGGAGAGATCCATAAACACAAACAGAAAAAGAGTAGAAAATCTGCCAGGTCCAACCTTCTTTTTCCGCCCGACCATGGGCACAGACGATTTATCAATGACAAACTTGTTCACTCCCCAAAAGATACCGGTGATGACAAGACCCAGTATAACCACTATGCTCATCATGGCCTTCAAGGAAATCGCCCAGCCATCCACTCCGGGACCCAAATTCTTCCTCATGTTTGAGAAATATTTCACTGTGCGCCCGGAGAAGATGAGCGCCACATTGGCACCAAGCCCAAACAGAGGGTAGAACTCTTTGGCCTCTTCAACTGTAGTAATCTGCAATGGTTAAAAGCACCTGACGATTAAACAAACAGCACATCCTGATCTTGGAAGGGAACTCTGTTAATTTCTGATTTTCTGCGCATAAAGACAACCATACCCCACCATCCGTTCCAAAGTTTTTGTTTCTGGAAAGGGGATATTCAGAGGACACAACAGAGCCAGCATCAATTACTACTTGCAATTTTAAAATGTCTAGACATGAATCACTAGCAATTCAGTAGAGAATCCGCAATAGGTGAACCATTATTTATTATTAAATCATTAGCTGCGACAGAGAGAGTAATAGAATTGGGTACCTGATTCGCAAACCCCCAGAAGAGGACGGATATGACGACGCTGCCCCAGAGCTCTGCCATGACGTAGAAGAGGCAGAAGCTCCAGACGCGTAGGATGGCGACGGGGCCAAGGAAGCTGGGCCCGAGCGAGGCGAGGAGCCGGTCGGCGAGCGCGGTGGGGTGGATGGCGTCGCGCATGGGGTAGAGCACGTAGGCGAATGCCCCAAAGAAGGCGATGAAGGGGAAGATGACGGCGTAGAAGAGCGCCTCCTTGGAGAGCACGTCGGCGAGCTTGGTGTAGAGGAGCATGAAGCCGACGGCCATGGGCAGGTTGACCCAGGTCTTGAGGAAGGGGATGATCTCGGCGCTGCTGCCCTTGGCGGTGACCACCAGCACGTCCTTGGTGTCGCGAAGGATGGTGTAGTTGAAGAGGATGCAGAAGAACATGAGCCCGAGGGGTACGATCTTCTTGAGCGTCTTCGTCTCGATGCCAAGGAACTTGGGCGACGCCGCGGAGGCGTCGGGCGCTGGGGACGCGGAGGAGGAGGCGGAAGCGCGGAGGGGCGGGAGGTAAGGGCGGAGTGGGAGCGCGGCGGGCAGGCGGAGCGGGGCGGGGTGAGGGAGGTGGTGGCGCGGGAGGCTGACGCGGAGCGGAGCGGCGGCGGACGACGGGGCGTGGGCGTGGGCGTGGGCGTGGGCGTGGGCGTGGCGGTGGCGGAGGAGGTGGTGGTGGGGAGCGGAGGAGGCGGAGGGGAGCGGGAGGCGGAGGCGGTGGCTTGCGACGAGGCCGGACTCCATGGTGGCGGAGGACGGAGGAGGGGTGGAAATATCTCCGGGTGGAGGTGGAGGAGGAGGAGGAGATAAGGTGAGGTCGGGCGCCCGGCAAGCAGGGGGTTTTGGGAAGGGGAGGCCGCTGTCTTATACTCCAGCCTCCAGGATGATGGAGATGGAGCGGTGGCGCAGGCAGAGACTAGAGGAGGCCAGCGGTCGTTTGGTTACCGAGGGATTAACGGGGTGAGCCTTCGCTAATCGTGGAGAGGGGAGAGTGAAGGTGAACGAACGAGCTGACGGGTGGGGTCAGGACAGGGGTGGGTCACTGATTACGGCCTGTCTAGTGAGGATATTCTCTGATGCTTTTTTTTTTTTTTTGCATTTATAAAATCGGCTTATAATGCAGCACACACGATACGCCAAACCTGAAAGTGTCGCATAATTCAGCTGCACTTGTAGCCATCAGATCTCAGCACTTATAGGTGCTTTCATTTTTGCAACTTTTCGGTTGGGGATGCATTCAAACATGCCCTTTTCACTTACAAAAACATTCCTTTTTTTTTTCCAAAAGCCTAAAAATGATATCTTTCATTATAAATTGTAAGACGTTTCAAACTTTTGCTATGCACGAGCGTATAAAAGGCATATTTATCTAGATAAATTTTTACAACCACCAACCAAAAAACTTACTCTCTCCTTTCAAAAATAAATATAGTCAAATGTTTTTAAAATTAGATAGACCTATAAAATTTTAAAATATAGAATCAACATTTATATTTCTAATATGTTTATTTTTTTAAAAAAAAATTATTATTAATCAAATGATACTGATATGCATCTAAATAATATAATTTTTATAATTATTCAGACTCAACCAAAGGTAGGCTTATTGAAAAGGGTGAGATGTGTGGTTATTTTGGGGACTGTGGGAGTAATAGAAAAGGCGCCTATGAAGAGAACATAATTTGATTTTGTGAAATATGGGATAAAAGTTGGCTTTGGATTTTATTAAGAAATCATCCACTCAGTATGACTCAAGTACAGACTGAGTTAGCTGAAGTGGACGGACGCGTAGTAGAATGTACGACACGGCACGGTTGATGACTCGATGTGTTGGTGCCTACTACTACACCCTACAGGTTCCTCCCGTGTGGCCGTGTCGGGACTCGGGAGCCCGGGACACGCGGTTCTGCACGTCGGCAGCTCGAATCTGGGATGGCCGGACGTATCGCCGGGCGGGCCCGGGAGGAGGTCCTCAGACGATGGATTGACGGCCAGTAGCTCGCCGCGAATCCCTCTGTTTCCCCACCGCACCGCAGCGTGTCATGTGAACCTGCCCCAGACGGAGCTCTTTTTGCCGCCGGCGGGCCTCCACGGCAAAACGGACGGTCCGCAGCGCTCGCTCCGATCCGGCTTCCGGGGCGGCGAGGCTTGAACCCGTGGTCCGGCCACGTGTCCTGAGCCCCTGACTTGAACACACGAGTGGAGTAACGGCCATTACTTTACTGGAACCTTAATCTAAAAAACAACGCAGTGATCGGCACATATTCTAATGCTAATTCGAAGCTTGTGGTGAGGGGAGGAGCCCCATGCGGGTGGTAATTTCCGTGTCAAACCACGAGGAGAACAGGAAGGAATCGAAGGAAGGGAAGGACACGCATTCCTTCTTCCTAGTAGTTGCAATTGCACAGTGGTTGGAGTGGAGTGTGGGCTAGTAATAGCTGTTAGGCCCATCCTTTTTGGGCTCTACGCGCGTGACCGTCACGGCCTCACGGGCCTCTTGCACGTTGCCTGCAAATATCTCACTGCCCTCGCCTTCAAATTATGTTGTTTTTTCTTTTCGCTTTTCCTTTTCGGCGGCGCACGCATGTTCTTCTCGTAGAGGCTTCTGCTTACGTCTCTTCGTTTATCAAGGAATATATGGTCTTTTATCAAGCACAACTGCACAGCACAAGGAGTATATATACACAAAATTCGAATAAAAATAAGGATAAGTCGTATATGGAGCGAGTAAATGTGAAGGCTGTGCCTAAGTTTGCAACTCTTTAGGGGTTATATATAAGATTCAAGCTCAGTCGTGTTGCCATGCTCCGGTGTCCGATGGTATCATAGAATCGGATCGGTTTATATTAGATGAGGAAAAAAAAAGCACGGACTCAAACACAACCGGAGGAAAAGAAAAATGTTGACCTCAGCCGGGGTCGTAAACAAGACAACAAGCCCAAAACCACTCTAAAATGAAAGGAAAATCAGCTAAAGCGCCCACCGGCAATCCCCTTGCAAGGGTTGACGGAAGGATTGGATGCTACATAAATTGCAGTGTCCTCATTATGTATTGCCAACTTCTAGTGTGTGATGTCATCCTTGCATAGGATGGTGTGTCAAAGGTAGCTCTACTCTCCACCAGTAACTATGGACGGAGCCGCTTTGATTTATGTTCCAAGGTGCGGGATATGACACCATGTATATGTACTACTAGTGATTTGTGTGCGTTCATGCGCGCGGAGTCATGGCCGCGGCTTAAGAAATGCAACAATGTTAACAAAGAATGAAGGATAGGTTTAGACATGAGACACAGAGGGCGTCAAATTTCTTACATTAGAAACAGCCCCACAATGGGACGGTAATTATCCAAATAGTACATAATTTTAAACAAAACAATTTCAGGATAAAAAACAAAACAGAGAGTTTATTATGAGACGGCACACCACAACATACTTCACATAGTAAAAGTCACAGTAGAATATTGGCATTAGTTTCTGTGGTGCCTCTAATATCTATGCCGCTAATAAAGTTTCCAATTTCGATCTGACTCAAAGCTGCTCACTGGGGACAATAGCCTCTAGCTCTGTTGCTGGTGCGTGCTTGAACGCTTGTTGATGAAGATGCTGCCATAATATCTTGGCCAGCCATATGCTTTAGTGCCTGTGTATAAGAGAACACAATGACTAAGACATGTTAGTAATATAAAACAGCAGGCTAACACTCAATTTTTTTTGTTGATGTCTGAGCTATAATTCTATAAATTAAGCACCAAATAGAAATAGATCAAGGTACAAACCAAGAATCTGATGAAGCATACAGTTTATATAGCATTCATCACGGATTCAAAAAAATAATCATATGGTGAACTTTTTTGCCAACATTTTTCTCATGTCTGCAAGAATAATCTGAAAAGAAAAATTAAATAGCATGGATAAGGTAGAGTTTTAATACAACGGTAAAAAAAAGGTTGAACAAACAGAGATTTGGATACGGCAAATTTAAACACCTTGTACCTGCAGATACAGGTGCACCAGACTACATGTGAATAACTTTAACTATATATTGGAGAGCAAATGTCATTCATAAATAATCATTCACATGGCAACTGACAGAAACATTTCCAATAGGATTTTTTGGGTTAGAAGATTAACTAACTCCATACTGGTTCGTTGGTCTACTGAAACCTGAAAATAGCCAAACTGTTGTGTGGATCTACTTAACTCGAGCAACTGGTACCCGCAACATGGGACAACGTATAGTAGTTGCAAGAGAAGAGCCAGCTTGCTCGTGCAGGGATTAGCATTCTTTTGGTCAGAATATATATATAGTAACTCAAATCGATTTGATCATTAAATATTCCATTAGTATAAAAGTATGGTAAGATGGGTAGATGGACAAATATGTTGAATTACCAGACCAGGACTAATCATGCAGTGAATAAACCCCCCAGATACCATACATATAAATCTAAAATCCATGGCCTCAGAGTTTACCTGATCCACCATCCATATCAGATTGTTCGGAAATCCCAATGGCTTCATCCGCATTGCCCTTGCACACGATAAAGGAAGGACCAACCTTCAACGGAACTCCAAATATATGGTTCCTCAAATAGATCACGATCTAGTAGTCCTTACATTACTTTGGAGTAAAACACACCTTTAGCATGTGTGTAAAACAATAACAAGAAACCCACACCTTTGGAAAGCTGGAACCTGATTGCTTTAGCCCCAAACTACAGAAGGTAGTAACATAGCAGTATCTGTTTCACAGTTTGTTCAGCACAAGCTCTTTCACAGTTTGTTCTTAGAAAACCAATCAGAGAACGGTCATAGTAATCTTAGCAGTACCTGTTTCAATCAGATAGCTAGAAAGAGGGAAAATAAATGTATAATTATATTCTGATTGGGCTGTGCTGAACCTTTTTCTTTTGGATTTTACATTTTCCTGGTTTGACACATAAGGAGCGATGTATAGGCTTAAATTTTGTGGCAAAAAGGACTTCGGATTCAGGAGAAGCCTCAGGTGCAGTTTCCATGGAGCAACATATAGATCAACAGGATAATTATCATTGGCATGAAAAAATGCTTTGCAAGATTCATGAGTCAACAAATCAATATACCATCTATGCAAGATTCATGAGCCAAAGAAAAGGTCAGGAACCATATACCATCTCTACAATGTGTGTTCCTGTGGTTTGCAATGCAGCAAGACTCATGAGCCAACGAATCAACCTCACCTGTAATCAGAAAAATATATATAATGAATTAAATTATTTTGACAAATCAAGCAGGAAGAAACATAGAAACCATGCTAAATCACCCGAGATTAAGAGAGCACCACACCAGGTGAATCAACCAACGCTATGGAACCGAATACAATAGAAAAGACAATCAACAAATTTATTAGGAAAGAAAGGGGGATGATATGGAGCCGAATGCATACCATTAATTCAATTCTTTCTAACAGGAAATGCAGAGGTTGAGCTCTTTGTTTAGAGATCCATGGCACTACCAATATATGAAAATGTGTCCATGTAAAATGCTAACGCCTATAGCCAGTAAGAAGAGCATCAATCATCAAATTGTAACCACATATGTATTAATCTGAAAATGTGGCATCCAAAGCATTCTCCTATTCCTCCTGGTTAAACCTGTAAACTATTATCAAGCAATAACAAGAGAATAGTCCTCTTCTTCTCATGTATTATATACTTTTCTTGCTGCGATTTTAGCTTACTTCTAGATTTCTGCAATAATATTTGAACCCTCCCATTCCATTGACTGCTCACAGAACCCCATCGAAGTGGATTCAACTGGAATCCCCCAAAATGAAAAAAGGATTCAACTCAAATCCCTCAATCCCTAAAAATCAAAGATGATTCAACTCAAATTTCAAAAATCGAAGAGGAAAAGGGGCGGAGGTGAGGAGCGCCCCTCAAAAAATTCATCTATGGTACGCAACATAAGAAGACCAGGGGAAGGAGCAGAATGGAGCCTCACCAGCATTGTCGAGCAGAGAAGATGAGACCTTGCATCTGTGGTCGCGAGGCCGTGCCCGTGTCTGTGGCCGCCGCCACACTAGGCACCGCCACCGCGGCGGGTTGCTGCTGGGGGGCGGCCGCACCTAAGCGCCATCAGGACGCTGTGCCGGGGCACAGACTCGCCTGGGAGGCGTCGCCGCCGCACGGGGTTGCTGCTGCGGGGCAACCGCACCACCACGCCATGGCTGCTGGGGGCGGCTGCACCACGACGCCAGGGCTGCTGGGGGGGCGGCCGCACCACGACGCCAGGGCTGCCGCGTTGGGAGCGGCTTGGCCTGTGAGCCGCCGCCGCATGAAAGGATGGAGAGGGAGGAGGCGACCGGAGAGAGCTAGGGTTAGAGCAACTCCAACCGATCTCTCAAAATTCCACCCCCTACTCCCCCAAATGAGGATCCCTCATCCAGATTCCATCCCTCATTTCTCTCTGCACTCCAACCAAACTCTCATTTTAGCCTCTCTATTTTCTCTCACCTATATTTCATACATAACTTGTAACTATCAAGTCCAGCATTATATATATGTAAAGCGTGTTAGTATTATTAAATGGTTATTTGTTAATAACAATTTGGTATGACTAAATATTAGAGAAATTATTTTTATATAATTTAAAACTATTAATTTCCGATTCGTCAATCTTGGAACGGCTATATATTTGAATTGACACTCTTCCAACGGCTATAAATCAAATGGCCGCTTTTCCAACTGTTATAATTCAAACGGTCGATCATTCAACGGCTATATTGCAAGTGCTCTATATATATGTATGCCACTCCCACCAATTACGACATTGTGCTGCTTCTTTTCCACCAAAAATGAGTCGTTTCTCCCGGCTAGATTCATCTTCCTCATCTGATGACGGTGACGATGATATTGAGGAAATCCTTACCGTATTACACCAAGCACACACTCAACATCAAGCTCTCCATACTCCATGATGGGGTGGTTCTGTACTTGGGCGTCAATACATTCATCGGGACAAAGAAAGTGGTCACTGGAGGTTGTTCAACGACTATTTCTCCGAGAATCCAACTTATGGGCCATCTTTCTTCCGACGCAGGTTTGCTAATAGCCTATTAATTTTTTTTCTACCTTCTATATCCATATTCCTATGTCCATGTTTGCTTAGTTTGGATTTGTCCCTCAGGTTTAGGATGTCTCGTACGCTCTACCTTCGCATAGTTCAAGCTGTAGCGCAACATGATAATTATTTTGAGCAGAAAAGAGATAGAGTAGGATGACTTGGATTATTTCCTTTGCAAAAGATTACTGCAGCCTTTTTTATGATTAGTTATGGAGTACCGGCTGATTTCATGGATCAATATGTTCGTATTGGTGAAAGTACTATCATAGAAAGCCTTAGAAGATTTGTCAAAGCTGTTATTGAAGTGTTTAGAGAGGAGTACCTTAGAGCCCCTAATGAGAATGACACAACTAGATTACTTGCAATTGGGCAGCAGAGGGGTTTTCCTGGAATGCTTGGGAGTTTGGATTGCATGCATTGGAGGTGGAAGAAATGTCCTAACCCATGGCGCGGGCAATATACTGGGCATGAGCGCGAGCCAACAATAATCCTTGAAGCTGTTGCATCACATGATCTTTGGATATGGCATGCTTTTTTTGGTTTACCAGGGTCACACAATGATATCAATGTTCTTCATC
>CM041637.1:41361688-41378371 GCA_023333625.1 Bothriochloa decipiens
GTTTGCGGCGGCGGCTCCACCTGATTGATATATTGATAATTGGCTCTGGACTGTGATTGTTTGAGTAGATGAATGACTCAAGAAGCGGCCTCTTCCCTCTGAAGGGTTTGGCAAGGCAAGTTACTTCAAGAACATTCAGATCCAAGTGCCACCGCCGTCATCAGCTCCTCGCCGCCTTACCTGTTCTGGAGACAGACCCAATGCCATGTTATACACCAGTTACTACATGAATTTGCCAGTTTTGCAAAGCCACCATACCAGACGCCTCCTCGCTGCCTTGCCTGCTCCAGAGATGGACCCATCCCAGCACCTGCTCACCTCTGAGGTCAGCTTGCTCTATACCTTGCTCATATTATTGTCTCTTTGTCCAATAATGCACTGCCTGCAGGGAATGGGAGTTCATGAAGAAAGTTCCTTGGCAAATTCTCTGTATTATTCAGCATTGATTATTGATTAATTGTGTGTATAGTGCTAATTTGACTTCTACTCTTTTTGTTCAGACCACAGCCAGTTCGAGAAGAGGAGGGAGATTTTTGCCAAAGAAATTGATATTGTTATATAGTTGATGTGGTACAGCCATCTATCGGTGCCGATCTGATATCCTCCAGCTTGCTTCATTATGTCTCTGTTTTGTTAGTAGTTCTCAGTCGATGGCTTTAGCTTGTTAGTTGGGAAAAACAATATGCATTTATGCACTGTCATTTTAGCAGAAACTATATATAGTTTGAAACTGTCATCAATGGTTGTCTTTTGAATTGAGAAGAAGCCGCTGATCAAATTAACCGTGATTTAAGGTTTTTACAAATGGCACTATCAACTCATTACTGATTTCAAAATAGCCATTTTAGCTAACGGCTTCATTTTTGTCCTTTTTAATTTTTCAAATGGAGAGAGAGGGAGAGTCCGATCAGAGGAGGGAAGGACATTGTTTAGCCAGGGCGGCGGGCGTACCCAGTGCCGTAGGCTCCCGCACTGCGGGGTCTGGGGAAGGAAAAATTGCCAGCAGCCATCCCTGTATAAATGTGCAATGGTTGGAGCTTGAAGTTATGGCTGTATTATTACTTGAAGCATTGAGAATAGTTGTTCCAGTTAGATGCTTTGTGCAGTTTAGCTTACTTAATGAACCTGCTACAATCAAAATGTGTCCCTAATATTGTTTAACATATATATGGCCACTTTTGTGCTGTCATGATTTTAGAACATGTCACTTAGGTAGTTTAAATAAAAGGAGACTACAGAAAAACCTCCAAGGTGACACCGATATATTATTTGATAATATATTGTGATTTTCATTGCCACATGGTATTTTGTAACAGCTTGAAACCACGCCACCACCCTTGTGTGAAGAAAAGCTTTGCTCAAACGGGCTGAAGTCAGAGACAATTAATATTTTTTCTTATGACTATATTTGATTTACAAGGCAAGAAGTGGGTGTGGTTGGTTCCTGCTGGATCGCTCAGAGCACATTCCATTAGAAGTAATGGTTATTGTAATGAAACGAAACTGTAAATGGGAGTTGTTTGTCTGCCTCGTGCCTCATTTTGATCTCAGGCAAGTGGCCTCATTTTGATCTCACTTGTCTGTCGGTAGCAGTTATATGATTTTATTTCAGCTTTGTGCGTGGAGTCGTGTATGATGTTAACGTATTGGATCCCTAAAAAGCTCTATTTGCCCGTTGCAAGCGCTTGTTATCTTGAAGTTAGACACTCTTGTCTTTCCACGATTTATATTGATAAATATTAAACAAGATGCTCATAGATTAGCCAAACAAAATTGATAGTTTGCTTCTCAATCTTGTACTTCTATACTTGTTAAAAATAGTGATTTTGGTATTTGTATAATGTATTATGCTTTGAGCGCTCTAAAACGCATATTGAAAAAAAATTTAATCCCGTAGCAACGCACGAGCACTTACCTAGTGTTATAGATATGCTTTTGATGGCTTTACAAAAGAATATGCAGGGGTGATGGTGCATGATGAAGAATGGCATCTGTCTCAAACACTTTGTGAATGTTCTCCTCAGTTGAGATTATTGTAACTGTACTGTTTTAAAATTTTCAGTAAAATCTAATTGGGATCAAACCCCTCCTGTTCCTAAAAAACTCTAAATGTTTGAAGAGGTTTAATGATATCACTGAGTTTGTGTCGGTACTACATATCAAACAAAAATGTTAGAGAAATGATAATTCTACGTACAAAAATGGAGGACTAGTACAAAATGGGTGATGAAAAACTTGTCATCTACGTACAAAAATGGAGGACTAGTATACCATAAAGAGCGAAGGTGAATTTTTGGTTAAATATTCATTTAGTTTTACATGCTTGTTTTATATTAGAAGAATATCCCGCACGTTGCAGATTGGATTGCGTGCCATGATGACATGGATAAAAAAAAATACTTATGTGTATGACGTAAATATTACATGTGACAGTGCATTGCTTAGTTAGACTGCTTATATGTTAAGACAAATATAATGACTTGATGATGTGGACACTACAATTTATATGGACTAGTGGATTTTTAATTATGTACGATAGTGGGCTGTGTAGGTGGATATTTTGCTTGTTGAGAGAAATAACTAAGTGAGGTTTGAGAGTTATAGGTACTCTTAAATCTATACCGATAACTCATTATAGTTTCGTGAGCTCTTAAATTGAACGGTGGACTGATGATAACTATTTTCCTATTGTATTGCCATTATGACTTCGGTTAATGAATTGTTTGTCATCATAAAAACAACAAGCATGCCGACTATTTAAGTCCGCTTCTTCTCTGACTCCGGTACAATTTTGTACCATTTACGACATCCTAAACAAATTCCTATCCGTATAAATCGGTTTAATACAAAGTGCTTCAAATTTGACACAACAAATGAATGAGGATACGAAGAAGACAGTATCGCTCCGATACGATCCGTGTTTAATCCAGTTTAATTTATAAGTAGCGTAGTATAGGTGTCTCATATCTGCACGGAGAATCAATTGAAAAGATTATGTCGTGTAAACATAGAATACTCGCAACCATAGGATTCGGTGTGTGTTAAGTTGTTTATCTTTTTTTTTAATATATAAGCAAACAGTAGATGAGTGAATTCATTGGCATTTACAAAGAGTCAAAGAGTATCGAGCTGCATGAACATGAATCTTATCTATCGCTGTAAATCATGTTACCATCTCTTGCTTTTGTAATTAAGTTTTTTTTACAAAAACTTGCATGTTTTATACGACTCCAGTACAGTACAAACTCTGAAGTCTCGGAGTGCTACTGCTGAGCGTTGAGCCAGCCTCTCGATCGAAAAGAAAAAGAGTGCTGAGCCTCTCCGGTGATGGCATGGCCCATTGGGCTCAAAAGCAAGGTGGCGGACGCTGGGCCAACAACATGGAGATGTTGCTGCCGCTGCTATTCTTCACCACCACGGCCCACGGGCAGCTTCAGTGACTCAGTGAAAGCAAACCCTCGCCGCCGCCGCCGCGCTCCGCCCGCAACATGGCGAGTCCCTACCTCATTGTTTTCGTGGGCTATTATCAGACACATTCCGAGACAGTCCTTTGCACCTACTCATCCACTACTGCATCATGGAGCAAGCCAATCTCCAGTAATCAGCTTCCATTAAGCAGCGACTATGAGTTCACGAACGTTGCACATGTGGAGAGTGCACTCTACTTTGGGGTTCTGATGTCAGATCATATTCTGAAGTTTGACTTGGAATCACAGGAAATTTCTTTGATTCAATTGCCAACTACATGCTCCCGTCCGTGGTACGTGCTCACCACTACAGAGAGTGGTGGACTAGGGGTTGCCGCCATACATGAGTCCTCCAAACTCTACATGTGGTCCAGGGATGATGTTTCTGAAGTAGATGCTACAGGGACACAAAGCAGATTCATTGAGCTTAAGACACTGCTCCCAGTTCATGCTGTCTTGGCCTCACCTAGAGTGCTTGGCTTCACAGTTGGTACTGGTGTTGTTTTTGTGAAGTCCAACAATGTCCTTTTCGTGATTGACTTAAAGACCTAAAAGGTGATCAAAGAGGTTTCCGAGGCAAGCATGATCTACAAAATCGTTCCTTACATGAGCTTCTTCACTCCAGGTACAACCAATATGAACTTTGCATGATATGCCGCAGTCTACAGTGGACCCTGTTTAAATCTTTTTATGTTGGGCCTTCACTAAAACTTGATTCATATTCCTAGGAATCTACGCATCTGCTATGCATGTTGTGCTATGATGAGATGATACGGTTCTCACAATTTAGCCGCAGCGAGCAAGGTCTGCCGCATGAGATATAATAAAAGAAGTCACTACTCGTGTTTATGTCTGATAGCTTCTTTAACCTTTTCTATGTCTTAGCTATGATCTGTCAGCGCCACTTAATAATAATAACAAAATAGAAACCTGGATATTCATATCAGTCCTAGACAAACTAATAAAGAGAAGTTTTCCTCAATTATTGAGTCCAACTTTCTGCACTGGTCAAGTGTGGTTTTTACCTGATGAATTATGTCGGGCCTTCACTAAAAGTTGATTGATATTCCTAGGAATTTACGCATCTGCTATGCATGTTGTGCTATGATGAGATGATACGGTCCTCACAATTTAGCCGCAGCGAGCAAGGTTTGCAGCATGAGAGATAATAAAAAAGGTCACTACTCGTGCTCATGTCTGATCGCTTCTTTAACCCTTTCTATGTCTTAGCTATGATCTGTCAGCACCACTTAATAATAACAAAACAGAAACCTGGACCCTAGACAAACTAATAAAGAGAAATTTTCCTCGAGTAATGAGTCCAACTTTCAGCACTGGTCAAGTGTGTTTTTTACCTGATGAAGTTGTGTATAGTAAATAAGTGATATTTACCAGTTTTGTGAGCCATTAACTCATTTTCCTTTGCAGCTTGATAGAAAAAAATGTTAATTGAGGGTACATCACTTCTCAACTAGCTGATTTATTTTTCAAAATTTGTGTTTTTCAGTAGCATTGGGAGCAGTCTCTACTGTTGAGGGACCCTGAGGAGGTACTTAAGTGCATGAAAAATTGAAGGAGCTCATGTTAGTGCTTCAAGGTCAAGGTGGTGGTGGTTTAATGGTATTACTTCTATTATATGTAGCACTTTGGCAGGACATCTATATATCATCGCTGAAGTTGATGCTTGTCTTGGTGTGTGATCTTCAGGGTTTGTAATTCAATCCCTGATGTTATGTTGTCTGGTACCCCCATGCGTATGGGGATATGCCCTCTGTGTATTCTAGTATTTTTTTTTAGCGTGCAATGAAACCCTATAATGAAATTAGGCATTGCAATTTCTGCCATGTTACTCTAACTCTGTCCTACTCTGCTTTGTGGGTATGCCCTCTATTATGAAATTAGAGCATTGTAGTTTCATATGTGCCATATTGTTATTCTAATCTAATATCAATTTGGTTCAAATTCTTGTGCTTCTACTTGTTACAAGATAAATTTAAAATATTTGACTTGATCGTTAAATAGAAGTCTAAGCTCAAGTCATCTAGGTGACTGCACAAGTTGATCATCCTGATGCGGCGATAAATTTAGTAATACTATTTCCAAGCTTTCGAGAAGGACGTCTTTGTTGTTGGTTTAATTTCCCAAATCCGCTAGAATTCAGTCTGGCTTGGCGATAGGTTTTTGAGTCCGTACGTCTGCTGTCTTTTGCTCTATCAAGCTGACGTAAGCACCAAGATAAGCATGACTCTAGCAGCGAGCCTGACCATTTGCCAAAAAAAAGGCACATGTATAATAGCAATCCTCTAATTTTCTTTTGTCATATCTACCTGCAATGATTTGTGTTTTGAAAAAAACAATACTCGGTTCTAAATTATAAGTTATTTTGGTTTTCTAAATACATAACTTTAGTTTTGCACCTAGATAGTGCTAAAAACTACGTAACTAGAAAAGCAGAAAGAGAGTACATCCAAACGCCAAAATGTACAGACATGACGAGGGGAGATCATTGGAGCTCTCACGCAGCTGCGCAAGCTTCTGGTGACATCAACGTCGCCAAGATTGCTGCCGTGCTCGCTGACATCGATGGTGCGGCTCCTGCCAAACGGCTCGACAACACCGTGGATGAGCATGGAGAGGCTGAGATTGCGCATCGTAGTCGTGGAAGACATCAAAATTGGGTTGCTCATGTTCTGTTCTAGAAAATCAAGCTTTTCTAGTACGGGGAAAAAATAATGATGTTTCAGGCGTGTGCGCGTGAGCTTTGTGAAGGACCGGAAACGATAACTAGAGAGGGGTTGAATGGGAGCCTTAAAATTTTTTTTGAAACTTTTAGGTTTTTGACTTAACAAACATCCCAAGAAGCAAAGACATAAGCTAGTGATGACTACGACCCTATTGAAAGAATAGATGTTATCTAGGAACACAGCGAATCACCACAAGAACCATAAAAGACTCCAAGAACAAATGGAGAACGACCGAGCAAGAAGAGGAACAACTCAGCTTCACTGCGTAGGGGCGGACTGTCCGCGAGCCAGGCCCGGACTGTCCGCAGGTACGGACAGGTTCAAGTACAGTCTGAATCGGACTGTCCGACGTTCTAGGCCCAGACTGTCCGCGGGCAAAAATCCAAAACATGAGCAGAACAGAACAGGATCTGGACAGAGAAGTCAAAAGACCGATGGACTATCCGTGGTTTGTACGCCGGACTGTCCGCGGTTCAAAACTCCAAAATCAAACTTCCGAAACTGACTCTGGACAGCTGCCGCTGAACACTGTCGGACCATCTGAACTTTTTAGTCAGACTGTCCACGGGTCATTGTCCTGGAAATAAAACTAGAAGTTGAGAGCTCGGTTCCAAACTAGAGGAATCCCAGACTGTCCGCGGTATGACCTACGTACTGTCTGCGCTCACTCAACAGACTGGCCGCGGAAGCCACTGGCTCAATGTTCCGACCGCCGGTCTGTCTGAGATTCAAGGCCTGGACTGTCCGCGGTTACAGACAAAAGCCACGTCAGCAAAATGAAGAACTTCTTCGGCCGAAACTCGACCCCCGGATAGTCCGTGGTTGACAGGCGAGACTGTCCGCGGTCACCCAGAAAATCGCCCGAAAATCGCCACTCACCAAGATTCAACCCGATCTCTTTTAAATCAACACCAACTGCAACAAAATTTGAAAGAGATGTTCCTTATGCAGCTGGGAGGCTATCTCTAAAGAATCATGGCCCAATTCGAATAGAATTGAGAGAAATCGTGAAGGGGGTAAAAGTCGGCCAAGAACTCGTCATGAACACAAAACCGTCCCGATCTACGCGTTCGTGAGGAATTAGCTTAAACCCTTCGGTGGGATTGATCCTCTCACGTCATAGCACGAATCAACACAAGAAAAACGGAGTCAAACGGCCAAGAAATGAAGAATCTGAGCTCGAAATAGAGAGGGGGAGAGGGAGCTCGTTGAACAAACAAGAACACAAAATCCATCACAGGAATTCCATGAATCCAAAAGCCCAGAGGGCACGAGCATATTGCGGGGGTGCTCTTCCCACAAACAATCACTACAAAGTTTACAGTGGACCTCACACACTCAGAAAAACTAGAAACAGGGAAACCCTAGGATGAACAATTGGAATGGAGAGGTGAGGGGGATGTGTGCCCCTTCATCCTTATTTATCTATCTTGGGATTATTACATTTTCTCAGTTTTGCCCCTGGTTACACATGAGCCGAACCACTTAGCTTTAGGGGCGTAATGGTCCAACCCTTTGGAATTCCTGATCCGACGACCACCGCGCCTTCTCACCGGTAGCCTTGCTTCGACGCAATCTCCCCGATGCCGCCACGTGCCGTCCGTCCGCATCGGGACCTTGGCCCGGGTTTTGAGGCCCAAACCCGCGAAACCCGCCGTCGGTGGTCTTGAGGCAATACCACCAAACCGTCGCCGATGGTTTTGAGGCCAAATCACCAAACCACCCGCGAGTAGCGTAGTCCATGCGCATCCCCCGCTGATGGTTTTGAGGACAAACCACCAATCCTCCTCGCGAGTAGCATACGCGTTCCCGCCATGTACTCTTACGCTTATCGATGTCCCAAGTGTCAGCCACCGCGGCTGGTCACCCAGCCGTCTGGTCTGTCGGTCTAAGCTTCGCGTCCGCCCTTTACCGCACCGGTCCGTCGGCACGGCACGCCCTACTTGACCTTCTCTCGACTATTGCCACCGCCTCCGGACTCCACACCTGCACATTACGAGCCAAGAGACACGTTTCGACACATAACCCTGTGCCAGGGGATCAGTAGAACCACCGAAACCAATCACACACCAAAGTATTGGCATATTGACAATCGTTTATCACAACAATAAGGGTGCTCTATAATGGTTATGTAAAAACCATGTGTTCGCACTTTGATTTCTAAAGATTAAATGACCCTTGTTCCAAAAAAAAAGATTAAATGACCCTTGAAATACAAATTTTTTTAGCGTCTTCCTTACAAATGGTCCAAAATGTTTGCCAAATTTTGGCTGGAAAACTTGGGAGGATCGAGCCTACTTAGAGAAAAAAAAATAGAGAGTAGCCTCCCATGGCTATATAATCAGCACCTCGATCCTTCTACTCACAGCCACTCTATTTCTTACACCATTCCTGCGGTGCCCGTCCGAAGCTAGCTTAGCACGTCCATGGCGCCCACGGAGGAGTCCGCTGCGGCTATGCCAGCGCCACCACCGCCACCTCACTTCGTCATCGTCCCCCTCGTGGCGTAGGGCCACACCATCCCCATGGTCGACCTCGCGCGCCTCCTCGCGGCGCGCGGCGCGCGCGAGCCTGGTGACGACACCGCTGAACGCCGCACGGCTACGCGGCGTCGCCGAGCAGGCGCCGCGCACCAAGCTGTCCCTCAAGATCGTCGAGCTCCCGTTCCCGACGGACGTCGACGGCCTGCCCCCGGGCATCGAGAACATGGACATGGTGACAACAACCACTTCGGTCCCTTCTTCGCCGCCCTGCAGAAGCTCGCCGGCCCGCTGGAAGCGTACCTGCGCGCGCTGGCGCCGAGCCCGAGCTGCATCATCTCCGACTGGTGCAATGCGTGGACGGCCGGCGTAGCCAGAAGCCTCGGCATCCCTCGCCTCTTTTTCCACGGGCCGTCGTGCTTCTACTCGCTCTGTGACCTCAACGGCATCGACCACGGGTTGCGCGAGCTGCTGACCGCGGCGGCCGGCGACGACCAGGAGAGGTTCGTGGTGCCGGGCATGCCGGTGCGTGTGGAGGTGACCAAGGCCACGGCGCCCGGGTTCTTCAACTCGCCGGGGTGGGAGGAGCCCTGGAGGGGCTGCGTGGAGGCCATGCGCACCGCCGACGGCGCCGTGGTGAACACGTTCGTGGACCTCGAGGGCCAATTCGTGTCGTGCTACGAGGCGGCGCTCGGCAAACCTGTGTGGACGCTTGGCCCGCTCTGCCTCTCCAACCGCGACGTCGACGCCATGGCGTCGCGCGGGGACACGTCGGGCGACGTCCAGAGCGTGGTGACCGCCTGGCTGGACACGAAGGACACGGGCTCCGTCGTGTTCGTCAGCTTCGGCAGCCTGGCGCGGAAGCTCCCGGCACAGCTGTTCGAGGTAGGCCATGGGCTCGTGGACTCCGGCAGGCCGTTCCTGTGTGTGGTGAAGGAGGCCGAGGTTGCGCACGGCGGGGCGCGGCCTCGTGGTGCGCGGCTGGGCGCCGCAGCTCGCCATCCTGTCGCACCGCGCCGTGGAGGGTTTCGTCACCCACTGCGGCTGGAACTCGCTGCTGGAGTCTGTGGCGCACAGCGTGCCGGTGGTGACGTGGCCGCACTTCTCCGACCAGTTCTTGAACGAGCGGCTGGTGGTGGACGTGCTCGGCGTCGGCGTGCCCGTCGGCGCCACAGCGCCCGTGATGATATTCGACGACGAGAGCGTGGCCGTGGCGCGTGGGGACATCGTGCGGGCGGTGTCGGCGCTCATGGGCGAAGGGGAAGAGGCTAACGAGAGGAGGAGGAAGGCCAAGGAGTACGGCGAGAAAGCTCATTTGGCCATGGAGAAAGGAGGGTCCTCGTATGAGAACCTGACGCAGCTGATTGAGAGCTTCAGGCAATGTGGAGGCAGAAAAGGTTAGGCTAGGCTAGAACGGTGCTGCATGGACTGCCATTGCAATGGCAGTACGGATGTAGAAAAAATAGCATAGCTTGCAAATTTCAATGTTTGTTTTCATCAACGGTATGGTATGTAAGTACATTTTCCTTTTTTTTTAAACTGGTATGTAATGTATATGTATCAACCATTGATTGTGTTCTATGGTTTTGTTTTTACACGCAAATATTTTCCTGCTTTATTCATCGAATGTCTCTTTTTCCGTCTGGTTTGCTCCCATTGGTGTTTGGCTGGGGTGTTCCTGAAGCCTTAGATTATAATTTTCCTATAAGTAATGACCTTAGAGCTTTAATACTACCACAACAATCTATTGTAAGTTGTAGCACATCTCGCGCTTATAAGAGGTCTTCTTACCCTAAAAACTTTTCCTTTTTATCAATGATATGCCAGGTGTGACCCAATCTTTTTTCTAAAAAAACCTGTTTCAACAGTATATTTGTATTTACAAATCGTAGTGTGCACCATGTACAGTGAACGGCTCATCATCATCTTCTGGCTGGCGGTGCATCCATGTTAGGACAAGTTCACAACTTCACATTAGTTTTTGACAAACAATATATACTTTGCACCAGCCAGCGTCGCAGATGAGTCATTCACGAAGGACAACCAGATAAGCATGAAGGACGCTGAAGACTTATCTGCGAAGGACTTCGAGAAGGCTCCTCCTGCCCTATAAAACGAGACGACGAGCGCCTGCAATCGCCATCCGCTCACACATCGCATCGGCGGAGAAAGGCGAATCAGAACGACGCCAGAGAGCATTCGCAGCACAACATGAATTCAGAAACCCTCTGAGCTCATCCACCACCACAATAGCTGATAGCAGTAGTACCCCACTACCACTGTATTGCTCCACCACCCTTGTAAATTAGAGAATAAGGAAGGTCGCAGACTTCCCTTGCTTGTAAAGATAAACCAAGGTTTGTACTAGTGCTTGGGGCTTTTCGAAAGAGAAAGCCGTATGTAAGCTTGTTTGTTTTAATGGAGTAGCTTAAGCTTTGAGTATCCCTGCTTTTCTATGGCCATCCAAGTAGGTTTGAGTCTATTCTATGGACCCTATAGGAGAAACCTCTGTGCGTATTGTTCTTGTATTGTTCTCGTGTTAGCCCATGTAGCGGCGTTTTTAGAGAACTCTGAAAGAACTCTGAGTCACAGAGAAGTGTTCCCTTCGGGTGGAACTGCCTGGGGAGACGATAGATGTCTTAACGTTCTGCTTCACGATGTAAAATGGCTGTAGAGGGATAGGATTAGCTACTTCTGCTTCTAAAAAGCGAGCTAGTGAAGCATACGGTGAGTACCGAGTAGGACACACACAAGCATAAGTTACACGACCGGCTGAAATAGTTTGGTCTCGTCAGCCTTGCAAAGATCCTGATAATCACGTGCATATATAATTCCGCATACACTGAATATTCGCTAATCGCGATCAGAATAATCACGCATCACTCTAATAATCAGCATCACGTGTAATTAATCGCGCGCGTCGCTTTCGTTCAGCATATTATATTTGAGCACATAGTGCCCAATAGTGGTGAATACTGTTACCCATTCAATATTTAAATATCCTACACAGGCATCGAATAGCACCCGCATAGTGTGCTCTAATATTTAATAATTTGTGTGCATCACGTGTAAGCACCCGTGCACTATTCATATTCTTGAATTTAAATAGTAACCAATATTTTGAATAGTATCATGAATTTAAATAGTAACCGCAGAATTTGAATAGTGAAGTGAATAAATTTTAAATTTGAATTTTGAGCCCGAGTTTTTGGCTCTAAATAGTGTACCTTTTATAATAATAATTAAATACCTGTTATTTATACTGTGTGGTATCGAAGACAGGTTAATAAAATTCAAGTTTAAGGGTTTTATTAAGTAGTAAAAATTGAAAAGTTACATTATCTGAATTTAGAAGTTAATACAGGAAAGTCTGTTAAGACTAAAGAAAATATAAATATCAAATGCAGACTGAATAGCTCTGAAGAACATATTTGGCATACTTTACACGGGCAGATAAATTTAATTGTAGACTTAATACACAATTTTTATATATCTTAGAAAAAAGGCAGGATGACTTAGAATTAAAATTTGAGAGTCTTCAAAAAGAGCATAAGCATTTAAAAGATCAATATTTAGCTATCAATAATAAGTTAGAAATAGCCTTGCAAGTTTTGGAAGAAAGTAAATTTTCTCTAGGAAGAATTAGCCAAAATAGTGACTATATTAAAACGAATACAACCTATCTAGACAAAAAATTTGAGAATACCAGTGAACATAATAAAGAAATTATGTTATCATCTACAGAAATAGTAGAATTTAATAGACCATTAAATTCAGATAAATGGCAGTATCTGAAGGCAACTCTAGGAGAGACAAGTCACTCCAAGTAGTGAATAAAGACATAAGACCTTTAGGTTTTATGGATAAAATAAGAGGATGTGATGATGTTGATACTTTGGAAGAAATGGTAGATGTAGAAAGAGATCTTGAAAGATATCAGAAAGATACTTTAAGAAAGATAAAACCTCAACAAATATATCAAATGGGTTGGTTTGAAAATAAAAATGGCCTATACAGAATATCCAGAGAAGTTGAATTAAGTGTTTTATCTGATCCTGTTCAGTTAAGCATTGTAAATAAGCAAATTGAGCATGGGTTAAAATATTCTGGATATAAATATATACATCAAGGAATGTATATTATAGGAATCAAAGGAATGACAATGAAAAAGTTAGGAACAAAGATATTAATAACTTTGCTAGATAAGAGATGGGATTCGATAAATAAAGCAGTATTAGGATTTTTAGAAGGAGATATGAATGAAAATATGCTAATAACATATATAGCTCCAGATTTGTTAATGCCAGTAAAAGAATTCATAGAGAAGATGGCTTTTGGTTTTCAGACTAAAGGCTATGAAGATTTTAAAGGAACAAACTTAATTGTAAGCATAGAATTTTTAGGCAGGTTAACTAATAGAAGTGGAACTAAATATAAGATAAATGTGAATAATGTAATAGAAAGCATGCAGTCTAAAGGAATAAAATTTATGAGTCCTCTAAGAATAAGTTCTGAAGAAAGAGCGGGTGAAGAATGGAATATAAGTGCTTTGATAGAGCCAAAGATTTTAAAGCAACCCAAAGACTATATAAGTTATGAAAATAAAAGTGGATCAACTAGTATAAGGTTTGTAGGCTATGAAGAACGAAGCTTTGATGACTTAGAAATATCTAATTCAGAAGAAAAATCAGTAGAGAATAGAAGGAATAGCATATGTGAATTTATGGATAGTTTAGATATAGATAATGAGATAAAATATTATGAGCAAAAGATTAAAGAAATTTCTGAGGAATATTTTAGAAATGGTATAAGTAAATGGCCTGCTATAAGAGAAAAAGAAATTTACTTCAGACAACAAATATTTAGACTATGGAAGATTAAGGAAGATAGAAAGCTAAATAGCAAGAAATTTAGTATTCCAATAAAGAAGTATGAAGCTAAGCCAAAACCAATAGAAGTTGATAATAACAAAGTTCAAAAAGAATTAGTTGACAGTAAACTTAAAAAGATAGATAAAGACAATGACATAAGCGAAGAAGAGCAATGGGAGATTAATGATAATTTGCTATTAGAAAGTTATGAAGAAGAAAATGATGATGATATAATTGAGATAACTAGAACCAACTCTGTAGATTCTATAAAACCTTTAGAGTATGAAATACCTCATAGAAAAGATATTGCTATAGAAGCAATGAATATGGAACTAGATCCAAGTGCATCAAAGAGAAAACGAGGCCCAGATATGAAAGTTGAAGAAGAAACAGAAAGACCATTTAGAAGTCAAGGAAGATGGCCACCAGAAAAAGAAGAAACCACATATAATTATATACCTGGACAATATACACATATGGGATCAAAAAGAAGAGATTTTGAAAAGAAGGTTCAATTTCAGAATTCTAAAAGTGATGGTGCTATATTAAATTTAGCAGCACATGACCCTATAGATTGGCCAAATATTATCAGCATATGAAAAGGGTTAATAGTGCAAAAATATATACAAAATCAACATAATATTGAAAATAGAGTAGAAGATATGATTATTTATTTAGAAACATTTTTAGGTGAATCAGTTAAAGTCTTATGGGAGCAATGGATAGAAGCTTTTTCTGTGTTCTATGAGCAACTAAAAAGAGCTGGAAGTAACCCATATAATTTTGCAAATATCATATCAAGTATTATAATAGGTGAAGACCCTGAATTAGGATATACAGTTTTACAAAATGAAAGACTTAGAGAGTTAGAAAAGCTATCACTAACAAACTGGAAAAAAATTAAAGAATTTTCTCAGCATTATTTATATAACGCCTCAACTGCTAAGCAGGGTTATAATCATGGAATTGTTGAAAAATATTTTCATAAGTTACCAGATCCTTTAGGATCTATGATATATGAAGAATATAAAAAAGAAACAGATGGTAAAGAATATAATATCTCACAGGCTATAACATTTGTATTTAAACAACTAAGAAAGATATGCACGAATATTCAAGCTCAAAGGTCGATGAAGCAATCTGATTATAATTTTTGCAATAAAATAGTTCAAATACCATTAACATATGGAGAAGAGAGATCTAGGCATAAGAAATATTTTAAGAAATATAAAAAAGATAATATGAGAACAAAGAAGCGCTATTTTCTACGAAGGTCAGATAATAGAGCTCTGTTTTTATATAAAAGAAATGTAAGAAGATATAATCCTAGAAGGAATTATGATAGTACCTGTAGATGTTTTATTTGTGATTCACCAGATCACTTAAGTAGAACTTGTCCTAATAGAGATAAGAAGAGGTACTCTAATAAACAAGAAGAACAAGAAAAAGTTTTTATAATAGATAGTGTAAATAAAAACATTTTAGTATGTGACGATGATATTATGGATGATGAATCAATATATTCAATTATAGAGACAGATGAGATTGAATATGATGAAGAAAAAGATTCAAGCGATGAAGAATTAGATTTAATCGATGAGTTATCTGGTTTAAAGATAGAAATGATGGATCTTATAAAAGAAAAAGATAATACTATAACTGAGATATGCTTACTTTCATCTATTTTTGTAGGAATGAATATTAGGTGTGTATTCTGCATATATTACCAAGATCCAGGAGAAAGAGCAACATGCAGTATATGCCAAGGGCAAGCATGTGTGCTATGTCTAGAACAAAAAGAAAAAGAAAATAAAACAATAGTGAATACAAGTTATGAGGATAATAAGCTGGCAGAAGTAGAAGAGTTAAAAGAAGAAGAAAGCAAAAATATAACGAATATTCCACAAGAGTTTCTTGTGCCCAGATTAAGTTTTAAAACTGATCTAATCTTGTCATATTTTCCGCAAGAAATTAGAGATTTAATATGGGAAAAATATGCTGAAAGGCACTACAAAACCTTTCAAGACATACAAAATTACTTCATGAAGATATAGGAAAGGAAAGAAAGGAATTTAGGAATAACTGTTACTGCAAATACCTTTCCCTTAATTCATATTGATGAAATACCCATTGTCAAGCCACATCAAATATTTCTCATATTCATGGCTGACATAGATTTGAAATATTTTAGAAAAATACAAAGAAAGGCTGATGATGATATAACTTTGCAAACCATTATAGATCATGGACTAATCCATGATATATATGGTACACTTGAAGAAATTTTTAAAGCTGGTCTTGGAAAGGCTATAATAGAAGCATGCAAGAAGCTAGCCTGTATCCAAGGTAAATATAAGATTAAATTCTGTTCCAATCCACCAAGATTTACTAAACCAATAAGGCCAGCCACTCATGATATATATATATTAAAAGGTCAATATAGACTCCCCAGAGTATGGAGAATTAAGGAGAAATATGAAGAGTTGTTTGCTAAAAAGACAAACCATGATAATTGGAGAATATTCAGTGAAGCAAAAGAATTAGAAGGAAATATTATGTTTAATTCAAATTATCATATGGTATATCAAAATAAAATAATAAAGGTGTTCTTACGAAAGCGCTATACTAGGTATAGCATAATACGATGAGAAATTGGAAGATTGATTAAGCCTGATTATGGTGAAGAATGTGAGCTGAGAAAGGAATACAGAGATTTAATGTCGCATTATGAAATATCTCAGCCTGATGATTCAGATATTGAAGAAGATAGTGACTAAATAAGAAGAGTCAAAGCAATTTAGGATTCATATCAGCAAATATATATGTTCCCTATGTTGATAAGGTGTTATCAACAATTTGGCCCGGGGAAGAATATTATACTGTGTGCCAGAGTTTTGATTAATGTTTACAACATTAATCATTCGGGCGTCGAAGACCAAACCCATATACTTGAATAAACCTGAATATTAACGAATGAAAACAGCCAGCACTACAGCCAGCGCAAAAGCTATACATAGAGAATATGAATAAAAAATTCAGAGTATCGCAATCGGTCAACAGTGATCGTCATCCTTCTGATGACCATGCAACGACGGCAGGTCGCCATCCTGCAACAGTAATA
>CM041637.1:41383371-41396349 GCA_023333625.1 Bothriochloa decipiens
TGCAGGATGGCGACCTGCCGTCGTTGCATGGTCATCAGGAGGATGACAATCACTGTTGACCGATTGCGACACTCTGAATTTTTTATTCATATTCACTATGTATAGCTTTTACGCTGGCTGTTGCGCTGGCTGTTTTCATTCGTTAATATTCAGGTTTATTCAAGTGTATGGGTATATATATATATATATATATATATATTATTTGTCTGAAGTCATAGTCTTTGTTTTTTTGTGGTGAACATGGATATCCATTGCCCGCCGCTCGATCATTTGGCAGTATTGCCCACCGTACGTATTTCATCGGCTGCGACGGATCCGCTAGTCGGCTAGTCCGCTACGAAGGTTGTGTTCGTCGTGGCAATCAACACCAAGGTCAGATGCTTGCTTCAATCAAATAAGTTGCCGGCGGCTAGCTTCCTCTTTACGTGCCTTAGCTGGCTCGTCGTTCTGGTCATACGTACTCTAGGTATCGAAAGGAACTACTAGTAGGTAGGCCAGTATATAGTTTACATTTAGGGTATCCAATTGGAGGCAAATCTATGTATGAAACTTTCAGATCTTGCACCTGTCGTTTCTTGGACTGGAAAAAAGAACGTGCAACCGAGACCTGGGCCTTGTTTAGTTTAACCTCAAATTCTAAATTTTTTCACTCTCTTTCCATCACATCAATTTTTATCTGTATACATGAAGCATTAAATATAGGTAAAAATATAACTAATTACACAGTTTAATTAGAAATCACGAGATGAATCTTTTGAGCCTAGTTGATCCACGATTGGATAATATTTGCCAAATAAGACAAAAATGATACTATTTATTAGGTTTACTAAACTAAACAAGGCCCTGGTCTTGTCTGAGCAACTTGTAGATTGATGATTTGACGTTGATGGATGATTTGATGTTGATTGATGACTGTATTGAGCGAGTGTGACTTTGGCTTACTACTGAACAGACAGTGTATATATATATATATATATAGCTACTTGTGTCTGTCGGGATCAAGATTCAATCTTAGAGATCATTCAGTGACGCGCAGGCGAAATAAGGGTGGCTCCACCGGTTGAACCTGCCTCCTCACTTAGGTGTGATGAAAGGAGGAGTGAGTGTGGGTGCAGTATAAGTACTATATAATTCACAAGCAACTCGCAGAACTCAGAAAAAGTCCAAGAGTTTCTCTGTATCATTCCTGCTTATTGTTGTAAATAAAGGATTTTGATTAAAAATGCTTCTGTCAGTTTTTGTAATTACATTTTTAAATATTATCATCGTCTATTCCATATTTTCTAGCCTAAGATGAAGAGCAAGATCAGCTCTCTAGAGTGTCACAACTCACAAGATATAGAAAAGTTATAGGAAGGTGAAAATGTAATATTATTCAAATGTTTCTTCAAATAATAATTTAGCGAGTAAGCTTAAAAGGACCCGTGTAGATGCTCTTAACAGCCACACCTCACGTCGTCACATATCTTGACGACAAATTAAGTTGTTTGCGGCGCTACTTCGATAAAACTCGCATACCATAGTAGTAGTCAAACCTCGCATCATCACATCTTGACGACAAAAAGTTGTTTGCGCCGCTGCTTTCTTGTCCTTTGCTGCGCATGATCGATTACGGCGGTGTAGCAAATGTCGCCGTCTCATCGACGCTTTGACAGGAGGTTTTCAACTAGACATCTGGCTGCAGGTAGCAATATATAGCGAAGCATATACTGTATGTTCAGTTGTTAGCTTGTTATCCTTAGTGTGTACGGCAAAACCATGTGTGTTTTCCTAGACCTGAATTTTAGGATGGTTGCAGGCCGGCAGACCAGAAGGTGTTGATTGCTCTACCTTGCCTTGAACCATATAACCATCAGCTAGATGTGTTCTTCTGCAGCTCTAAATCATTGTAGCACTTAGGAGGTGGTAAAATGTTCTAGACCTCATTTTCATCTCCAAAGCACAGTGTTGGGAACAACTTTGACGCACAAAACTTTCGTCTCAAACTTTAGAGTTTAGAACAAACTTTTCATAGAAAATATTTGAGATAGCACATTGCTCAGCGAAGATGACGTGGACACTTCGCTATGATTGTATAGAACTTCGCACATATAGTTTTACATGTTTCAGGTTATCTGGCGGAGATGACTTCGCTGAACTCCTGATGGCTGGCGAAACTGACGTGGCGGCTTCGTACGAAGGATCAGTAAAGTTATCTACTGAATTAAGAGAACATGTTCAAGTCTGAAGTTGCTTAAAGAGACATAAGGATAGGGGCGAAGTGTGTCTCAACACTTCGCTGGGCTGTTTTCCGGATAAAATGTATAGGAAATGTCACGTCTAAATTTGTAAAGAATCTGTAAATAGCGAAGCCGGGGGTCTATAAATACCCCCTGGGGTGTAAATTTTTAGGTAAAATAAAACACAATTGCAATGTGCATATTGTTTCCACCTCATAGTTCCCGTTTGTGATTCCTCCTCCCAACATCTGGCGCCATCCGTTTGTGTGATCGAAGACACTCACGACCACCAAAATGGGAAGACCCAGTAAAAGGACAGCTATGGCCGACAACAGCGCCGTACAAGATCCAACTATAGAAGATACAACAAAAACTGAAACCAGACGTGTTCAAGAAGAAGAAGAAACTCAGAACAAAGAAAGAAGACTCAAGGAACTCGAGGATCAACTCGCTGTCAAGAAAAAAGAGCTAGAAGAAGCAAGAGCGAAGACAAGGGAAAAGTCCCTGAAGCAAAGAATTACGGAAGCAGAAGCAGAAATAAGAAAGCTCAACGAAGAGATAGAAAATGAAAGAGAAGTCACAATCCAAGACCCAAATTCAGCAAGCAAAACACCAACAGCAAAGACAACCAAAATCAAATAGCAACAATTATATAGAGTCGCCTCTGTCAATCGACATTCAGCTAGCGAAGTGGCTAACAGAATTCAAATTCAACATCATCCCAACTTACAATGGCATGTCTGACCCAAGACAATTTCTCATGAGCTTTGAAGCAGTAGTTACATCAAGTGGGGGAGATACAAACACCCTAGCGAAGTCGCTCATCATGGCAGTCAGAGGACCAACACAACATTGATACTCTTCACTAAAGCCAAGGCCAATCAAATCTTGGGAACAACTTCGCACAACTCTGCTCTTAGATTTTTAACGCTTACAAAGAATTGAGCTCACAAGCGATGATCTTTTCAACATCAAGCAGCAACCAAAGGAACCACTGAGCCAGTATTACAAAAGATTTGTACAAACAAAAGCTCAAATTCCAAACATACCAGATGAAGTTGTCATCATTGCAGCAATCAAAGGACTGCGGGCATGCCAACTTTCTTCCCACTTCAAAAGGAAAATACCAACCACAGTGGAAAAGTTATATGAAGAAATAAGAAAATACTATGAGTCCGACGAAGACTACAGAAAAAGAATAAAAGAAGAGAATGGAGAAAGAAATATGTCAAAATCAAATAACAATTCCCAACACTCAAGAATAAATGCTGAGTGAAGACCATTTTAGAGGATAAATCACATCAACAACACGAGCGAAGTTGCCAGTAAAGGTCCAAGATCAAACAATCAAAGAAATTTTTAAAACAACAGAAGTTACAAGAAAAACTTCCAGTAAAGGGCAAACTACAACAATCAAGATAGAAATTTCGAAAGGAAGATATTGAGGCCTGAGAAAATGTATTGCATCATACACGGCAAAGGGGCTGGCCATACGTCCAAAATATGCCCAAGAGTAAAGAAAAGCATTGAAGAAATACAAGAAGAAAACAGGGCAACTTCGCAGTTAAAAGTTATCAATCACCTAGCTCCTCAACGGACAAATTACATGCCAATAACTTATCCTCAGCACATGTTGCCACCAACTCCGCAAATCTATAATTGCCAGCCACTAGCAATGTGCCTACAAAACCAATGGGGCCAAAGTCGACAGCAAAGTTTTCATCACGAAAATTCAGTGGCAAACAGCAGTCACCAAACTCAACACACTAACAATACCCCCGAAACATCAACAAACAATGGGAATGCAATCGTTCCGAGCAAAGGTAAAATTATGACAATATTCGGAGGAAACAGTATGGAGCTTAACACAAGAAATGAAAGAAGAAACTATTTTAGAAGAGTAAACTCCATCGTAATCGAAGGCCCATTCAAGAAAACAAGATGGTCTCACCTACCAATCACATTTTTAGAATAAGATCTCAAATTGAAAGATTACCCTCACATGGATGCAATGGTAATCGAAGCAAACATTGAAGGATGGGCAGTCTCAAAGATTCTAGTAGATGGCGGTAGCTCTGCTGACATCATATTCACATCAACATAGATGCAATGAAAATTGACAGGAAAACTTTGGGGAGAGCCGAACATCCTTTAGTTGGCTTTGGCGGAAAGAAAATAAACTCCATCGGTAGAATTATCTTGCTAGTTTCATTTGGAACAGTGAACAATGCAAGAACAGAGCAAATAGCATTCGATGTAGTTGAAATACATAGCCAGTACAACGCAATCTTCGGAACAGGGAGTTTAAATGCCTTCGAAGCAATAGTAAGCTACCCATACCTATGCATAAAAATGCCAGCAATAAATGGCATCATAATCGTCTTCGGTGATCAAACAGAGGCAAGAAACATAAAAAGAGATACAAGCCCAGCTTTCAAAAAGCATCCATGTCATACAAGAAGAAGAAGAAGAGGACGAGCTCGAAACTAAAAATACAAAGACTCAAGAAAAGGCGAAGCCCTGCGAAGACACAAAGAAAGCACCACTCGACCCAATGGTGCAGAAAGACAATCATGATCGGCACAAACTTAACAAAATAAGAAGAAAAAAATAATCCAAGTCCTGTGAAGCAACAAGGACATATTTGCCTGGTCCGCGCAAGAACTCGGAGGAGTAAGCAGAGATGTCATAGAACACAAGTTAAACATTGATCCAAACTTCTGGCCGAAAAAGCAAAAACTCAGAAAGTTGTCGGAAGACAGAACACAAGCTGCAAAAGCTGAAGTCCAAAGATTGCTAGATGCAAAAGTCGTAAGAGAAGTTCAATTCACAACTTGGTTCGCGAACATAGTCATGGTGAAAGTCCCTAGTTTGGTTTTGGGTAATTGATGAAACCTAAGGACTAACCTTGTTTCTAAGTGGACGATTTAGAGAAAGGTAGTCCATGCCAAGTGGAGCTCAATATTGAGGCATGACATGAAGTTATGCAACCTAAGCATGGTGAAGATCAAGATGGGCTTGGCTCGATGGATCGGTTGGAAGTGTGAAGGGCAAGTTGAGGCTTCGAAGAGAAGGACCGTGCGACGGTGAAGCTTGGGCATGACTTGGCGCCGATGGACCGACCAACGGTGAAGAGCAAGTAATATCAAGATCGATGGACCAAGACCGTTGCATGATGACATGGAGTGTCATGTATCATGTGAAGGCTTGGCGGTTGAAGGATCGACAAAATGGGCTCAAGGCAAAGGTATAACCTCTAGGGCCATTTTGTTTTTTGCACTCAAGACACCATAAAGGGTGTGAGTGGTTTAGGATCGATAGCCGAACTATGAAGAGGGGAGATCTTCGGTAATTCGGTTCATGAGTGCCACTAGGTCCATCATTTCATGTGATTGCATTTAGGATCTAGTGCACGATGAAAGTCCTTTGAAAATGCTTTTGAAAAATGCTAACACACATGCACATGGAGATGTCACTTGGTGGTGTTAGCACATTTGCAAAAGCGGCGGTATGATTGTAAGGTTGAGTTGGGTTTGGTAACCGCTCATCCACCCCCCGAGCTTGCGAGGGGGGATTCGGCGCCTTCGGGAAAATGAGAGAGATATTTTCTATTGCGCCGGATGCAATTTCGTTGGAGAAAAGAGGGCGTCGTTGCGGGATTGAGAATGCTCATATTCTAAGCGTCGGACGCTGAGCGCCGGACGCTGGCCCAGCGTCCGGACGCTACACAGAGAGTATCGGTTGAGAGACAGAGCGCCGGACGCTGCGCCGGACGCTTGCGTCGGACGCCGGCTCGGCACTGTTCAGCGTTCGACGCTCGTGAGGAATGAAGGCCAAGGTTTCAGCGCGTGTGAAGCGCCGGACGCCAGGGTGTGCGTCCGGACGCTACTCAGAGAGGGTCGCAGAGCAGTTGGTGTCACCGGACGCTGGCCGCCGGATGCAGAGGTGTACCGCCGGACGCTGACGTGTCGTGGGAGTCGACCGTTGGAGGCTGAGCAGCAGAGGCGCCGGACGCGTCCGGCGCTAGCGGCAGACGCGTCCGGCGTGTGTATTCGAGCCGCCCGAGGGGCAACGGCTAGTTTCAAAGGATGGGGTTATAAATAGAAGGTGGCCGGCCCTTGTGGAGGTCTCTTGGCTTTTCTAACACTCTTGTGCATCCTTTGAGCTAAAGCTTCTCCCTCCTACTCATCTCTCTTGCTTGATTGCTAATCTAGAGTGAGATTGAGTGATTCGAAGTGCATTGCATGAGTTGATTCATCTAGTGGCACTTGCGAGTCGTTTGGCCGGTGATTTCTTGTTACTCTTGGAGAGTACTGCTCCTAGCCGGCTTGGAGGTTGTTTGGAGGCGTTGGGAAGAGTTGGTGATTGTTCTTGCCCACCTCCGGTGATTGATTTGTAAGAGGTTCTTGTGCTTGTCCTCGGTGGAGTGCCAAAAAGCAACTCTAGTGGAATGCGCGTGTCATTTAGTTACCACGCTTGAGAGTGGTGTCTTGCGGTTCCCTTGCGAGGGAGTGCCTTGCGGGGCAAGTGACTTGAGGGTCACACCGAGGATCCATCTAGGTGTTGGTCGACACAACCGGTGACGTAGCTTGTCGGTGCACAAGTGAACACCGGGTGAACAAAATAATTGTGTCATCTTCTTGTTCCCGGTGATTGGTATTCATATTGTGATTGTTGTCATATTGTATTGATTACATATCATCTTGGTGATTGGCAACATCTTCTCTCCACCGTCGGTATAAGAATCACCTCTCTATCTTGCATTACTTTCTTGCACTTATCTTGTGTAGCTTGTTTTTAGAATAGTTGTTCTTGCTAGCTCTATAGATTAGAAAGTAGTGACATAGCCCTTGAGTGACATAGAGATCATACTTATACTAGATTTATCAATAGGAGGCTTGCTCACCTTGTAGGCTAGGCAAAACCACGGTTACGCCATTTGTTATACTAATCAAGTTTTGTCTAGTGGTATGTAGAATTTTAATAGGCTATTCACCCCCCTCTAGCCATCTAGGACATTACAAGTGGTATCGGAGCTCGTGGTCACCGTTTTTACAAGGCTTAACATCCTTCGGTGTTAAAAGATGGCTCTTGTTGTGTTCAATCATGTTGGAGGCAAACCACCCTTCTTTGATGGCATTAGTTCTTTTGATCATTGGAAGAGAAAAATGTCTATGCGCCTCGGTTCCATTCATGAGAGAGTATTGGAGGTTACTTTGAAGGATTATGTTGTGCTTGATGCGGAACACCTCACCGATGAAGATAGAGCCAACATAACTTGCAATAGAATGGCACTCAACATAATCTATGAAGGCATTGACACCAAGATATTTGAGGGGATCAAGGACTTGGAGTTTGCACATGAGGTGTGGACAAGGTTGAGTGAAACCTATGAAGGGACTAAGGTTGTGAAGAGCTCTAGACTTTATGGCCTCAAGAAGGAGTTTGAGAACTTCAAGATGAATGATGGTGAAACAATTCTAGAAATGTTTCATCGTTTACAAGTAATTGTGAATGATCTCAAGAGCTTGGGATACAAGATACAAGATGAAGATTTTTGTGTCAAGTTCTTGATGAGTTTGCCGTCAAGATTCAAGATGTTGATCATGATGCTCCAAAGAGATGGGCTTGACAAGATGAAGCCAAATGATTTGCTTGGAGAAGTGATGACATATGACAAGTATGACAAGCAAATTGATGAAAAGGATATGAAGGTAGAAGAGAAGAAGAAGCCAACCGTGGCATTCAAGGCCACCTCCTCTAAGAGAAAAGCTTCTATCTTTGAAGAAGAAGAAGAAGATAATGGAGAGGAAGGAGAGTTTGAGATTGATGATGAGGCACTTGCTCTTGTTGTCAAGAAGATGGGCCATATGTTCATCAAGAGAAGAGGCTACAAGAAGAACAACTACAAGAGCAATGAGCAAGTAAGGAGGTGCTTCAATTGTGATAGCACCGATCATCTTCAAAATGAGTGTCCCTATGATAGAAAGAAGAACAACAACAAAAGGGGCAAGTTTGACAAGAAGAAGAGAGAAGCAAGGATGACTCTCAAGAAGGGCAAGAATGGTGCATTTGTGGTCACTTGGGAGAGTGAGGATGAGGAAGAAGAAGAATCCTCCAACAAGGCTCTTGCTTCTATTGCTATCAACAAGAAGCCTTCTCTATTCTCTACATCACACTCATGCTTCATGGCAAACGAAACAAAGGTACAATATGATGATAGTGATGATGGTAGTGAGATGGAATATGCTAATGATGATGATAATGATGAACCTACTAAAGAACAACTATATGACTTGATGCAAGAAACTAGAGACATAGCTATTGCCAAGGACAAAGAGTGTAAGAAGCTTTCTAGGAAAGTAAAAATACTTGAGAATATGAGGCTTGCTCACCTTGTAGGCTAGGCAAAACCGCAGTTACGCCATTTGTTATACTAATCAAGTTTTGTCTAGTGGTTTGTAGAATTTTAATAGGCTATTCACCCCCCCTCTAGCCATCTAGGACCTTACACATGGTGCAAAAGAAAAACAAAAAGTGGAGAATATGTATAGACTTCACAGATCTCAACAAAGCGTGCCCAAAAGACAATTTTTCATTACCAAGAATAGACACTTTGGTAGATCAGGCAGCAGGAAGTGAAATGCTCAGTTTCCTCGACTGCTATTCAGGATACCATCAAATTTGGATAAAAAAATAAGATGAAGAGTACACAAGTTTCATTACACCATTTATAACTTACTGCTTCCAAAGAATGGCCGAGGGGCTCCGCAATGCAAGAACAACCTTTATCAGAATGACATCCAGAGTTCTCAAAGATCAAATACCAAGAAACTTGCTTGCGTATGTCGATGATTTGGTAGTCAAGAGCAAAAAAAGAGAAGAACATGTCCAAGACTTACAAGAAACCTTCTCAAACTTCAGGAAAGCAAATTTGAAGTTAAACCCGAAAAAATGCACATTCGGAGTTCAAACAGGCAAAATTCTGGGATGCATTGTATTTGCAAAAGGCATTGATCCGAACCCAGAGAAGGTGAAGGCAATACTGAATACAGAAGTGTCAAGAAACATCAAGGACATTCAGAAATTAACAGGAAGACTAGCTTCGCTCAACAGATTGATATCCAAATCAGCTGAGAGAAGCTTGCTAATATTTCAAGCATTAAAGGGGAAAAAGGAAAAATTTCGAAGAAATAAAGAAGCATCTATCCAATCCCACAACTTTGGCAATGCCCGATCCAACCGTAGACTTAGTGTTATATGTATCAGCAAATGAAAGAACAGTTAGTGCAGTTTTGATATAAGAAGAAGAAAATGAGCACTCAACAAGGCAAATTTTGGTATACTTCGCATCCGAAGCCCTGTCAGGATAAAAAATTTTCTACTCAGAAATAGAGAAGATTGCATACGCAGTACTTATGGCATCAAGAAAGTTAAAACATTACTTCCAAGCACACAAAATAAGAATACCAATAAATCAACCCTTCAAAGAAGTATTACAAGGCTGTAAGTCCTCTGGAAGATTAGAAAAATAGGCAGCAGAACTGTCTGAATACTGAGAAGAGAACAGCGATCAAATCTCAAATACTGGCCGACTTCGTAGCAGACTAGACACCATCAAAATACAATCAAGAAAAAATGGAGCAGCCAGAATGGGTAATCTATTATGATGGTGCTTGGGGCTTCGCTGGCGCAGGAGCAGCAGCAATCATAACTTTACCTTTTGGAGTCAAGCTCAAATATGTAGCAAGACTAGACTTTCAATGTACAAATAACATTGCAGAATATGAGGCAGTACTATTAGGACTTCACAAGGCTAGGGCAATGGAAATTCAAAAGTTAATAATCAAAATAGACTCTCAAGTTGTGGCTGGGCACATAGAGAAAAACTACAAAGTAAGAAACCCAGAGCTAACAAAGTACCTCCAACTATTGAGAGATCAAGAAAAACACTTCGCCGGATTCACAGTGAAGAGTATCTCAAGAAATGATAATACAGATGCAGACAAAACTGCAAAAGCCACTGCCCAAAAGTTGAAGCTACCACCAGAAGTATTCTTCTAAACTATTACCAAAGCTTCAACAAAAGCAAAAGTTGAGCAACCCAAAGAAGCACATATCATCTAAAGCGAAGACTGGAGGGCTCCAATCATGGCATTCATCAAGGGATTTTACGAGCTAGAAAATGAAGTTGATGAAATAAGAATGAAGCAAAAGACTAGAAGTTACAAAATCATCAATAAAGAACTATACAAGGAAGGAATTTGCCAGCCACTTCTAAAATGTATTTCAAGAGAAGATGAAAAAAATCTCCTGAAAGAAATACATGAGGAAATCTGCGTATGCCACGCTGGGGCTAGATCAATAGTTGGAAAAGCTTTCAGGCAAGGGTTTTTCTGGCCAACCGCTCAAAGTTACAGCAAAGAAATAATTCGGACCTGTCACAATTGCCAAATGGCAGGAAGCAAAGTCAATGCACCAGGAACAAACTTACAGCCAATCAAACCAACTTGGCCACTCGCAAGATGGGGCATCGACATAATTAGAAAATTACCCCTGGCTCAAGGCAACTACCAATATGCAATAGTAGCAGTCGAATATTTCACCAAGTGGATTGAGGCAAAATTAATCACAAACATATCTTCTTACACAGTGAAAAATTCCTATTGTAAAACATCATATGCAGATTCGGAGTTCCAAGACACATCACTGTAGACAATGGAACCCAATTTGATAGCGAAGACTTTAGAGAATACTGCCACTCATTGGGAATCAAACTCTGTTTCGCATTCGTAAGGCACCCACAGTCCAACGGAGCAGTAGAGTGAGCAAACCGGATAATTTACATAGGAATATTAAAATATTTAACAGATCTAAAAAAGGGAAAATGGGTAGATGAATTACCAAGAATTATCTGGTCTCACAACACATCGAAGCCAAGGCCAACAGAATTTTCTCCATTCAAGTTACTATACGAAGATGAAGCAATGACCCCCGAAGAAATAAAGTATGAGGGACCAAGAACAAACATTCAAATGATCACAGAAGAGGATCAAGAAACAAGTAAATATTTACTCAAAGAAGAAAGAAATGAAGCACTTGAGAATATCAAGAATACCAATTCAAAACACAGAAGTGGTACAACAAAAAAGTCAAGCTAAGAGAGTTAGCACCAGGAGATTTTGTCATTAAAAGAAAAAATGAGAAGACACAGTGGGAAATTCCAACAAAAGTGGGAAGGGCCTTTCATCATCATAAGAACAAGCAAAGAAGGTGCATATCATCTAGCAAATCTGAAAGGTGAAGAACTCAGTCACACTTGGAATATAGAAGCACTTCACAAATACTACCCATAGCCAAACTAGAAGAGTAGTTTCCTTTTCTGCAAAGTAGAAGTAGAAGTTCCATTCTAAGAAAATTTACAACGTAATCAAGCTGCACTCTTTTTCCACTCATGGAAAACCCTCCTCATGGTGAGTGGTTTTTTAACGAGGCAGTCTCTTTGTAAATCTCATGAAGTATAAATGAGAAAGTAGTTTTCCCAAAAGAAATGTCTTCACATTACACGATAAAAAAATACCAAAGAGTATATCCAAAGTATACTCTCACATCGGCATAAACCTCGCAAAAATATAAGTTAGCATCAACATTTTTATTAAATCTATAAAATACAAACTTATCCAATACAAACAAATCCCGTCCAAATTTTTTGACTTATTTTCACTAAGATGAAAATGCTTCACTAAGGTGAAAATGGTTCTGGTTTCTAAGCGAAGTATACGCGTCTACTTCGAACAAAAAAGAAGGGATAATGTTTCAAAATTTGCTAAGACAAATTTTTCAAATTTTTTTCTCCAAGGAGAAAATATTTTAAACTTCCAAGCGAAGTATACGTGTCTACTTCGAACGAAAAAGAAGGGACGGCGTTTTAAAATTTGCTAAGGCAAATTTTTTGACTTCTTTTCTCTAAGGAGAAAATATTTCAAACTTCCAAGCGAAGTATACGCGTCTACTTCGAACGAAAAAGAAGAGACGACGTTTTAAAATTTGCTAAGAAAAATTTTTTGACTCTTTTCTTCAAGGAGAAAATATTTTAAACTTCCAAGCGAAGTATACGCGTCTACTTCGAACAAAAAAAGGGATGGCGTTTCAAAATTTGCTAAGGCAAATTTTTTGACTTCTTTTCTCCAAGGAGAAAATATTTTAAACTTCCAAGCGAAGTATACGCGTCTACTTCGAACGAAAAAGAAGGGATGGCGTTTCAAAATTTGCTAAGGCAAATTTTTCGACTTCTTTTCTCCAAGGAGAAAATATTTTAAACTTCCAAACGAAGTATACGCGTCTACTTCAAACGAAAATGAAGGGACAACGTTTCAAAATTTGCTTAGGCAAATTTTTTGACTTCTTTTCTCCAAGGAGAAAATATTTCAAATTTCCAAGCGAAGTATACGCATCTACTTCGAACAAAAAGAAGGGACGGTGTTTTAAAATTTGCTAAGGCAAATTTTTCGACTTCTTTTCTCCAAGGAGAAAATATTTCAAACTTCCAAGCGAAGTATACGCGTCTACTTCGAACGAAAAAGAAGGGACGACCATTTCAAAATTTGCTAAGGCAAATTTTTTGACTTCTTTTCTCCAAGGAGAAAATATTTCAAACTTCCTAGCGAAGTATACGCGTCTACTTCGAACGAAAAAGAAGAGACGAACGTTTTAAAATTTGCTAAGGCAAATTTTTTGACTTCTTTTCTCCAAGGAGAAA
>CM041637.1:41396359-41523426 GCA_023333625.1 Bothriochloa decipiens
TTTGCTAAGGCAAATTTTTTGACTTCTTTTCTCCAAGGAGAAAATATTTCAAACTTCCAAGCAAAGTATACACATCTACTTCGAACGAAAAAGAAGGGACGGCGTTTCAAAATTTGCTAAGGTAAATTTTTTGACTTTATTTCTCCAAGGAGAAAATATTTCAAACTTTCAAGTGAAGTATACGCGTCTACTTCGAACGAAAAAGAAGGGACGACCGTTTCAAAATTTGCTACGGCAAATTTTTTGACTTCTTTTCTCCAAGGAGAAAATATTTCAAACTTTCAAGTGAAGTATACACGTCTACTTCGAACGAAAAAGAAGGAACGGCGTTTCAAAATTTGCTAAGGCAAATTTTTTGACTTCTTTTCTCCAAGAAGAAAATATTTTAAACTTTCAAGCGAAGTATACGCGTCTACTTCGAATGAAAAAGAAGGGACGGCGTTTTAAAATTTGCTAAGGCAAATTTCTCGACTCTATTTATCTAAATGTTTCTAAGCAAAGTGCACACGTCCACTTCGAACAAAAAGAAGAAATTCCCAAAAATACAAGCAATATAATTCAAAGTATTTATTCCGTACCCATTCATATAAGCAAAGGAAAACTCACAAACTTCGCAATACAAAAAGAATGTTTACAGTACAACTTATCCAATTATAAACAAAATATGTTTACAAAATCAGTCATCTTGAGAACTAACTACTTCGGCAGCATCACCAAGTATGTCGCTTACTACTTCGTTAATAATTTCATCCGCTTCACGGCGTAAATAATCTTCGCAAACATTCGCCGGCGAAGTACTCGACCCCGATGACTATAGGAAAAAGAGGTCAGCAAACAAAAGTACAACCCCCAGAAGAAAATTAAACAGTACATGTCAAAACTTTACCTGTGCAAAATCTATGAAATCAAAAACTCGACAGCCGGGAGGTCTAATACTACGGTATCGTTTATTCACATCTATAAAAGATTTGTAAGATAGAATCCCCAAAAAATTGAAGTTTAAAATAACGAAAGCAAAACTTACGAGCAAGAAAATCATCGACATCATAGCCATCACACTTTGCACGAAAATCATAAAACTCGACAGGCTCGAAAACAAAGTCATCTTTACACATTAACAACGGAATGATATCTTCGACATCCTGCACAGGCTCAGCATGAGGAACCTGTGCAGGATGGACAAATAGTCAAACAACTTCCAAGTGTATATCTTACAAAGATGATAATTTAGAACCATTGTATCTTAAAACCCTCTCATCTCGCAAAAATAAAAAGACAACTAGGGCCTAAGGTTGGTCACCACTAACGTTGCTAGATCCAGCACCACCTTGACCTTTAGCACTAGCCTCCCTCTTCGCATCTTGCTCCATCTCCTTCTGAGCAGCCTCCGCCTCCTTTGTAATTTGCTAACAAACAAAAAGAAAAGGTTAGATATGAAACACAATAGAAAATAAAAACAATTAAGTGTAAAATTTACCCTCTATAATTTCTCTCTAGCTTTATCAAAGCAATGGGCCCGACCACCTGACCTCCAATACTGCTCAAGATATTTGTTGCACAATACTTGTGTGGCCTTCGTCACATTGGTTAGTTTTCCCACAGAAGAAAACTTGTAGTCGGCATCACAAAGTTGTGCAAATAAAGGATCCTAGTTTTGTCCCATCAAATAAAATAAAGCACGAGCAGAGTAATAAACCCCAATGTCAACCGTGGTCTCGGTGACTCAGGACAAGTCATCATATTGATGGCAAAGCCAACTGAAAAAGCTATCATGATCACCAAGTTCCCAACATTTTTCCTCAGGCCGAGCTCCAAACTTGTCATAACACTCAAAACAAAGTTCCCAGATATGATTGCAATTGTCAAAGAATGACTTGTCCTGCTCCTGCAATTTTCTTTCAATACTTCGCATATCAACTTTCAATTTTTTATTTTCTGCAATAACCCTCTTCATGTCATCTTCTTTCTTCTCAACAATAGAAAGAGCACTAATCAATCTAGTCTCTAAATTATTATGGGCATCCACGGCATCAGCTCGTTCTTTCTCTTTCCCTGCAAGTTGCTCTTTAAAATTTTGGATCTCAACCTGATAATCATGCTCGCGAAGGGCAAAGTTTTTCTCCTTTTCCTCTAACCCAGTCCACAAACCTCTCATCAAAAGAGAACCTTTATACATCATCGATAGCCCAGTATCAGCAACTTCAAGCAAGGGTTTCTTGGATATCTCAAGCTCTGCATCAGGAACAGTGAAAGCCTCATCTATACACTTCAACAATTGAACCTCAGAAGTACGAGGCATCATCTGAAGTTTATCAGCCCCAATACCAATGAACGTGAAACTATTAAGACCCAAACTTTTCTCTTGACAAAATGCCAACCCACGCTTAAGAGCATCAGAAACTTCTCCTTCACCATCAGCAGGGACAACAGGAGTAGCAGGATCTTGACTGTTAAACTTACTCAAGTCAACATTCTTCTGAGGAGAAGACGGTGCATGAGAAAAGATAGTTTCTGCATGAAAAATCAAGAATTAACAAAACAAGACAACTCGAATCAAAAAGAAACGCGAAGTCACAACACTCACCAGTAGAAACACGCTCACCCAAATTGCATTCAACATTCTTTCCACTTTCAACATGAATAGTAGAACTAGACAAGCGCGCTAGATGATCATCATTGATCACATCATCAAAAACTTCCTCATCACTGTCTTCAAGGTTAAGAGAATAAACTCTGGAGCCTCCAATTTTCTTTGACATATTTTGAGCACCAACTTCGTCAACCTCACCTGCAACCGGGTTTTCAACCGAAGTGGTTTTCCTAGTAGCAACATTTTCTTCGTGAGGTCCAACAACAGGGGCCTCAGCACCAGGTTTCGATGAAGTTGGATTAGCAACTCTATAAGATTCCTCCACAAAAGTTTCACCCTCAAAAACCTCTTTCTCAGAAACATTAACATTTTGAACACCAACAGAACCTCTTGCAGGCAAACTTACACCCTGTACATTCTGTAATACATCACTCAGCGGAGTAAGCAACGACGAAGTCAAACTGTCAAAAGAAAAAACAACAGTAATTTTTCTCACCTCCTCTTCAACATGCTGAGAATCAGAAAACAACAACTTCACCAACAACTTTGGAAGTACCAACATTTTCTACTCTAGAACCAACTAAATCAGAAACCAAATTTCTCTCAATATCCAAGCTCCGTTCCAACACAGCATCAATTTCTTCAGCATCAAGTAAGACAGAAGGACTTTGATTCTTTTTTAGTTTCTTGGCAATAGCTTTGCTAGGACCAGCCTTACGTTTAGCGCCCTTAGCCTGAGCAGCAGCATCCCTCTCCTTCTTCTAGCCTTGTTTCTTCTCACGACAATAAGCAGGAGGAGGCCTTTTACCATACTCAATCTGCGCAACCTCAAAAACTCTGTTCAAACGTTTGTATTCATTCCCAAGAATTTTATCGATATTGTTCTTCTCACTCAACACATATTTTCCAAGCAAATCTTCAGCTCGGCCTTCAACAGATTTCACAAAATCTTTATCACAAACAAAAGTCCTCGGACGATGAAAGTCATTATCCGGGAACTTGCAGTTCACCCCTCGGACTTTTTTTAGCATAAAACCGTTGAAAAGTCTAACCTTTCTTCAACGGCCAAATTCTAGCAGCAGCATACTCTTAACAAGATCCCTAGCATATTACAACGAAGTTGTGTACTTGTACGCCTTCATAGCAGTCTTCGAGATCATGGAAGTAGGAAAAGACAGAGATAGCTTAAATTTCTCAATTTTCATTCTAGCAGCCATTGGATACTTCTTCACCATTTTCTTTGTAACAGGGTCCCTTTCCTCAACCATGGGCAGCTTATGGTAAAACCAATATCTCGACTAGTCTCCAACACCCCACTTATTCCTTGTCGCCGGAGAGACTTGAATAGCATTGCGAGCCGTTTTAAAACTTGAACAAGCAAAATATTTGGTAATAACTCGCCCTTCAAGCATAAATTCCTTGAACTGGGTGTGCATCTCAAAAAGCTCATAGAAAGCAGCAATATCAGCATTAGCTTCCATCGACTTCACGGCCCAAACAAACTGAGCCAATCTAACTATTCCATTCGGAGTCAAATGATGCATCTGAATGTTAAAAGCCTTCAGCACATCTTCAACGAAGTCTTGACAAGAAAAGCGAAGACCGGCAGTAAACAAGTCTTGATAAACAATGCACTCATCTGGAAATGGCTTCGGGTTGCTTTCGTCAGGATCAGGCACTCTCACATGATCATGATCAACAATCCTCAACCAAACCATTTTATCAAGATGACTTTTTTCAAACAAGGACTTGCCAAAAGTCAAGGTAAACCCTCTTCATCTTTAACCAAGTCCTCAATGGATGCATCAACATCTTCAAGATTTTCTTCATCAGAATTCATCTGAGACTTGTCCTCTTCGGCCCTGGAGCTCTCCTGAGACTGAATTTGATCTTGCAGATCCAGTGAAGACATCTGTAAAAACCAAGATCATTAAAAACTCCAACAAAATTAAGAAAAATAACATAAAGAATTGAACAAACAAACCTGATCGAAGTTGTTGAACAAACTTTGCCCGAAAAGATCAACACAGGATGAACACAAACATTAGATGTCACTAAAAACTATCTTCAATTTTCGAGCTCAAGAAAATTTTTGGCAGAGTTTCCCGTATTCTGAAAACGACAGCTCAGGGGGGGTCATCGCTATATATAAGAAAAACCGGTCAAACAGTCAAAGATAGCCGTTAGATTTAAAAATTCGAAAAAACAGACGGGCCAACTCCAAAGTTTGGACGGCGTTTGTTAGGCAAAGTTTAACATAAGCTTCGCGGGATTCAGACCTTTGGAGTAGGCCTTCGCCCGCGAGGGACTGCTGTTGGGAAACAACTTTGACGCACAAAACTTCCGTCTCAAACTTTGAAGTTTAGAACAAACTTTTCTTAGAAAATATTTGAGATAGCACATTGCTCAGCGAAGATGACGTGGACACTTCGCTATGATTGTATGGAACTTCGCACATATATTTTTACATATTTCAGGTTATCTGATGGAGATGACTTCGCTGAACTCCTGATGGCTGGCAAAACTGACGTGGTGGCTTCGTGCGAAGGATCAGTAAAGTTATCTGCTGAATTAAGAGAACATGATCAAGTCTGAAGTTGCTTAAAAAGACATAAGGATAGAGGCGAAATATGTCTCAACACTTCGCTGGGCTGTTTTTCGGATAAAATGTATAAGAGATGTCACGTCTAAATTTGTAAAGAATCTGTAAATAGCGAAGTCGGAGGTCTATAAATACCTCATGGGGTGTAAATTTTTAGGTAAAATAAAATACAATTATAATGTACATATTGTTTTCACCTCATAGTTCCCGTTTATGATTCCTCCTTCCAACACACAGTGATCAATGAATTCTTACGAGGCTTGCCACTCTTCACTTGCCAAAATTGAATGGACTTTGGTTAGAATGAACAAACCATCACCGTGCTGATATGTTCCACACTACGGTGTTTTCGCTGCCCAACGAGTTTGCCAATGAACCAAACGGACGACAAAAAAAGAATCTTGGAAACGGTGCCCACAAAACATATATGCTAGCTTCAATGTGATCGGCGTGCAAAAGGCCGGAGAGGGGTATGTATCCGATCGAGGGCAAATTTGGGCACGAGGCAAACGAGATCCATCGTCGCGCCGTGCAGGAGCAGGACTCACGCGGTTCGTTATGCATGCGTTTGTGCGGGAGAAGAAGCCAAAGCCAAACATACTACACGTACAGCTCACTCAGAAGGGGATAGGTTGGTTGCCGTTCGTTGGCCAGAATCATGGTGCACGACTGTTATTTACGAGCGCCAGATGGAATAGAAAACCATTATTTCGATGTATCATTCCGGGTTTTAGGCCCGTTTCGATGGCTGGTTTCAGCGCTGCAGGTCAGCCGTCACGCGGTGTTTTACGCTCATAAGAGAGTCACGAGCAGCCTTGGCAGCGTAGACTTGAAGCCAGACGAACAGTCCTTAAAATAAGTTATATATATATATATATATATATATACGAACCGTAAAAGTAGAAAGGAAAGGTAAAATGAGATGGGGATTTCGAACCACATAGACCATACGCTCCCACGGACAGGCGCTCGTGAGCCATCGCTCTACAAACTGATAATGACAGGACTATCCCTTAATTGACCGTAAAGCATATTCTCATCAAATTGCTAAAGACTAGTTAGTCCATAATTAAATAATTAAATAATATTTATTAAATAAGATAAAAAAATTACTATTAAAATTTTTTCACAATCTAAACCTAAGACTACGTTCTAGAATTCGGACTTTGCGGTCGGTCATGGTTATCAATCAAAGGTTCTGCTTCTGGAACAGCGGCGACGCGGCTCCACGAGGCGGTGGCGTTTTGTTTGGGCACGGCTGCGGGCTGCCCCGCACCGCACTCCCCCGCGCTGCGTGGACCGCTACACGTGCTCCGTGGCCGGTCCACAGAAACAGAACAGTCGCCGAGCGCCGACGAGACGTGCGGCAACAGCGCGTGGAAGCTTCGATCGACGGTGCCTCGCCGGCGCTAGTAGTCAAAGTCTTCTTGCTTTTGGTACTTGCGGAATGCGTCAGAGGAAAATTCGTCAAAGGACCGTGACTAAAACTCGTCAATCATCATAATCCATTCATGATTTCACCGTAACATCATACCGTTTCACATTGACAGTTGCATTATCCACGAATTTAGAGTCGTGCCAAAATCCTCCAAAAAATCGTCTCGCGACTTCACATCAGTGCACTAGACGTCGCCGAGCCGAATGAACTGGCAGCTCATCCGCCGGACAAACCGCCGGCCGTTCCCGCAACAAAAAATCCCGCTCCCGCCCTCACATCCCAAAGACCCACCCAAAGTCACCCCGACCGCCAGATGTCGCTGACTGGTGGAGCCCCCGAACCCTCGGCCAGCCCATGCCCACCGGCCCCGTCAGAGGCGCGTCAGGTACGCAACGGGTATCCCGCTCCCGCCTGCGCGCAGACTCGCACGGAACGTGCGCGGAAGTAACAGGAGGCCTCCATCCGTCCGCCCGTCCGAACGCCCGCCACCACCATCCGGCCGTCCATCGGTCAACACCCAGCGTACGGCTGGCGTGGCGTGCCGTGCCGCCGCTCGTCTCGTGCAGTCCGAAGCTGTCAGGTGGGGCCCTCGGTCCGTTCCGTTCCGCCTTCACCTCCCTGTCCCTCCCTCTCCTCCTCGGCTCCCCCTCCTCCTGTGCCTATTAAACCCCGCGGCTCCGGCGGGCCGGGCCGGGCAGCGAACGGAAGCAACCGGCGGCTTCTCTAATCCCTGACCTGAGTTCATTCCGCGTCGTGCTTCGAGAGTTCGAGTGAGGACTGGTTCCGATCACAGGGGCTCGATTTGGTGTCCGACGTAGGCGGCGGCTCCTCTGCGGTTTGATTGGTACGCGCGCATCGAGACGCCTTTCCTCTTTTGTTGATCGCGCGCCTGGCGTATCTGATCCGTTGTCGCTCGTTTCTTTCTCCTGCCCTTGAGGAAGGGAACCCGTAGCCGGTTCCGTGATCTGATCTTGAGCTCGCGAGAAAGATTCTTCTTCGGCTTGATTAGTTTCTTTTCTTCCGCGCTGTTGTTCTGCAAGGGAGCAGAGAAAACAACTTTGTCTCGTGTAGTCACTGTTTCTGTTTCTGAATTGCTGATAATAATTCATCAGATTTGGAGAACACAAATGTTTGGGTTAGTTTTGTTTGTTTTTGTTGGGTCGATTTCGTGGCCATTTCTTGACTCAGATGTTGAACAAATTTAGGGACCGCATTGCATTTCAGCAACAAGCGCGAGATTGTGAAATTCCATCTCCGATTTGTTATTTTTTCGTGTTTTATTTACTGACCGACCGCAATCTGTGTTACAGAGAGAGGGGGCCATGGAACACCCGGCGCCGCCGACCAACCCGTCGCGGCAGCTGCCGGACTTCCAGCAGTCGGTGCGGCTCAAGTACGTGAAGCTGGGGTACCACTACCTCATCACGCACGGCATGTACCTGCTGCTGACCCCGCTGATGGTGCTGGTGGCCGTGCACCTGTCCACGCTCTCCCCGCGCGACGTGGCGGACCTGTGGGCGCACCTCCGCCTGAACCTCATCTCGGTGCTCGCCTGCTCCACGCTGCTCGTCTTCCTCGGCACGGCCTACTTCCTGACGCGCCCGCGGCCCGTGTACCTGGTGGACTTCGCGTGCTACAAGCCCGGGCCGGACCGGCGGTGCACGCGGGAGACCTTCATGCGCTGCTCCAGGCTCACGGGGTGCTTCAGCGACGCCAGCCTCGAGTTCCAGCGCAAGATCCTGGAGCGGTCCGGGCTGGGCGAGGAGACGTACCTGCCCCCCGCCGTCACGCGGGTGCCGCCCAACCCGTCCATGGACGCGGCGCGCGCGGAGGCGCGGGAGGTGATGTTCGGCGCCGTAGACGCGCTGCTGGCGAAGACGGGCGTGAAGCCCAAGGACATCGGGATCCTGGTGGTGAACTGCAGCCTGTTCAACCCGACGCCGTCGCTGTCGGCCATGTTGGTGAACCACTACAGGCTGCGCGGGAACGTGGTGAGCTACAACCTGGGCGGGATGGGGTGCAGCGCCGGCTTGCTGTCCGTGGACCTCGCCAGGGACCTCCTGCAGACGCACCCGGGGTCGTACGCGCTGGTGGTCAGCACCGAGAACATCACGCTCAACTGGTACTCGGGCAACGACCGCTCCAAGCTCGTGTCCAACTGCCTGTTCCGGATGGGCAGCGCCGCCGTGCTGCTCTCGAACCGGCGGTCCGACCGGCGGCGCGCCAAGTACGAGCTGGTGCACACGGTGCGCACGCACAAGGGCGCCGACGACCGCTGTTTCGGCTGCGTGACGCAGGAGGAGGACGGCGAGGGCGTCATGGGCGTGTCGCTGTCCAGGGACCTGATGGCGGTGGCGGGGGAGGCGCTCAAGACCAACATCACGACGCTGGGACCGCTGGTGCTGCCGCTGTCGGAGCAGCTGCTGTTCATGGCCACGCTGGTCGCCAAGAAGGTGCTCAAGATGAAGAAGGTGAAGCCGTACATCCCGGACTTCAAGCTGGCGTTCGAGCACTTCTGCATCCACGCCGGCGGGCGCGCCGTGCTGGACGAGCTGGAGAGCAACCTGTCGCTCACGGACTGGCACATGGAGCCGTCGAGGATGACGCTGCACCGGTTCGGGAACACGTCCAGCAGCTCGCTCTGGTACGAGCTGGCCTACAGCGAGGCCAAGGGCAGGATCCGCCGGAACCACCGGGTGTGGCAGATCGCGTTCGGGTCAGGGTTCAAGTGCAACAGCGCCGTGTGGAGGGCGCTCCGGTCGGTGAACCCGGCGGAGGAGACCAACCCGTGGATGGACGAGATCGACAGGTTCCCTGTCGATGTCCCCAAGGTCTCGAAGGTTTCCAGCGACTGAAATGCATTGGTTGTGTAAAAATGATGGAGCTTATCACCATTCCTTCGGAGTTTGCAATTGCTTGGATTGGATGAAAGATCTGGTGGGAAAAAAATTTCATAGTTTATTATAGGAGGTAGGAAAGGCGACTCGAATTATACATTCTATTCATGTTGTTTCTTGTATGGCCCTCTGCCTGGCCTATTCTATACTTGACTGTTCGGTGTTCTGACAATTGTATCTCCCTATCTGTCAATGGCTCGGAGGATGTTGATCTGGCCTTGCGCTATTCGACGCATGAACCATCTGAACGCTAGGTTGTTTGAATCCACTCAAACTAAATTTTAGCTAGCTCAAATTTGAAGCTAAACTCTAAATTTTAGCTGCGTTTGCTAGGTTGAAGTAGCTATACTCAGCTAAACTTTAGCTAGGCTATTTGGATCTATGGTAGCTAAATTTAGTCAGCTAAAGTTTTGGTGGATCAAACAGAGATGCTAGAACTAAAAAAATGATGTTTCACCCTAGCGGGAAGAAAAAAAAAAAAGGGAGAAAATTGTCATTTCTATGTTGCTTGTATTCGTTCACCTCAGTTAGAGTACTGTCCAGACTTGAGTACTACACGAGGACCCCAACAAAATTCCACCATTCATCTCGATGCTGTTACAGGAAACCTAACCACAGAAGGCCAATGCTTATAGTTTTACAAGTTTACAACAATAGGTTCTTGGAAGGACGAAGGGAGAGAGCATCCCACAAGTCTCCCAGCAAGCATGGCTGCCATCCCTACCCCTCTGCCTGCACGTCCTTAGGAATGTGGAAGCTCTCGATCTTGCGTGTGACATCATTTACCGCAACCTGTGTCTTCCCGTTTGCACTTGCTGCCTCCTTCTCGTCGCTGTTAGCTGGACCCAACTGCCAGATTCGGATGGTTCCATCTTCGGATCCTGATGCATAAGATTCACCAACAGGAGTAAACCGTACGCAGTGGACCGGACCGTGGTGCCCCTTGTTACATGCTGTATAGCAGAAAGCAACACAACCATAAGTTCAGTGGGGGTAGTTTTCTGGATAATAAATTACAATAACAACTGCAATGGAATGAATATTCAACCGCCATGTAATGAAAACAGAATGTTCTATAGCTTCTATAACATCCCTGAGCTACTTCAAAATGAATGCTAATAACATCCTGCAAAAGAAAGAAAGAAAGAAAGAATGCTAATAACTTGATGTTTAATCCACACACAATGCTTTGGAATGATCCCATAAGAAACAGAACACTTATGTCAACTAGCAATATTTGTTTAAACACAGCTGTGAAGCAGGTGGCCAGCCGAAACAAACATATAATACCAGACAACTTTAAAGAAATGGTACCATAACAGACTTCGGAAGTTCAGGTCTACAAGCAACTGGCACTTGTTAAGAAAAGAGAGGACTAAAGCAAATAAACAAGCAGAATATCAGCTACACTTTGAATAAAGAGCCTACTGGCATGCTGGCATGGCCAAGATCTGTCTCCCTCGAGAACTCAGTGGACTAGGCATCTCTAATCTCCAAAAGCTTTGGTTCGGCTCTCAGAATGTGCTGGCTTTGGTTACAAAAAAAAAAAACTGACCCCAGTCAGCCACGGTTGAAGTTTCATATTCAAGTTCATCAATGTGTCCATGCTTTCTTCTCTATGGCAGATTGACTGTAACAACCAAGGTGGGAGATGGGGCAAAAGCTTTATTTTGGAGGCCAGCCAGATGCAAGTTCAATCTCAGGCCGAGATCATGTACATCTTTTAGAGGTGTGCATGGAGAGGTGGGACAGTGTGGTTGTGTGTTGTAACTGTAAAGATACGCAGCTATGGCACGAGTTTGAGAAAGAAATGAATAAACCATGAAAATACGGTGGTAAACCACAAAAAGACGCGCAGGCGGGGGGGGGGGGGGGGGGTGTTTTCTTCACAGGGCAACAGTATTCTGAAACACAGGTATCATGACAAAGAGCTATGGCAAAACGAAACAAAGAGATTTACCTAGTTCTTGTCCAGTGAAGAAATCAAAGACACGAACCCACATGTCTTCTCCACCAGTGACAAATTTATTCCCATACTTTGGTTCAAGAGAAGCTGATTCCACTGGGCATGGCATATTATAGCTCTTAACAAGTCCAAAGCTGCAGAAACACAAGTTATATTCTGTAATCAACAAAGCCAACACATCTCTCAGCATGTTAAAGTAAGGTACAGAAACTTACTGATTTGCATCCCAAAACTTCACGCTTGAGCCATCAGTTGTCGTGATAAACCGACCATCTTGGCTTACTTCTGCGCTGGTTACAGGTGATTTTGTTTCAAGTGTTTGGACAATTTTCCCACTCCTTACATCCCATAACCTGCCAATACATCCCATAATCTTAAATTTAACACATGTTTCCACAAAGTACTCGTTAAATACATAGTTCAGCTTAACATTACTATAATTAGTGGGTTTTTAAAAAAAATGCAAGGAAGTTTCTAGAACTTGTAAGGGGTAAATAATCAACCTTATTACCTCATATTCCTATATCAAAATCACTAGATTCACAGATGTATATGTCCATATTGGTATTTGCATTTATATGTACGTTGATACACTTTGGACAGCGACATACTTAAGGTGCAGACTTTGCAACTAAAGCGACACAGTAGAGAGAGATCAAGATATGATTTCTAGGGAAATAGAGAAGCTTCTTCAGTGCAAAAATATTATTTCAAAATTAAATAAATTCGCAAAAGTTGAATTCTGAATTATGTCTTTGTGTTCCTAGTTTAACAGGGCTCAAGTCCAAATAACAACTAACTCTGCAGGCCCTATCAATAATAGTTCAGCATGCTTGTTTTGTATATAAAATCAACTTTTACATAGCAAGTTGGCAATTCTAATCTGGAATTCAAAATAATGCAGTTAACAGTACATGCAGACACACCTCACACCACCTAAATCCGAGCAGGAACTTAGTATAGTTTGGTCACTATGAAGCCAAGTGACAGTTCTGACAGAACCAGGTGATTTGTCAATTTCTCTTGGATTTGCATCTGGGCGGTTCAAATCATATACACGCAAAATCTTCTCAAAACCTCCTGTAAGTAACATGTGGGTATCCTGCAAGAAACATTTGTGTTTTAGATGAGGCATGCAGAAAACTCTCGGAGTTAATGCGGCGAAAAATAAACTTAAAGGAACGAAAACAATTCTGTAGGGATTCAAAGAAGTTTAAAATGATTTAATGGTTAACTTTATAGAATTAGTCATAACAAGGTTATCTTCAAGATGGACATTACCAAATCCCATTTCATGAGTAAGGTAACTGGGCTTGAGAAAATAAACCTTATACAGATTTTCAGACTACACTGGTAAGTCATCTTGCTACAGTTCAGATTTCAGAATGTACACAACTGGACAAGTAACTATACATAATAATGAAAGTACATATGCTCCAAGAAATTGAAGAGGCATAATCGACCACCTTGTTAAATTAGAAAATTCCAACCTGAATCACATAAGAAGGTTAAATAAATAGATTTAAATGGAAAGGAAAGTTTATGATAGCTTAGAAGATAAGAAAGAATTGAATTTCTACTGTTAAATCATAAACTAATAACTGTGGATCACTTCGAAGTATGATATCAACTAGCGCCACTTAAAAGCTTGTGATGATCAGATGAGTGATGTTTACATCAGTAATTCAATAGGATGCTAATTTATAGGCACAAATATAGTGTTTTTAGACACTTCCCAGACAAAGTTTGCATAAATCATCAATTTTAGTGATCCATGAAACCACAGGAAAGCAATGGGTACAGACATTTTTGGCATTATTAATAACCAATATGATAAGCAGCCGTCTAAAATTTACAACCCAAAATAATACAAACACTCAAAATTACACTCAACCAATAAAAATAAAGGAATGTGTTGCAGGTCACCAGTAAAAAAAGAAAGAATTGATCGAAACAAGGCGACAAAAAGGGCAATAAAGCAGCCAACAGAATTACTTGACTACAGGAGAGGAACATTGTGATGCTTCAATATGGTAAGACCATTACCTCAGAAAAAGCACATGCACGGACAATATGCTTGTGTTCGAAGGAGTGGAGCACATCACCTGTTAGTGCATCCCATATTTTTCTGAAAAAAAGGGATAATCAACACATATTCCCAAAAATGGAACAAACAACAATCTAGAGCATCATGTGGAAACTGAGCTTATATGCCATTCATGTAAACCCATCCCACGTCATTTTGACAGTTCATTTTCTCATTCAGGTAGCTGGTAATAAATCCATCCAGTCGACATATTATTCAAGATATAGAAGGTTGGTTAACTTAAATAGGTTAGCATTTACGCTTTCGACTTATCTCCAAGTCAAATCATCCATGCACAAAGTTTTTCTTGGTAGCGTTTATTTCACATAGTTTGTATCATGTTTGCTTTTGAGTAGCAATTAAGCTTTCAAAGATAGGTAGTAATTAACAAATGCAATGAAAAGTTAACCAACTCGAGTAACATACTGAAATCAAATTAGGAGCCCTAACCTATCTTGGTGCACATATATTATGAAAAAAAAGAATAACATTTGAAAAGAAAAATGTGGCTTATATTACAAAAATTCCCAGACAAATTGAGATGCCTTTACAACATATGACAGGCCAAAATAAATGTATACTAATAAACAGCCAAATTGAGATAAAACAGGAAAAGAACACCAGAGAATGGTAAACAGATGGTCAATACAAATGATATGCAACATCCTTCAGAGGGATTATAATTACAGTAACACCAGGGAACTTTGTGAAACAAGAACCATACGCTGAGAAGTCAGCAGAACCAGATGCAGCACGCAGAGCATTAGTGTCAAGGCAAGCGCTCCATACAGCGCCTTTGTGGCCTTGAAATGTCCCAATCCAATCTCCAGTTTCACCATTACGAAGCATTGGATTTGAGTCTGCAAACAAAACCATATCAATAATAGCGATGCAATAAGCAAGGAAAACTTATCCAAAAATAGATGAAGCTCACACAGTGCAAATTATAACTGATGACAGTGCCCCTGTACAGTATAAATATGGACTTGCTCTTCACCAGAATTTATGATACGATCCAGTGGAAGTGAACTGCCGAATAAATAGTCAATCTAAAGATTGTTGTGGAGTAAGAACTATAGGAACTGACTATTTAGCTAAACCAAAGAGATTCAAAATAATACTCTCAAACAAGGAATCCAAACTTATGCATAAGAGGATCAAGTAATTAGGCTCAAAAAACAGTTATATGGTCAACAACGTTAATGTCAGGTTCAGCTTAAGCCCTGAACATTACAACAGTTCCTCAGTTTTGTTATGTTCTGACTGCCATGGGAGAGAAGGCAAACAAGAGGTGGTCTCATCTATTAGTGAATCAACGGCTTGTTTTGAACTTGAATGCACAAAAAATGCAGAGGCAGCTAAATGCAATGAGCCAATGAAAAATGAACAGCATAGTCAAATTATCAGGTATTGACAACTTGATGATCAATCTCGCATTTCAAACAGCTACTGCTGGAAACTAATATAATAAAAGCAGGGTGTAACAGATGACAATAAACCTTAGGTCCAGATTCTGGACCAGGGTTCTCTGTGACAGTTACATCCTTACCAACATGAACGACATCAGTAGCAGCCAAGTGTACACTACACAATCCACTATAATCTAGGAATCCTCTATCTCAATCAACGTGCAATTCAGATTCCACAATATAACCCACACACTCTCGATCTGTAAATCAAAGCAAAGTGACTGGGTTCAGCGACGGCGTACCTTTGCTGGCGCTGATGAGGAAGTAGCCGTCGGCCGTGACGGGGCTGTAGAAGAGGTCCACCACCGGGCGCGAGTGGCCATGGAAAACCAGCGGCACCGCCACCTTCTTCTTGTCCATCCCTCCCTCCGCCTCTCGGCAATCAATCCTAAGCTCCCTAACCTAAAGCTTCAACACCTCACCGAGCACAACCTCAAACAACGCGGCGCACTAGCCCTAGCCCTAGCCCTAGCCCGATTCAAAAAACGGGGGAAACAATCACGGTCAAATTGGGGTCCGCGCTGGATTGGATGATCCGGATCTGTGGTTTGATTAGTACGTGATACACAGGAATTGAACTGTTCCTGGTGTTGATGGTGGATAATTACAGCGATGGGGGTACGGATCGGAGTATTCTACAGTATTCTAGTGTGTTGTGAAACAGGCGAATAGACAAATGGCAGAGCGCGAGTCGGGGTGGACGGCTCGCCAGTGGCGGAGCCACTCCAGTCAACTGGCGCTGGCGGCTTTTTCGTTTGTTTTTAAAGTTTTATTTGTTCTTATATTATTTATTATTTAATCATAATAATCATACCTTGTCATCATACTGGTTTCCTTATGTCCATGCACCAACACCACATCTTCCCCACACTTACCAAGTTATTAGGCAATATTAATGACTCTCTAAACAACTTTTACAATATATTTTTTTGTCAAGAAAGTGCCCATACACATGAAAGAATATGATATTACTAGATAGGGTGAATAGCCTAATTAAATAGTCTAGCACAACATAACGGTAAGCAAACTAGTTAAGTACAAATGAGGCCTTAATATCACTACAACTAGCTATGTTTTGCAAGCCTATTGATCAAGATAAACACTAACTAGATCACTAGAGATGATAAAACTAGCTTCATTTGCTTCCTAATAAGGTGACAGAGCCTAGAAGGAAAGGTATTATTTGGAGGAAGCAAACAAAAAGAAGCTATGGTGTGCACAAGAGAATTAGAGTTAGGGCATAAAACCGCACTATGTTCAATGGCCATGATGAAAATGAAAAAGGGTTTCTTGTCTTCATATCATATTATAGTTTTATAATGCCAAAGGGATTGTAGTCTAGTGGTCTTATATGGTTCAGTAGCATTTTTAGATGATAGGAGCAAATTATTTATGCTTTTTAAATTAACTCCTCTCAATGATAAAGTTGGAGTTTGTGGTTTTTTTTGGCCATTAGATTAAATTCTTGTACTTAGTATCGAATGTTTTGTAAGGTCATACTTGTTTTTTCATCATCTAGCATACATATATCTGTTTCATAATGAATATGCAAATTTTTGTTATGTGTTCTAATATATTTTAGAACCTGATTTCTATATTCTAACTCCTATAAATATGAGTCATGAATTTGGGACACAACCTACATCCTAAATCCACTAATACTCTTGTCTCAAATTAATCAAGTACTTAACATAAAATCGGGTAGGACTTGTATGGTCGAGGAAGTGGAGGAATCGAATGCGATAGGCTAAAGAGAAATTTAATATTTTTAATATGTCTATATTTGGTTATATATTTAATATTAAAAGTAAAAACTTTCGTCTTTAGATCACCCGGTCTATGGTTTTCCAATTTCTCCTATCGGGTTTTTGTTTTTCGATTTTCACCCCAAGTTCTTTTATTTTCCAACATATTTTTGATTTTCACCCCCAAATTCTTTTATTTTCTCATTTTTTTGACCAACAAAAGCTTGGTTCTTGGTTTTATGTTTTTTTATAAATCCATTTTTTCCTGTGTTTTTTGCACCGGTTGTTTTTTCTCAGTTTTTTACCTTTCTCAGGAATATAAATTTTCCACTAGCACGTTAGTACCAATTCTAAGAGACTCTATATCTTTTTAATGGTTAAGAGTAGAAATTTTGGTGAAAACATCCACAAACAGATTATATATTTTTATTTTGAGAATTACACAATAGCCATTCTCTTTTGGATTTCTCAATAGTCAACAATAAAAAAACGAGGCTTGCTCTCAGTACGTACAAGTATATAGAAAAGTTTAGATAGTAGAAGTTATAGAAAGCAACTTTGATTCAAATGGCTCTCTAAATAATGATTTAGAGAGCGGAGTTTTAAGAAGGCTATTAGACATCAAGAAAGCAAAAGTATCTTTAAATTTGTGTCCAACACACCCTACTTTGAGATCGTAAGCATTCTAGCTTGTTTTACCTAAAATAGTCTTATATGATAAATTAGAAATTAGGTCATAATTATTTTATCATCTCGTTCATGATTTAAACTCACGACCTAGACACATGTATGAGTTAAACCAACACAAGTTTCATGATATAGACACACCCTACTTTGGGAGCCTAAGCATTCTAGCTTGTTTTACCTAAAATAGTCTTATATGATAAATTAGAAATTAGGTCATACTTAGTTTATCACCTCGTTCATGATTTAAACTCACGACCTATATACATATATATGAGTTAAACCAAGGCAAGTTTCATGATATAGTGATAAATGATACATGGTTTATATTTCTTTGTAAAGTATGACGGCTGATAAGCCGCTGATGATATTTTATTGTGATAGAAGAATAATGTAACATGGCTGATAAAACAGGTTGATAAGTTTAACTGTTCAGGCGTAGGGATATACTAGGGGAGGCCCTCGCGCTTCGCGCGGGAGGGAGGGAGAGAGGGGCGCAAGCAAGAGGAGAAGAGGAGGAGGAAAAAAGAGAAAGGAAGAGGATCCGACGAAACAGTAACGGGGCCTGTTAAGGAATACATTGTACTAATTTTGGAACAGTAACAAATCCGTTAAAAATAGATGCGTATCCGTTTTGGAACAGTGCGTATCCATTATAGAACAATAATTACCCGTTAATGAATAGTGGAATCCGTTATGGAAAAATATCAAACCCGTTAAGAAAACAGTGTACCCGATACCGTGGATCTATAGCGTATCTGAGTCTTGAATACGGACCTGCTATGATGATGAATAGTGCCTTTGAGTACCTATTTTTAAAAAAGTTTATAGAGTACTGTGGATCTACAGTGTATCTAAGTCTTCGATGTAGACCCGCTATGACGATAAACTTTGCCTTTCAGTACCTATTTTTAAAGAAGTTTACAGACATAGAAACATCGTAATAACAAAACAGAGTTACGGTAATGTGAGCCGAGTCGGCTTATTCTGCTGGGTTCGAAGTCTGGCAGTCGGCGTTATCGACTTGAGCTCGGCTCTCTCTAGCAGCTGCGACGAAGAGAAGGGAGCTGAAGTGGATAACGCGACTCCGAACAACAGACTAATCTCGGAGTCCGGCTGACCGCCTAAGGCTCTGTTTAGATTTCAGATTTTATCTTAAATTTTACTATACAAAAATAAAATTTTTTATCACATCAAAATACCGACACATATATAAAATACTAAATATAGATGAAATAAAAAACTAATTATATAGTTTTATTGTAATTTACGAGACGAACATTTTAAATCTAATTAATTAATATTTAGACAATTATTATCAAATAAAAATAAAATGACTACAGTATTTAACAGAATTTAACAGAATTTACTGTAGCACCGACTATCTAAACAATGCCTAAACCGAGGCGCCGAAACGAAGCCGGCCCTGACCGCCAGATCCAACCCTACAAGCAAAGCCCAGTCCAGCAGCTTCCGGGTCGAAACCTTTCTTCCAACACAAGAAGAACCCCCCACCCCGATTCCCCGAACGCGACACCTACCCGAGCCGGCGGCCATGGCGACCGTGGCGATGGACATCTCGAAGCCCACTCCGGCGGCGTCCGGCGACGAGGCCGCGGCGGCGGCCGCGAAGGGGCGGAGCGGCGGCGGGGGAGAGGGGCTGCGGCAGTACTACCTGCAGCACATCCACGACCTGCAGCTCCAGATCCGGCAGAAGACCCACAACCTCAACCGCCTCGAGGCCCAGCGCAACGACCTCAACTCCCGAGGTGACGTTTCTTCTCGATTACCCAAACCCTAGAATCGATGTGCCCCTCCCGCGCCGCGTTTTGGTGTGGTGTGGTGTGGTGATGATTCCTCGATCGCGTTTGTGGAAACCCTACCTGTAGCTGGGTGTGAATTGTGGCAAAAGGCACGGGCTTTAGTTGGTTGAGTGTCGACGCCCGGCGTTCGTCAAGCTGAAGTGTGTTAGATTGATCTGATGAAGATGTCCCGTTAATTACTACTAATCAGTGTGTTAGATTGACTGAATAATAGCTCCAATTGAATATGCTTTAGATATTTAGCTGCCTGATGAGCAGAAGGCTGAATTGGGCTTTTCAGTTTTGATGAATTGTGGAGGCTAGTGGCATAGTGGTAACTGTTGTTTTGCTGTGTTTGGACCTTGATTTTGGGAGTGAATTATGCGTAGTATGTGCAGGCTATCTGTTGCTTGTCTGTGTTTCCGTATGTTGTCTTTCATTTTTTGTTCTACCTCATTCTTATCTGTGTATTTCAAGCAGGTTATGCATTCCTGAGGTTATCCATTATTATTAAATGCATGCATTTCTTTGACATGATCATGGTATTGTGGCTTCCTATTGTGGGACATTCCAACAGAAATCATAAACTAAATTCGCTTCTAGCTGAACATTTGCAATGTAAAATTATTGTGATGATCACCCTGCCCCCATTACCTAGTGTAGTAATATTAACTCGCATGATGATCCTTTTGTTTAGGATTTACTAAATTCCTGCTGTCTCTGTTTCAGGAGCAGCACATCCTCCTACATGTATTGTTTTTCTGATTACATACTCTAAATTTGGCCTTGCGATTTTGTTTTTTCAGTTAGAATGCTCAGGGAAGAGTTGCAGTTGCTTCAAGAGCCTGGCTCGTATGTTGGTGAGGTGGTGAAGGTCATGGGGAAATCAAAGGTTCTGGTGAAGGTAAATTTATGCCTACTCTACAGTCAGTAGTACTTCATATGAATATCATTTTCTCCTTAAAAGTATTTATTCTTGCTGTTATGTATAAAACAAAGGTCTAATGAGATTTTACCAGTGCTCTCTCGGTTAGATGCTAGAAGAGTACTCTTCTGCCTCCATTTAACACCTATAAATGAGCTTATGGGAACATGTCTTTGTTTTTAAAGATAAGTTCATCTGTGGAAATTTTGACTCTTGTATTTTTCAAATAACAAATGTTCATCACTTGACTGCATTATGAGTCCATTGAATTATGCTTACAAAGAACAAATATTCAGCACCGGACTGCATTATATAGACCCATGTTCCCAGCACATATTTGAAACAACTATAAACAAGTAGAATTATTTGGTCATGGTAATACAAGCATCTTAGATGCCTTATACAAATTAGCGCCAGCCTTCACATTTTTCTATCTTGGCTGTCACATTGTCAGTATGTCCACTGACAAACAGGCATGGGTCTAGTGGGGCGGGTGTGACTTAAGACCCCCTGCCCCCTCAGTGATAGTGGAGCTCCTCCTAATTTTTTGAAACATGGAATAGATCAAAGGGGGCTTCTAGAGTTTGAAATTATTTGGGTCTAGATCCACACCACTGCTGACAATAGTCCTTTAGTGGCATATACTGCATATGCAGTCCAGTTAGTCTAAACTATGTTTTTAGGGATCCTAGATTATCTGAACTGAATACCAATTGAAAATTCTATATTTTCTTGCAATTCTGCATATTAGAAATGTTTTTGAACTCCTGGTATAACTTTTTCTTTTTCAATTTGGAGAAGAGACCTCCCTGGCATTGTTTTGTGAATATATGTTTAAAATTGTGACTGATTTGGATGTGGTAGTTTTTTTTTTGTAATCCGAATTTTGTTATTATTGGATTCCTTGTCTGAGAGCTCTCAATGGGAGTTCTAACTTCCTGGTTTATCAAAGTGATATTAATTTTCTAAATGAAATTTCTCAGGTACATCCCGAAGGCAAATATGTGGTGGATTTAGATAAGAGCATTGACATCACAAAGATCACACCTTCAACAAGAGTTGCTCTTCGGAATGACAGCTATATGCTCCATCTGATCCTACCAAGCAAAGTTGATCCATTGGTCAATCTCATGAAAGTTGAGAAGGTTCCTGATTCTACTTATGATATGATTGGAGGCCTTGATCAGCAAATTAAAGAGATCAAAGAGGTTCGTCTTTTGAACTAAACTGTGCTTCATCAACATATGCACATTCTGATTTGTGAAGTCATATTTCAGGTCATCGAGCTTCCAATCAAACATCCAGAGCTGTTTGAGAGCCTTGGAATTGCCCAACCAAAGGTTTGTTTGCTCCCTTGATGACCATCTTACCTTGCTTGAACTTTACATGTTGGTGGATAAGACTCAGTATCTTATTTATTTTTCAGGGTGTCCTCCTTTATGGACCACCAGGCACAGGAAAGACATTGCTGGCACGTGCGGTTGCTCATCACACTGACTGCACCTTCATCAGGGTGTCTGGTTCTGAGTTGGTTCAGAAGTATATTGGTGAGGGCTCCCGGATGGTTCGGGAACTCTTTGTTATGGCCAGGTAGGCTGAGTAAATATCTCCACATTTCATTTCCTGTCGTACCTGAAGCATTAGTTGTTGTGAATTGAAGCATAATTTTGCATATACATATTCTGTTATTATCTTTCATTATGTGCTTAGTTAGTTATCTGGTTATCTTATTGCAGGGAACATGCACCATCCATTATATTCATGGATGAAATTGACTCTATCGGATCTGCTAGAATGGAGTCTGGAACTGGCAACAGTGATAGTGAAGTGCAGCGTACCATGCTTGAACTTCTAAACCAGCTTGATGGTTTTGAAGCATCAAACAAAATTAAGGTACACATCACTTGTAATCCCTGTGTGCTGAATAGTGATTTGTAAATGTATAATAATTGTGATGTTTTACATATTTAATGCAGGTTTTGATGGCAACAAACAGAATAGACATCTTGGATCAAGCCCTTCTGAGGCCTGGCCGCATAGACAGGAAGATTGAATTTCCAAATCCTAATGAGGATGTATGTTTGGCTAACTCGTCCTGTTATACCTTTTGATTTTACATGGCTACTCCTGCTGACAGGGTGCTTAAAATCTTTTGCCCTTGCAGTCACGTTTCGATATCTTGAAGATTCATTCAAGAAAAATGAACTTGATGCGTGGTATTGATCTGAAGAAGATCGCGGAAAAGATGAATGGGGCCTCAGGAGCTGAGCTCAAGGTTTGTTAAATCCACTTCATCTGATGAACTGTGTGCTGCCTCTTATTTCAATTTTGTGATGTTTGTTTGCTTGTCCATCCATTCAAGCAGAAAGTTATGTTCAGGCATCTTTTAAGTCACAACTTGCAATAATGCTCAATTGTTCATATAACAATCTTGATACATCTTGGACCTCGGCGCATTATTCACATCAAGTTCTATTCCATTTTTGCCTGTGTCGTTACATCACCATCAGTATAAGATCAAGATTTAGGATTAAAAGCTAGAGAAGTTAGTTAGCTTAGAAGTTGAGCTTTTTATATGGTATAAGTACTGAATTTCACTCATTGCTGGCCAAACTACCATGTTAGAGCATTGAGATGTTTGCACTACAACAATCAGGTGTGCTGAAAATTGAGGCAGAAAATCCTGCTTATAGATTAGATAGATAGATATATTCTTGTGATAGGCAATTTGTGGCCTTTTCTCGACCCTGTGAAAGCCTTCTTATTATTTACTCATTTATATTTATTTGTTCAGCAATTTTGTTTGTACTAGCATTGTTTTTAGACCTTTTTGTTTTTAACTAGGATTTCAATCCTTATTACCAGGCCCATCTGATCTGTAGTTCCTACGTGCATAGCTTTGTGTTCTAGTGTCGCAATGTTGCTATCGTTTGATACAACTAGTGTTGATTCAAAGTAATGTTTTTCCCCCTTCCATTTTTTGTTATTCAGGCTGTCTGCACAGAGGCTGGAATGTTTGCCCTCCGCGAGAGAAGGGTGCACGTTACCCAGGAGGACTTTGAGATGGCAGTAGCCAAGGTGATGAAGAAAGACACGGAGAAGAACATGTCCCTGCGCAAGCTCTGGAAGTGAGGCTCATCATGCCTTGTTGTACCCACCTTTCACGGCCTCCTCCCTGAAGCTAGTGCCTTCTTCATGTTCTTATCTTCTGCAACCAAAGCAGTGGAATGGTGTAACGGCATGCTCTGGACGTTTGCGATGTGTTATGCCGCGCATGCCTATATGTTTAAAGTTTTCCTGATAACAGATGTAGTATGTTGTTGCAAAGTTGAATTTATCAGATCATCTAGTTACGGTACTAATACATTGCTAGCTCGCGATGTACTGCTTTCCATTTCCTACTTGGTTTGCAGTTTGCCAGCCCACTCGTAATGAACACTGCATAATGGTTACTGCTCTGATTATCCATGTGATGTTCTTTTTGTGTGCAACACATGCATGCAATGTGCCTATTCAATCTGCCCCTCTTCCTATGTGAAATGAGATCCCTCGACATCCGTGTAAATCTCTCCCGTGTTCGTATTTACAAATCTCTCGTGTTCGCTCGCTCTATCTGCTGGTTTGGCCTTATTTTTCTGTGTGCTTTTCCAGAATTTTCGTTTTCTCTGCCTCATTGCTGCCTCTACCCTGACTGGCCTGCGCTGTGCCTAGCCGCATTTTTATTGGTCAACTGTTGGCGGAAGATTACTCTCTAGTCAATTTGCAGCGGAATTACTTTGCCGTGCTGGTGGGGTTTCATTCCCCAGACCACTGTGCAATAAGACCATACTTGAAATCAGATTGGTCTCCATCAGACGTCATGGAGGCAGCAGCTAAGCTCGGCTCTGAACACCAAGTTACGTTAGTTTGCAAACAGAAACAAAGGCACAAGTAACAGACCAGCATTTGTTTTTTGAGAAAGAAACTGAGTAGGTGCTAAATTCGGAATGGACAAAGGGCACAAAAAGTACTGGTACCATTTGTTTTTGAGAAGGGGATAAGTACTGTCATGACACAGTTACATAGCGCGGGCCCGGCGGCGGGGGGGTGGGGGGGGGGGGTGTGGAAGGGTAGAGGAAGCGTTGGTTGGGAGGCCGAACGCAGTGCATCCATGCATACACACAGCTCTCGTGACTGTGATCATAACATAAACCATACAGTACCAGCGCAAGAATACAGACAGATTCAGGTCCTGGAAGAGGCTGCATACAGCGTCTCATGCATGGACGGATCATCCGTCACGGATGGTCCCAAACTCCCAACCCATGACTGCCATACCTATCCAGCCATTCAGGAATTGAATACGTCCAATACCGGGATTTCATCTACGTAGATATACACACAATATACGCAAAATCCCAACGGAAATTAATTGGGCCGTTTTGGGAGGGTTTCTTCTCCGGCTCCCTCTCTGCTACAATACCAACCAGAGAGGAGGAACCACGGCCAAGCCCAGTAAAACCAATCTTTCTAGTTTCACCTGCGAGCAAACTTGTGTGTTTTTTTCTTAAAAAAAAAAGCTGTAAGCACACATAGTCCATTGTTCACAAAAACTGAGCAGAAATACACACACACACACACACCCACCCTAGCTTAAAAGTTAAAAGGGGTCACAAAATATGGGCCTGTCGGTGTGTCACTGATCCAAACAGTACGAAATGAAATCGTTTCCACCGGACCCGACTGGATCAACTTAATTCAAGAGAACCTAAATCGGGTAGCGGCTACTTATTGGAACCTAAAGCTGGCATGGAGAGACACATGCCCACATGAGCACAAGGCGTAGCTCCACCTCCACATGCAATTGCATATGCGAGTGCCTGCCCTCTGGTGCCTCCTTTCGATCAGCTCCAGACAGCCTCCACGGGCACATGATCGATCTCCGGGCCGATAAGCCAGCGCAGGCGCGGTCACATGCCGGAATCGCGTCCCCTGGGATGGGACCTGGGCTCTTGCCGACCAGCTGCGCTGTGCATTGCATTCCAGAAGAGCTCTCGTTTCAAGCACATCAGGATGCAGAACGGGATTATGAGTTGACGAGTCACGATATTCCTTGAATAATAATAACTGCAGCTGCATGAGCAACCTGAATTAATTACTACAGGTGAATTCCAGTTCATGGTCGGTGGATGGATGCTGGATGGAACAGAGGTCTTTGGCATCGTCAGTCCCTCTCCTTACATGGATCAGATCGAGTGCCCATAAGTCTATAATTGGCGATGGGGCAAAACTGCCCATTTCAGCAGGTTCAGAGATCAAGCGGAACAAACCTAATCATAGAAAAGGCTCAGATTGTCTGCTGCGCTGCTTTTGATCTGCAGAACGCAGGCTTTGTATATATATATAATCAACGAGACAACAACAATGTAGTAAAGTCGTTAGTACATGTAAAGATCAGATTCAGTGCTTCAGTCTCGACTCTTGGCCACACTGGCGATGTTAGAGCTTAGAGGCCACACTTCTCACTGAAAACTCAACTGCGAAGCAGAATTCACGATGAGGTTGATCTGCAGAAACTGTCCCAAAGTGAGATCACCTCTATACATCAGTTGTAGCATGAATAACTGAGAGTACCTAAACGCAGCCAAGAACACTCTGTCAAAAAAAAAAAGCAACAAACTAAAGGCGTACCGATAAGGCAAGGCCTTCTTCACTTTGAGGATCTCATCATATGCCAGGTCACTCATGAAGCTATTTCGCTTCAGATCTACCTATCTAAAGCCTGACACCTCCTATAATGTCCGCAAGATCTACTACGTACTTCCACACGCATTCGTAATATGACGAAACTGAACCGGAAAATGGGCAACACCGACATGCCGATTTTTTTTTTCTGACGGTTTGTCACTGATGAAACTTTAGCTTTAGGATAGTGATCCAAAGAAAAAACAATTCAGAACTACAAGGTGGAATCTTGCTCCATATTATAAGCCGAGCCCTGCAAATTGATGGCATTTTGTTCCAGCAACAAGAAGCGTTACTGGTTGTCGATCCTGAACATGGACTCATGTTCTTGACTCTGCCAGTCTGCCAGATCATGAAGACCGCACGTTGCAGGTTCTGACATAACTGAACCTTGGCAGTGCTAACGCCTCAGTGGCAGAATGGTAATCTCTCCCAAATCGAGGTGCAGTCCCGGAGGCTGCCTTCCACTCCATTTAAGCACTGCGCCCTCCTGACCTCAGGCCACATCGATCGACCGATCGATCGATCAGAAGTTCAGACTTTCAGAGCAGCACGATTAGAAGTGTAGAGTCTGTTCATCTCTTTAGATCGACAGCAAATTGGAACAAGATGGGAAGGTTAGCCATGGCTGTGCCGGTGATGCTTCTGCTGCTCTGCGCAACGTGCAGACCGGCGCTCGGGATCACTGACGGTAACGTGGCTGATTGTGATTCACTGTCGTTGTTCAGTTTCTTGGCGCCATCGATCGATCTCTGATTGTTTTTTCTGCCATGGAAATGAAATGCAGGTCTGCTGCCGAACGGTAACTTCGAGCGAGGCCCGCTGCCGTCGCAGCTGCGCGGGACGCGGGTGGTGGGCGCGTCGGCGATCCCGTCGTGGCAGACGTCGGGGTTCGTGGAGTACATCCCGTCTGGCAAGAAGCAGGGCGACATGGTGCTGGTGGTGCCCGAGGGGGCCTACGCCGTGCGGCTGGGGAACGAGGCGTCGATCCGGCAGCGGCTCCGGGGCGCCAGGCGCGGCGCGCGCTACTCGCTGACGTTCAGCGCGGCGCGGACGTGCGCGCAGGCGGAGCAGCTCAACGTGTCGGCGTCGGGGCAGTCGGGCCTGCTGGCCATGCAGACCATGTACAGCAGCAACGGGTGGGACTCGTACGCCTGGGCCTGGGTCGCCGCTGCCGACGGCGACGTCGACGTCGTCATCCACAACCCCGGCGTCACCGAGGACCCCGCCTGCGGCCCGCTCATCGACTCCGTCGCCGTCAAGACGCTCAACCCGCCCCGGCGCACCAACAAGAACCTGGTGAAGAACGGCGACTTCGAGGAGGGGCCCTACATCATCCCGGGGACCAAGTGGGGCGTGCTCATCCCGTCAAGGGTGGTGGACGACCACTCGCCGCTGCCCGGGTGGATGGTGGAGTCGCTCAAGGCCATCAAGTACATCGACGGCGACAACTTCGCGGTGCCCCGGGGCCGCCGCGCCGTCGAGCTGCTGGCCGGGAGGGAGAGCGCCATCGCGCAGGTGATCCGCACCGTGCCGGGGCGCCAGTACGCGCTGTCCTTCACCGTCGGCGACGCCAGCAACGCCTGCCGGGGCTCGCTCATGGTGGAGGCCTACGCCGGCCGGGAGTCCATCAAGGTGGCGTACGAGTCGGCGGGGAAGGGCGGCGTCAAGCGCGCCGTGCTGCCGTTCCGCGCCGCGTCGGCCCGCACCAGGCTCGTCTTCTTCAGCTCCTTCTACAGCACCAGGAGCGACGACCTCAGCTCGCTCTGCGGGCCCGTGCTCGACGACGTCGCCGTCGTCAGCGTGCGCACCAACAAGCGCGGGTAGAGATCGACTAGAGAGCAAAAGCCCGGTGGTCGGTGGAGTTCGGGCGTGCGCGCGAGATGGAGACGGAGGAATATTTTCTTGCTGTTGTTGTCGCACGGTTACTTGCCGCGTTTGTAGCTGCTCGTTGCGGGGCATCAGAAAATTGTTCGAACTTCGAACCATGGGAAATTGGTGTGTCAAATAGCAGTAGATGGTTTCTACTAGTACTGCTTAAGTTCCACATGGTACTGTGTTTTTTATCGGAAGAATGCTCCATATAGTATTCCCCACCCATAAAACATTGACAAGAAGAGTGAGAAACATGAGAACAAAATGAACAAAAATTTGGATGAAAGTTCATATTATTTTAGACACTTTTCCTAATATTTTATCGCAAGAAATCAGCCTTCTCTCTCTTACGACAGCTTGTCTGTTAGATGCACTTTGTGATTCATACGCACATCTTGTACTTTGTTATTTGTTATGTGTGCCAACACATCTTGAACTTCGCTAATTGTGATTTTAGACAACAAATATCTCTAATTTGTCCTTGTCCTTTCATAGAAAAATATTTCGTGTGATCTGTGCTAAAATATATTAAAATCTGTTATTTATGATTTGTACTAACACAAACATCTTATTTGTCTTTGTCTTTTTATAAAAATTATCTCTTGTAATCTATGATAAGATATATTGATATCTATTATCATAGCAGATAACGTATTTAACTTTTGAATGATGATTCAATGACTTGGACGTTGAAAAAAAAGTTAGTTATATATTTTTAAAAGAAATATAGCAACTCTGTGCAGCACATGCAGAGGTCTCACACATCGTTGTAAAGTGTTATTTCTGATGTTGGTGTAGTTCATGACCAAGGCCCTGGTCTCCAATTTGTTTTTTTTAAGAAAAACCCTGGTCTCCAAATCTAGGCCTTCTATGTTTATTTTTATTAGACGGAAAAAGCATATCCCTCAAGGTTGAGCCCAATCTTGATCCATGTGCCTGAAGGCTCAACTTGTGTAGACCATAAAACCGGCCAGCCCATTAGATCTATCGGGCTTCTTTTTCTCCTTTTTTTTTTTTAGGAATTGGCTTCTTTTTCTGTTCATCATTTGGGTTCGGAATCTTCCAAGTGAGGCAGCCTAGAGAGTCTGAGAGTGGCTTCATGCCGTAGAGAGTGGCGTATGCCGTTTCCCTCCCTCTTCCTCTTCTGACCCCCGCCCGCACCACTCGAAGCTCCCAGCAGATCCCGTCGCCGACTCCCTGCTCTCTCCACCGGCGTCGCCGCCGGTGATAGGGCAGGAGGGCCGGCCCCTCCCTTCATCCCCTACACCCCTCTTCCCCTTCTTGTAACATTCCCCTGAGGAATAAAGGCCTGCATGGCCATTATCTACAGTTCTAGCTATGAAGATGAAGCCACAGGAGGAAGCCAATCCACTACATGGGGGCCTCCATGCCAGCCCTTCCCGCCCCATAACGGCGCCGACCATGAAGACATCCGCCCTCGCCTGCATCCTCGGGTGATTACTCCGCTCCACCGCTGTCGCGGGGAACGAGTCTGTCATGGAAGGGGTGGAGCAGAGGGAGGAACACTGCATCGCCATGGAAGAGGTGAAGCAGCGGGAGAAGCAGAAGCACATCATCACCATGGAGAAGGAGGAACTCCAGATCCGCCTTCATTAGGCGGCAGCAACTCCTCGGCTGCACCCGGCGCGGGCTACACCGACGACTGCGCCTCTTGGGCCCGGTTCTTTGTCGCCGACCTCGTCGAGGGCGACCTTGCCCTCGCGGATGGGGCCACCAGCGAAGCGGGGGCTGGGCAGCGCCTTGCGCTTGCGCAGGCCCGCCTGCTCACGTTGCCGGAGATGGTGTTGTGGCTGTTAGCCGCGGCGGAGGCGACGGACCAATCTCAACATTCCCGGTGGGCGGTGCGGTTGCGTACGGGCCTACGTCTCCCCATTCTCTCTGGCGGGGCCCATCATCACTATGTGGAGATCATGCAGAAGGCCTTGCAGCGCTAATAAGTCATTGGTGGTCATCCGCATCTAATGTTTGGGCCCCACCACATGACTTATCCCGGCGGCTTCATCTTTTTATTATTTTCTTTTATGCCTTTGTTTTCTTTTATGTTTTTGTAGCTTGCCTCACTCGCGCGGCCTCGTATCTTCGTTCAGACAGAGATATCTCTGTTCTCTATCTTTTTCTTTTAGGTCGCAGAATCGTGCACGCTTAGCAGCCTACGGTCCTGATGTCCTCTGTTTCATATAGAAAACTACTTCTGTGTGCTGGTTGGACGGCTCTGCCTTCACCTGATCTTTCGGTTCGAGCTTCTCTAGCCTCCGGTGACGACGTCAATAGCATCTTTCGGTTGTCGACATGTTTCTTATTCGACGGCTCCACTGTCCAATTCTTCACCGACGCTATGCGTGATCAGTCTATCTGGGTGCAAGCGCCCTTGACGCCCCTGCGAATACCCTTCGCCGGCAGATTCGTCCTTTTTCACGTCTTAGTCGATGATGCTGTCTTCTTTTCTTGTCGCAAGACCATGATATAACTTGGTCCTCCTTATAGGACCTCAGTGTAATATGACTGCCTATATATATATATATATAATAAGTTGTTGAAAAAAAAAAGCCGTTCTATCGAGCCAATCTTAGCCCCCTGCAAATTTGGACGAAGGATGAAATGAGGAGAGCTAGAGGTAGAAAGTTGTGAAAGAAACCACTCCCAATAGTTATTTCTAGATATGTTCGTAGCTGATTCGACATTTTTTTTACAACAATTTGATATTCTTTAATAGTTTGTTTGGATTAGCTAGGACTTTTGAGCTAAAAATTAACTCAAATTAGCTAAAATCATCTAGCTAGTTGCTAAACAACAAGTTATAAGCTTAGGTAACTAAGTATTCCACTTATAGCCTAAGCCTGTTTGGATGAGCTAGGATAATTTCTAGTTGGCTAACACTTCCCCCTTAATATCTAAACATGTCCTAATTCTCGTCTTGTGTCGAGTATTCCTCTTCCAATCACAAGATCAAATATCTTACACCATAAGCCATCATTTCGGTATATAGTTTTTTTTGGTAAGGTATCTGGTTTTGTGGATGAAATACGAAACTTGGACTAGCTAAGAGCTAGAAGGATGTCCAATTATGGTTTTTAGAGGCGGGTTTCTTAATGGAATCGTCATTGAAAATTGATTTGTAGCAACGATTGTATATCTACAGTGTTTTCCACGAAGGTTAGTGTCGGTGTGCTATGTCAGCCGTCTCTGTTGAAAATAAGGGACATTACTGATGTAACTCTTTGTACTAGTGGAGCTAGAAGGATGTCCAATGCACTTGCTTTTGTTTCACTGTTTAGCAATTTTGAGGAAGTCACTGGGGTGGGGGTGGGGTGGGGGGATCATATTTTGCTAATATATACACACACACACTGTCTGAAGTGGGCTTTCAAATAGGCCATGAACCTTTAAACAAAACCGGATGTCTTAAAAGCCTACAGACTGACCTTTTAAAAAAACTGGGTCTGTCTTTGTTAAACAATTTTAAGGACAATTGTTGCTATAGTTAATTCATTAGCTATTTTATTTAGAAGATGGTGTCAATTTATGACGGCCGGACTCTATAAGTAAAATGCATGTATTCTTAGATCAGTTATTATGTGGTAGTGATGTTCGAAGTTGTTCTGCAAAATTATACTGCTTGTAATAAACTCATCTACCCACGCATGTATTGATGCACGTACACCTACCAAGTTACCCACCCACACGTACGGTGGTTACACACACCTGGACAGCCATCTCATGCAGCGTGACACATGCAGAAACGACGTACGTGCCCCGCGCCGACGTACTGTATACTCCCTCGGTCCCTAAACGACTGTCGGTCTCGCTTCCTAAAAAAGCTACCGGTAATTATATATTATATATATAAATATTTATATTAAATAATTAGTATCATCGGAAAGATTTTTAAATCTAGTTTTATAATAAAATTATATAAAGATATAAAAATTATATATATTTTTTATAAATAGAATCAAAACTTATGGTACACATCAATAATGATTTTTATTTAAGTGATTTTGAAATGAAAGATTTGAAGCGACGAGACACGTGAAAGTTGACAACTCACAAGAAGTGCGTCTTCCGATACCGCGGCATGGGCGTCGTTCACACAAGCTCGATCGTATCCACGTACTACGAAGTACTGTACTATACTATCATCTGGTGGTGCCTACGGCCAGGGGCCAATCAACCGTGCATGGGCTGGTGCTCTCGTGCTGAGCTACTCACTACGTACACGCGGCCGCAAGACGCGAAAAAGCCCAAGCAGCCGGCTATCCCGACGCGTGTCGCGCCGCGCGCGCGAACGCGAAAGCACGTACGGAGTACACCTTACACGTATGCGAGGCGTCCGGCCGAACGGTCGCCATTTGACGTCAAATCGTTTTTTAGAATCACGTCAAATCGATTGGATGAATCAGAATGCGCCGGCCCATTGATCGGTGTTTTTTTATTAATAAATTTATTTTTTAAAAAAATTACAAAATTAGTCTCCATTTTTAAAAAATTGCAGGAATAGGCCACCAGTCGCCCGTTGGAAGGGCGAAGAGGGCCATGTCGCCCGACCAGTGGGCGACTTGTCCGTGCACTGGCATGGGTGGGCCCCACGTCGCCCGGCCAGTGGGCGACGTGGCGCATGTCGCCCGGCCAGTGGGCGACTTGGCCCATGTCGCCCGGCCACGGGGCGACTTGGCCCATGTCGCCCAGCCACGGGGCGACGTGGCCCATGTCGCCCGGCCACGGGGCGACGTGGCGCCGCTACATATAACGCGGCCGGCCGCGGCCGGCCGCTGCCGGCTGGGATTTCGCAACAGGACAGGAGAGGAGAGGAGAGGAGAGGAGAGGAGAGGAGAAGAGGAAGAGGAAGAGGAAGAGGAAGGAAGAGGAAGAGGAAGAGGAAGAGGAAGAGAAGAGAAGAGAAGAAGAGGAAGAGGAAGAGGAAGAGGAGAAGAGGAAAATTTTCGGTAAGTAAAAAAATAATTTTATATATAATTATTTAATGTGTGTTATATTAATTGTTAGATAATATAATTAGCAGTTAAGCGATTAATGTTATATTTCGGTAGTATTATTTATATTCTTATTTTATATATATTGTTAAAGGTATTTATATTCTTATATTTCAGTTGAAATAATATTAGTAATATATTACTAAAAAGGTATTTTAGTTGAAATTTTTAGATTACACAGATGTCGGAGAAGTTAGGATTTCAAATTTATTATGGAGAAGGAGAAATTATTCAAGGTGTACACGGGGTTGATCTGTCAGGATTTTCCTCAGTAACTAGATGGGTGTCTAGGGCAAATGAGAGAACAATTAGTGGTGTGCAGAATTGGTTGATGCGAATATTTGGGCTTGACAGCAACCAACATGACGTTAAGGTCATGGGTATCGTTAGTCGTGCTCGGGAGGGCACTTTTTGGGAGTTAGTACCGCTTAATGCAACATCAACATGGAGAAAATACGTCAACAAAGCTGTAGAACGTGGGTGGCCTCTAGTCCTTCTTGTTCAGGCATATACGAAGGAGGTTCATGAGGTACACGGTGTAGAAGAAGAAGGAGGTCCGAGCCATGACAATGACAATGATAATGAGGAAGATAATGAAGAGGGTGATCATCACCTGTCATCTATGGTACCGACGAGTGAAGCGGACGAAGGAGAGCGCATAGAACATATAGTTGAAGAGATGGCGATGGAAGATATGGAGAATGAGAATATATCTGAAACTGAGTCATCTGAAGATGAGAATGAAATTCCTGTCCCACTGGAGTGGAAGAGTAACAGTTCGAAGAATTTGATGATCAACGAAGGAAATTCTGTGCCGTGGGAATATCATGAGAATGAACTAGTAGAGGGAGGTATGTACAAAGGCAAAGATGAAGTGATGAGTGCCGTGAAGTACTGGTCTCTGTCAATGAAGCGGTCTTTTGTAGTTGTGAAGTCCAACAAGAAAATATATGATGTTAAATGTGTGTTTTCGGACTGTCCATTTAGGGTACATGCTTATGAGCAAAAATGGAGTACAATTTGGAAGTGCTCTATAGTAACAGAACATACATGTGAGTTACAAGAATTAGAGAAGTCCAATACTGCTCTTACATCGAGCTTCATTGCAGAGTACATGTATAATCGAATTGTTGATAATTTAAGATATGAGCCGAAATCTATAGTGACTACTATAGAGGAAGATTTTAAATACACCATCAGCTATTCGAAGGCGTGGCGAGCGAAACAGAAGGTCATTGAGAAGAGATTCGGTTCGTACGAAGCATCTTATGAGAACCTACCAAGATTGTTAGAAACCATCAGACAAAGAAATATTGGTACATATTATGATATCATGGATGTGTCTAATCCAAAAGAGGCCGGAAAGTTAATACTTCGTCGAGCCTTTTTTGCACTAGGTCAATGTATAATGGCATTTCGTCATTGCAGACCTGTTTTATGCATGGATGGTACATTTCTAACAGGAAAGTATAAAGGTCAGATTCTAACTGCTATTGGTGTTGATGGGAATAATCAAGTACTACCAGTTGCTTTTACTTTTGTGAAAAGTGAGAACACAGATAGTTGGTATTGGTTTCTAGAGCGTGTGAAGTTAGCAGTGGTGCAAGGGCGACCTAATGTTTGTGTCATACATGACCGACATGCCGGTTTGTTGAAGGCGATAACGGATATGCAATATGGTTCAGTGGAGCGTGATCTTCCTCCTCGATGGTCGGACATACAATCAAGATGGTGCATGAGGCACTTGGGTGCAAATTTTTTTAGCCATTTCAAAAATAAACACCTTATGAATATGTTTAAGAGGTTGTGCAATCAGAACCAACAAAGAAAATTCAATGCAATGTGGAAACGTCTTGATGAATTAACAACAAAGCAAACAGAAGAGTTAGCGACTCGTACGAATCAAGACCCGAATGATATGTCTGTTCCTCTTTCAGGCCTTCCAACGGATGCCTTGAGGAACGTGGTGCGGAGGTCAGGGTCATCAATCAGGTGCTTCTCAGATTGGATTGAGTATGAGCCAAAGGAGAAGTGGTCATTATTATATGACACAGATGGGGCGAGGTTTGGAATAATGACAACAAATTTGGCGGAGGTGTACAATTGGGTCATTCGAGGCATGAGAGGATTACCTCTTGTAGCAATCGTAGAGGGTATTTTGCATGGAACATGCAAGTACTTCCGTGAAAGATATATGGTTGCTTTTAATGCGATGTCAGATAATACATTGATTTTTTCAACATTCATGACAAATTACATGAAAAAAAGGTGGAGAAGGCAAGCTTGCATCGTGCACGTCCTATGGGCACAGCAGAGAATCGCTTTGAAGTTCTGTGTAGGGATCGGGGCCGTCGTGGTGGCAATCGAGAGAGAATTGCACAAGAGTGTGTTATTCGTTATAACTCATGCAGCTGTTCGTGCATGAAACCGAAACTTCTACACAGGCCGTGCTCACATGTTATAGCAGCTTGTTCACTTACTAATTTGTCCCCGAAGCCGTATGTCTCACATTATTTTACGAAGGAGGTAGTCATGACAACCTGGAATGCAGAGATTTATGGTTTCGCAATATTTGGTAGTTTTACAAACAATCCTGGAAGTAACTACCTGCGGGGGCCCGATAAGGACAAATTAAGACAGAAGCCTGGTCGTCGTAAGACACGGCGCATTAGAAATGATATGGATGACTCAGAAGTGGGAAGACTGGAGCATCGGTGCACCAAGTGCAATGGCACAGGACATACTTACAAAAAGTGCACGCGTGCAACCACCACAGAGGGAGCTGCAGAAGCAGGACCTTCAGGGAATCCGCAAGACGGCCGGCGCCCTCGTGCACGTCGTGGATTTCGGAATCAAGGCGAAAATGCTCTTTAAAAATAATAGTATGTCTGCTTTTTTTGATTTTTTTGTTTCATAGTATTAATTATATTTATGCATTATTTTTTTACATTATTAAGATATTTTAGGTATGGCGATGGATGAGGGACACTTGGAGTTGTTGGACGCACAGTTGGACCAGCGCCACCGGTCCTACTTGAGTGCTGTGACAGGTGCTGAGCTACCTGTTCTACGGCCTAGGGTACCTTAGGAGTTGTGGCGGCTCGACGAGCGATGGATACCGAGGTATGCATGATAACACGTTCACTTATTTGTTTTACTCATACAGACGATTTGGTAATATATATTTATATATAAATGTTGTATTTGCTACAGGCTACGAGCAGCTGGTCTACTGCCTCTGTGTAGGCTTGTGCAGGCTAGTGCTGTTGAGGCCCCGGCCGATGCGGTGACACGGTTCAACTTTGACCGTTCCTTACTTGCGGCATTGGTGGACCGCTGGAGGCCTGAGACACACACGTTCCACTTTCCTTGCGGGGAGATGACTCCCACACTCGAGGACGTCTCCTACTTACTTGGTGTCACCACTGCTGGACAGGCCGTCAGCCGTCCAGACGTGGAGGCCACTTGGCGTGAGGACCTTCTAGTCCGTTTCGAGGGTGTTGTGCGTCGACCAGACGCTCCAGAGTATCAAACTCTTGCTGAAAACCAGCATCACGGGCCTACGAAGACCTGGCTCTTGCAGTTTCAGGTAAATAGATAACACTATGATATAGTTCATTAACATCAAATATTCATATGTATGTTAAATGAAATTTGAACTTCTGTTTTCTAATTCAGGCCGAGTATATCCACCCTGCGGCGGATGAGGCCACTGTGTCGAGGCACTTGGAGGCCTATCTGTTGTGGTTGTTTGGTTGGATAATGTTCACATCGTCGCATGGGAACTCTGTCGCGAAGCACTTGATCCACTTCGCGCGCGAGATAGCGGACGCACCGCTCGACGCCGTGCCGCAGTATAGTTGGGCGTCCGCTATCTTGGCAGCCACGTACCGAGGTCTTTGTGATGCGTGCACAAAGACCGACCCGTCAGCTATCCTCTCTGGTTGTCCACTATTACTTCAACTCTGGTCGTACGAGCGGTTTAGTATTGGACGACCAGTCATGGATTTCTCGACTTACGGAGCAGGGTTGTACGGGGAGACGGAGGAGGACGGCCCTACGATGGGTTCGTTGTGGGTCCGGCGGCGGGTAAGTCTTCTATATCGCGGTTGAACCTGTTTCTATTTATTTTTGAATAAATTGCACCTTACTATTATTTTCTATACAGCCTACTTGGGCAAACATTCAGGTTCACAGAGCCTATCCTGAGTACATGGCGGCGTTCGACCGGATTAGGCCAGACGACGTCCGCTGGACACCTTACAGCATGGAGGAGATTATCGTACGAGCGCCTAATGGGTTATCGTCGTTCTGCACGAGGGATCAGGAGTACTGGATGACACGTAAGGCTGTCGTTTTCGACATCTTTGTCGAGGACTACGCTCCTCACAGAGTGATGCGGCAGTTTGGTCGTAACCAGACGTTCCCACTTCCGGTTGCCCATATTGTTCCTCTTTCCGTGCACGGGTAAGTATAAGACAATTAATTCGTTCTGATTGAGTATTTAATATATATAGAAAGATAATTAATATGTTTTGAAATCCATAGTTACGTGCGGAGGGGTCTACCGGCAGGCGTTACTTGGTCCTCCCGTATACAGCCGTGGGTCGACGAGTGGGCCAACGCACTACATGATGTGACCTACGAGCCCAGACCGTTTTCCTTACAGGCTTACGGGGACTACTTACGTTGGTATATTCCTCGCACACGGATCAGAGTCACGTATACACCAGCGGAGCCACGGACCCACGTCCCCAGGTTGACGGACACGTACCCTGTGCACAGAGATCAGGCGTTGTCGTTGGCGGTACGATCTTTATGAACTTCAACCCACTTCGTTTAATATTTTTCTTATCGTAATTACTTCAATGTTCTCGTTTTGTTAATAGGCCGACATGGGTCATCGTATCACTGTGGATGGTGGATCGCTCTTGCACCGGTTGAGGGAGGGCATTCAGATGACCAGCCACGAGCTTACCGCTGCGGTCCAGAGGATGTACGACTCTGCTGCAAACATTGTCAAGTTGACGTCGTGCCGGCCCTGCGGGCGACAGCCGGATGTCGTCCCTCGACCTTCACACGTGACACACAGGCCTGACGGACCGACGGCGCCACTACCTTCGCGGCCTACGTACCAAACAGGTGAGTAAGTTATATTTTCTTCGTATGTAGTAATGCTAACTTGTTCGTTACTTATAAGTTTCATTATTCAGGTCCACCTACGTACTCTGCCGGTTGGCGTCCGGAGTTCGATATCATTGGATCATCTTCGCAGCCTGCTCACATGCCTACAGGTACGATATAGTGGTGAAATTTAATTATATTATCTAATACTGCTTCATTCGTAACATTACATTCACTCTGCATGGTCAGGTATGCACTTTGACGGTTCGCGGCATCAGTTCGATTTCGGAGGTTCCTCTTCACACGCTGTACCCATGGTTCCAGGTATGACCTACTTTTAAGAGTTCGACACGTTATATATTAGTTTTACCATCAGCGTTATCATAACGTTGGTCTTATATGTTTAGGGACGACTCGTTACGACTACGAGGGATCGGACATCTCTGAGCACGCTGACACTTTTCGTCAGCGATCTCCGACACCCTTCGACCTTGAGAGTTACCTGCAGCAGGAGCCGGCGGACGTACTTGCGTCATCGCAGCTACGTGAAGCACCACCACAGACACAGCCCTCACAGGACGAGTACGCGACACCACCTGCTGCTGGAGGCCGTCCTGTACGTGTTACAGTTCCTCCTTCGCCGCTTACTTACTCAGCCAGCCATGTGCGAGCGGGCCGCAAAGCACCAAAGCCTGGCACGATTAGGGGTGTTGCACCTAAGCGTGGACGATATTAGTTTTGTATGATTTGCCGCCGATGTTGTTTTCTATGATATTGTACTGATATTATTTTAGTTTTTAGAACTTAATTAATGTTTCACTGTTGTATTTTTTCATCTATTAAACTTGGGCGAGCACACGACAATGGCGTTTTCGCACGCCAATTGCATGACTGCGTATTATTTTTGCTATTTCTCTGACTTCGATATTTTTTCTGAAATTTCCGAATACATAAATAATATTTAAAAAAACCGAAATTTTTCCTGAAATTTCCAAATAAATAAATATTATTTAAAAAAAATCCAAAAAACCAGGTCGCCAGTCTGGTCGCCCTTTGGCCGGGCGACCTGGGCCTGGTCGCCCTTTGGCCGGGCGACCTGGGCCTGGTCGCCCTTTGGCCGGGCGAACTGGGCCTGGTCGCCCTTTGGCCGGGCGACCTGGGCCCGGTCGCCCTTTCGCCGGGCGAACTTGGCCTGGTCGCCCTTCCAACGGGCGACTGGTCGTCTAATCCTGTAATTTTTTGAAAACGTAGACTAATTTTGTAATTTTTTTAAAAAATAAATTTATTAATAAAAAAAGTTCGTCGCCCGAGTTTATTGGGCTGCAGCGTCACCTGCACCGCCGCCGCAAAAACAGTTGGCCCCGGTCGGGCCGGCCGCCATGGTATCATCGTCTGCTCGGCCGTGCACGGCGCGCATGGCAGCAGACAGACATACGCGCCCGCCGCCGTGTCGGGTACATACTACACATGTACCTGCCTGCGCGCGTACCGGCCGGCCGCGTTTAATTCGACGACGAGCGCGCGCGCACACGGCACGTACGATTCGTTTTCGTTACGTGTACGCGACGGGGAACACGGGGTCGAAGGGCCCGGCCACGTGGACTTCCAGAGAAAACAGGACGCGTATCATCACCACATGCATCAGAGGATCGTCTCATAGTCATAACCTAACCTACTGTACTACCATGGCGTATGTACGCACGTGCCGCGGCGGAATTGCATGTGCCAAATTCGCCAGCGCACGTTACCTGGGCCGTGATTGCTGGTGACGCGGACCGCGAGCCATGGGCCAGGTTCTGGGGGCTGGCGGGCGCGACAGGGGGGCGGAGGAGACCGCGGGGGATGGTGGGCGGGCGGGGTGTCCGGTCCGTGGGCTACGCGTGGGCCCGCCGCCGGTTTCCATGCGGTCCGGCATGGATGGAGCCAACGAAACAATATTGCAGAGGAAATCTGTCGCAGCCGAACCTGAACCTGACGCGCGCCAATCAGCCTGCCTCATAATTGCAATCATCAATCAATCAGCACACGCTTAGTTACTACAGTATCACGCCATACGTTCGTTTTGGCTACAAGTGGTTTACTATGTTTTTCATCGATGTAAACACGAATTCTAGGTTTAAGAAAACCGGCTGGCGACGGTAAACAGGTAGAATTAATTATTGGGCTTGACGACGCACGCACGAGAGCAAACAGAGAGCAGGCACAGAGGTCGAGGGAGCAGGCAATCGGGCCAACGGCCGACCCAGGCAAGCGCCGACGACCGGCAGAAGCGGCGCCGCCGAGACAGCAGCCAGGATCCCGCCGCGGAAGTTCCCCGCCGGGCACAGCAACGGACGACGGCACCGACGGCGCAGGAGCTAAAGGCAAACACACACAGAGCGGGCAACAAAGAATCGGAAACGCAGCGGCCGCGGGCAGCGCCAGCGACGACATTGGGGAATTGGAGAGCGAGGAAAAGGAGCAGCGGAAGGGAAGAAGACAGTAAAGTAAAAAGAACCAGGGTCCTTATTTTTTTTAACCAAAGGGAGGTAGGCACCCGTGTCTACCACGGCGCAAGAGTTAGGTGGCCCGTGTTTATGAGAGCCTGTGTGTCATTATAAAAGATCGACCCAACCTTCATGCCACTAAAAAGTTGAGCACAGCATGCAATTGCATCGCGGGTGAAGAGCCGGGGAAGGAAGTAGCCGTGGCGGCCGGAGCGCGCCCCTCGGCCGGACGGGCAGATGGCAGTCGCTTCGTGCGTGGATGTTCTCCGGGAAGCTGTCCTTCTTAGCGGCGTCTAGGATGACCGCATCGGAGGTGGCGATGGGTTCAGTGCAAAAGCTGGCGCGCTGGCAGGGCGGTCCGCCACCGTGCGTTGTGGTGCCCATCTAGATTCGAAACAGTAGGTGAAGCCAAGAAGGAGATGAACATGGGACCCACATGTCATTGTATATTCCGGCAGGCCCCACAGTGCAGAGATAGAAGGGGCAAGATATGAGAGAGGGGGCAACTCAGACTTTGTTTCAGACGGATCCCACGTGTCAGGACGGTCAAAGCGTTGAAAAGTGACAGAAGGCGGATAAAATAAAATGGTGGAAAAAACGAAGATGATGTTGGTTACATAGGTCGTAACTAACTTTTCAGTCGCATGAAAGCTAGGTCGATCTTTTATAATGACACACGTAAAAAAGGCTCCGTTTATGACGCCGCAAGCACACGAGCAGGAAGGCAGCGAGACAACGCAGACGAAAAATGGATAAGCAGAGCAAACAGGTACACGTGGCTATGCCGGTTGAATTCCGTGAGACGTGGCCGGAGCGAGGAGCCAGAAAGTAACCTAGAATGGTAGGGAGTATATATTCCATGGGAACGCGAGACTAGCTAGGGTGTCGATACGACCACGGCCACCACTGCTCTTATCTTATCCGGTTCAAAGTTCAAACCTGCTGTCTTTTTATTTTTGTTGCAATCAAGGCCTTGTTTAGTTTACTCCAAAAGTTATAATTTTTTCACTCTTTCTCCATCACATCAATACTTTAGCTGTTTGCATGGAGCATTAAATATAGGTAAAAAAATAACTAATTACACAGTTTAGTTCAAAATCACGAGATGAATCTTTTGAGCCTAGTTAGTCTATAATCGGACAATATTTATCAAATAAGACGAAAATTGTACTATTCATCGGGTTCATTTTTTTTCGCGATCTAAACGTGGCCCAAGTTCAAACCTGTCGAGAAAAGCTTGCGCTCACCTCTGACGCCAACGCCCAAAAAGGCAAAGCAAAGACCCCTGACACGCGAAGCTTCAACAACGCGTAGCTTGCCAGTCCCACTCCCAGGGGGGCCGGCCCTTTGAGTTGAGTTTGGCATTTTGCTGTCGCGCAAGCGGCACAGCAGCCACGCGAGTCGGTAGGATTATATTAAACTACACCGTAACCACTTTCTGATGTCTCCCCTCCATCCGCGTCCGCCTGCTTCTTCCGTGTCATTTCACTCGTATCGTATATAAGAACACGTACTCGCGATTGCTTTGGGCTCCACTGAACAACGCGTGATCGACGACGATCGCCATTGGCAGGGCCGTGTCCGTTCGTGTCGTCAACCCAGCGGGCAAATGCGAACAAAAAGGTGGTCGCAAAAGACCTCCGCCCACTTATATACATACATATATATATATACACACACACACAACGTAATAGAATGTGCTACGGGTTTGGACTAGTGGTTCCATCGATCTTTTGATCGGTTTCATATGTGTGTACTAGCGGACACGGAGGTCATCTGGTGGCCATGCATGGCGACCGATAAAGATATCCATATTGTTTCTGTTCGATCTTGTAGTGCAGGTAGGTACGACGTCAAAGAGGCAGGCATGCAATGCAGCAGCCACATATACATGCATCATGGTATCAAAGTGGCATGGTTGAAACCTTGTTCGTCTCCAAGCTCTTCTTTTTTATTAAATCAGTTTATGCATATCAAATGAGTTGGTGTCGTCGTCGTTCCTTTGCGTTCTCTCTTGTAACGGAAAAGTTCTTCTTTTTGGTTCGTCGTCATCGACGGCATTGTATACACTTTCATACATGCGGCTTTTTTTCTTCTTCTAAAGCAACCAAATATCATTATATCAGTCAGCCAAATTACCAGTGTCGTCGTCTAGTAGATATTTAATTTGTTTCCTCGCTCCCGGCCCGGTCACTCAACGAAAGACGCGGCTGCTGGTGGCGGTGCAACGCAACGTTGCCTTCTCATTTTCTCAAGTTCTAATTGACGTATGAAAACGAAATAGTAGTACTAGTATAATCATCCAGACGGCAGTGACGGCTTGTCTATATGTTTAAGTAAGAACATATAATACAGTAAACACGCAGATTAAGGCCACTATGAACACTGACAAAAATATTATATAGTCCAACAGCATAAAGCACGCTATACGCGATTAGACCACATCAAACTAGACTGAAAATTAATAAGCTGCTTCCCGGTATCTGTCCCTGCGCTGACTGCTGCTGTCAACATCTCTCTTTAACGAAGAACTAGCCCGCAAGACAGGTAAATAAATAGCAGAAGTCACACATAACTGTTCAACGCCCGATTCTGCATGAGAATTAGACTATGGTTTAGTCTAAAGGACGTGGCGTCTTAGACTAACGACTAGCTCGATAACCTTGCAGCGTCTCACGACCGTTTTATTTGTTGTCAACTTTTTCTGTGGACAAATTAGCTAGTATTATTGTTCATTTATTGATTATTCTTTTTTTTCAACGGCTGTACGTATGCATGCTTTGGTCTAGCCAAACACGCAAAAATCTGTACATATACACACCTCACACACGTGTATGACCATTGTTCCCAACGAGGACGGAAAATGTCGACCAAAGTCCATCTCAAGAATTCAAACCTAAAATACTCTCTTCATTACAAATTGTAGTTCACTTTGACCTTTTTGATACAGGTATTTTGCTATGTATATAGATATATTTAATTTAAAACAGATGGAATAGTTATTTACTTTTCCTAGTCAAACCAAGTCCTTTCTGCTACTCACTTCGTCTCAAATTATAAGTCATTTTAAGAATCTTGTAGAGTCAAAGTATTTCAAGTTTGAACAAATTTATACGAAAAGATAATAACAATCAGGATGCAAACTAAGTATCAATGGATTTTCTTTGTTAATTATATTTTCATAGTATATCTATTTGATATCACAAATCTCAATTTTAAATCAAACCATAATTACAGTGACTTCATGTGGTGATCGCATAGGTAACCGAAAGCGTATGCCCTTTCTTGAAACTAAAGTGAGTAAGACCAAAGAAATCATTAGCGGAATCGGACCGGCGGAGGCCCCCTATATATAGCCTAGCTTTGGACTGATTCCATGTCAAGCAACGAATCCACTATGTCCATTTCAACCAGCGGAGATTAATCCTTTTCTTCTTGTAGGGTGATAGACGATGAGACTTTTGTGACAAAGACATTTCTTTCTACATTTATATATATACTCCATTTTAATATCACAAGTTAGGCATCATTACCATATCAATGTGCGCAGCTTCAGCTACGACTCTGCATGCGAAGTTGATCTGGGCCAGCACGTCGTTAATTACCGGCCTGTAGGTTTTTTCTAGGATCCCTTATGAGACTTTTTTCAACGAATGAGGCATTTATGAAGAATTTAATAGAAATGAAAATTTCAAGAATTTTTTGAAAGAGTCGGTAAAAGCTTTGCCGAATTATATTAGTATAGAAAATAAAACTGAACTAAAAAAACTCCAGTGAAGAAGAGTGAAACTGAACTGAAAAACTCCAGTGAAGAAGAGAGAAAACTGAATTGAAAAACTTTTTAGAAAAAAACTGTAAAGAAAGACAGAAAACCAAAACCACGGACACTTTGAAAAGTTGAAGAGCTAAGCATTTTTTTTGACGGAAGGATTAAAGGAATATTGATAAAATTAAGGAGCGAAATTAAACCCCTATAGGGTGCAATGAAAAATATAATTTGGAAAACTAAAACACCTGTTTCATTGGTCGAAATAAATGGTCCAGTCTCACTCCTTTGCGCCATGTAGATTACAAAAGGAGAACAAAGAGAAAAATTAAACTATACATTATCCGGAACAGATGACGACATGAGTGAATTAGATAGTGACATTTTAACCGCCCCCTCATTGTGATTCACAACCAGAACTGATTTGTGTAGAGAGATCATTAATGATAGAAAACTACTACATGCAAAGGAATTGGATTCTTTGGAAAATGCTTTGCCATCTTTCAACACGGAGAGGGTATTATAATGCGATCTTTCGAATCCTGAAGTGCAGAGGCATGGCCATACTCATCACTCATGTTGTAACTAACTAGTAGCTAGCAAATTTGCCCCCATTCTCTAGCAGAATGCCAGAATCAGTCTATCAGATGAAAATTGATAAGAAAATGCATCTTGACTCATGAAACTCATGCAGAGTACAGGACCTCCACCACCTAGTAGTGGCGTTTCTTCCTTTCTCTTGCACTTTTGAATGATTCTGCAGCTAGCTAAGCAAGAAGAATGTGAATTTTAATATCAGATCATTTTTGTGCGCATATGGAATTTGTTTGGAATAATAGAATCGATCACACTTTGGCTTCGGACCATATATTTTGTGCTCTTTTTATCCATAATAACCGCCGATGCGTGCGGTGACAGTTGTTGGAGAAGAAGCTAGGAAGATTCACTTGATCATGAGGGGAAACTTGAACTGCAAGGTATATATGATCTACAAAAATAGGCGCATACATGTATATATCGTATATATCGTATCATGGACTAGCTGATTAATGGAGGACTGGCGGCCATTGATGCTTTAATTGATTATAATTAATTGCATACTTCCATGGAAAGGATCAGAATCAACCGTAGAAAAGAAAAAGAAAACCTAAAATGCTTCAGCACCTTTTGCATCAAAAAGTACTCTTCTCATTGCGAATGTGTTCAGTAGTAGTTTACCTCTGTGACCCAGAGCCACAAAATTGAGCTGCTTGAACTTAGCTCTTGAAATCATCATGGACATATATAAGTGACATATGTTGACAAGTAATTTATTTACCAGTTAGGATTCATAAACTTTTTTCCTTAACTGACTTGATTCGTCTCATCAATGTGACAAGGCGACAATTTGAAGAAAGTGTCGGAAGTTTAATAACTCCATAATTACCTAGTAGCCATGTTAATATGCTTCTTCTGGTTGTGTTTGTTTCAGTTTTTGGAAAGCGTTTCTGCTACCAAAAGTAGGTTACCAAACAAACGACTGAATTTTGACCGCTTTTTAGAAGCAGCTGATTTCGTGTAGTATAATTTGTGCAACACATTAATATTATCCTAATGCTTTTGGCGTTTTGCTTTGGAAATGTAACAGAATTGTTTTAAGGACGATAGGTGATGTGTTTCATAGTCATGAAAGTTTATAGCTTTTTCATAGCAGGTTTTCCATCTTTTTTCCATAGCTTACATTTCAACCAAACTGACCCTGTAGTTTAATTGTATATCACTCCAACCACATATATTTACTTGGACCATGAAGGGGTTTGCATTGAGGGGGATGATAAGTATGATGTCTATCTTGATAAAGATTGTTGGAAAAAAAACTCTTACAATATAACCGATTTAGATAATTACAGTCTATGTAAACCCTTCTCTGAACCTGAGATCAAGCTGCGCTCTGGCAAATGGAAGCTAATAAAGCCCTGGATCTGACAAGATTCCCATTGAATTCTATCAGAAGTGTTGGGATCTCGTCAAGCTTGACGTGCTTCATCTTTTTATAGACTTTCATTGTAATAATGTGAACATTGGTAGACTAAACTATGGAGTCATTACTCTTCTTCCCAAGACCACAGATGCCAGCAAGATCCAACAATATAGACCCATCTACCTCCTAAATAGTCTATACAAGCTCATTACCAAGCTCTATATATGTATGAGATGATGGCAATACTAAAAATCAATTTTTCCAAAAGTGAAGTGCCGGTAATCAATGATGAGAATAAACTAGTTGAACAATATGCAGATACTTCAGTTACCAGATGGACTATTTTCCTATAAAATACCTGGGGGTTCCAGTTAGCCTTAGTAGATTACATGTAAGTGATTGGTCCCCCGTAGTTGATAAATGTTACAAAAGACTTGACATTTGGAAGGTGGGAATATGTCAATTGCAGGGAGATCAACACTTATCTGCTCATGCTTGAATAACTTCCCTATTTACCAAATGTCAGTATACTTATGCCCCAAGACAGTTGTTGACAAACTTGATAAAATTAGGAGAACCTTCTTCTGGCAGGGGGGCTAAAAGAAAGTATAATCTAGTACGATGGGTAAAGATCTGTAAAAGCAAAAAGCACGGGGGACTGGGCATCAAAAAATTGAGAAAAATGAATATTAGTCTCGTTGCTAAATGGTGGTGGAAGCTGAAATAGGATGAGAGGTTGTGGCAAGATACTGTGAAATACAAATACTTGAAAAAGAAAAATATCTTCTCTGTTTCACACAAAGCTTCGGACTCTCCCATTTGGAGTGACTTACTTAAAATTAAGGAGTTATATCTAATGGGAAGAGATATTAATATTAGGAATGGAGAAAACACCAGATTTTGGTGTGATGCCTGGTTATATGATAGACCAATTAAAGACATTGTCCCTTCTCTTTACAATCTTTGCAATCAAAAAGAAATTAGCGTTGCTGACTTCAAAACCAAAAAGTGCCAGATTACCTTCAGAACATGGCTTACTGATGATCTACAATTGTGGAAAACATTTTGGCTGACACTGACACTTTTGTGCTTCAGCACTAGAATGATCAAGTGGTATGGCGGTTGGGATCATCTAAGAAGTTCTACGTAAAATCCCTATATAATGCTATAACAAGGTGCGATGCTGGTTGTGACTTTAAGCGAATATGGAAGGGAAGATACCCCAAAAATAAAAATCTTATGTGGTTACTTTCTAATAATGCCATCCTAATTAAGGACAATTTACTGAAAAGAAAGTGGGTGCGAAACCTAAATTGTCGGTTCGGTCCTTCTGATGAAAATGTTGAACATTTGTTCTTTACCTGTCCAATTGCTAAAGTAATATGGGGAGTAATAGCTCAACTCACTGGGGCCTCCAATATCCCCACCTCTGTTAAAAAATGTTGGGTGTGTGGCTGGACACTTGGCTTCCTGAAGGAAACAAATATCACATTTGGGGGTTTTCAGCAATTTACTAGGCAATTTAGAAATCACGCAACAGAGCCTGTTTTGATGGAAAACTTATCCAAAATCCTATTGAAATTATTTGCCATGCTGGGGCGCTAATGAGATTCTGGGCAGGACTATACCCGGAGGTGGACAGGCAAATGGCCATCAATGGAGTCAGTACTGAGGGTTGCAGCTGATCTACTCCTACCTCGTAGACACCCTGAAGCCCGGTGCAAGAACCTGGTGAGAAGCAAGTCTCCGAAGAAGCAGTAGGACCATCAAGTGAAAAAGGAGTCTACGTAAAATGCAGTCACCAAAAGTCTGGTTATTCTGTTGTTTGGGATGTCCAAACGTTGGTTCTTCTTCCTTTCAGTTCATTCGGTGCCTGTGGCATGTTGGGTTGGCTCTGACACAGAGTTTGAACGGCTCCTGTTCTTCTTCTAGATCACCTTTCTTTCTAGGAAAACTATGCTACCGATGTATTTCCGTTATCGTTTAATGGAAATGGGGCTAGTCCTCTCGTAGAAAAAAACCACGTATATTTACGCAAAATTAAACCATGGTCAATTGTGGTTTTGATATGTCGATCTAATAATATAAGATGTCGACCAACTGATAGACATTGTCGCTTTCGTATATAGTTACGGTCGTTGAAGCCATCCATCGTGAGCATAGTAAGTTGATATATATATATTCTGAAAACAGCTCAAAAAGTTAAGCTCCCCCGCATGTGAATGAGACACCGAAATTGCCCGGGACTACTGGTGCTGACGGGGAGGATGCGCTATCCTCGGCGGCACACCACAACGGACACGGGCGCTGTCGTGGCCACTGTTACCCCTCGAACCGTTCACGCACAGTTACGTGCAGACGGGAGGATCGGAGCGAGCAGTGCAGTGCCATGCCATGGCATGGCATGGGCATGGCACGGCACGGTGGCCACCACGAGGAAATCACATGGGATTGGGTGCGCCGCAGGCGCAGGGGGAGCACATGGACGATGCAGGCAGTGGCCAGTACGTGGCAGGTGGCTGTGGCACGGCCGGGGGACTACTGCACTGGAGACTGGACGGACGCGCACGGTCTCGCTCGATCCGTACGCTTCCGGCTGCGGCCCGACTGATCGATCGCCGTGGCGTGGAGCTGTCGATCGACGACGCCACGACGGCGCACTGGCGCAGCCGGCGCTAGCTAGCTCGGGAACGGGGAAAGCGATCGAGCCGCCGCGCTACGCGCCATACGGGGGAGGGACAGCTCCAACAGCGCCTTTGGCCGTTGCCTGTCCGTGCTCTGGGGATGGGGATTGCCTGGTGCTGGTGCCTGGTGGTCGTCCGCCACCACTTGCGGCGGCGCGCTTTCCATGCCAACCTGATCTTGTCGATGTCGCCGTACCAGCCGATAGCCGGATCTCCGGCCTCCGGCGACCTCAAGCTTCGTGCACACAGTGTGGATTTTGGTCTAGGAGGAGAAAAAAATATCGGTTGTTGCTTGCGTGTGTTAGTATAATTATACGCTTTCTGCGATTAGCCGACGCGGAACTAGTGAAGACATGCATTTAAACTTTGTTAGCACTTAATCTCCATGTGAGTCCATAGATGTACTACATTCATTTTTTATTATATATATAATATGCCCAGCTGAACGTTTTCTTTGGAATCATATACCTACTTCTTAACAAAAGAAAATTCCATTTTGTAGATAGATAGATTTGAGCTTCCTCCTAGCTAATCATTAAAAGATACTCCTGGAACGTCACTCGTACTTGTGAAACAATAATCAATGTGCTCAGCAAAGTGCCTGACAAGAAGAGTATAGATGGTCTTTAAACTTTTTTTTTTAGAAAGAAGTGGTCTTTAATTTTGTCTTTCGTGTCTTGGTGAAACGTATGTGAACCTGCCGCGTCTAACTACTGTTCATGGACACGTTTTCAATTTTATTTGTTATATATTGAATTTCTTCATACGTCTGAATATATGAGTAGTTGGTTTAACCGCTTTAGCTGCCGCGGATCAGCAAAAGATTTGCGATGTAAACGTACGTAATACTTGGCTCAACTAATTTAATTTGTGCCTGCCCATGAGCATATAGTTTGTTCCATGGGAACCTAAATATTTTGCAGTTTAGAGATTTATTCGACAATCGCAATGTGTATTCGACATAACCCTCTTCGCAATAGAAGAATCTTCAATAATCCTGCAGAGACTGCGCCACAAATGGCTGCAAGAATCGAGGAGTACATAGCGCAGAGAAAGAGAGCTTTCAATTTTGCGTAGCAGTTTTCTACCCTTGTTTAGGCTATTGTCGGTGTTTTCCTTCTCAAAGGGTCCTTAAAATTCCTTTGGAGTGCCCTCTTGCTTGTACATAAACTCTCTTTCTCTATCTTAATTGAAAAACAGAGCTCCTGCCATTGCGTTTAAAAAAATTGTTGTGCATATTAAAACAACAAAAATTATAGTACCTTATTAGATTGATTGGCTTACGCCAGAACCGCGACTTTCAGTATGTCAATGCGCACATCAATCGTATAGCTAAGGTGCATAAATATTGACAGGTGGTCTACAAAGACTTGAGAACAAACTCATGACATAATCCAATCGTCTTATTGATTTTTTTGAGTTCTTATGCATCGTTTGACCCATGCAGCAAAACTAATTAAGACCATACTCAATCATGTTCCAGATATCAATTTCCTCATTCAAGGTTGGTGTATCCTCTACCTTTAAATTTCTCAAGAATCATGATGATGGATGAGCTAGCCAACTACTGGGCACTGGCTTGTAGTATGACTGTATCAGTGTGAACTATACATAGCAGGTCACATCAGCAAAATGTTGCAACTCTTTTATTGAAACCAACATAATACCAACTTTTCTAGTACTTCCAAGACCAGAGCCAAGGACATTACGACTTCAAACCTTGCCATCCGTTTCTTATTAATTTTATGAGTGATGATGTTAGGTTTTGCATTTGAAAGACGACATGTAATTGCCAATTTGGTCATATGTAGGTGCAGCTACTCTCATTCACAGTAAACTGAACCTCCACCTTACTGCTGTGATAGTGATTTCAGTGGGGAAGAAAATTAGTCTTTCTCACGGGACACACAAGGAACATTCTTTCAAAAACGTCTCACCCCACGGGAATTATTTTCTTGGTACATCGTCAGCGGCCACACCATAAATATGGTTGGTGTGCTCTTGCAAGATTACAAGGCTGTCAGAATACAAACTTGGTGCACCTAAGAATGTGTAATATTTCTATGTCTGCCGAAACGTATGGATCTAGGGAGTAGGGTGCACCAGTAACAGTAAATAAACAGTATAAGTAACTCAGTGAATAAACAGTACAAGTGACTCAGAAAAAAAATTGCATTTTTAGAGTTTATGAATCTAAGTGGCAATGACCATATAAAATTCAAGGGTTGTTGATGCATTTAACTTAATTATACTCCTCCATCCTTTTATATAAAAGGTATAATCACCACTGCTTCAAAGATCAATAAATATATTTAATTTTCTCTTTCAACACTAGTAATATTGTGTATCGATATACATTTGTCTAGAGAGGACACGTCTTATATATATTATATATTATGGGACTTGAATAAAACGTTATTATCTAATTTTTGCATTCCAAAACCAATCCCTAATAAAGTTTCACGCCAGCATCCATGCAAAAAGGTCGGGTGACGCTACAAAGAATCGCTGCCTGATCATTGTTACAATCATCTACAAGAAGCTAGCTTAACTTGCACGCCTCACCTAGCTATCACCTAGCTAATCATATACCACCATGAAACCGTTGTCTAAATTAGATTTTAAAAAAAGGTTTGGCGTGCGATCGACAAATTACATGCGCGTGGCTTGGCTTTGTTTCGTCGTCAATGGTCGTTCATACAAGTCGTTTGGCAGGTGGACACAAAGCCTGACGTTACATGCCTCAACGAGTCAACACAGACCTTTCTAAATTCTACATGTAACATCAAGCATGTTGAGATATATGATCGACCATGGTGCAGTCATGGAAAGTTGGAAGGAAATCGGCGGTTTCCTGTTTGGAACGTCGTGATTTGCTCGTTGAGGAGAAGGTCGGCGAATGAAGCAATGCACACACTACACCTGCCACTTTCGTCAATTAGCTAATGCTTTCCGTCGTACTCCTGGCCATGCTTATGCGCAAATGCCAAACCCAGTCATAATGAACCCTTTGATCCAAATAATGGGCCCCTAATTTTGTACAAGTAATTATATGTAGACAGATTCTGGCCAGGCGTGCTATGATCGTCGGTAATAAGTACTTCCTCTGTGTTAAATTGTAGTTGGTTTGATTTTTTTTGTCCTTAAGTTTTACCACTCATCTTATTTAAAAAAAATTATGTAAATATAGTTAAATTTAAGTCATTCTCAAAGAACTTTTATTAGTGAAGCATGCCACAACAAAAGAGATTTGCATAAATTTTTAAATAAGATGACTGGTCAAATTTAGGGATAAAAAAGTCAAACGAACTATAATTTATAATGGAATAGCCAAACAGAACACAATTTTGTTCTTAAAACAAATCTGTAACTATATTTTTCTTGTGAGGATCTATAACAACATTAATTTGTAAATGAGTACAAACCTATTCCGTTGCTAAATTACTCTCTAAAATGCATCACTAAGATTTTATCATCCAGGCTACAGAATGTGATCTTAGAGCTGGTACACACTAATCAATATAGGTTTATCAAAGGAAGGACAATTCAAGACTGCCTTGCCTGGTCTTTCCAGTTCCTTCACCTCTGTCACAAGTTCAAAAAAGAGGTAGTCATTCTCAAACTAGATTTTGAAAAGGCTTTTGATAAACTAGAGCATCAAACCATTTGAAGTCAGGAGCCATAAGAAAATTCCCACAAAATGGATCAATTGGGTTTAAAACATCCTTAGCAGTGGAACTTTTTCTATACTACTTAATGGCATTTTAGGCGAGAGCTTTCACTGCAAGAGAGGAGTTAGATAGGGTGATCCTCTCTCTCTCTCTCTCTCTTGGTATTAGCTATTGATGTCCTCCAAACCATAGTAAATCAAGCCTGAAAAAATGGTACTCTTATACATCCCCTTAGTGACAACTTTGGAGGTGACTTTCCTATAGTCCAGTATGTTGATGATACCTTACTTATTTTACCAGAGGATGCAAGAACTCTCTTTAATCTCAAGTATCTTTTAAGACCATTCTCTGATTCCACAGGACTACGTGTAAACTTCAGTAAATCATCTTGTTCCCATCAACATGGATGACAATAGAGCCCAACATTTAGCCAAGTACTACTGGTACTATGCCTTTTACCTACCTGGGACTCCCCCTTGGTACCACAAAGCCTCAGGTGGATGATTTCACCCCCCTCATGAACAGAATAGAGAGAAGATTGAATGGCATTAGCAAATTCCTCTCCTACAATGTTAGATTATTGTTAGTGAATTTAGCTTTCTCCTCCCTTCCCTCCTATATGTGCAGTCTTAAAATTTCACTTCAGTTTGTGAAACAAATTGACATCTATAGAAAGAACTGCCTATGGAACAAGGGTGATATAAATAGGAGAGGGAAATTCCTAGTGGCTTGGGAAGTGACTTGTCTTCCCAAGGTTCAAGGAGCTCCTAGAATTATTGACATTTAGAATCAAAATGATGCCCTACTGATGAAATTCCTTGACAAATTCTATGCAAAACAGGAGATTTCATGGGTCACCCAACATGGTCCAAATTCTATAGCAATAACAATACCCTACCTCAGCCTAGAAGTCTTGTTGGCTCCTTCTGGTGGAAGGATATTCTAAAGAAGTTTCAATCATATAAAAATTTTAGCTCTTGTTCCCCAAGCATAGGTGACTCGGTGCAATTCTGGTATGATAACTGGTGTGGCCACTCTTTGGACAACATGTACCCCCAGCTCTTCTCTTTCTGCAGAAAACCCAAGTGCTCACTTAAGTTTTTCCTAGAGAAAGATGCTGAGACCATCTTTGGCTTGCCTCTATCCCAGATTGCTGCAACTCAATTGCATGACATATAGGCCCTGATTGATGAGCACACCTGGGATGACACAATATCAGATACATGGTCCTACAACTGGGGGTCGACAAAATACAATAGTAAAAAGGCCTACAAATGCATAACTAGGGACATTGCTGCATCACCTATATTCAAATGGCTCTGGCGTGCATAGAACCTTGGAACTCACAAATTCTTCTTTTGGCCGTTGCTGAGAGACAAGTTGAACACAAGAAACTTGCTAAGGGGGAAGAGTATGGCCCAAAATGAAAACACCTATGATCAAAGTTGTAAGGAAACATGCTTTCACCTCTTCTTTCAATGCCCCTTTAGTAGGGATTGCTGGGCAATGATCCCTATTAACTTGAACCTAAACCTTCCTCCATTGGACATGATGATCCAAGCTTGATCTAACTTCAAAATGTTATTTTTAGAGAGACTGTTATGACAACATGTTGGGTGTTGTGGCCTACTAGGAATGGAATCATCTTCGACAATGCCCAAAGAAATCTGAATCTATGGAAAAGAGAGTTCCAAAAAGAACTTGGTTTGGTTTGCACCAAAGCCAAAGGAACCAAAAGCATCCAATTTACTATATGGTGGGATAATTACATTTGAGCAACTTTGGCTCCTTCCTTCTGCCAAAGGCCTGATGGCCCTGTAATTGTTTTCTTTCTTCTTGTTTGGGCCTGTTGGCCTTGTAATTGCTTTGTTTTTAATTTTCTTCCATGTACATAAACCATTCTTTTATTCAGTTGAAATAAAAATAGGTAGGGGCATTCCCCTACTGATTCGGTCAAAAAAGATCTATGACTACATTTGACACATCATGCAGGAAAGTACAACTGTGGTGTTCATATTATTGAGAAGTACATTTTTTTCATTTCATTGTCATAAAAGAACTCATTGCATTTAGAGAAAAAATATATATGCGATAGTGCGGCACTAGGTTTTAGTACGACACCAACCGGTGACCACCGCGCGCATGTCCATACTGGAATGGCAAATCCGACTATCAGCCCATGCATGTGAGGAGAGTGAGCCTTGAGCACTCAGCTAATTGTATGTAATGCATGTTGGGGCGAGAATGCCACACAGAGATTATCAGAGCAACATCACATGGAAAACCTTTGCTACAATGCTGCATACAGTAGAAATTTTGTTCCACCATTTATAAATGTATATCGTTTTAGACATACATACATGGTTTAATTGTTTATGAAGATGATAAAAGGGATAATTAACAATAGCCCTTGACTCCTACACGTTGCATACCCCTTCCTTGCACCACCCACTAGGCAGGGGGCTCACTGACGGCGGCTAGCCCCTCTAGTGAGGTTAGTGACAACACCATCAAACGTCGCCTCAACTACTTCATCAACGAAGTGACATGTAAGACGGACTCTCCTCTTATTCATGAGCCTCCAAAGTAGTCCCTTGTTAAGCCTCGGCTACTAAGCTGGAGCAGGAGGTTGGCGGCTCAGCCCCTTTCTCGAGTACCAGCTTGCAAGTGAGGAGAGGTGATGATCATGCAATGTATGGGCTTCATCGAGGGCCCACTGCCATATGGGCTTCACTATGGGGCGAAGAGACCAGAGGAGTATGACAAGCTATTCAGCAGTGACCTGATGAGGACTGATGCCGAAGCGATGGACCATCTCTTCCCGGCCGTTCAACAGCGAAGACAATGCTGCAAGATCACCTCCTAGGTCACGTCATGACGTTAGTTTTGGTTGTTTCTTTTGTTATATCGACCTAGAGATCTCCTACTAGAATGGACCAACTACGGTTGTGTTATCTTGACCTCTTTCGGCGCTTGTTTGAAGTGTGTTGTATATTTGTCAAACTCTTCTTCTTAATAAAAGGATATTTAAATCATTTGCGTATTTGAGAAAGAAAACAATAGCCCTCCCATTTATGTAGCTCCCTACCTACATGAGCGATATGCCAATCCGAACGCCCCCAAGCCGCCGCCACCTCCTCTCCCTCCCTTTCTCCATCTTGCCACCATTAGTGTGAGCCATTGAGAGCCCACACATTGAGCTAGGAAGCCAGTGATGAGGCCATTGCTCAAGTCTTGGTTGAAAAACTCTCAGATCTAGCACGAGCAATGGTGGTGTCCGGTGTTGGCTACGTAGTGAGGCACTATGGTACGCATGCGATGAGGCATGAGCATACAGTGGAGCAACGATGGTGCAAGATGGGGTCACTGGTCGTGTGCTAGAGTGGCGACGATGATGCATGATGGTGCTCACACTCAGCTATGGAGTAGTGGGGTGAGGTGATGCAATTACATTGAGGGGCTGCAACAATGTGTGCACATCAGTGAAGCGGCATGGAGATGGGTGATTGGTCGCAATGGCTATGACAACCCCACTTATTGTAGTGGGTCGAGGTGGCAAATCCAATGTCGCAAAGGGTGGATCCGACATTCCCCTAGCCAGATCAGTAGATCTATGCAGGGCATGGTAGTGTGGAGGTTTCTACCCATGTCATTGTGTGGTGGCAGTGAACACTAGGGCACCGAGGCCGTATGGTGGCATGGCGTGACTATTAGCTGCTATAGCAGCTATGACAAGAAGTGGAGCGGAACACCATGATGAGGTGTGTGTGTCCTTCTATGCTTTTCCTGTTGCTTGTGGATCTATGGTTAGTCGGCTCGGACCTTGCCGATGGTGTCCATTTCTAGCGTGTGACATGTGTGTCACTATTCATCTCATTCTCTGCCACCTACATATGATGTGTATGTCAGTATATATAGGTCATCAACGCATGACCTTATTGTATGGGTGTAGGCTATTTTAGGCTAGCTAGGGTGTAAGCCTAGATGGGACGCTTATGTATGGCACTTTCTTTTTTTGGATCGGGGATATAGTCCGTCTTTCATTAAGAAAAGTGAATGTATGACTAGCTATGAGAGAATCCTTGTAGCACAAGTAACAAACCACTAAGAAATTGGTGAGTAACCTAGAATAACACTAACAAAAAATGATCAACAACAATACAAAGAGGGGGGAGGAAGAGGACCCAACACCATGGCCCTAACTGACTAGACCTGCATAAAAGAGCTCTAAACAAAGGCTACCTGCATAGAAAAAGAAGTTACGGTGGCAAATCAACCACCAAAGGAAAGACCAACGACAACTCCAACAACGACCAGGTACAGAAAATGAGGCAGGGCAGGCTAATGCAAAGAGCAACAACTTCAACTGAGGCAGGGCAGGCTAATGCAAAGAGAAAATGAATCACTAGTAGACCAAGTACAGAAAGGGCCGACTCCAGCGCAGTGCCTCAATGAAGCCTTCATGAAGGAGATGACATACGCAAATGCCAACTTCATTGGGAGGAGCACCAGGGAGGGAGTTTCGTCCCCAATCTTGCTCCAATAAACCCCAATAGGAACCGAGGGACAAACTAAGCAATGATGATGCCTCCAAGAAGGTGATGACGCAGCGCGCCACCTTCGTCGGCCCAAGGCAAAAGCCTGACGGGGTTTTCACCCTTGTCTGTCATCGATCCACCGAAGGGGGCTTGCATGCCCGGGCAGAGCAGCTAGGCCGCCCTGCCCGTCCATCGTAGAGAGCCGTAAAACACCGGCGGATGATGTCAAAAACTCTTCAAGCGCGCCGAAGCACTCGTTGCCTCCGAAGACCTTCCTCTCAACGTGCCCGATGATGACGAACGCGAGCATCTCGTAGAACTGCGGTTGGCCGCCATTGGAACGCACCGCAGCAAAGATGCCACCGTCAGAGCAGACCTCAATGCGTTGGGCCCTCTTTCAGATGCGTAGTAAGGTCATGAGCCATGCAAGTGCACAGAGCCCAGAGGCACACCCGTATCACCCACGCCATAGCGCAACCACTAAGCAGGTCGGGCCGCACGGCAGTGTAGAGTGAGGGACCGCCACTGCCGTCCTCGGCGAGCAAGTAGCCACGAGGGGGGGGGGGGGACGGGGCAGATCTGGACCCAGTGAGGGTGGATCCAGAGGCCCCACCAGCCAGCAGCCACCGGAGATGGCCAAGGGGGCACCAGAGAGGCCCAGCGCGTCACCGCACACATGGCGACCGCCAGGCCAGAAGCAGTCATGGCAAGGAAGGAGGCCGTCAACTACCAAGAGAGGCCAGATCTGTGGCCAAGGGAGGTGGATCTGCCTTACCATGGCCGGCCGGCCCGCCGGAGTAGGGTTGGGTGAGGAGGGGTAGAGGGGAGGGAGAGAGAGAGAGAGAGAGAGAGAGAGAGAGAGAGAGAGAGGAGAAGGTTTGCACCGGTTGCTGGTTGTGCGTGCCGTCGCCGCAAGCGGAGGGCGGCGGCGGCGGCTGGAGAGGAGGTGGGGGTGGGAGATAGGGGCGGCGCCGGCAAGTGCTCCCGAGTCGCCCGTTGGGGGCTTGGATGTCGCTTTCACCTGGAGGCATCTAACCCCATCCTTCCCTGCTAGTTTTCTATGGAGTGAAAACACGCCCGTTCATGACGACACCTTTGTTGTTGTGACCCTCTTGAAGATGTGCTTTGCAACCTTAGGAAATTCGAATTTTCTAGTTGCATCAATTTGTTGAGGAGCTTGGCAACCAAAAGTCCAAGACTCAGCAGCCTCACTTGGTTGTTGCAAAATGAACCTTGGTAGTAGTAGACTTCATGTGTATTGGCGTTTTGAATTTGGTGGCAGCCTGGTGCTTTGACGACTTGTCTCATGGATGTAGACATAAATGGATTTAGACATAACCGGTGTCTGTTTCCGACTTTCCGTGAAGTCCGAGCTGCTTGGTTTTTTCGCGAGCAGATATATACGCCTGTATTTTATTAAGAGGAATAGAATAGTCTTATGACCTACAACATACTTGGTAGAAGTGCAGGGGAGAGGCCCTCACCCTACCAGACCAAAACCTAGATACTGGATCCTAGCTAGCCTGTTTGAAGTCATGTTTGACGAGACCCTGTCTCATGGTTTTAAATATGGCTGAGGTTCTCTAAAATTTACTACAAAGGGATAAGATAGCCAAGTGGAGGACTAACACATACAGAACTCACGCAGATCACGCACCGCGTGCAAGATGCATGGTTTCGCCTATGGGCGCACCGATCGAACGCGTGAAGTGGGCAGGCACTACACTACGTCGTGAAACGGTGCACTAATAGATGCACCATACGAAAGGATTTTGACGTATAAAATACGAGAAAATCCCTGCCATTCGAGCCATCCCTGCTGATCTCGAGTCCTCGCTCGGTCGTCAGGACCGAGCTGAGGACCATCTATCAATCTGGTGACCACGTCCACGGTCCACCACAGGCCGGCCACCTTTACCCCCTTTCATCTCGTCCATCCACCCGGCCGGCCGGCCCGTTCGTCCTCGTCCAAAAGGCGGTGCTGCACGCCAAAAAGTTGGCAGACGATGATAAAGAACGTTACGTCCTCGGTCCTCCCCAGAGCCTGGGCCTTGATCTTCAGCTCTCAGCTCGATCGCCACTCACCACCTCAGCTCAGCTGAACTCCACTCCGGCACTCCGCATTCCTCTGGCTCGAGAAGCAAGCTACTCTGCCGAGCCCGAGACGGAGACCGGGACCGAGACCGCCGAGCGAGCGAGACTGCCAAGGAATGTCCGATCCGTCCGTTGTTAACGTGCACGCGATGCGCCGGTGCTGCCGCTGCCGCCGCGAGATCAGATCGATCGAGGGAGGCGCGCGCGCGACGAGGCCGGGCGCGCGGGCGGGAGCCCGAGCATCGTGCTCCGCCCTTGTGTGTGTGCGCTCTGTTCGCGCGCGTGCCCCGTCGTCCCCCCACACCGGGCCGCGCGCCGCGCGATGTGCCGTGCCGGCAGCAGCCGAAGTGCCGACTGCCGAAACCCCGCGCGCGCACGGCGCCACCACTCGGTGTCTCGCTATCTCGATCTCCATATGCTCTCGTACGTCGTTCGTTTTCGCCTGGGGCCGCGCGTCCATCTCCACCGGTTGTCCGCTTGCAATGCATGGTTGCTTGCGATCGCGCGCGCTGTACCGCCGGATTCGTGGATCACCCTCTGCCGCGCGGTTGCGCACTCGAGTTCCCATACAGCATGCCGACGACAGACGGGGGCGGCGCGCGGGTCTCCATCGCGGGAGCTGCAAAGGCAACAACGACTTGTGCTCTCTTACGTGTTGTTCTCTCTGCCGATCCGCCTACGCATAGTACTACGTACCAACAGACTCCCTACCCGCCAAGCATTCGTCCTCTACTGGCCGACACGACCAGTACACGAAATTTCAAAGGTGGAATTTCGTGCGATGGTTTCCGTGCAACCATCATATACCGTTTTCTTTCTGTTCATATATATATATATATATATATAATTTGTCCTGCGTCGTATGTTTGTCACAAACACATATATAGCAGCACCACAAAGTCCAAAGCTTTGCCGAAACGTGCACGATCCGATGTTATGTTGCACACAGGCACGCTTTGCTCCTTTTTTTTTTTCCCTGGTTTGGTTTAAACGTCAAGTAACCGAGTACATCCATGCATCGGTCTCCGGAGCAAGCGTGACTTGTACGACTTTGTTGAAACCAAAGACCAAACCACTCGGGCTCCGATCCTACGGACGGTGATCGATACGCATGCCGGCCTCCTGGTCCTGGCTGCCACCTCCATCATCTCTCAGTTCTCCCTCTCTGCCTTTCGGCTGACCTTGGGATAGAGATTGGTTTGTCCGTTGCAGGAGAAGCTAGTGCTCGTTTCTCTTTGCGTCGGGCCCATCTAGCTACACGTATGTTTTGACGTTGGGAAAGTTACAGTAGTACTATAGATGATCCACTGACTGACAATCTACATTCTATAGGTATATGCTGGTCCCTGCTTATCCCTGACTTGCTGTTCCAGGTATGACGACGAAACGGAAAAATGGAAGACGATCACAACTGCACAAGCTGCTAGGGAAAAAAGTTTTCTGTCCGATCCTGGGACATCTAGCCGTCTCTGCTTGGTTTGCCCAAGAAAAAAAAAAGAACATTTTGAAATGTTTTTCTTTATGTCTTTGCAATTTGCAAGTTTGACACGACAGGTTCGGAAACAACCCTTTCGCATAAAAAAGAAGTGAGGGGAAGGCGGTGTTGTATGGTTTCGACGCCTGACACCGAGTAGTTTAAATCCATTCTCTTCTCACACAGACCTCGAGATGATCAATCCTGATGACATTTCATTTCTCGATATTGATCACTTGCGTTCGGTAGAGTATATCACAATTCACATATGGAACGAGTGAAGAGATAGAATGACTGAACCATCAAGTAACTCGGCAAAAGATATCTTAATTTTAGTGTTATTACTAATTAAAGGCCTCCAACGAAGTCTTTGCATTACTCCAAAGCATGGACAAAAACACAAATTATAAAATTTCTTAAATAATCAAAAACATTTATCTTTTAATTTGGCAAGCATATAAAGTAACCCCCCTCAAAGTTTGACTTAAATTACTCACCTCTACTATTGCGAAAGATAATTTAAATAACTCTCTACGTTTAAATTACCAGCCTCTATCATTATTAAATATATTGCAAAATAACACCCTGAATTTACATTTGAATAATACATATCTACAAGTATGAGATATTATAACACCCTGTATTTTGTATCATTATAAAATTCATAAAAAATTTAAACTTTTTAAAACTTTCCAACAAATTAAAATTGATTAGTTTATTTTCTGCAAACCAACCTTTTACAAATAAAATATTTTCTAGGAAACCTTGCAATAAAGTTCATAATATAGAAAATAGTTTACAAGCTCAAAATGTATGAATGCCTCTTTGCCTTGTTTGTTGTATGAATGTCTATTTGCCTTGTTTGCTTGCTGATTGCTATAGAATTTATTTTGGCATCAAATAAATCCCCTTGACCTTACTCTTAACTAGTTCCTTGAATAACATTCCTTGACCTCTTCGCCGTTTTACCAACTCTCCACAATCCAAATTTTCCCTGTAAACACATATATATGACATATCTTTTCTCTTTGAATTCCATATCATGTATACGTGCGTAAGTTACAGGCATACCCGTATACATATATATATACATCATGCATCGTCACTTTGCCTATCTAGTAGTTACGAAAGAATCATGCATATCCACACACATATATATATACACACGCACATGTACATTGCATTTCGGAGAATACAAACTCGTCTTCGTGTACACAGGCCGTAGCCCATTAGCCACGACCAGCAGCCCACGTCCGGCAGCAATACTGCCCTACGGCTTCGCGTCGACTCCGCGTATGCCGCCGAGAACACGAGCGTCCGAGATATTTCTGCAAACCGCCTTACTTCAGTGTCGTCTTACTGCTGGCACCAGCTCACCATCCCGTGTGTCCTCCACGACAGCAGCAAACGTGTGTCGTTCTTCTACCAGAGACTGCTAGCGCACTCGTACGCGTTTGGAGGAAGGAGCTCCACTGCCTGCCTTGTAGCTCCGCCAGGGATGTCGGCAAGAATCTCCTCGGCCCGAGAAATATCCTCCGCCCTCCACCGCCTTACTATGAGCTCACGCCGGCTATAAAAACCGGCCACCACCACCGCGAAGCACCCCAGCGAGCTCGAGCTCGGAGCAGTCAGTGCCAAGGTCTGCGTAGAGGACAAGTACCTCTACCTCCGCCGTACTGCCATCGTACTGACGAGCTCTCATCACAGCTTTGGCCAGAGCCGGGTACCGCCACGGGTTGCCTCAAAGCTCACAGCGTCGAGGATGTTGCGAACCACGCCGACGGCGACTCGATTTGCCGAAGCCGCCGGCATGCCGCCGCGGTCATCACGAACGCGCCATCGACGCCGTGGTCTACAAGAACGCTGTCGGACCTGTTGCCGTACTCGGTCGTGACACCGCCTCGGAGTCGAGCGCTGCACTACGTCGCCGGAGCCTTGACGGCCTCGGAGCCTGGAGCCGTGGTCGGCACCGTCGCCGCCCAGCTGCCAAAGGCCGCTACGCTGGAGCCATGGTCGGCATTGTCGCCGCCCAGCCGCTGGGCCACGTTCATCTGCTACCCGCACCACTGAGGCCGAGAACGAGCAGAGCCGAGGCCGACGCGCCGTGAACGCTCGTTGCCGCCGCTAGCACATCGTTGCACTCGGCCATTGCCATGGTGTGCTCTCCCTCGTGCTGCTCTGCTCTCCCATCGCCACCTCTTTCCCTGCTCAGCGCCACTAGGGCCTAATCCTCTCTGCCTCCTCCACCTTTCACTCTCGAGCAGACGTGGCATGGAATGGGGACAAGGATGGACCGACGCAGCCAGGCACAACTGGTCCAATGCCATCCTTGCAACGAGAACGAGGACACCACCTCACCAAGCTTGACCCACATGGCAGCACCACATTGCCCTTCTCATTTTTCTAGGTACATCAGGTGCGCGTGAACTGGAGAGGCAAAGCCACTTGTCTACCGATCGGTTCCTCAGTGCACAGATACTGTGCCAGTCGGTCCACACTGCAGACTGAACCCATGAGTCAGCCAAGGCTAAAATGCGGGATGCACCGGGAGGAGTGTACATGAAACACTAGAGATCCATTTTCCCAGTATAGAAAAATTCCCAGAAAATTTCTAAATGAACTAGGTACACTCCTGATCCTACCCATGTATTCCACCTCTATTGCATTTATCCTTTTTCCACAAGAATTCTCCAAAGGATATCCCACATATATAATAAGTATATTCAATCTTTGGAAATTCATATCTCTTGCATGCTAGCTCCAGATAATTCCATCTCACTTCCTAAAATTCATATAAAGCCATTCTCTAAATATTCATGCAATTGTTCACATTATTTGGTGCCATTTAAATTCTAATTTTGTTTTGCATGGCTTTTCTTTTATAGAATAACTAGTGACGCATAGAAAAGGTCCTTTCATCGGGATTGGTGGTTAACCCCTGATATTTGTGTATGTGCATATACCATGCATGTAACCGAATATTTCCGCACGCACTCACTTAAAATGAGTAGATACTAGATTAATATCTGTTCACATACATGGTTAGGCCCTATGTATAAATATATATAGGGTTATTCACCGATGTATGGCTATATTTTTTTCTGGCACTATATATTCGGGTATGAGTGCACACTATCACGTACATGAGTACCCGGATATAATAATTACAAGTGCACTCTCATAGGCGACATGCATAGGTAAATCTTGCATGTATCTAATTATATATATGCAAAATCGTACTTATGCATGGCTAACCATCACACCCATGATTGTTCTAACACGAGGCACATACATATGCATGTATGTGTGTATCGCTAACCTGAAGGAACCATCCCATTAGATGGACTCCCTTCAACTATGTCATACTTTAGGTTGACATAGTAATGATGACCTTAGATGATAATCACCGATCACATGTTAGGACCAAACCCATTAGGAATGATCGTTCGCCTATGTTTGCTCTTACGTGTTTTGTATGCTATTTTCTTGTTTGTGCCTTCTTGTTGGTCGACGCTAGGCAAGCGTAGGATAAAAGACGTGAAGGACCCGAAGGACCACAGAAGCACTGCTACACAAGGAAGAAGGAGCCAGAAGCATCAGAATCAGAACCTCGGATGTGCTCGTCATCAAATAAAGGCAAGTCCTAATTCCCACCTTACTCCCTACATTATCATTCCTTTAATTACACCCCCCTGCTACCTCTACATTTGCTAGCCTCCACCATAAACCCACCATACCCTAGTAATTACCAATCTTAATATATATATACACCTTATTTTCACATTTATGAATTAATATTAAACTATGATGAATTGCTTATAATAATACGTTTTACGAGAATGTATTGGTTACCATGATGAGATATGAGAATTATAAATTTGACGATAATAACTATGAAACTTAAATTGGTAAAATTAGACTTAACCCGACAGGGGCGAGTGGGGTAATTCATGTGGTATGAGTTACCTTGGAAGGATAGCCTGTGTGGGATCCTGTGGGAGATACTCGTCTCGGTCACATAACGACTAGTTCATTTGCCATCCCGCCTAGCCAGAATTTTCGTACAGCCACATGTCTATATGGGTAGACTTGATCTCACACCCTGTTAGATAGAAGTATAATTTTCACTAGGAGGCCGGAGTGGCAACGAGCTAACAGGAGAAGACACGGCTGCTATGTGATCTAACGTGGTCTGATCGGCATGGTTGCTATGTGGTCTTCCATGTAAAATTTATTGTTGTGCCGTGTGCGAGCACCCTTTTTATTTAATTTGGATGCTATGTGATCATCCACCGGATGTTGTGTGATCATCCAACCACTCGATAATCTAGGACGCTGTGTGATCATCTTGATGCTTGCGGGTTCCGATCCCTGAGTAGTCCGTGGTGGAATTATATGGAAATCTAAGGTAGCGCCCTCTCGGGTACGAGGTATCGTTAGGCTTGTCGAGCCTGTGGCCTAGGTTTCGACTACGCCTATCATGTGGGGAAATTTATATACCTCTGCAGAGTTTACTAATCCTATTCGAATAGCCACTTCCTTGGTAATGGGAAACCGCTGGAATGTGGTCACAAATGCTTAGGCTTCGACAACTATGATGATCTGGTAAGATTATTCTGTGTTAAGGTAACCTATAATTAACTCGGAAACTGGTGAGGATGATGATACCCTACCAGCGCCCAACCTATAATTATAACTACTTCACCATATTACCTTTACCTCCACCTTTATCACTAACCACCTCCACATATAGCCTTTCCACCTTTCACCACCCAAAGTTAGGGCTTGCTGAGTACTTTAAGTACTCAACCCCCTCTATTCTATGTTTTTAGGAGTGAAGCTACAAATGAGCACACGAGGATGAAGCCACGGAAGAATACGCAAGGATAAGACAACTAGAGCATACCTGATGATGGAACCGTGCAGCTACATGAAGGAGTTACTCGAGGACTACCACGACTAAGACACGGAAATACGCTTAAGGCTAGGGTTGCGTCCGCACTCTAAGTTGCCTGTAGGAATGGAACCACGACATCATAGGACCTTTGTAGTAGAAACTCTGATGTATGTTGTAAGGCCAACAACCTAAGCCATGTAATAAAGACATATGAACCTTGTAATATGTTTTTCCTCTAGATTAATAAAAGTATAAGTTTTGATATCAATCTTGTCTCAATTGTGCGTATCACCTACTGATTCCGGGAGTGATATATGATGCAGAGTGGACCCTAAAAATTAGGGGCCGAAAGATATATTACAAAGTAAACCTTAAATTAATCAAATATACCTCTGTGGAGCATAATATAAAAACATTCCTCGAATTCTTATCGAAATTATACACCTCAATCCTTAAGATCCCATAGGTTTATGTCTAAGTAAAACTATTTATTGTTATAAAAATAAACGAATTACCAAAAGCATGCTTTTTATGTTTCTATATTACATACTTATATGGTCACCAAATTAAAAATAAGTACAAACCGTATGTGCCACATTAGGATGTTAATACTAGACGTCAAAAAAATGTGATACGTTACTTTAGATGATTTATACAAACATTATGTTATAAAATTGTTGGCGAAACTTAACTTTAAGCACTTTATGTTTTTTATATAACAATAATACTACACACAAAATTCTTGTATATGACCAATTCCACAATTCAAGTGGCATATGGTGCAGGTTGAAACAGCTATACATGCTACCATTGTAACTAATATAAAAGTGTATTCTAGGACACAAACTCTAAATTTCCAATCAAATAAAAACAAAAAATTGGATAAAATATATAGTAGAAGGCCGGAAAAACCCAATTTCGACCGATAGGACACATCTATGATAGTTTTCGTATCATACCGTATGCTCATACCTGGGCATCTTCCTCAAATTGAAGTGTGAGATGAGGGATTTACCCAGTAAACAAAACAAGATATTATACCTAGACTAGAAACGAGAGATGCCATGCGGGGCCTGGGCTACTTAACTTGTGGACATAGATTTATGATGTCACATCAAAAGTTTACAACAAGAGTGGATATAACTTAAGTACGTTTAGATTTCAACACACATATTATTTTTACTAATTGGAGGACCTCAATGGAGTCACCTCATTAATCCTCAGACGAATAATAGTCGTTGTATAAAGCCTAGAAACTTATATCATATTCAATGGTCATTAATTCGCTGATTGTCAATCCCTTATATAATCATAGAGCATAATAGTCATCAAATATATTTCATTTTCTAGTAAAACTTGCCCTTTTTTCATCATGAAGAATCATAAATAACTTCATAAATCTACATATAAACTACCAACCTCAACCATGATGAAAGATAATTTAAAGTAGAACCTTTAACTTGTTTTCAAATTACCAGCCTATGGTATCTATTATGAGATATATATGTTGACACTCAAAATGTCCAGGAGTAATATTGACATCATGATCAAGTCATAATGGTCCTGAGCATGGTCGAGGTCAAGTAGCGTTGCAAACGGAGCAATAAATCACGCGAAGAAGACGTCGAGCCACAAGCGAGTCTGCCTTAGCCGACTAGTAAGCCGGCTAGGCCGGGTCCCCTCTAAGAGTCGGCTTAGTCGGGTCTCAAACTGGCTAAGCCGGCTTGGTTATGTAGGCAGCGGGCAGCTGCCGGCCCCCGCAAAAATCGGCTAAGCCGGTTTTGCCTGGACTCCGAACCAATTTGATTCTAAATTATGTTTTGGCAAATTTTGGTCATGGAAAACTTGGAGATTGTGACCTGGAGTTATTTCCTACTGGGATAAGACCACCCCTCTATATATTCGAGAGGATCATGACCGATTGATCCCATCCTATCAATCATCAATCAAAACCAATCTATCTCCTTCCTTTACTCTATTTTTTAGCCACATGTTGTTCAGCTTGATCCAGACGACCAAGGATGGCGCTTTATGCTTGTCGGCCGACCTAGGGCGACCCGGTGACGTCCTTGCCCTGACAGGGTCCCTCCTAGGCGTGAGATTCGGCGGTTCCTTTGCTAGTTTGCTCGTAAATTAGCCGGTTCTTCGTTCCGCTAGCACGGTTGTTATGATTTGGTGGTTTACTTGTAAATCTCTCCGTGTCTCACCACGCAAGAGTGCTTACCTCGCTGCATTCTTCCGCTCTTGGCGGCCCGGGCATCCAAAGTCCTCATGATATGTTGGTCCAGACCACATTCAGCGTCAACAATATATAAATAAATAAACCCAATTGATTTGTAAGCTGACCTGACATGTGCAAATTAAATGGCAAGCAAAGTGTCGTGCCAGTTATGGTCCTGTTAAGATCACCTGATCAGCGGTACGTGGCTGACTACAGTCATTGTGATCCATCGGCTCAGCCCAAGGACAGTAGCCACTATCGCAGTGCAATCCATCTGTAACGCTCCTGGTGCTAGCTTGCAGAGAGGATCAGAAACCTAGATGGCTAGATACATATATACATCAAGATTAATTGGGCAAGCCAGCATTGTTAAGTATCTCAGAGAAATCGAAATGATGTTTGATTAGCTATCCTCATTACGTACACGTATACGTATGTACAGACAATCATGAGATTTTTCCGAGAAATCACATCAGAGTATATATGTGTGACAGGACGACACTAATAATCAATGGAATACAGTATGTAGCCTGTTCTTAGCATGGCATGATCTGTGCACACAGCGATGTATGTGTATACAAAGTTCTCGCTCCGATCCCTTTGCATATATTATAATTTTCTCCATTTTAAATTATAAGTTTTTCTCTAAAATATGTGGTTTTTTATGCATGTTGTCTAGATACATAGTAAAAACAATATATTTAGAAAAACAAGACCTATAAGAAAGTATATATTGGATGGCTAAAATGATACTGTGTCGACTAGCAATGTCCTCTTAAAAAATCCACATATATGTATGAGACATTTAATATTTCTTATTAAGGCATTGATTGGATACTTGTATCTATCTCTCAACCCACAAGTGTTGAGGTGTAAATTAGTTAGCTCCACCTTAATACACTCTAACTCATGTCGATCGAGGTGAATGAGTATCAAAAAAGGTCTAACGGATTTCTCCTTGTTCACTTGAATTATGCCTTGCTTATCAATCATGGTACAAGTTTTTTCTCTCACAACAAAACAGCATCAACCAACTTATCAACTGCATAAACCATCACCTATTTAATCAAAAATAGGTAAGAAAAAGGAATATAGGAGCTTCATGTAACACATGGACATTAATTCTTTTTTCATTCTTTACTCGTTTTCGTTCTCATGTGACGAGTGCTCGTATCTTTCAAACTTCCTTATTCTCTTCAATGAATGGAACAGTGTTATTGTCCTTTTTTTGAAGAAACAAATAAAGTTAGGTTGAGAGGCTGCTCATTTGCATTTGCGATGTTAATGCATCCACGTGTACTACATATTTCCATGGCTCCGATTGAGACACTGTGCAAACAGTTCAATTATGAGAAGCACGGCGCATATAATATAAACCTTAAATCGATAATTAAAGCATACAAATTAAGTGTCTACTACTGCATACCCTAGCTGCTATATACTCGTACCAGTGTTGAGCTAGCTATACCCTGTATTGTCAATACAGTGCCAGCAGCAGATGTATGTATATATATGTGCCATATTAATTGGGTAGGAAATAATACTGTATACGTACTGTTCTATGTATCTGGATCATGTATATCTGAAAAGTTCACGATGAGGTTTTATTGTATAATAAACAATTCCTGTTTTATTTATTTTTCTCTATATATAAATAGGGGAGAAATTCCTCATGGCAATGAAATTGTAGCATTTTTTTTGCAATCAGAGATATAACCTGTTTTTCATTAAGCGGAGCATTATTTAATCTAACATAAACTTCTGTACATTTAGGTCACCTCCAGAAATGTAGCGAATGATATGATTTTCCATGTCACTGAATTTGTGTGAAATTACATGTTTATCATCAGTTATATACCAGTCATTGTTCAGGTGTGAAATTACTGTCGTACTCCAACAAACATTAATACTCGAGGTACATAGCTACCAAAACATCATCGAGACATCCATATCCTCCGCCATACAAATGTCTACATTGTTACTGCTAACTCGATCCGCTAGCTGCCATACAAGAGCCATCCTCGAAACCCTTTGTTAAACAAAGATCAATGCTACTACTCCAGCTCAGGTTGCACTATGTCACTCAGTCTACGTGCAGCTATGCCTCCAAACCATTGCACCACCGCACAGCACTAATATCGAAGTTCAGGTGCTAGCTAGCTAAAGTGCTGCAATGATCACCCCTGCATCTTTGCACCTCCATCAGCCATATGACCATGAGAATGGTGATCAGGGCATCATCCATCTCCCCAAATCCCCAATGGCATTATATCTTCTTCGAGGTTGAAAAGGGGAAAACGAATATTCCGTGTATATAAGTGACCGTGGAGTCTATTATAAAAGTCTCGTATGTCACACTTAGAAACTTTAAACAAATTTAAAACTTTACATATCAATAGTGCATTACTAGATGAGCATTATCCTAAAATTTAAGATTCAAATATTTTTTGTAAAAATTTATATAAAAAAATTCAGCCACTAGAGGACAAAATTTCATCATGGGTAAAATTTGTTGTTTTCATATAAATTTTTACAGAAGTTGTTTGAATCTTAAATTTTTAGACAATGCCCATCTAGTGATGCACTATTGGTGTGTGAAGTTTTAATTTTTTTAAAGCTTCTAAGTACGACATGCGAGACTTTTAAAATAGACCCCACTGTCGCTTATAGTCACGTCGATGCTTTTCTCGTGAGTGCAGTGATCACAACGTGGATAGACGTGCTTTGAAATGGGTGTAGTCATATTATTATTTTTTTATATAAATACCAGTATAAATCAATCTAACTAAAAACACGAAGAGATATATAATATTTTTTTTAGCGGAAGAGATATATGGTGTTAGTTACATATACGTATTGCAACCCTCAACTATTTCATGGCTAACTGGATCGACTGTATACCTTTATCTACAAAAGGTTACACACGGAACTTGCATTGATCGAGAGGTTACATGCAAGCAGCCAGCAAAGGCTCATGCAGCATCACAGATCACGTGTACAGCAACACACACCACACAAACACATTGCCGTTCCAAAATGTACACGGAGTATCGCAGGGCTGGACATCAAAATCGTTCGCCATCGGACAGCCCTGATCACCAAGAGCTCGTACAAATAGTAAGCTGTCGCCAGTAGGCCATAGACAACTAGACACAGGTGCTAAAAAGGACGGCAATCAGACGCGTTCATCTTCCTCATAGGACAAGGGGCAGTCCCCGAATAGCTCACGATATCCCAAAAATCTGTTATGTAAGATAACGATGTTTTTCATTTGCTCCGGCAGTCTAAATAACTCTCCTTTTTTTTTGTTGCTATCTATATTTCCTCTATCTCCCATTAGATAAACAGAAATTGCATCTTCTTACCAATAGCAGGGACTCAACCCAACTATGATTTTTCAACTATATTTTCCTCCACAAGCTTGTAGGCCCCACTTTTTATATGGTTGTTGGGAGAGATTTGGGTCAAGGCCAACACCTCTAATGTTCACACAAACAAAATGTATTTGCTGCAACTATAAAGAGGAGAAATCTTTAGTTGCAACGGTTATCAAATGCCACTAAGTGTAAGTATCATTTGGATATGCATTACGTTTAGTGATGTGGTGAGCTGCAAGAGAAAAATCCTTTTAAAATTGTTTGCGAAATGCTAACTCACGTGTACAATAAGTTATTGTAACACCGAGAGGATCTAATCGGCCTAGAGGGGGGTGAATAGGCGATTATTAAAAATCTAAAACTTAAAGCTCAAATACGGAAGTTAAATACTACCAGTAGTAGGACCGGAAGTAGGACCGGTACTACCGGTAGTTGAAAACCAGTACTACCGATGTAAACTTCTGGTATTACCAGTGCCCTACGAAACTACGAAATCGAAATAAAAATCTGAGTAAATTGAGTTGTAATTTCAGATCCAATTATTACCACCCCTTTGTTGATGTTGCTGATGAAGATGTTGAACTTCTTAGATCTTTTCATCGCACCAAATTGTAGATCGAGTCCTCCAACCTAAGAATTTGGAGATAGGGATGAAGAACACGAAGAATATAAGAACAATGGTAGTCGATGCTACCACCACAGCAGGACACACGATTTTTACTGAGGTTCGGCAATCTCCACAAAGGAGTTCCTACGTCCTCGTTGTTGAGGTGACCATGATGGTCTGACCAAGAAGGTCTCCTCCCTCAAGCAAAACCTTGAGATATCCACTAAGAATCAAGGGTAATACAAACACTTCAGGGCGCCCTCACAAATGAATCAACGTGGGCAGCCACGAAGAACACCTAGCCGGCTAGGGTTCCAAGAACCCAAGAGTAACAAACACAAATCAAGCCAGCAAGATGAGAAATCCAAGTGCTCAAGTCGTAGATCAAAGTTTCCGCTCTCTAATCTCACGTCCCTAGCTCAAATCCTTGAGGGGATGAAGTTTTGAGATCAAGGGGGGAGAGAGAGCAGCTGAGCAGAAGCTTGGGAGCTGTTTATCTCGGGTGTGAATGAATGGAATGAGCAAGCGAGAGAGAAAAGAGAGAGGTGAGGGATATATATATTGCTTGTTCAGAACAACTACCGGTACTACCGATGGAAGCCACCGGTACTACCGGTACCTCACCAAATATGACCGTTGGGGCGTGTCAGAATGTGCAGAGTATGACAGACCAATACTACCAGTCCATGGACCGTACTACTTGTAGTACAAGGGTGAGCAACTATACACATTCGACAGGGCCAGAAAAATATCCCGTGCTACTACCGGACTATAATTCAAATAAATTCGGTACTACCGGTCCTAACCGGTACTACCAGTCTACTTTCGGTGTACTTCCGGTAGTTCAATAACTACAACCTCGAGCGTTCAACTTTGTTAGAAAAATAGGACGGTACTCCCGGTCTATAAATCATTTTAATCTGATACTACCGATGACCACCGGTACTACAGGTCCTACGACCGGTACTACCGGTAGTACAACAATAGCAACCTCAAGCTTTTGACTTGGCCCAAAATAATGGGCCGGTACTACCAGTCTATAAATCAATTTTATCCGATACTACCGGTAGGCCAGGTTGGGTGAAGAAGAGGTCTTTTTCTAAGTGCAGTGAGTGCAACGGTGTCTCTCCAAACGCTCTAAAGATCGACATGAGAACTTTTAGACCTCGAATTACCAACCTAATTTGTATCTCTCTTGATAGTACGACATTTCCTATAACTCAAGCAAAGATAAAATCTGAGGACTCTCTTGAGTAGAAATATCGTCCATCCATATAAAATTTAGAGTGCTTGTACCACCAAATATTGTCAATCAAAATCTTTCAATGGACTAACACATGTGTATTCACTTAGATAAACTTGTGAGTCCCTAAATTGATTGTCATTAATTATCCAAAACCCACATCGAGGGCAAATGCACTTATAAACTACCCCTTTTTGGTAATTGATGACAACCAACTTAGGCTTACAAAAATTGAAAGAATTGAAGCTCTTGAATTCTAATATTTAAGCTTAGCTCCCCCCAATGTATGCATAAGATTTAGAATTTCAAATCTTCATCATAATCAAGAGTGCATACATCAATAGCAAGCTCCCCCTAAATTTTGCAATCCGTGGGTGCCTAAAAAGGTGTGTGTGACAAGAGTAAACCGTGATGCTTATGATAAGATATATCACATAGAAATAAGCAAAAAGAACATGAATGGTTATGAAAGAAAGAATAAGACTTAAAACAGCATAGCCATTCTAAAATAACAATCATCAGCATAAAACCAGGTATAGGCCATCACAACATGATATATCAGATAAGCATAAGTGTTTAGCCTACAAGCATCCATCACACACATAGTTCAAAATTCACCACATAGTTCACCACGGAGGAAGAGTTATACATAACCGAAATAATAGCTACCCTATTACATCATGATAAGCCTAACACTCCCTCCTTGGCATCAAATGCCAAAAAGGGTAGGCAACGATAGAGAGCAAGGGTAGAAAACTACTAGAACTCCTCATAGTCATCATCACTGTCATTGGGGTCAATATACCTACTCTTGCCATAAAGATCTGTAGAAGAAGACGGTCCACTGGTAGAGGTGTGAGTAATATAATCAGCCCCACCAAAAAGAGATCCAAAAGCATTAGTGTCCTCAAGAGTATAAGCAGAAGAATCGGCTGCTGGAAATCCTACTGCTGCTGAGATGACTGCCCAAAGCCCTGCTGCTCCTGAGGTGGCTGCTCAAATTGCTCATCATCCTTCTCCTCAAAGGCATACTGAAAGGGATGAAGGGGAGAGGATGGGGTAAGTCCAACTTGCTCCTCAATGCGATGAAGCATGCCATCTTGCTTCTTCTGAGTATAGCACATGTAGGAGATGAACCTCTTCAGCAACTTGAAAGGGCCACGACCATGACCATGACCATGGCCATAACCATCACCACGGCCTGCAAAAGCGCCAGCTGAAGGGTCCATAGGAGGAACATCCTCCCTCTCAACACCGGCATCCCCTACTTCATCTGTTGGTGCACTAGCAGAGGTGGAAGCAGCTGACTTTGCGGACTTCTTCATGTGAGGACACAAGTTCTGAATGCCCGAAAGAGAATGTTGTGTATCAGGAGGAAAGGAGCAACACGTAACCTGCTCGATCATATGCATGCGGTATGGAGCATAAGGAAGCATCCTATGGGGATCAATAACTGCCTCTCTAGTCTTGACCCACATAAACTGAGAAATGCTGAAGCGCTTACCAAGACCAAAGCAAACCAGGATGGAAGGAGCATAGCTTTGGATATGAGTGGAGTCACCACTTTTGGGATCAAGAGTGTTCCTCAGCAAATTGTTTAGAACGTAAAACAACGGTTTGAGGTGAGTATTGGTTCCATCAGCATAATTATCCTTAAGGTACAACTTTGCTTCAATGAAATCATCCCTTCCAACATTTTCAGCATAAAAGGACCAAAGACTAGGTGCATCACGATCCTCATGATGAAAGCCTAAAAGATGGGAGAACTGCACACAGTCACATCTGTAGTGATAATTTTGTGTCATCCAATGCAAGACTTTGTGTTCCTCATCAAAGTATCCCAAAACTGATAAAGAATCTCCATGTTCCAGTCTTTCTGGAAGGTCATGAGCGGCAAAAGACGCCATGCTTCAAGCTTGGCCTTCAACTCAGCCATGTCAGGAGGCTTGTTTTTGGTAAGGGGCTCAAGGTTCAATGCCTTATGCTGAAAAATAGGACCATTGACTCCACTGTTGAGGCACATAGAAATATAGTAGTCATGGTGAAATAAGGACCAAAACCTCTCTTCAACTCCTAAATATCTGACCCACATGTATGGATTTTCTCTCCTTTTCTTTTCAGAGCAGCAATATTTGTTTTATAGTCAAACCACTACTGAGGGGTGACAGGAGTGCGAACCTTAGGATGATGCCCAGCGTAACGGGTAAGAGGTCATTTTGCAGTCACTGCACCAATGCGAGTAGGAGAGAGATATGCTTGTGATCCAATGCAAACCCTTCCACCTCCATTGGGTTATCTGGTTGAGCATCATGGACCATGTCCCGGTGGCGAGGAGGAGAGCCACCACGACCATGAGGAACTGGGACAACAGGCTCCTCAATCTCCTCACGACGGCCACCATGGGAGGACTCACCACGGCTTGTCCCACGCCGCCGAGCACGCTGACTAGCTACAGGGTCATCCTCTTCATCACCCAAACTCTAAGGACAAGCACTTCAAGAGGGATTGTGACGGCATTCTGACATGTTGCATGGGAAAAACAAGGGCAGGGAAGAGACTTAGACACACTTGTAAATGCTGCAAATGGATTGGAGTGTAGAATCCACACAAACCGAGCCAGCCAGGGTAGCGGTACTTCTGGTCTGCAAGGACCAGTAGTACCGGTAGCACACCCGTGTGGCACAATCCATAGGGAGCCACAAAACCAACCATAGAAATTGCAAACGAAGCATTGACAAAGCATGTATACGCCATAGGGAACAAGCACAAGCAGGGAATCAGCCTAGAACAAAGCACATTGGGAGATTGGGCCACAAACTCCATATACCTTGATGCTCAGGAAGAAGAGACCGATCTATGCGTGCAAGCCCTTCCAGTGCCCACCAACACCTCCAAGATGATCTCCAAGGCTTGGGGAAGCTCCCCCTTAAAGGGAATCGAAGATGGTCGGAGGGAGAGGGAGATCGACGGAGGGGAGCATCGGGCGGCGGCACCGCCACGAGCAGAAATGGGCGGGTCGAGTGGGGAAGAATGAAGAGGTAAGTTAAAAGATTAAAAATTTTAACCGGCAGCCCCTTTTATACCACGGTAACTTTGGCTTACCGGTAGTACCGGTCACAGGACCGGAAGTACCGGTGGACTGGTCAGGTCAACGTGGAAGTATGCGGAAATTTGAACTTCCGATAGTTTCGGGCCTCCAGCGGTAGTACCGGCGACTGATACTACTGGTGGTACCATTGTTACTACCGGTGGGTCAAAATTCTACAGGAAGCAATTCTAAAGAAGGTGAACCATATAGGAAACTTGAACCCTCTCAAACATGACCAGATTTCATCAAATCAATACAAAACTATGGTCAAGCTTGAGATGTTAAAAATAAGTTTTGAAATTTCACACAATGATTTTATAAAATATTTTATCCAATTCCAAGACAATCAAGGTGTGCAAGATGTCATTCCACATTACGAGAATCAACGATATTGAGCTCATGCCTCAAAGCACAAAATATTGACTCGTCTAGAGGCTTTGTGAAGATATCGGCTAACTGGTTTTCGGTTCTCATATGTTGAACTGCGATATCTCCTTTGGCTTGGTGGTCTCTAAGAAAATGATGACGGATGTCTATGTGCTTTGTACGGGAATGGTTTACTGGTTTATCGGCTAGCTTGATTGCACCCTCATTGTCACATAAGAGTCTAATCTTAGACAGATTGTAACCAAAGTCTCTCAAGGTTTGCTTCATCCAAAGTAGTTGGGCATAACAAGCGCCGGCCACCATATACTCGGCTTCAACGGTGGATAGGGCAATGGAGTTTTGTTTCCCTAGAACTCCAAGACACCAAAGACCTACCAAGAAATTGGCAAGTTCTGGCTGTACTCTTTCTCTCTACCTTGCAACCGACATAATCCGAATTGGAATAACCAAGTAGAGTGAAAGATGAGCCCTTAGGATACCATAAGCCAAGATTAGGTGTGAGCACCAAATACCAAAAAATTCTCTTAACGGCCATGAGATGACATTCTTTCAGATTAGATTAAAATCTTGCATACATGCACACACTAAGCATAATATCGGGCCAAGATACACAAACAAAAGCAATGATCCAATCATGGAGCGATATACCTTTTGATCAACCGCTTTACCATCTTGGTCAAGGTCAAGATGTCCCGTAGTTGGCATTGGTGTGTTGATGGGTTTGGCCTTGTCCATATCAAACTTCTTCAATATGTCATTGGTGTACTTAGTTTGGCAAATGAACATTCCTTCCATGAATTGCTTGATTTGAAAACCGAGGAAGAAGGTCAACTCTCCCATCATGGACATCTCGAACCTCTTGGTCATAGTCCTACTAAATTGTTCACAAAGCTCCTTATTAGTACCACCAAATATTATGTCATCAACATATATTTGGCAAATAAAGATATCACCATTAACTTTGCGAGTAAATAAAGTAGGGTCGTCTTTTCCTATCTTAAACCCTTGTTTGAGTAGGAAGTCCTTGAGACAATCATAACAAGCTCTAGGGGCTTGTTTAAGCCCATAGAGCGCTTTGTGAAGCTTGTAGACGTAGTCGGGATCATGTGGATCTTCAAAACCCGGTGGTTGTTCAACATACATCACTTCGGAGAGGGGGCCATTGAGGAATGAACTTTTCACGTCCATTTGAAACAACTTGAAATCATGGTGAGCAGCAAAGGTAAGTAATATACGAATAGATTCAAGCCTAGCTACCGGTGCATAAGTTTTCCCAAAATCCAAACCTTCAATTTGGGTGTAACCTTGTGCAACCAATCGTGCCTTGTTCCTTGTGACCGTGCCATACTCATCTTCTTTGTTGCAAAAGACCCATTTGGTACCTATCACATTTTGCTTGGGCTTTCCACCAAGGACCAGACTTCATTCCAGGTGAAGTTTCCCAACTCCTCTTGCATAGACATCACCCAATCCTCATCTTTCAAAGCTTCCTCCACCCTAAGAGGTAACATAGAAGAAACAAAAGAGTAATGCTCATAAAAAGCTGTTAAACAAAAATGAGTCATCACTCCTCTTCGTATGCTTCCTATCACATTATCATCGGGATGGCCCCGTTCAGTGGATTGACGAACTCTTGGGTGAGGTACTATTGTCCTTCTTTGAATTGGGCCATCATCTTCACTATCAAGGTCTTGGTTGATTGGGAAAGTACCATCAAGGCCTCCCCCTTGATCATCATCTTGGTTGCTTTCTTCAACTTGTGGTGGATCTTGATTTGCTTGTTCTCCTGAGTTATGACCATCTCTTGATGTGGAAGCATCACCATGGGCATCGATTGACCCATGTATGGATCATGATGGACTTGCACTTGTGCATCATCATCATCATCATCTTGTTCAACGGATTTCACTTCACCGGTGGCAAGTTTCTTTATCACTTTATGAGAAGGCTCCTCTTTACCTACAATTTTCATATTGACTTGCTCCTTTTGAGAGCCGTTGGATTCATCAAAAGTCACGTCTACCGTTATTTCAGTAAGACCGGTGGTCATATTGAAAACACGATATACATGTTTGTTAGTACCATAACCAAGTAGGAAACCTTCATTAACCTTCGGTTCAAACTTAGAACTTTTGGATTTCTTTCTAAGTATGAAACACTTGCACCCAAAAACTCTAAAGTAATCAACCTTAGGCTTTTTATTGATAAGTAGCTCGTAGGCGGTTTTGTTCCTAATCTTGTAGAGATATAGGCGGTTGATTGCATGACATGCCGTGTTGACCGCCTCCGCCCAATAATCCTTCTCTGAAATCTTGTACTCATCCAACATTGCTCTTGCGGTTTCTATGAGCATTCAGTTCTTCCTCTCCACAACCTCATTTTGTTGGGGAGTGTAGGGAACCAAAAACTCATGCTTGATCCCTTCTCCATTAAGAAACTTCTCAATGTTGGTGTTCTTGAACTCTGTCCCAGTCACTTCTCACTCTCTTGATCTTCACATCAAACTCATTTTGAGCTCTTCTTGCAAACTTCTTGAAGATTTCTTGAGTCTCACTCTTATCTTTCAAAAAGAACACCCAAGTGAAGCGAGAAAAATTATCAACAATTATAAAACCATATTTTTTACCTCCAATACTTATATAAGCATTGGGTCCAAATAAATCAATGTGTAGTAACTCAAGTGGCTTGATGTTGTCACGATGTTCTTAGCAGGATGTTTAGCTCCAACTTGTTTTCCTACTTGACATGCACTGCAAATCCTGTCTTTCTCAAAAGAAACATTCATTAGTCCAAGAATGTGTTGTTCTCATTGAAGGTTGGCCAAGTTCCTCATCCCAACATGAGCTAGTCAGCGATGCCATAACCAACCCATGCTAGATTTTGCCACCAAACAAGTCTCATACCCCACTCTACTAGCTGTGAAATTAACTAGATAGAGCTTTCCCTTTAGTTGACCTGTAAAGACAATAGAGGAATCCACCCTTCTAGAGACTTCCACATCCTTATCCGTAAAGAGACAATTGTAACCCATCTCACAAAGTTGTGAAACGGATAATAAATTGTATCCCAATGAATCCACAAGTAATACATTTGAAATTAAATTATCATTTGATATAGCAATTTTACCCAAACCAAGAATCTCTCCTTTACTATTGTCACCAAATGTGATTCTTTCACCCATGACTTCATTTGGTTGAAAGGAGTCAAACATTTTCTTCGCTACGGTCATATGATTGGTGCATCCACTATCTAGCACCCAACAAGGTCCACCGGAGGAATAGGCCTACAAAACAAAATTGTCTTTGTTTTAGGTACCTAATTTGACTTGGGTCCTAGGGGGTTAGACACATAAGATTTAGGCATCCAAACACTCCTCAAGATTTGCCTCTTCTTGAGGACACCCACATATTTTACAACAATTTTACCATCCTTATCCCAACAACACAAATAATCACAAAAGTTATTCCTTGAGATAGGCACTTGTTGCTTAGGAACCTTCACTTCCTTCTTCTTGATGTTCTTGTTGTCGAAGGAAGAGCTAGGAGAAACCTCAACATTGTTCACCTTGTTAATAAGATCAAAAAGAGGCACGCTCTTGTTGAACTTCACAAAAGGTACATAATTTACGATGTTTCTCCCATTTACCTTACCATCATACCTATTATACCCGAGGCCATCCTTTATGAGTGGATGCCTTGATTCCTTGTAAGTTGTGGTTGATTGCTTATTCTTACTTTTGCAACCAATCTCCACAATGGCCTTCAACCTAAGAATCTCCTTTTTTTCTTCTCTAGCTCAACAAGGTTAGTAGCACATGTATTTAAATCAACGTTATAGCATTTTACACATACTTGTTGAAGCATTAGAGTCCTTAGAAGAAGTGAAAGTTCTCTTCCAAAGAATGTCATAGTTTACCTCAAGCTCATGATATTTATTTGTCAAGCTTGTGAGGCTTTCTATAGATAAACTATAATCATTCTTTAGACTAGCCAAAGAGTCATTTAGTGAAGAGTGTTCCTTAGTCAAGCGCTCAGATGAGTCCTTGGCCAAAGACAACTCTACACTTAACTTTTCAACATTTTCCTTTTCCTTGGTGAGACATGCATTTAGTCCTTGGTTCTTCTCCCTTTCTACTAGGAGCATTTCACTTTGCGACTCAATGCATGTCTCTTGCTCCTCTATGGTGTACATCAATTTTAAGATTTTAGAGGCAGCTTCTTTTCCATATAGCTTAATGATTTTAATTGCATAGTTTTCATCAAGCACATCTTTATCATCACATTCATCATTAGAGTGTGGGAGTGTGGGATGATACCTTTTCCTCCTTTGCCATAAGGCAAGCAGGAATGTCATTGTTATCATCAGAGAGGTTGGCAAAAAGCTTGGGTGAGAAAAAAGTGTTGGTGAAGAACGATGTCAATGAAGAGGATGCATCATGTATAGCAATTGCAGCTATACTCTTCTTTTCATTGTCATTATCTTCATCACTATCATCATCGGATTGCCATTCTTCACCTATATGTGCTTCACCCTTCTTCTTGCTCTTGTAATTCTTGTCACCTTCCTTGTTGTACCTTGATATCTTGCCTTTGTTTGGGCAATCCATAGCAAAGTGACCGGTGAGTCCACACTCATAGCAAAATCTCTTCCTATAATGCTTGTTCTCACCACTACTCCTCATATTTTGTTTCTTCTTGATCAAGAACTTTACATAATTTTTCACCATGAGAGCTTATTGTTCATCAAGTTCTTCATCACTATCATCATGCTTGTGCTCACAACATCCTTTGTTGCAATGACTTGACCCACTTGCATGAGATGCCGTGAGGATAATGTTTCTCTTTTGACTAAATGTTTCTTTGACCTCATCATCTAGAGCTTCATGATGCATAATCTTTGTAAGTGTCTCTTGTGTTGTCATTGTGGTGTAATTTTCTCTTTTCATTATCATGGAAGCTAGTATGTTGTTCTTTTCTCTATACACTCTATATAGCTTTCTTGCAATAGCTTGTTCATCCCATGTGTACATCCGAGTGCTCTAACTCTACTGATCAAGCTCATGAATCTATCATACATAGCTTTAGTGGTATCTCCTTCAAGCATGGTAAACTTCTCAATTTTTCCTTGTATAAGCTCAATGTTTCCAATTCTCACACTCTTATCTCCTTCAAATGATATTCTCAAGGTTTCCTAAATTTTCTTTGCATTAACCATACCATTGACTTTGTTGTTGTCTTCTAGAGTGGGACATTGCAAGATCAAAGTTGCAGCTGTAGCATTGAGATGAAAATCCACCTCATCTTCGGGTGTCCACTTACTAGGATTTTTGGGAATCTTCACACCAACTTCAACCGCTTCCCAACATCTTGCGGCTATAAGATGCAACTTCATCCTATGAGCCCAATTGATGTATCTTACTCCATCAAAAGGAGGTGGCTTACCGGGATTTATCATTGGCATGTGAGGGTTGGTGTTCTTGCTTGTGGAGCTATACTTATGTCCCACTTTTGAGTATCTTTTTGGTGCTTTGCTTGCATCATCACCTTCATTTTCATTCTCTTTGCTAGTTGCTTCTTGACCTTTCTTGTCAATGATCTCTTGCATCTTATCAAGTCGCTCTTGCATCTTGTTCATTTGTTCTTCTTGTTGCTTTTGGAGTGTCACGGTGAGCTGTGCTGTTATTTGAGTGGCTAACTCCTTCATTGCATCATCACTCATTGCGGCCATAGTTACTCCTCACGTGGTGAAGCATTGATTCGAGGGACCTCTACTCTGATACCACTTGAAAGGATCTAATTGGCCTAGAGGGGGGTGAATAGGCGATTATTAAAAACCTAAAACTTAAACTCAAATGCGGAGGTTAAATACCAACCAGTAGTAGAACCAAAAGTAGGACCGGTACTACCGATAGTTGAAAACTAGTACTACCGATGCAAACTTCTGGTACTACCGATGCCCTACGAAACTACGAAATCGAAATAAAAATCTGAGTAAATTGAGTTGTAATTTCAGATCCAATTGTTACCACCCCTTTGTTGATGTTGCTGATGAAGATGTTGAACTTCTTAGATCTTTTCACCGCACCAAATCATAGATCGAGTCCTCCAACCTAAGAACTTGGGGATAGGGATGAAGAACACGAAGAACACAAGAACAAGGGTAGTCGATGCTACCACCACAGTAGGACAGACGATTTTTACCGAGGTTCGGCAATCTCCACAAAGGAGTTCCTACGTCCCCGTTGTTGAGGTGACCACGAAGGTCCGACCATGAAAGGTCTCCTCCCTCAAGCAAAAGCTTGAGATATCCACTAAGAATCAAGGGTAATACAAACACTTCGGGGCGCCCTCACAAATGAATCAACACGGACAGTCACGAAGAACACCTAGACAATAGGGTTCCAAGAACCCAAGAGTAACAAACACAAATCAAGCCATCAAGATGAGGAATCCAAGTGCTCAAGTCGTAGATCGAAGTTCCCGCTCTCTAATCTCACATCCCTAGCTCAAATCCTTGAGGGGATGAAGTTTTAGGAGCAAAGAGGGAGAGAGAGCAGGTGAGCAGAAGCTTGGGAGCTGTTTCTCTCAGGTGTGTATGAATGGAATGAGCAAGAGAGAGAGAAAAGAGAGAGGTGAGGGATATATATAGTGCATGTTTAGAACAACTACCGGTACTACTGATGGAAGCCACCGGTACTACCGGTACCTCACCAAAGATGACCGTTGGGGCATGTCAGAATGTGCAGAGTGTGACAGACCAGTACTACTGGTCCATGGACCGGTACTACCGGTAGTACAAGGGTGAGCAACTATGCATGATCGACGGGGCCAGAAAAATATCCCGTGCTACTACCGGACTATAATTCAAATAAATTCGGTACTACCAGTCCTAACCGGTACTACCGGTGTACTTCTGGTGTACTTTCGATAGTTCAACAACTACAACCTCGAGCGTTCGACTTTGTTAGAAAAATAGGACCGGTACTCCCGGTCTATAAATCATTTTAATCTGATACTACCGATGACCACCGGTACTACCGGTCCTACGACCGGTACTACCGGTAGTACAACAATAGCAACCTCAAGCTTTTGACTTGGCCCAAAATAATGGGCCGGTACTACCGGTCTATAAATCAATTTTATCCGGTACTACCGGTAGGCCAGGTTGGGTGAAGAAGAGGTCTTTTTCTAAGTGCAGTGAGTGCAACGGTGTCTCTCCAAACGCTCTAAAGATTGACATGAGAACTTTTAGACCTCGAATTACCAACCTAATTTGTATCTCTCTTGATAGTACGGCATTTCCTATAACTCAAGCAAAGATAAAATCTAAGGACTCTCTTCAGTAGAAATGTCGTCCATCCATATAAAATTTAGAGTGCTTGTACCACCAAATATTGTCAATCAAAATCTTTCAATGGACTAACACCTGCGTATTCACTTAGATAAACTTGTTAGTCCCTAAATTGATTGTCATTAATTTTTCAAAACCCACATCGGGGGCGAATGCACTTACAAACACTTAAGGAGTTTGCACATCTAAAAAGGATGGGTTGAAAATAAGTTCATAGAGGTGTTCTGGTGGCATCGGATTGGTCTGGTGGTGTCCCACCAAAAGCATCACACTATATACTACAGAGTGGGTTGTTAATTGTAGCTAGGGTGGTAAGCCAGAATGATCCAGTGGTTAACCAAGGGGTCACCGGATCATGCGTTAGCACTATTCTAGACGGGGTTTTTGCATTGAACTCACCCAAACTAGTTCGGTGCGGAGCACCATATATCAATATGATGGTCTGAAAACCATTCTAGAACTTTTCTGTGTTGCACCAAGTTTTGCACCAGGTTGGTCCGGTGATTCACTATAGCACGGTCAGTGGACTATATGCTATAGATGACCATTGGAGGGTCCAAAATGGCTAGTTCACGGTGTAAGGGAGCATCGGATTAGTCTGGTGATAGCACCAGACCAATCTATTGAATGTGTTGAGTTGCTCCTTGTTCCTAACACGAAGCAGACTCTCCAACTCATTTGCTAACTTTGGGATTGTGTTTGTGTGAGACTAGGAGTAATCTAGTGCTTTGCAATTGATAGATTGCATTTGGTGGCACTATGTGATCTTTGTGACTCGAGATTTCTTATTACTCTTGGCTATTATCGTCACCTATCTAGCTTGGTGCTTGTGGAGGGTCATTGAGTAGCTCTTGGTTATTGCCACCTCGAATCATTGGCTATTGTGAAGGGATTTGTGCTCATCCCGTGGGACAATCACAAAGGAGTAACTCTAGTGAAATCAATAGAAGTTTGGAGAGGTCTTTGGTGATCTACCATCTTCTTAGTGAAATGGTGTTTAAGGATCGACCTCAATGGGGACGTAGGTTCCCGGCAAGCAACCGGACCTCAAGGAAAATCTCTGTGCAGTAGGTTGTCTGCACACTCAAGACTAATTTGATTTCATATATATTGTGCTTTTATTGTTGCTTGAGTAGTATTTTTATCTAGTTTGCTTGTTAAGCTGTTGTTTATGTTTTCTCTCTTGTTTGTAGCTTTGTTGAGTTATCCATGTAGTTAGTTTAGTGTAGCATCTAGTCGCTTGTGTACTTTTGTGTTCAATTAAATTATCAAGTTTGCAACTAGAATTATGTAGAGGATGCTTTTGCATTGACTAGGTTAGGCAAGTAGTGGCTGTTAGGGAACGCATGAGAAGGTTATACACAATTAAACAGAAATAACACACAATACCTACTAGTGCTTGAGATCATGTTGATTACATAAAGAAGATATGGGTAATTTTACCGAAATTCTTGCGGTTGCTTATATTTTCTTTCCTAGTGGCAGATGTGAAAAGGAATTTAACAATTACTTTCAATTACTTTTATAATGACCAAAGTTGGTCTTTTTAGAAAATAAAATAAATTTGAACGTTATTATTCTCGGTAATTATTATATTTCACCGAATTGATATAAAAAATGTTTCTAATTAGTATGCCAATCATTTTAGGATTTTTTTTCTAGTGTGTCTTATAATGTATTTTTGTGGAGGCTCTTGTAGACAATAGTACAGAGATTTGTGTTGTCATCCATTGCATTGAATCTCTGATGATACTCTGGTTATATATTGACTTTAAACTTTTGACTTTTCGGTTGTTGAATTTTCTATGTATGCATGTGCTAAGTTGAAATTCTAGTGATTATTTTATATTTTCTTCAAAATTTCCTTTTATATTTATTAAAAATATTCTATATCCTAAATTAATTACTATAGTGGTATTAATAGTCATTTCAGTATGCACCATGATAATCAATTAAATTTTATATTGAATAGTTTTATGTGTAGTACTATTATTTTATACTCCCTATATACTAGTACTCAAGTCATTTTGGACTGTGACATGGTCTCCGAAACATAACTTTAAATTTTTATTTTTTATAAAATTATTGATTGGAAAGTGATATATGTACTTTTATTTGAGTACTTTTCAAGACAAATCTATTCATATGCTTTTCATATTTTCAAACTCAACAACCTCAAAGCTATTCATGATTTATATTCCCAGCGTTTGATTCCAAAACGACTTGATAGTACGGAGGGAATATTAATAACTACTTAATAACCTTTTTTTCTATATCCATCTACTTTTTTATATATACTTTAATTACTCCCTTCGTCTGCAAAAAAATACGGTTATGGGATGTGTGTCACTCAAACTAATCTAAGTTTGACCAAGTTTATAGTAAATAATATTAACATTTATATCACCAAATATATCTAATACTTATTTTGTATCATAAATGCTAGTATTTTTTAATACAAATTTAATCAAAGTTTGAACAGTTTGACTTCTAAAGAAGCGATAATTTCAAGACAGAGGGAGTAGTATTTAGACATTGATTTAAGGATATAGAAAAAATTAAAAGGGCAATTAATATAGATACAAATTAAAGGATTTTCTTAATTATCTTTAATAATAGTAGATATGGGTAATTTAGGGATTACTTTGTGTACTTTTACAAATGGGTATTTTTTTCTTAAACAATGATTAGAGTTTATCAAATTAGAGACAAGATGTTTTAATTATTGTGATTTTTATGATTATTTATTATTTTTCCCTTAGCATGTGTCGTGAGGACTAACATGGAGAAGCTCCATTATAGTAAATATAAATAGTGAGATTGTTGGCACATGAGTTTTCTGTTTGAGAAATGATTTTGTTTGTTGGTTTCTTACTCACAATGGACATGAAAGTTTAGTTAGGACTGGAACATGAATGAAGCTTTTTAAACATCTCAAGCCACACTCACACACCATCCATCCAACATGGTCAATTAAACAAAGTGGCAAAGCCCACCTCGTTGACCCTTACAACACCCACCAGCTCCAAAACAAAACTTCTCCCTCCTCTCGCTCTCTCATCGATCAGTCGCCCTTCCTTCCCGGCCCCATCGCCCGCCGGAACGGCCTCTGCTTGCTCCCCGTCGACCTCCCTCCCCCACGACTATATAACCGCCCTGCCCTGCGCTTCCCTCCCTTGCCTTCCCTTCTCACCAAAGAAGACAGAACCCCTCGCCATTACCACCACCCTTCCTTTCCGAATCCTCTGTCTCTGCGTGCGTGGGTGGCACAACAACGCGCACGGCCATTACCAGAAGAAAGCCAGCTCCGCCGCCCTGCTCGGTTTCCTTCCAAGAAGCAAGAAGCAAGGGAGCAGGAGGCAGAGCCGACTCAGACTGCAGCAATGGGAGAGCCGGACATGGACGCCGCGGGCTGGCTGTCCTGGCGCGCGGCGGCGGTGGCCGTGCTCGCGTGGCTGGCCCTGCACGTGGCGGCGCGCGTGGCGGACGCGCTGTGGTGGCGGCCCCGGCGCCTGGAGGCGCACTTCGCGGCGCAGGGCTTTCGAGGCCCGCCGTACCGGTTCCTGCTGGGGTCCGTGAGGGAGATGGTGGGGCTCATGGCGGAGGCCTCGTCCAAGCCCATGTCGCCGCCAACCTCCCACAACGCGCTCCCCCGCGTGCTCGCCTTCTACCACTACTGGCGGAAGATCTACGGTGCGTCGCCTGCCCTGGCCTCTCGCTTTCGCCCATGTGTTGCGTCGCCGAGCATGTGTCCCCCCGTTCCGTTTGATTGCTAGCTCATCTCCGTGATCTGTTTCCTCCCTGTCCGCTAGCTTTCCGGCGCCTGGCCTTCTCTCTCTCCTCCTGCAGAATTGCTCCCGTTCCCTGTGCATGTCTGTTTGCGGCCAGGGCTCAGCTTTTGTCTCTTGTTGTCAGCACAGCACAGCAGCTTCTCTCTCTATCCAATTGCTTACGGGGCTCTTCGGCTCTTTCTTCCTTCTCCAGACGACTCATCACTCCGAGAGGCATGTCAATAATCTCACCTCGGTTGCTGCCATGCCATGCTGCAAGCTCTTGTCCTTCCCCTGCTCCTCTGGCAGGCTCTTGCATTCAATGGAGCTGGGCTTTGGATCATGAGCGGCGCAAATGGCGCCGCAGTATATACAAGTCGTCCAAAGTCTTTTTCTTTCTTTCTTTTTTCGATTCCTTTTTCTTTGGTTTCTGTGTTCGTTCTTGGCAATTCGCGGTTCATTCGTCGATCGGTTTCAGTAGTTGTTAATGGTTGATTGATCGTCGGCGTTGGTTGTCCACATGTGTGTGCAGGGCCGAGCTTCTTGATCTGGTTTGGGCCGACGCCGCGCCTGACGGTGGCGGACCCGGAGCTGGTGCGCGAGATCTTCCTCACCCGCGCCGACGCCTTCGACCGCTACGAGGCGCACCCCGTCGTCCGCCAGCTCGAGGGCGACGGCCTCGTCAGCCTCCACGGCGACAAGTGGGCGCTCCACCGCCGCGTCCTCACCGACGCCTTCTACCCAGACAACCTCAACGTAAGACACAGGCATCCGCTCGTCCCAGTTCGTCTTCGTCGTGCGCTGGCCGGTGCTTTGTGTGCCTGACGCGCGCCTTGTTCCTGCTTGGTTCTCTGTTTGCAGCGGCTGATGCCCCATGTCGGCAGGTCGGTGGCGGAGCTGGCGGACAAATGGCGCGCCATGGCGGCCGCCGCGTCGAGCGGCGAGGTGGAGGTGGACGTCGCGGAGTGGTTCCAGGCGGTGACCGAGGAGGCCATCACGCGCGCCACCTTCGGGCGCAGCTACGACGACGGCCGCGTCGTGTTCGCCATGCAGGGCCGCCTCATGGCCTACGCCTCCGAGGCCTTCCGCAAGGTCCTCGTCCCCGGCTACCGGTGCGTCTCGTCTCCCTCTCCGTCTTCGATTTTCTCTTTCTTTCAAAGACAACAGCTAGCGTCTGACCGGCGGAAACAACTTGTTGCTTGCGGCAGGTTCTTGCCCACCAAGAAGAACTGGCAGTCGTGGAAGCTGGACAGGGAGATACGGCGGAGCCTGACCCGGCTCATCGCCCGGCGCAGCGACGAGGCCGAGGCCGAGGAGAAGGAGGAGGTTCAGGAGGCCGGCCACTCGGGCGGCGGCTTCCGCGACCTTCTGGGAGCCATGATCAATGCCGGCGGCGAGAGGAAGACTGCGCCGGCGGCGATCCCGGTGGCGGACATGCTGGAGGAATGCAAGACGTTCTTCTTCGCCGGGAAGCAGACGACGACGAACCTCCTGGCCTGGGCCACCGTGCTCCTGGCCATGCACCCGGAGTGGCAGGAGCGCGCCCGCCGCGAGGTCCTCGACGTCTGCGGCCCCGACGAGCTCCCCTCCAAGGAGCACCTCCCGAGGCTCAAGACGGTGAGTCAGTCAGTCCGTCCCACTGCCTGCCACATCACCTTTCCTACCGGCAGCCGGCCAGTTTCTTTTCGATTCGAATCTCCTTCCTGCCGTGGGCACTTCCGTCACTCCAGCCGTCACCACTGACACTGTTCTCCTCGTGGCATTCCGTTCCAGCTGGGCATGATCATCAACGAGACGCTCAGGCTATACCCGCCGGCGGTGGCCACGATCAGGCGCGCCAAGACGGACGTCCGTCTCTCCGACGGCTGCCTGATCCCGCGCGACACGGAGCTTCTCATCCCGATCATGGCGATCCACCACGACGCCCGGTTCTGGGGGCCCGACGCGGCGCAGTTCAACCCGGCCCGGTTCGCCGGCGGCACGGCGAGGGCCGCCAAGCACCCGCTGGCGTTCGTCCCGTTCGGGCTGGGCTCCCGGATGTGCATCGGCCAGAACCTCGCCCGCCTCGAGGCCAAGCTCACCGTGGCCGTCCTCCTGCAGCGGTTCGACATCAAGGCGTCCCCGAACTACGTCCACGCGCCCACCGTCCTCATGCTCCTCTACCCGCAGTACGGGGCGCCGGTGATCTTCCGGCCACGCTTGGCAACGCATCCGGCGGCACTAGCAGCCTCATCATCATCGTAGCCCAGGCTAGATGGATGCTTCTTCGCCTGGCTGTCCCGGCCAATGCAAGCAAGCCCCCACATTCTTTTGCCGTAGGTCTGCCGCCGGGTGCCTGAAAAAACGTACTGTAGGACATGTGCAGAATGACCGAAACACCCCCCTCCGCTGTGTACATAGCAACAAGTGATACTAGAAGCCAAGAAGCACTAACTTTTTGTCCTAGCCTCGGGGCCTACCCAGGTTGCCCGGAAATGCCCCCGTTAACAGACCGGATCAGGCCCGGCCTTCTTTAAGAATTGATTGATTGATTGATTGATTGATGAATACACACAAGGAGGAGGAGGAGGAGGACCGGACCCACACCTCATCTCCTGGCTCCCCTGTTTCGTTCCGTGGCGCCTGGTGTATGTATTTTCTATGTGTGTGTATATATATAGAGAGAGGCTTGTTAGTATTCCATCTTCTACTTTATGTTATTAGTAGTAGTAGAGACGAAAATGCAACGGAGACCAAGTGATTGAGATGGCAGGGTCATGAAATGGTATGTCTGCAGATCGGTTCTGTGGTCGGTGACCCTTTGCATGCAAATTGTGCTTGGTGATCCGGTTTTATGTTGATCCTAACACGAATTTTTGTCGATCCCATTCCCATGGATGCTAAACTAATTAATACTGCTTTACATGAAACCATTCGCATAATATGCTCATCATGAACCAGTAAAACCACGTCTAACACGTCTTTCCATATGAGCTTAGCCCAGCTCGTGCCAAGCAAGATCCTAGCATACCCCAATCAGAACTATACAATGTGCGGCCATCACTAATATAATTAATTAATACTAAAGAAGAAACCGAGTCATTCATTATTTGCAGCCATATGCAGATATGCCAGCCCAGCAGCGGCCGCTGAAACAAACGAGCAATTAACCCATGCAGAAACCAGGTGGTGAGGCGTGGGGCCGCCCGGCAGCAGCAGCAGCCAAACCAGGTGGGGGCGCAGCGCAGGCGGATGCGAGAGCGGCGGCGATTGCCTTGCCTGTCCGTCCTTGGGGGCTAGCAATGCGAAGCTGTCACTGCCGCAACGAGCATTCCGGACAGTTACAGTACCGCGCCAACGGACAACGCCGCAAGATCCACGGCGTACACGCTGTGTTTTCTTTTCTTTTCTTTTCTTTTTTTTTTTCCTTTCTCACTCTGGACCGTCGTCCCTCTCTTCTAGAGGTGCCGAGGTGATCGAGTAGAATACCCCTCCCTACAAAAAAATAAAAATAAAAATGCAAGTGCACTTCTAGAGTTTCATTGAGAGAACAACGCTAACGAGAAGTCACATGTACTGCCTTTGCCTTTTCAGAAAGTTAGTTAAGCTTAAAAAATTTTGACTAGCATAGGTTCTAGGAATTGATTTATTTAGAGACGGTGAGAGTAGTGCATTTGATTTTATATGCGGATACGGATATAGTTATGTTATTTCGTCCTTTAAATCTATTGACGTCGAGGCTCTTGTAATCACTGGGTTACGCAACCTAACCTTCCGTGTATAACTGCCATTCCTTTAAATCTGTAGGGGCAAAGTTGTTGGAGCTAGGGATCGATTCTAAGCAATGATAATGTGCCGCTTTCTTCTTCTAGAGGTGGGCTTGGTGGCAGCGTTGTAGAATCGAAGCCATTGGCTGTAAGGTTCCTTTGCAGCCCTCTCTTGAGTCTACTTATATAGTAGTTAGTTCTTCGCTTGTTATACATGACATGCTTGTCTTTCTCACATAGATTTGGTTCTTATGCCTAAGTCGGATGTTACCTTACAACCCGTTTCTCCTCTTTCTCTCTCTTCCCTCATTTCTCCTCCACTTCAGCATTTAGCTAGGCTCTTGTTGTACTTGCTCTATAACCCTAGCGGTTGCACCTTGTTTGAAGCGCTGTGTACTCCCTGTTCCCTCCGTCATCTTCTCTATCAGCGCCAAAATTCTGGATCCCGATAGTGAATTCTAAGGTGTAGGCAGGTTTTACTTTTATTTTGCTATATAAGTATATAACATGTTTCGTTTTCTCGTGGGAATGTGTGTTGTAGACCGTTGCAAGTAGGCGAACTACCTCTTTGGACGACCTGAGAGTGTAAACATTTTCTTCTTGCTGTCGTCGTCGACCATCGACCGTGCGCCTTTCTGAATCAAAAAGTATGAGTCAATCCGTAGTTTTCGGTTTGCACATCATCTTTTCTTTTCTTTTCTTGTTTTCTTTTTCTAGCCATGCTACCGTACCCAACACTTCGAGTTTTGTATGAACTCAGCTCCAATGCAAAGCACACAATTGCATAACCGTGTGTGTTTGGTCCAGCACGGACATTTGTTCATGTTGACCAAAACGGAGCAAAACGCTAACGAGCTGTGCGTAAGCACGCGGCATCTTCCGGCCAACTCTCGAAGTGGCACCATACATGCCAAGCTTTACTGGTTCCGGCCGGCGTCGGCGTCGGCTATTGCCTTCAAACACCAGACCTTTTTTGTAACTTTTTGAAGTTTTTTTTTTTAACTTGAGACGCCTGCAGACTTTGCTGATCGAGTCGTCGTTGAATCATCGCCAATCATGACTGCAATGCAATGTCATCATGGAGATAAAAAGAAAGATAGGACCTCAGTGGCATGACAAATTTCGTCAAATAAATCACTTAGTATATATGGCGGCAGTAACAGATTCAGATTCCAGGCTATCCATCCAAATCAATACGCCATATATACATGTAGCATGGGACAAAAAAAATATTCGACGATTTTGACGAGGAAAAATAGTCAAGCATGTGCTGATGAATAGTTCCAACTCGCTCTTTATCCAAGTGTCCAATTGTCTCATCGACCGATTTCAGTGGGAAAAAAACGTATTTTCTCTGATTGACCATCTCATGAGAATGAAATTGGTAGTTTACTGGTCCAACCACATGACGAAGAAGTGGTGCATATGTTTTGCCCCAATTCCCTTGTAAATTGCTAGGTACCACGTTAGACTAGCAGAATGCCGTGTACGGCAAGGTCTAGTTTCGGTCGTTGCCACAACTCGCGTGGCGTCCTATGGCCAGAGGCCCTAAATCTCACGCAGACGAAAAAAAAATAATTAAAGTTTTTTTTAAAAAAAAAAAAGGAGAGGAAGCACAATGATCACTAGTTCACTACTAACGGATCTTGTCAGGTAACACAATGACACAGGTTCCCCTTAGATCTCCACTAGGCTAGGAGCACTGAAGCAATATGACAAAAAATAAATAAGATAAATCTACAATACCGACCAAAGTATATACAGTGAGGAATGAATAGGCTAGTCTGGATTGCGATGTTTCTGCTGGATAGGCCTGACAAAACACGAACGGTCCCAGGATAGGAGGAGTGCCCATATTTGCTAGCTAGGAGCCGAGCCCGCCGGGCGGCCAGCAGCAGCGAGCCGGTGAGCCCAGGCACCACCAATGCAGTGCAATGGATCATGCAGTACGCCGGAAAAGTACATGTCTTTCCTGGCATTCCAAACCACTGGTCCAATGGAACGCCAAATCCACCAATTATTGATACACAGAGGCAGAGCAGAGCTACCTTTGCTAGCTAGGGGTGATAGTGCCCGGTGCAGTGGCCGCAATGCAATGTATGCAATGGCTCACTCTGGCTGCCCTCACATTTTCACCAGGTGAACCTGATGATAGGCACTGCACTGCACTAAACACTACTACTACATCATGTGCAATTCAGTTACTGCAGCAGCAGCTGCTGCATATCATGCTTGACATCCACCTCATTTCCTTGTGAGTGTTTTGGCTTGCTGCAAACATTTGGCAAGGGGGTCCCCCTGCCTGCTGTCCTCTTCTTGCCTTTGAGCCTTTGAGGAATCCCCCAATAATTTGGTTGCTCAAATGTGGGGTGAAATGGAGATGGAGATGGAGATGGGATGGGATGAGGCTGCAGCAACCAGCAGGTTCTTTGTTTGTCATGTGGGTTAATTCTGGTCCCCTGGTAAGGCATGTGGGGGGAAGGAAGGGAGGGATTCCTTGTTACTTGCAGTTACAGCTCTAGCAGCTCCCACTGCATAAAATAGAGGAGGGAGCCATGTGACCCAGGCCTCTAATTATTGTTTAGCTGGTGTACTAGCTTCAAGATGTGTGTGTGTGCAGTCTCTAGCTCTTGGTCTCCATGTTTAAAAGGTTCTCAAGAGGGCAATGGCATTGTCTTGTTCATGGTGGCGCTGTCCTCCGCCGACGTCGACATCGGTAGTAAGGCTCGAAAACAAGAACAGAAGCACGCCTATTTTATTTTGTTGGCAACGGTGGCCTGGAAAGATGTGGGGGAAACAACAGATTATGCTTATGTAGATTGTAGGTGCATGAACTTTTGTTCAGGACAACAATCTGAAAGGGTACAGTTTCTAATCTATTATGCATTTGTCTGTTCCCTTGCTTTAGGGAACAACCCTCCTAATCCTAATTATTCAGGTTATGGGATGTTCAAAGAGACCAACACTTGCGTGTTCTGATTTGTATGGGGCAAGTTTAATCTTGTGTTCTATTTGGCTATTTAGAAATGAAGAGATTTTTGATAAATAAACGACTATACTCTTATTTGCAGGTTATTTTCAGGGCAACTTATCGGACCCGTTTGTAGAATGCCCTGCAAAAGAGGAACGACAAACCTTATTTGAAGTGGGCATGCCGCATGATGGAGACTGTGGCAATGAAAATTTTCGCCAAGCATGGATGGTCGTCGCTGAAAAGGCTTAGCGCTTAGCGTTTAATCAATTTTTCCTTTGTTTGGTTTTGCTTCTTGAGAGCTTAAAAAACAGAAGAGGATGGATTGTAATAAGAATTGGTTGAGTGTAAAACTCTTGCAGAGACTGGAATAAAAATTCCTTTTTCTAAAAAAAAAAGCCCTCCTAATCCTAATGGAAAAAAATAGCATGATCTTGCAGTGAAAAAAAAGGTAATGGGGGTGGTGAGGAGGACAAATCAACGAAAGCATCTCTGGGATGGATGCATTATTGTTCACAGTTCAAGGAGATGGCGAGGGTGGTGCTTTCAGATGCATTTCATGGCAGGGAAGGGATGGCTGGTAGGAAGCAGGAGCTCACTCTGGTGCCTCACAGGCAGGCACTAGGCATTTTGTCCTACTCACCAGTCACCCACAAGGGGCCACTAGTATAATGCTCCCTGTGATTCTGTTGCTCCTTGAGGCCCCTACACTATCACAACCCTCTGCACTTCTATATTTGGAGGGCACATCTCGTGCCTATCCCAAAGTTCAACTGTGGCAGATCAGAATATAGGTGGATGGATGATGCTAATATTCCATGATTCCATTTCAGCAGCTCACCGGTATCCCAGTTATATATATGTGTGTGTCTCAAGATATATATGCAGTGCTATGACATGACATATATAAACAGAGGAATGAATGATGCACAAGTAAAATAATCATCAGTCTGCTCCAATGAATATAGAAACCCATGCATCAGAGTGGTGAGTCACCTTGCATCAACTGACTAGGATCCTCCACTTGTGCAGAATTCAGCAAACAGAATGACACCTATCGACGTACTATTAAAGATATTGCAAATCGCATATAGGAAAATGTGTCCTTATGAAGGCTGTCAGTAATTCCAGGGGTACACAAGTCTTAGCTTCCTTCTGCCTTCTGAGATGGCAGTGTGCCATCCTCACGACATCAAGGAGGCAAGGCAAGCAGCATTTGACTCCCAAGATATTTATAAGCAACATAACCTGCAAGGCAGCATGTGCAATTAAGGAGTTAGTTGTCTTGGGCACATTCATCTTTTCAGTTGTAACTTCCAGTGTAATCATCTTCAGAAGCAAGTTCTGATGCATATGCAGAAATGGAGGACACAAAGAGCCCAGGTGGCAATTGACATGATTCACCAGCAAGCAACAGCACACTGTCATGCTGCTGGTGCCAGGATTGGTACGCTTAGTCAGCACACCAAAGACCATGAACTGGCAGAGCATCATCACCGTGGAGAAAGGAGTGTCTGATTTCTGAATCACTCAAAACCAGCCAGCCCATGGCATTGAAAACCGGGATTCCGTAGGTCAACTCTAAGAATCATTAGCGACGATAACTACGGTATTAAAGGATAGCATAGCCGACAAAAATTGGAGGTTGACCCCCTATGCTCAAGCTTTGATTTGGCAGTTAGAACATATTGAGCTGGAAATACGTCAATCAGAGATAAATATTCATAACTACTGTATACTAGTTACTAAGGACAGAAAGTTTGTTTCAATTTATTTACTACATTAGATTTGAAGAAAGAAGAATGGGAGTGGGAAGTGCAAAACTTCTTTTACATTACTATAGGTTAAAAGACGAACTCCATGCTGTAAGTTTCCTTGGTTTTAGTAGAATGTAAAATGTTAGTTTGTCTGTCCCGTTTCAGATTTTTGAATTGTTGTGAATTGTAGGGCTTGTTTTCCCCTTATATGCGGATCTAATTCATTACCTATAATCGTCTTTCACATAGATTAAGACTAGAAGAAACAAACTATTTATATTATCCAGAGACAAGAAATGGTCCTCAGTCAGAGTGGCGCTTGGATGATGAGAAACGACAAGAGAGATCGGACTAGCCTGCAAGAATCCTCTGCAGTTCTGCAGACTGAGACTTCTCTGTTTTGATCTTCTCAGCCTCCAGTAGCACGCACGACCTTATTTCACCATTCTTAATGGAACAGGGAGATTATAATTCCAAGCTTACCGATGTCAACTGAAAACATCGCTGGCTGCTGAAGAGAACCATTAAACAAGCCTAAAACCACCAAGAACCTGGCTGCAGACATGTAGTGCAACCGTACTTGCCAGTTGCCACAACATGTCCTGACAACTGACGACTTAAGAAATCTGCACACACATTTTAATTGCGTTTGCTCGAAAATCAAATTCGTCTCGTGTTCTTGATCAAGTACGCAGCCTAGCACTGTACTTACAGAAGGTTTTTAAAACTCCTTCCATAGCTGTCTGCCTCATCAGATGTTCTTGCAATCTTCCTCCCTCGAGAAATGAGAATTGAGAGCAAGTTGCCGCGGGCGATCGCCGGCCTGCCCGCCTTGGAAGGCCCCCACGAATCTACACGCTTGCTTGATCGCAGCAGTACGTGTAGTGCTGCCAGTGCCAGGAGATGGCAGCTCAGAAGCTTCCGAGTGCAGGCAGCCAGCCGCCCCAATGCCGGCCCCCATTGCATGGCATGGCATGCTTCGTGGAAACTGTAACTGTAACATAAACAAACTTACCCGTGGCTGGCTATACATCGGCGAATACAATTAACATCTCTCGAGGAAATCGATCGAGATCCGAACCCAAGTTTTTCCATTCGCATGTATCCCCAGAACAACATCCATCCATGGCTGCTAGCTAGCTCCTCCTCGGGCCGGGGACGCCCCTATAGCTCGGCGAGCTTAACCAACCGTTGCAGTGTCCATCCATAGTAGAAATTAAATTCTATAGTGCTTGATCTGCCAAACAGAACACAATGCGAGAAGATGATTTTTTCTTTTACGTTGAAGAAGATGATCGATGCACCGTTGCTGTTGTATCTGATCTGCCCGACAGACGTCCGGGCAGCAGCAGCAGCAGCAGCTGTGGCAGGGGCAGCGGAAGCGGCGCACGCAATTGTTGGCATCGAGATGGATCGGCGGCCGGCAGCGGCGCCGATCCCCGGCCGGAATAAGGAAGGGTCCTCTCTCTCTCGGCCGCACATGGCGCCAAGCGGGCATGACACAACACAAGCAGCTCGGCTTGGGCGCTGCACCCACCTCTCATGGTTTCCAGCTCGGCATGAGAAACATCCGAGGCCCAATTAATAGGCCACATGAGCCGACGCTAACCACTTGATTACGATCGATCGCCTATTCGCCTCACACTAGGTAATGGCACGGCACAGGCCCCCAGGTAAATCCCTCTCACCACCATCTGTTGTTACTCTACTGATGCCATGCCCGTGCCCTGCATGGCTTGGCTCCATCTTCTCCATCAGCAAGTGGTATAGTGAGCTAGGTGCTGGCGCTGCTGCCCCTGATTTGTGCCGATGAATCTGCCCCGGAAAGCGCGGCAAAAGCGTCAGCTCTGCACCATATCCTCGCTCGCCCCTACGATTTGAATTTAAAAAGGAGAGAGCTGCAATCCTATGGAATGAGAAGGATCCACACCATACTGCTACTGCTATACTCTACACGCTCCCAGCATCTGGCTTTGTGCCACAACATCCACACTCGCTCTTCTTTAGAGGGGAGGAAATCTGGTAGTTTACTTGGCCAGAGATTAGCCAAGATATTAGCCGATCGTCGGGGACTGGATTGACAGCGAGTCGGATCAAATAACCTAATCGCTGCAGCGAGAGCGAGGAGCGCCATATCGGAGGGTTTTTTTTTTTCGAATGCGTCTTTGTGAAGGAATTAAGAACCTAGGTGCACAACTGATCAGCAAGGGTTCTGAAGCTGGACTGCTTGCTACTAGGTTCTAGTAGTACTGGTTTCAGATTTCCAATGGCTGGAATGGAATGCTTGCCACCCTAGATGTATGTCTACTTTTATTAGTCAGTTGTTAATCTTAACCGGTTAGTTAATTAGTTAGTTAGTTAGTTAGTTAGTTAATCTTAATCAGGGGTGGTCTGGTCAGTGCTGATGCTGGATGCTGCAATGCAACATGGACTGGCGGTTAACATCTGCACTGAGCACTCACACTGTTACACACTACTCCTAGGCGTTAACATCTGCACTTCTGCAGTGGCTGCGGCAGTGCACTGCACAGGCACAGGCAGGCACAGCTGCTGCTGAGGCTGAGCTGCCATTGCACATTTGCACCTGGTCAGTCAGTGCAGTGCTGTGTGATGCGGATGGCGCTGCGGAGGACGGGAATCTTTAACTGAAGCAAGCGCTGGCTCATCACCAGATCGGACTTGAGAGCGTCAGAGCTCTGTCTGTCGTCGTTCTGAGAGACGGACAGAGCGGCGGACGGACAGCACATCGATCGCGCAGGCGCATCTACTGCAAATCTTGTGGGCACTCCTCTCTCCTTCCTACCGAAAAGGCAAGGCTGCAGCTGCCAAAACGCCAAGCCTTGTGCAGGCCAAGATGTGATCGATCCCAAGGGCAACCACAAGTGGAGGCAGCGTCGTCGTCGTCGTCGTCGTCGTAGCAATGGCAAGGCCTGCTGGCTCTTGAGCAGCCACACAGCACAACACTGCAAGGGTGTTTGGCTGTGTCTCTGGTGATTGTACTGTACCCGAGCTGAGCTGAGGCTGAGGTACTGCCGCCGGCCAACGTACGCCATCACTGTCGCTGGCTACTGGCGAAAGGGAGGCAGGCACGCTATACATACGATCGAGCTGAATTATTGATGGACGCAGTGCCATTTGGCTGGTAGTGGCCGGCTAGAGAGAGGACACGGCAGGCAGCACAGCTGCGTCGTCCTCCTCTCCATTCTCCAATCTCCATGCGGAGGAGTGTACTACGGCATGGCCATGGGTGATCATCATCATCATCGTATTGCGAGGCAGCATGCGGTGGTACTGGTTTAGCTCTACTCTGTTTCAAAAATGTTCGTCACTCGTGTTTCTACAGAAATGACTGCCGGTAATTTTATATTAAAAATATTAATATTTATAGTATTATAAAGATCTTTAAATTTAATTTTTTTTAATAAATTTATTTAAAAATATAAATGCTACACGGTATTTTATAGAAATTAACACATAGGGAGTATTTGTGTACCATGTCCATGATACATACAGTACATATTGATATGGACCATCACATGCGCAGCACATGATCGAGAGGCTGGAGGCGGCTGCTGCAAGAACTAGAAGAGAAGCAATCAGCAGCAGCTGTTATGGTGGGCATGGCGTTGCGTAACTGCAGCCGATCGATCAGATCGCGCGCGGCGACGTTTGTCGTGCATGCCATCGATCGACTTGCTGCTGTGTTCGTTCTCATTCGCCCTCAGGCGGCGATCGAGGCACGCCACTCCAGCACCACATGGAGACGGAAGTATGCAGTGCAATGCAACCTTCTCTCGTCTACACCTCGTGCATGGCTCAGAGCCATGAATGTGGTCATGGCCACAGGGAGCTAGCTAGCTGGCTGGCTTCCCTGCAGGTAGCCTATCGATCCTTGGTCCTTGCTACTGCCTACTCCTACTAGGATAGGACTACCTACCTCACTCAGTCATCAGTGATGCAGCCAGCCTTTTCTTTTCATGGCTGTGTTTAGATCCCTAAAATCCCTCCAAAATTTACTATACAGAATTTCTATCACCCGTCATATTAAAATGTCGGCACATGCATGAATTACTAAATATAATAAAATTAAAAACTAATTACACAGTTTTGTTGTACTTTACGAGACGAATATTTTGAGTCTAGTTACGCAAAGTTTGAACAATTTTTACCAAATAAAAACGAAATGCTACAGTGCACTGAGGTGACATATTTTCTTTCGAAGAAACTAAACACACCCCATGGCACAAGGATGAGGATGAATGGTACTGCAATCTCTGCCTCTACTGCTGTCTTTAGGTGCAGTGCTGAAAACTACACATTCACCGCCACTGTACGTACAGATGAACAGAAGATTCATGTGGGCATAGCATGTACTACTATCCATTCACCGCCGCAAGCACTGAAAGCCGCATGGAAACGCGCACGGCACCGGCCCTGCTGCGGCGTTGCTTTATGTTGCGTCAGCGATCAGCAGAGAGCTAGATTCATGAGAGCACAGCGTCTGCTGCGGCGGAGGGAGTGGAGCGGACAGCGGAGGCGGCCCGCGCGCGGTCGGGCGGCACCAAGCGCCCTAGCGGAAGCCCATGCAGGGGCAGGCAGCCGGGCAGGGGGGCGGCCAGCAGCCCGCTAGCCGCAGCCGGCACACGAAACAACGCAACACGACGCGACGCGACGGCAGCGGCAGGCAGGGCAGTGCCATCATTCAAGAGGCCGGTTCGTTACGCTGGCTGGCAGGGCAGGGAGCGGCAGGGCGGCAGGCGCCAGTGGCTGGTGAATGTCCATGTCGTGGCAGGGCGTCGCCTGGTCTGGTCCCCGGCCGGCCCTTGCTCGGTCGTGTCCCGGTGTCCGCCCACCAAGTAAACTCCAAGCTCCAGGCGACGCCGTTAGTACTGGAGCGTACTCTCGCTATACTCTTTCCATTGGTATAGCTGCAAACAAATCAAATGTATGTAATGATTTAATTCCATGTCCTGTATTGGTATACCATAATCAGTTGAGTACTCTGATCACCACTGGTTCTTCTAAATTCCATGTCCTTTCGATCAAAGTGATTAGCCTAAAATATCTTTGTGCAAATATCCCTGTTAAGTTACATGCACCGACAGTTCAACCTAAAAATTTAGTGATCAGGAAGAAGTGAACATTACACTTATACATACTTCAACACCCCCACCCACGAGAGACGCAAGGCATGAAGTGAGCATGTTCCACCATAAGATACATGCTCATTTTGCTATTAGAATCATGATGTCGAACCATAGCTTTATTGGCATAGTATGTGATATTGGTTTGATGTAAAAGGTATTAAGATCTTTTTTCTTTGGAAAAAGAAAGAACAGATATTAAGTTTGCCGAAACGGGCAAATTCGACGACATTCTTTCGAGAGTTATGTTGTCTCACTTGAAAATTTGATAGGACAAGAGCAGGCCAAAGATCTCTCTAGAGTCTAGAGTGCTATCTATCTAACTTTATTCAAGGGTGTCTCTCTTGTTCCTATCTAGTGCTACTCCTTTGTGATAATCTGAACTCGGAATCTCGCTAGCATACGAGTACTGGTATGATTTAAATCACGTGAATAGGCGCACATCTTTTGCTGGAAAACGACATGGCTGTCAAATCCAAAGAAAAAGGGCGTATGGCTAGTAAGCTCAATAATTGCACATCTTGCCTGCAGGCTGCAGGGTCCCCATAATAAGCAATTATAAGATCTAATCGAACCACTGATATTGCAAAAGATGGAAGGCTTTGGCATCCCATCCATGGAAAACGAAACTGTAACTGTTCTTATTTCTTCACTAGACATAGAATGGATACCGGATACAATCATGGCAAATTTCAAAAGAGAAGCGATCGCCTGAAAACCAAAAGAGCAGATGTCAACACAGAGCAATGTATACCAGTTTGTGGGTTAGCAGCTAAAGAGATACAAAATGCTTAGGTTTTTACCGTTACAGAAACTAATGCTCTACAATGAAGAAAGAGGTGAAGAGAATGCCAAACTCATGGCCATCTGTGTCACCATCAGTCCATCACCATGAGAACCGTGAAATGGATAAGTGCCATGGCGGCACACAAAGCCAAGCCAAATCCGCTTTCAGGTCAGGACTCTTACATTAGCAAACAGGGAGAAAATCTTTGCCTCAGAACACGCGCATCACGGAGGCATGAACAGCCATGCAGTACACTGATGGCTGCCTACCTGAACTTGATGGCTGACTTCACAAGCGTCAGATCATAGTGCTTCCCAGCCATCTGGCACATCTCCTTGGATCTGTCCACTAACTGCTACTAGTAGCTTTATCTGAATACCCTGTGCTCTTGACATGCCAATGGAGTGATGGACGATGCATTGAAAAGGGGGTGCTGTTACATGGTGAACAGGGGCCACTTCAGGTGCTCTGCCACAGCATCAAAAGAATGGACTCTGCAACAAGAGAACAAATGCAAAGATAAGGCTGGTCCTAAGAAGTCGTGTGTGAAAACTGAGAGCTGAGGAAATGCGATGCCATGGTACCCTCGTACCCATGCGCGAGGAAATTGAGAAAGTGGCTATTACTCCCCTCTAAATAAGCGGTCGTTTCGTTTCTCGAGAAATAAATATTAATAATTTTTATAAATAATAAATATCATCGATTGGTATCATAATTAATATTATTGAAAATATTTTTAAATTTAGTTTTTTAATAAATTTATTAAAAATACAAATGTTGCATGTACTTTTTATAAATTCAGTTAAACTTATGACATACATTCTACGAGGACAATTAAAAAGAAACTGGCGGAGTACTTCTGACTTCAGGTTATGCCATGCCAGAAAAAAGCCTGACAAAGGAGAGCAGAGCAGGCAGCAACGCCACGATGAAAAGTGGGCAACGACTTTGGCCTTGTTTACATTTCTAAATTCATCCTTAAATTTTACTATACAGAATTCTTATTCCCCATCATATTAAAATATCGATAAATACATAGAGTACTAAATGTAGATGAAATTAAAAATTTATTGCATGGTTTTATTATACTTTACGAGACGAACATTTTAAACCTAATTAATCAATGTTTGAATAATTATTAGCAAATAAAAATAAATACTACGGTGCCACGCACTGTTCATTTCACCGATTCGGTCACCCGAATCGGTAATCTAAACAAGGCGTTTGTTACGATGGCAGTCGACAGGTAGTCTGAAAACATTCAGAAAGTGTCTGTTTCGTTGTTACGGTACCATGTTCTTGCTAGTTGCTTTGCCAGTCGTTGATGGTCCCGATTCAGGTCATATATTAGCATGCTCGAGGCCATAACACGGCTTAGCACGCAGCGGGGAGGAATCAGCAGGCGGCCATGCTCAGGAAAATGTTCGTTTTTCGTCGTCCAAAAAACTCACCGACACCTCCCGGAAGACCCTTGAGAGAGAGGCACAGCAAGGTTGTTGTAGAATCTTGTTGAAAGAGGTGTTGAGCAGCAGAGCTTGGAATGTATTTGATTCCCAAGTCCGAATGCAACCAGAGTGACCATTTTTGCTGAGTAATCCCAAGTGAAAAAAACAGTTCCACACAGTATGATCTATTTTACCTGTTCGCTCTGAAAAAATTTGTGACAAGTTTGGACCGTAAAGAAGAGCACGGTTTTTTGCCAGAGCTCCAGGGAGTCACAGTATCAAAGAGGAAAGCTTGAGATCACATCTGGGAAGCAGTACTCACAGTATGGCCAGAATATCGGCTATAGCTGGTGCCACAGTTTGTTTCACTTGCTTGTTCACTGGTGAGTCGTCGACACAGTCAATTCAGTTTTGCCTTGTTCTGTCGTGCAGCTGTCGGGCTACTGAAGAGGAATAACGCTAAGAAAGAATTGACTACCCCCATGGACTGCCTAAATGAATTTCACTTGAACAGTTCATTTGCTGCAAGAATTAGGAAAATCTCCTGCCTTCCAAGTAAGACCTGGTACATGGGCAGTAGTTGTTATTATTACATACACCAGTTACATGATCATATATTACAGACCTGGCACGTGGGCAGCAGTTATTATTATTACATACACCGGTTACACTAGCTGTAGAATATTAGACTAGCTACGGATCGCAGGTCAATTCCTTTCGGTCAAACTAACTTGGTAAATATCAGACGAGCTACGTATGAAAGATGCAGGATGCGCATCTGAAATTATAACAATTAGTGTAAAGTTGTCACAGGAGGGGAGCTGGACATCACTCAGCTCGCCTATTCCTCTTCAGTAGCTTGGCAATGGCTGATTTAGACGTATCTTGGTCACCATGGGGCATTTTTCGTCGTGATGAGTTCAACGTCTTCCCTTCAGTAGGGTTGGCGTCAAGGCGACTCGACGCATAAGCTTCTCCCATCCTCTTTCTACACTCTTTGCTTGCTGTCTCATGATCAACCACTGTAAAACCAAACGATGCGAGATATAAATTAATTATCATTAACCATAAAGTTGGAGATGCCTTCTTTATCAGTGTCCTTCATTTTTACCTGGTTTTGGGTAGTCTTTGCCAATAATACAATTGGCTTTCTTCTGGATGCTAAGGGGAGCAGTCCAAGGCTCGTAAATGTACTCCCTTGGCATGTCTATAAATTAGTAGAATGTAGAATTTTGCAAAATAAAATTGGTTAGTCCTCTGTCTGAAGGGGCAAACAGTGCTGACTTCTGGCTTCAGAACACTGTATTGTCATGGGAATGTTGTTCCAGCAGTACCTTTCAGCATTGGGATGAAATGCCTAATGTAGTTCCCGTTAGGATCATACTTCTTCCCGAATGTGATGGGGGAGTAAATTCTGTGGTACTATTTTGAAATATGCAGAAGAAATATAAAATAACTATTAGTATAAACAAAAAATCAATACCAAGTGCTATGTGAAGGATATGTATTATCAGTAACCTGATAGAAGAAGGATGAGCAAGAGAGCCATAGCCAATTGCCATTGTTAATGGCCCAGTCAGAATCTATCAGTAGCCTTTCAAAGACGTCGCGTCCTTTTTCCCAGTGGATAAACTTAAGAAAAAATAGGTTCAGAAGTTTGCATAGGCAATGTAAGTTAGTTTGGAATCAGGCTTTAAAGAACTCTTCAGATGCATAAAGTCAAATGTCCACAACCCATTAAAAATGTCCCAGAGAACATTAGGTGGTAAAATCTTCAGATTCTACTAGCACAACATTAACCCCACTAAATAGCGAATCAAAACAATCCAATAGCCATATTTTCAATGAAGAGGCTCGTCTAGCAAAACCAACAGCTCTTATTGATTACCTTCTTGCTTAACTAAAACTTGGAAGTTGCTAAAAGAGCAAAATTAACAATTACAAACATACATATTTTGTAAAGGAAATTTCTTTCAATGTAAATAATTCCCAACAGAGCTCTTAACTTCTTATTCGATGCAAGCTTAGATCGCAGAACATACCATATCACCACGTGTCAAGAAACAAGCAACCGAATGGCGTGCAAGGTGATGCATCCAACCCCACTTCCTCAGCTGGAAGACAAACACACACAAAAAGCTATCATCAGATACTCTTAAGAGCCACATAAATGAACAGAAAGATAGAAAAAGAAAAAAAAAATAGCAAGGTGAGGTTCTCTGGTAGATATTCATTTGAGAAAACCTGAATCATGATAGCATCGATCCACGGATATCCTGTTTGCCCATCTCTCCATGCAATAAATAGCTCCTCGTTCTCGCTCCATGGAATCTAAACTAAATGGGTTTGGATTACAGCTATGCTCATGAAAAGTGCATCACTGTAAAGGAGAATGGTTTGGATCAAACGGAGTCACCTGCTTGCATATTTTGTTTCCTTCCATTCGGTCAAAATTAGGAGTTCCATAAGACACTGTGTAGAAGAAGTCTCGCCACAGCAGCTGTTACAAAAATATGAGACATGAACTCAGAACTATAGTTGTTTAAAAAAACTCAGAACTAAAGTAAAGAAGCCGTGTAGCCAGATTGTTCTTTCATGTCCAACAAATGCAGTTACAATTACAAATCACCTGTCCTATCAATGAAACAGGTGGTTTTGTATGGTTTCTGACGCTCTTGTACACATCCTGAATGCAGTGGTAAAAATATCTGGAAGACAGGCACCCAAACTGCATAATAACAGCATGGCAGTCCGTTTTTAACACTTTTTATAATGTAATAAATAAATAGTAGGGAAGAAGGATAGCTAGCTCACTGAGTTATTGACAAACATACCTTCAAATACGGTGACAAGACAGTTGTGGAAGGTTTCAGAAATGCAGAGGGGTCACCCTTTGGTTTCTCAAATTTGGCAACCCATTCCTACCCAAAACAACAGAAAATAATGAGGTCATCTCTTTCAGATCACCTGTGAAAACAGCAAAGAATAACAAACTTGATGGACTTCAGAATATTGCTATTCTAGAAGCAAGCACCTTATTCTGAAGCGATTCTTTCATTCTCCTCAGAGCTTCTGTCTCCCCACCACGGAATGGTGGAATCGCCTCCTGCAAATGGCCATCCAGCAGTTCAGAGAGACCGATCCAGTCCAATGGTAACTGAAATACTAGTTATTTGGAGCAACTGTGACTCCACTCTTACCTGGCTGATATCCCCATACCCAAGCTCCTCCACCGTAGGCACGGGCAACAGCTCGTACTGCCCTGTGTCCCCAAGCGGCGGCAGCTCGGAGTATTCCTCCATGGCAGGATCTGGCGGCTCCCCAGCAATGGATACAAAGGATTGATATGTCAAAGGCGGCCGACTACCGTTCTGCAAATTGGCAAAACCAGGATCAGTTAAGCACATTCGGTTGTGAGCCATGAGTCGTGAGTTCACAGGTACTGAATGCTAGTAGGAATTTCGAACACCTTCTTTATGATTTCTGCTGGGTCGAAGAGAGTGTGGCTAACAGGCGTGAACACCTCGATCCCAGACGCTAATGCAAAATCCTAAATACCGAAAATCTTCGTCAGGAAAGAAAACGGAAATAGAGTAGAGAAAAGTGATTAGCATTCAGCGAGAGCCTCACCGTGACTTTCTTATCTCGGGCCAGCGCGTACGGCTCGGTATCGGACTCGAAGCACAGCTTGCCGATGTTCCACTGAACGCAAATGAACCAAGGGTGAAGTGAACCCAGGATTTCGTCATTATGTAACCAACGGCTGAAGAAAACATACTTACGTCCTTTAGGGCCGCGCAGACCGCGTCGGCGACGTCGTCGTGGGCGCGGAGGAGGAGGAGGCGGGACCCGAGGCGGCGGAGGCGAGCGTCGAGGTCGCTGAGACTCTCGAGGAGGAAGCGGATGCGGGCGACCCCGGCGCGCGCGGAGCCCGGGGACGCCGCGGCGGGGTCCGGGCGGAGGTAGCGCGGGTCGAGCACGAACACCGGGTACAGCCGCGCGGAGGCGGCGCCGGCGCCGGCCCCGTAGCGGCGGGCCGCGTCCAGCGCGGGGTTGTCGTGCACGCGTAGCCCCTTCCGGAACCACACCATCGCCGCCGTCGCGGCGGTTGCGGCCTCCATCGCGGGATTGCAGAGGAGGGTTGGGGGATTTTGGCGGCGGCGTTGGGAGTTGGGAAATTGGGAGAGATGCGGCCGTTGGGCCGTTGATGCGGGATTGGACGGCGAAGGTTTGAACAAGGGAGGGGTAACTGTAGCGAGTGGCGCGGGAAGTGGCCACGTCGGTTTCGTATTGGCCGTTCCTGTCGTGCCACACAGGATCCGGTGCGGATTGTCAAATGTGAACAAGCAGCTGTGGTCGGAGCCCCCATGCTTCCCCGACCTGCTCACCCACCGGACTCTCTCACTGCCTCAAACCTCGCGACTCGCTCACCAAATCTCAATTAGCAAAAAAAAAAAAAAAAAAAAAAACGGAGTCCCTGCGTGCCCTTCGCCTCGCCCTCGACGCAGCCGTCGTCGTTGCCGCCATAGGAGGCGGCGGCGGAGAGGCGGGCGGGCGTACCGACCCCGCCCCATTCTCGAATCCAGCATCTGAGCCGAAGCAAAATGTTCGATTTGTCACAAGCCGACTGCATCAAGCTTCGACCGCAGCCATACGGTGCCGGCGGTGTCAACGGGCGTGGCAGGCGTCGGCCGTCAGCGGGGCCGGCACAGCCGAGCACGGGCCTTGGCGTGCAGACTTCACCAGGGAAACACACGCGGAGAAGACTGATAGTCGCGCAGAAGACAAGGGCCGAGGTAGGCGCGGGCATGGCCATCGGGGTTGGCGCGAGCACGAAGCAGCTGCCGGGGCGCGCGTGCTTCGCCGGGGAGCCCAAGCCGCTGGGCCGCGCGACCTGCCGAGGAGCGCGCCAGCCGCTAAGGAGCGCGAGTCGGCGAGGCACGCCAGCTGCTAGGCCACCGGATGCCAGGGAGCGCAGGCCTAGCGGCGGGGACTGAAGGAGACGGGTGGACGAGACGAGGAGGACGCGGATATGGTTACGGTTAAGGCTGGATAACGTGTCAGTTCGGCTTGGCTCGTTCGGACTCGTTAAGATAATAAGTTAGTTTATCTTAGTTCGTTATCTAAATGAGCCAGATAATAAGTTAGTTTATCTTAGTTTGTTATCAACGAGCCAGAATGTTGGCGTGATTCGGCTCGTTAAAAGCTTGAGTTAGCTCGTTAAGCTCATGAGCAAGGTGTAAAAAAATTACACAAAACATAATATTTGTTTTTTTAAAGCTTGAGAATAATAATAATATAAAAGTAATACCTCCATGGCATACGTTGGTTTGCCTACCTTCAAAGTCTTGAGTTGAAGAAAAATTAATATGTACTTATATATATACAAATATAATAATACATACTATAGTATTACACCCTACATCCATTAAAAATAAAACGATAAAGTTAAAATAATTTCAAATTTATAAGGTCCAGACCTATCATCAACCTATTGTAAAGTAGAAATCATTAAGTAACACAAAAACTAATATAAATAATGATGATGGTTTTTTACCCTGGCGTGTGCTTCATCTGGCTCGCAAGCTGACTCGAGTTGGCATAACCAACGATCTAAAATCCTAGCTCGTCTCGCTCCTTATCACAATAAGCCGAGTCAAAGTCGAGCCAAGCGACCATGAGCCGAACGAGCTGAGTCTCTGGGCATTTTACATTTTTACCTATCGGCAAAGCCAAGCGCTTTATATTCACCAGTCTCTATTTGTTGCTACGACCTGCAAAAGAAAATCTTTGCTGCGCTTTACTGATGCATTTTCCAACAACTATGATTCCCAAATCTGTTACCGCCAATTACTGATAAAGGGAAAGGTTGGGATTTTGTCGTGCACAATTAACATTGGACTGTCAGCATGAACTGACAAAAATATATGATGCTGATAATTATTAAATACTTCTGTTTCGTAAAAAATATTAAACACTACTAGATGCTGAAACACTGAAACACTAGTACTGAACACATGAGAAGTAATTATTAATTATACATGTTATTGTCATCCGACATCAAAATATTGCAATGATTCTCTTTGCGTTAGCCTTGTAACATTCAAATTCCACCAATGATAACTACGCTGAAACCATGCTACATGTTCAGCAAAAGCATAACCTAAGCTCAGATAACGACAGTCTTAATAAGATAACCAAAGGACATCGCCGATCATCCCAAACAACATAGGTAACAGTTCTACAACGAGAACACCAGGCCAGGGGGCGCCTCAAGGACAAAAACCGCTTCTCTTCTCTACAGTAGCAATTGTAACACAAAGTGCTGAAGGACCGATCAACAGCCAATGGCCAACGGTAGTAAAATACATTCCAATGCCCCGGTGGAAACCTACTTCCCAGCTGAATCAGGAGAGCCATCCCCATAGGAAACCAGACCTTTCTTGCCTCCAAGACTAGGGCTACCAGACAGTGACCGAGACCGGGACGGGGACTGAGATTTCTCATTACTTGCACGCTTCAGAGATGGGGAATCAGGTGGGGAGGGACGATGCACTGGTGGAGACCTTGACCTTGACCCAGAAAGGCGGCTCCTGGAAACTGACCGTTCACGATCACCATGTGACCTTGGTTTCCTGGGAGGGGGTGAAAGGCTCCGTACAGGGCTTTTGCTGTATCCACCTCCCCTTACTCTTTCCCTGTGAACAGGGCTGCGTGAGGCGCTTCGGCTCCTCCTGTACCTACTACGCCTCAAGTGGCAAAATAAAAGAAATCATTACAAAGAACCAACCATAAGAATGAGCTATGCATACCGAATAAAAAAACGAACTTCAAATAAAATTGCTTCCATCATTTGAAAATAATATGTCAAATAATAAGCATAAAAAAATGACCGCCAGTTCAAAATTGGTTCAATGGCGTGCCATCACAAATGACAATAATAGAAGCTTTATAGAAAAATAACAAGTTCAAAGAACTATCACATATAAACAGTTCATTTACCTTGGCGACACTCTGCCTCTGGGTGGGCTTCTATAACGTCGAGGAGGTGATCGATGGCGGGAACCCCAGTAACCCATGTATCTGCATAAGGGAAGAATCATAACTTAAAACTCTACAGAAGGGAAGAATCATAACTTAAAACTCTTGATCAACTGAAAACAACAGATCAAATTTTGATTCAATTACCTGTCACGGTCATTTCTTCCGCCATAACGACGCGAGCGATCAGCAGAAGGCGAGTGATATTGTCTTGCAAATGAGTACCGCTGTGTAAAACCCCGTCCACGTCTAATGCGTTTTGGTGACCCATCAGGGGAATCACTCCTCGATGGGCTCCTTCCATTGTTTGGTGGTGTTACTGCCCTGCGATGTGGACTGGGACTTCCGCTAATGTTCCTGCGAGGTCGCCCACCTCTTACTGGGCTTCTGCTCACACTTCTTCTAAGTGTTCTCACAGGGCTCCTGCTGAGGCTTCTGCGAATGTTTCGGCGTGGACTTCTCATAGGACTTCTCCTAGAAGGCCTATGTGGACTCCTTGAAATCCTAGCTGGGCTCCGGCTAACACTTCGTACTGGAGATATCACAGAGGTTCGGGTAATGCTTTTTCGTTTCTCCAATGGTGGGCTTGGGCTGACACTTTTTCGTACATGAGTCCTCTCCAGGCTCGTGCTTGGACTTCTCTGTTGCATGGACCTAGCTGAGCTGCTTCTTCTGTGAGCTTTAACAGGACTCCTGCTTTTAACAGGACTCCTGCTTATGTGGGGGCTTCTGCTTGCACCTCTGGGTGAGCTCTTGCTGAGGCTCCTAGCAGGGCTCCTGCTGATGCTCTGCCGCCTGGCTGGACTCCTGCTCTCGCTTCTTTTGGGAGTACGGACAGGACTTCTACTGCGATTGTGGTGAGTAGGGCTCCTGCTAACTGACCTCTTCGGGCTGGTAATTGACCTTTTCATTGGGCTTCTTCTTGGACTGATACTCATACTCTTGCTCATTGAGTGATTAGCACTCATGCTTTGGCTCCTGCTTATCAATGTCAGATGAAACACCGCTTCCAGAAGCAGTAAGGACAAAGAATGATTTATGTATGAAGAAGTATAGGAAACCTAGATTTGCTTCGATTGCCAGTTAAAACAGGCATGACAGCTGCATTCCTTTCAATTTTTGATTCATTAACACCATTTGTATGGATTTCCCCATTTTGCAGGGGAGAGACATCTTGTGCTGGAATCCTTGGTATGCCACTCTTTTGTTGAGTTGATGTGGCATCGTTCAAAGCAGCCACTGCAGCAAGATTTTCCTCTGAAAAGGTAAGTGTAGATTGCAATAATTAGTTGAACTAAACAAGAACTATATATATCCCTTACTAGATGGCCAATCAGTACAGTTGTTCATGCAAGACAGATATAACAGAACAATACCACCAATAATACCATGCAATCATGATTTAAAGATTAAAAGATATATCCAACCAATCAGAACTTCCTGATTTTTGGACATGGCATGGCCATTATTTTCCACTGTGATATATTTATATTTATAAATCCAATAAAAATATGAGAATGACAGCAAGTCTAAGACAAATCTAAGTGAATGGTTCTCATAATTCCAAACCAGCTATCTGTATTTATTTAGTTACTCATAGTCAGTTTCAAAAGTTCGACCAGATCTTTGTCCACGATGGGTAAGTAAACAGTGAACCAATAAGGCATCCAAACATGCAAGAAATTGAACTCTCTCATTTGTGATGTTGATTGTCGCGCTTTGTCCACGATGGCTAAGTAAACAGTGAACCAATAAGGCATCCAAACATGCAAGAAATTGAACTCTCTCTTTTGTGATGTCTCTTGATTGTGCGCGTTGCATTTATCTTGTCAGATTTGTCCTATCAGTTTTTTTGAAATACAATAAACTAGTTAACCAGATATGGAATCCTTTTTTTTAGAACCACCAGATATGGTATCCTATTGCGACTATACAGTTCATTAATGATGATGAATGCTAAACCGCCACCCCCCTCCCCCCAAAAAGAAAAGTTACAAAGGATTTGCTGATGTGGTACATAGCACAAGTTTAGGGGCATGATACTCCCAACTCTCAGAGTTCATAAAACCAATAACTGAGAAATCAGAACAAAGTTCAGGAACCTGTGCTTCAATTTACTTGGTATTAGTGGAATACAGAAGCTCAACATACATCGGGGTAAAGAATATATAGGCAAAAAGAAAAGAAACTACCAGAAACTTGAGATGATGCCTTGGACTTCCGCCCACGGCGGTGTCTCTTGCTTCTAGCATCTTCAGAGCTGCTATCACTCGTACTTTCAGCTTCACTATCATCCTTTGTTATCCTGCTAATAACAGAACATATATTGGCCAAAGGTCAGGAATGTTCAAAATGACAATGGTAACAGACCTTTTTGACTTCTGTTTAGATTTCCTGTCACGCTTCCTACGCCTTCTTTCGCGCCTATAGTCACGCTTCCTTCTTGAACGCTTGTGTTTATTTTTCTTCGAGTGCCTCTTTCTGTGCCTTCGCCTGTCATCACTTGAGCTGCTGACATCAGATGAGTCACTCGAGTAAGTATCAGAATCGCTCTCAGAATCAGATGATTCACTCTCCGACTCAGAAGAGCTATCTGAATCCGGATAAGAATATCTCCTCTTCTTCCTTCTCCTTTTTGAAGATTTGTTACGCCGTCTCTTGTGTCGCCCTTCATTAATTTCCTCATCAGAAGATATATCCTTTGACAACTTTGATTTGGCAGCTGTCTTTTTATCTGTATGACCATTATAACATCAAAAGGACTTTCCAAAGCTAAATACAAAAGTGACCTACTTTACCTAAATGTCCCAAAAAAAGACTTAAATCCTTATATTAAATGGATCAATAGGTGCTGCAAAAATTCCAATCAGTTGATAAATATTACCAATTTCTATAGATCCAACATCTTTGCGGTCAGTGAGCTCCCCACAATTTACTATAGTAACCGGAACGACAGGAGTTGAATCAGGGGATTGCACATCTACTTGCTCGATCTTCTTCAGAACATCACTTCCAACAACAAGCTTGCCAAAAACTGTGTGCTTCCTGCACCACAGTAGAATTTCATATTATCAACAAAACTGTACCAAGTCAGAAAAACATGGAGTGCACAAATGAAACTGAACAAGACATTATAGAGGCTTGCCAAGTTAACAGTTTAGGCCACAAGCCTGCAACATTTAACATAGTAATAAGCCAACAGCAAAACCAAAATTAAGCCTCACTCCATCCACATATGCATCAGCCAAACAGGTTTGCTCCTACCCTCACTTCCTATTTTCACAACCAGAAAAGAGAAACTTGCATACCATAGGAAACAAATTTCCACAGTGCAAAATTTCACATAGAAATAGAGCAAAATCAATGCATCATGCCAAATCTAATAAACTGGCAAATGGTGCTATAAAAAGAACTGAACTGATTCCACATATAATACAGAACTACATCAAATTCTTGTGATTCAACAAGCAGTTGCTCATTTTAATTAGGCAACAATGGAGATCCAAAGACACTACAAGTGAACAAGCAAAAGAAGTAGCAGAAAACTATTCTTCAGTAGTTCCAATGCTTGATAAAACAGATAATTAAGCAAATGATGTTGTATGTGACTACAGCCGTCGGACACTCAGCTTTAATTTAGGATGAGAAAAAAATCAATTTGGTACTGGAACAATCTGAGAGACAAAAGTCCAGAGCTTAGATTCAATTCAACACCACCAATGGATGTAAGATTAGTGCCCATACATATATGAAGATATATTTTGTACAAAACTGAAACACGCTTTATTCAAATGGAATTTTTTTGAACAGGCATTCCAATGGAATGGATCGGAACAAACCTGTCAAGATGAGAATTAGGCTTGAAAGTAATGCAGAACTGGGAGAAACTAGCTTTGGATCCTGTGTCTGCCGTTGTCAAGAGACCACGATCATCATGAGGTAGAACACAAGTTTCATCTGAAATGCAAATAATAAACTGTCATTACAGATGTACTGTTTGCTTTCGTGCTTACCAGAAAAGTTGGAAAAAGAATGGTATTTCCAGAGCAAAGCGGCCAAAATGATCAAAGCAGTAACTTGTACTAGATTATTAGAAGCACACACTCCTAATGTAGACAGTAGACACATAACAACACAGCATTTGAGTATGTATCTGGTAACTAACATTCTAAATACTCAAATAAAAGGTTGCAAGGTTGTTCAATTATTTGCATTCAACATCTCCACTACATAACAGATTTCAAACCAAGCTAAATGGTTAATACCTGCATATTTTCCATTATATATGCTTTCTCCACCAGACCCTGGAACATAGTTAAAATCATAGTCATTTCCAAAAAAAAAAGATGTAACAGGAAGCTGCAACTATACATGGAAGGTAGATTTACAGCAAACAGAAATAATGTACAACAGAAAAATATTAGAACTAATGTATAACAGAAAAACATAATACTACCAAAAAGTAAAGATGGTAACATGCATCACCATATGTAACATTAATAGATAAAAATACAGCAATCTACAAATGCGGGCACAGTATACATCTGGATCTTGGAACAAATCATTGCATATGAAAACAAACTAACCCTAAACAAATTTGAAAATTTTGATACCCGAATTAAGGCCATTATAACTGTACAGGACATGAAAAGACTGATAAACTACTCCATTAGAAAAAAGCGTATGAAACTTGCTAGCGTGGAGTGCACAATATAATCATCAAATCAAAAGGTAGGGACATTGTGATAACATAGAGAAACGAAAACAAAAACCATCAAATTAGCTTAAGTAGGCCATAGCTGCACTGCACAACTTACAGGGAGTGCTATGTGCAAGCAAGCCCTTTAAGTAGGCGTACACAAGAACATTAGTTTATATGAGAGAACAGAAAAAAAAAAAGAGAAAGTCCATGGAAGTGGGGGAGGAATTGCTGTTTCTTCCCCAGGAAGGAAAAGAAATAGAAAAATGTAAAGAACTAATTGTGCAAACTCACCATTTCCTTTTGCAACGTCACCTCCCTGAAAAAAAAACAAAGCACCCTCAGCAGTTATGGCTAAGAAAACAAAATTGTTTCCACTCATTATTAGAATAGTGAACATAGACAATAATATTTTGTTTCCACTCATTATTAGAATAGTGAACATAGACAATAATACTGCATACAACCTTAAATACTATATGATAAGAAAAGCAGTCGATATCATCTGTCTTGCATCCTACATCATGAACAAGGAAACAAGGAACTGGCTAAACACAGAACAAGACAAAGCTAACCAAATTCTAACCACAAAATACAAACATCATAACTGAGACAGAAGCAATATGCATAAATACAAAACTACACAAAAGAAGGAAAACTAACTTGTGCCATGAACCCTTTGATGACACGGTGGAACGATGATCCCTTGTAACATAATGGCTTCTTAGTCTTCTGTCCAATTCCCAGCTCACCTAAAGTGTGCAACACCAATTAGCAAGAGCAAACAATGCTAGGAAATAGGGAGGAGTTTTTAAAACTGGACATTAGATATACAAGGTGGGCTGTGGCAAAAAGAACAGAGGTACCCACTTGTTCATGATGTACAAGGAGTTTTTAAAACTGGACATTGGATATACAAGGAGTTTTTAGAACAGAAGATATGGACTAGAAGTCTACAGCTCGAGTTATAGTAATTACATGCGAGTATGTTTGTGTTTACTGATGCACACAAGTTCAGAATCTCCATTCCATATCCTAATTTTATTTGATGACATTACCTGAAGAATACATAACTAATAGTCTGCCAAAACATAGTGGTCAAAGAAGTAGAAACATCAACCAGTGTACAAGGTTTTAAAAAACGCTAGACGCTAGGTGAATGCTAGCCTATGGTTTAGAGTTTTTTGTGATTAAACATAGTCTTAGTTTAAACGTCTTTTGTGATTAAACGACACTGTGATTAAACGCAGCGCTAGGCCACCGTTCAGCGTTTAATCAAGATTAAACGACGTTTAAAAACGTTTTTCAATACACTGCCAGTGTATCATGTATCCAGTTTTACTTGAAATCGTCGCCTTGCTCAAAATTTCAAGATTAAGTTCAGAACTTAAAGGATAATTATAAATTTATAAGGTAAATATATATAAAGATATAGTTAAGCATTAAGCATGCAGAATTACTTTGACTGGAAATTGACTAAATTCCTAGGAAGCAATGAACATCTAAATATGTATTGTTAATCATCACAGAAAGAATAGATTAGGTTCTCAGATTTTGGAAATATTCAAACAGAATCACAGAATGGCATATTGGATAATGGATATGGCTGAAAGCAGATGAGAGAGTTCATGTTTGAATAATATTCCAAAGAGCGCTTTTAAGCAAAGAACAGTAAAGATCATTAGGACTACAAAGTGCAAACAAAATGACTAGTATCACCATAGCATTAGGGACAGTTGCTTAGTGCAGATAATTAACATAAACAGCAATAAGAGCAGTAATAAAATACATTTTGTGATATTCTTCCATGTTGCGAAGAATACCTAAGCACTACTTCCACTGACCACAAGTACAGGTCCATTTAGGTTTGTCCTAGGTCTTTTTAGCTCCAGACATCAATAACTAAAATTCACATAGATTTGCAACAGAAGTTCGCCATTAGTAGATTCATCTGGATAATTATTTCAAAATACAAACCCTTTTAATTTAATGCTATCTATTTTTTATCAATATTGGTAGTCAACTGAAGTATTCGACAGTGTGTCAACGTCCTAATGGGCTTGTATTAGTAAGGATAGGCACTACAACATTTGTACATCAAAATAGGGATTCCTCAACAACTGGAATCAGTGGATGTTAAACAAAGCAGAAAAGCTGTGGCCCCATTTCAAAGGGCGACATTTCACAAGCACCTCAAAGTAATCAAAAGAAAGATACACTTGAACTTGAAACTAAACTTGTAATTTCCTAAAATTAAAAAGAACTACAATCTTTTAGCACTGGAGCATTATTCAACACAGAAACTCAGTGAAATAATTTTCATTGTTACTATTTGTCTGGGGCATAATCAGATCTAACCCTCCCTGGTTAAGACACACATCTAGATAAACAAGGGAGATATAGCATGACCACAGAAATTTCGTGATAACATCACATTCTCTCATAAACAATATGACAGGATCTGCCCATGGTTCCTAGCACCATGTCATTAAGTGGCCATTGTAAGTATGGTCTAATTGTCCAGTGTGCTTGAGTGCTTGATGATTAAGTAGCTCTAAAACTGTAGGCAATAAAAAGTGTTGTTTCTCAAAGCAAGTTCTTGAAGTTGTCAAATTTTAATAATTTGGGAAGAGTAAGTGTGGCTTCGCGAATTTACTAAATTTGCATCATTTCATACTACCTAAAAGTAATGCTACTTCAAAAATTTAATAGTTTGAACAGATGACAGCCAAAATTTCAGTATTTTGATGGACATATTGCATGAGACAATGACCATTAGAAATCCAGAGCAACATGTCCAATTGCTACATAAACCAATTTACAGAATAATATAACACTAACTAACAGATGGTTTTTTTACTAATTTAACAAAAAGGTAGTGGAGAGAAGATTATACCTGTGCATAAAGCTCTGAAGTTCTCAGTCCTAAGGGGTGCAACATCAGCGAACAACTGCAATGAAAGGTAACTCATACTATTAAACAGATCAAGCAAACTAATATCTTCAACTAAAAGGAAACAGCTAAAGCTCCTGATCTACATTACACAGTCTTAGCCACACTTGCACTATCAGCTGAATACGAATTTAAGAAACAGTAATATCAAACATACCTCAAAGATCATTCTTTCATCTGGCTCATCACCTACAGATACATCCAGAAAGACAATGGGGTTCCTCTTTTTCCCCATATTCTTGAATAGACGCAATCCCTGAGCCAACAGGGTAGCTTCACAATGAATAAATGAAAAGGTATCAACAAAGTAAGCAATTGGTAAAACAAGTGGTAAAAGTATAGCATTGCTGCCCTTGAAAAAATTTAAAATTACATGTATTGAAACCCCATATAGTGTATAAACATCCATTTCAAAAGAAAAAAGTGGCTATATAACTTCAAATTTGCATGTGCTTACATAATTAAAATAGCAGCAGAAATATACTTTTCCTACTGCTCACACAATACATAAATGCAATTTCTTTTGCAACCTTCTAAAAAGAACTCACAACCATGGAGTAGAGAATATGCACGTGCAACAAGCACAATACCAAATTATACTAGAAAGAACAGCTTTTACAACAAATGTCCATTGCAAACAAGCAACAAGGGGGCCAGACAGCAAGAAGACCCGAAAACATTCATCTGGCTGTCTCCGGCCTTGTTGTAAATCACTTAATTATAATAAACCTTTAATCATATATCTATATATTATTATTATTATTATTATTATTATTATTATTATTATTATTATATAATTTAAAAGTGTGAAAAATTCTTCCTCCGAATTTTGGTCCATCACACTCTCTTGTTTAGTCTGTCCCTCTGCTCCCCCAAACAGAGTGCTCGCCAATTTTTACTAAGAGTAGTAATACTATGAGATAAATTAAAGACAGGCCTAATTGGTTTACTATCCCGTACGTGACCCAAACTCACGACATCTGCTCATATGAGTTAGAATAGCGAATGTCCAGCCACAGTACATAGATCGATTCCAAAATGTATTGTCACATAAGATGTCCATTCCATTGACACGCATGGGGATGTCTATTAGTTAATAACAATTAACATTATGCATGTTAAAGCTTTGTACATCTTTTCCGCTCCCAGTGATGGAGCTAGTCAACTAGGATTATATGATTATATTATAAGCTAATAACAACATATCATTATGTGTGTTCAAGCTTTGTACATCTGTTCCACTGCCAGTGATGGAGCTAGGATTATATGATTATGGGTCCAAGTAAGTCAATCCATGAAGCAGATATTAAAACATGCACTAAGGTTCTTGTTGATCAGAAAGGCTTCAACAGAAAAAAAAAACATGGATCATGAGGAGCATCCATTCGGTATGCTCCCTGTCAGCCCCATACACTGATACACACCACTGCAATCTACATCACACGGCGCCAGCCAACACTACAAGCCCTAGAATCTAGGCAAACAATCCAGGCCCCGCAGATCAGGATCCGTGCACCACACCGCAAACCCTGAAAACCCCTACAAGCCCCCCAAAACCCTACCCCAAACACGACCCCAAACCCTAGAACCCCCTTCGTCCCCATCCAAACCTCGGAGCCCTAACGCGCATGAGACGCTCTGGCCACACAGATCGAAACGCGCGAGCCAGGCCCGCGGCGCTCGATCCAGCGACGGCGAGGAGGTAGAGGGGAGCAGCGCGGGTAGAGAGAGGGAGAGCACGAACCGCAAGGGGAGATTCGGGTGGCTCGACACAGCGCCGATCGCGTCGGAGCGGCGCGAGGGTCTCGTGGTGGGGTGGCGAGGATATTTGCTCGCTCGGGATCGGAGCGCAGCCGCAGCGCCGCGGAAGGCACCACCACGCGGCCGCACAAGCGGAGTGAGGTGGGGGATAGGAGAGTGGCGGAGCGCAGCGGCGGCCAAGTATTAACCTACCCCCTGTGCTGTGCCCCCGTGTGCCCTGCGCCGCGAGCCCTGCGAGGGGGCCAAGTACAGTTTTACCCCCGATACGTGGAGCGCCGAATGCTAGTCCTAGAAAAGATGCACTGCATGTGGGCCGGGGCGTTCTGTTTTCACATGCCAGACGGGCCGCGAAAATGGCCCCTTGATCCTCCGCCTCGCACAACTAGCCACTATTCCATTATCTTCTTCAACTAAAAAAATCTGATGCTTCTTTTGTGGCATGCATGACTCCTGGAGGCACTGAGTGCAATGTGGCACGCTGCATACGGGCACTTGAACAAGATCATATACTATATACCATCAGTCAAGTAGAAGAGATGGACGCCAAAGCACGGCTAGCGGCGGTCTTTAAGAATCTTTCTTCGGAAGATTCGATAAGAGTTTCGGTTGTGTTGTGGGCTATCTCGTATGCTCGACACAAGACAATTTATGATCACGAATTCCAGAGTCCGCTGTCAACACACAACTTCATTGAGAGCTTTATCAAGGACCTTGGAGAAGAGAAACCAAGGAACACATCCGCTCGGCAGACCCCAAGGCGTAGTCCACAATGGATTGCGCCTCCAACCGGGATGTTGAAGATTAATGTGGACGCAGCCCTATCCAAGAATACATGCAAGAGCTCAGCCTCAGCCATTGCTAGGGATGCCAATGGGTGATTTATGGGAGCGTCATCGCTGGTTTTGAGAGGGATCACAGACCCAGAGATAATGAAAGCGATAGCTTGCTGAGAAGGTTTGGCGCTGGCACAGGATATCCAGGCGGACTGCTTTAGATTGGCCTGTGATAATCAGAATGTGGTGAAGAACATCTCTCAAGGGTTTAGGGGTATTTATGGCTAAATTATTGAAGAAATTCAAGATAATTAGTCTTCTTTTTATAGAGTTGAATTTGTTCATGAAAGAAGGGAGTCAAACATCGATGCTCATAACATCACGCGTAGCTCAATTCATGAGGATTATGGCTGGCATGTGTGGCTGTTGAATCCACCAGCTGGTATTTGTAATACATGTACATCGAATAAATAAAGATGTGTAGTTCTGCTAAAAAAACTAAAAAAATCTGATTCCACTCAAATAAAACTAAAAGAAAATAAAAAAAACTGATGTTGCTTAAAAAAATAAAATCTGGGTTTTTCTTTTGCAAATGGAAGTGGATTATACTAAAACTCAAGCATATTGCATACATCCTCAAATTACACATGAAAATCTACATTGAAAAAAATATTCCATCGTCTTCTTTTAGAATGGCTTTCCTCGAAACAGAACAAAGCCTCGTCGAACACCGGAGCCAAAATATATTCCTAGACCAAATACAACGATCAATCCTAAAACGCTAGTCATGCTGCAAGATTCAACATCTCATAATCAGTCCAAAAATTCATCTACATCGATAAAAGAAGATCGACAGTTTGTCAAGTACAACATAGGTTGCATATTTATCACTGTTGACACCGTTTTTTGACACGTGTCAATAAAGGCTGAAAACTGTGCCGATCGGCAAGGGAGTGGTTGTGCTTTTAAAGCCTACTTTGCTTTGAAGAATGGCTAGCAGATGGTTGCCGATGAAGGTCAATATGATCTTGCCGATGAGAGCAGAAGGCTGTTGCCGATGGAGCGAGAAGCATAGTTGCCGATGGGAAACAGAGCTGAAGAACGTGGAAAGCAAAGCTGAATCATTATCGATGGGTTTTGCCGATGGAATCTACAGAGATGAGGAGCGTGCCGATAGAGGTTTCATCGCAAGCAATGGATAAGGAAACTGGCAATATTTATGCCAATATTTTAATAGTTTACTTTTGAGTCCGACCTTGGTGCGAGTCATTATTTTTTCCTTAGAGATAAGACTTGTTTAGGTAATACTTTGTCGTGTCTGTTTAGGACTCATAGCATCAGGGTATAAATATGTACCGAGAGGCAATGTAAAAAGAAAGACCAATCAAATACAACAAATCTATTATTTTTTATCTACTTTTCAAGCAATCTACTTTTCGACGACTTCGTCACCAGTACCTTTTCCTTTTCAACGAGTTCTTTCAAGAATCGACGGGCTGCATCAACTTGATCTTCGACGACCTTGCAGGTTTCGCGTCTATCGAGCACGATTCAGGCTTTGACGTCCGGGCGTATCGCTGTCATCTCGTCTGATCTGTTCAACAGTTATCGAATACCTTCTGAGCTTTGACGTCCGGGCGTATAGCTGTCGTCTCGTTCGGATCTTATTCAAATTTATCATCCTTGTCGATTAACAGGTCAAATCGACTGGCACTCCTTGATATCGAACTAGGGTATTAGCCCGGTGTGTTTGCAGATCCAACGCCTTTTTGCATCAACAATCACCTTCCGCCCTTGATTCCTTATGTATGCATAAAAAGCATAGCATTTGTTAATCATGGTATGTTATGCTCAAGTTGATATTTATTAATGGTAGCACAATTAAGTAAAGATATGATGATGGAACAATCAAATAACTAGATCGCATTGCTATGTCTATCTACTGTGAAAGTAGAAGAGAGAACAACCAAATCCGTCCATAAATGTTAAGTGTCAAGGATTAGTAACCACGACTAGTAATTAGTGGTATGTGTAGAACTTTGATGATTAGCGTTCAAGTCATGAGAGGGTTATCCTAGTTTAACCATCGAGCCCATTCGTTTGGCTAGGTTGAGGCCCCTAACTTTGGGTCGATAAGCTCAAACCGGCCAAACCCGAGTAGGGCACAAAAAACTGAGTGTATCTGGCTTGGGCCTAAGAGGCATTTCACTTACACAAGTTTTCGTGGGCCGAGCTGTGACAGAACCGACCAATTTATTAGAGCACAAGCACATAATTCACCATTAGGACGGCAAACTACATGATTGAGACCTAATAAACCCGGTAGTCATACCGAAATCTCGAAGGATTTCAAACTTTTCCGGCACGACCAAGATCGTAATAGTTTAGCGTTCCCATTCACAAGTACATAGTTCGCACATAGTTTAAATCATCGGAGTAAATAAAGTTATTACAAACCAAGTTCAATTTCAAAATAAAACGGAAGCAATTTAGTTCAAAGCCACGCACGCACTTAATTCAAAGACAGTGCCAGTCCCTTGGTCAACATCTAGCAAAAGCATGAAGTAGAGAAGAGTGACCATGCCCAAGGTCTATTCATCTCCCAAAGCGGGATAGAAGCAGTTCTGACAATAGCCATAAAACATCTCACCATCTGCAAAAACATGGGAAATAAAACCCTGAGTACGAGAATGTACTCAGCTAGACTTACCCGTCATAAATTAAAATAAAGTGACTCCAAGGAGTATGCAAGGCTGTATAAGTAGGATAGCTGACTCATTTAATTGCGGAAAAGCTTGCATTAAGAAACAATTAATCAGAACCTTCTAGCAATATATTTTAATCTGGTTAACCTTATCATGCTACATTAGCACCTCTACTAAACAAGCATGGTAATAATTATTCAACAAGAAGTAACCATTTTCGATTGAGTATCTTCAATCTCAACAGCTCAACCATCTCATCTCTTGTTCAGGTTCTTACTACGATGCCGCTGCTCAAGTCAAGTGTTCACTGTCCAGGAACGATGGCGATTATAATCGATTACTAACCAGCTGGCGGGTACTCCTCACACAAACCACACTCACCAGCCACGGTGAGCTACAGGTCACCGACATTCAATTTAGGAAAAGCGCGAGATCAACAGGTACCATCGTACCCAGGAACCGCCCGGCTGCCTTATTCAGGGCGACCCTGACCTTGGACTTACTCTCCGCGTAGCCTGTGGTCCCCCATCTTCACCAATACGATGCGTACAGCAGGTCGACTCTCGGCCCAAATCAAAATTAGGCTTCGCGGTCGGAACGACTTATCCTTCCAGCTAAATGTGAGGCATAAATTCAATATGACTTGAGGACGTACAACGGACGGGGTTCTAGTTCAACACAGACGGGATAACCACACCGAACCTCCAGTTCAGTCTCAACACCAATCCCGCCCAGTCTTGATTTATTATCTCCACATGGTTATCCAAGATAACAATGTATCCAACCATTCCAAGTCACCACCTATAACTCGCGGATGACAGAAAATCACCCGACTTCTACCGATCTAGTTAAGCAGGGCTAAGCATATATTCGTACCTGAACCTAACAGGGTTGAAGTATAAACAGTGGCAAGGAATATAAGTACTGCAGCAATGGTATAAAACAACGCCTATAACTTAATGCATCAAACAAGTAAAGAACTCAAGTTAGATATTTTGCAAACCACAGGGAGAATGCTCCGGGGCTTGCCTTTCAGGAAAGAGCTTGGCTGGTGGTCGGGACACTCCGGAAGATCAACTTCGGGATCCTCTTCTGCTGCTACTTCCCGCACCAAAGCTTCCTGCTGGCCTTCCTCTGCTTGTGCTCCGAGAACTACCGTTTCGAGCTCTGACGATCCTGTATGATGCATAGTGCGTATGAGTACCGTGCATACATATAATTATAATGCCGATGGTGATGGTGAATGAATGCTCAGCTAAGATGAATGATATGATATTTAAAAATATATATGATAAGCACATGTCATCTGCATTCTCTTCTACCTACAACTCTCCAAATAGGCCTCGCATTACAATTTACTCGCACACTATAAGGAATTATAAACAACCATTATTTCGCACACTATACTCTACTGAACCAAAATCAATAGCAGATCACACATATCATAAATAGCATAAAAAGCATTTTTACACACATGAAATGATAACTCTAAAGCATTATTTATAATTAAAAGAAATCAGGGTATAACTACAACATGACTTTAGACTACTCAGAAAATTCTGCAAAAATTACAGGAACTTAATCATAACAAATAAAGACTACCATAAAAATTTCAAGTCAAAACAGTAAGTACTTTATCCTACACAAAAATGCCAAGGCTGCATAATTTCAGGGGCATAAAATACTTTGTACATAAAAGTATGTCAAACAACAGATCTCAGAACATCATTAGTTTTAGATTGACATAAAAACATTCTCCAAAAAGTTTCATGCACAAATTCCTTATATATTATTTATTATGAATTATTTATCATCACATGAAAATAGGCACCATAACTAGACATATCAAACTTTCCACATGATATAACCTCATAACATTTTTCACAGATAGAGCATGACATAAAAAGACTAACAAACTTGGTCTTATATTTTTCTGAGCAACAGAGAATTACTTATGCATTTTCTAAGATAAAAGCAATTAATAGAGATAAATAAAGCTATACAGAAAAGTTTAACAAATTCCATATTTCATATTTTTCATGCATAGATCATCTCATAAGAAAAATACTGCAAGTTGAACCAACTCATTTGGATGAAAAATGAGCAAGTTATGATTTTTCAAAGGTTTAAACCAAATCTGGAATTCAATTTCTTTAAAACCGGTAAATAAAACGGTTTTGCACCGGGAACCCTGAGTTTACCGGAAACCAACCGAGCCCTAAAAAGAAATAAGCTGAGTCTGGCGACTTTACATTCAAGTCCGGGAAAAGAATAGAATTGTGCCCGAGGTCCACGCGGCGGGGGATGGTCGTCGGCGTCGGGATTCCTCGCCGACGACGAGGTCTCCGGCCGAGCCACGGTTACCAAAAGACTCAGCTCGTCAAAGCGGGCACATTGGTGTAAAAGATGTAAACTAGGAGCGAGGTTTCGACCGGCGGCGACGCACGGCGGCGGACGGCGGCGAGGGTTGGCGATGCGCCGGCCATCTCGGCCACGGCGGGGCAAACGGACTAGCCTACCAGCGCTAGCAGACCAAGACGGTTTAAATGGACTAGATCAAGTGACGAATGGACGGCCGGAGCAACGTCGGCAAGGTACGCCGGCGAGCAGCGGCGCGAATCCGCGACGACGGATGGCCAAATTCGCCGGGCTCAAACCCTAATCGACCTCATGAACTACACCAATCGACCCTACTCGAGCAGGAGAACACGATGCGCAAGATAAAGAAGGGAGGGAGAGGTTGCTGGGCACGGCGGACCGCGCGGCGGTCGGGCGGCCATGACCGGCGAAGGGGAAGATGGTCGATTTGACCTCTACCTTGGGTCTCGGTGGCAGGAAAGGTGCGCAGGGAGTGGCTCGCGTCGCGGCGGAGCGATTGGCGAGTTTAGGGCAAAAAGTATTCAGGCTATGGGGTACGGTGGCGATGCAAGCTCTCGGCGGCGGCAATGGCGGGCAGCGTCCGCTTGCTCGGGCTCTGGTGGAAGAGGAGGGGCAAGAGTGCGTCTGGTGGCGTAGAAGAGAGGGAGGGAGAGACTGACGCGGTCGGGGCGGCTCGAAATGGCCGCTCGGGCTCGGACCGAGGCAGCGCGGCGTCAGAGCTCGTCGAGCACGTGGCAAGCATGCGGGCAGAGCGAGGGCGCGTGGGCGAGCTGTGGGACGTGGCGAGCGCGGCGCGCGGGATCGGTGTGCGGCGCTCGGGTGCGGGGGCGGAACAGCGGGCAGCGGCAGCGGCCCGGCGTACGGACGCCACGCGGCCGGCGTCGGCTCGGACAGCGTCGCGAGGAAGAAGAAGAGAGGAGGAAGAAGAGACTGTTCGGTGGGTCCCACTGCACCAAGATTCGTGCAGACTTGATGAACCCCATATTTTCCAAAATAATCCGAATTTCGAAAAACTCATAAAAGATGAAATGTTCCTTTTGATGAGTAGAACATTTCACTTTTAAACATCAAAACCTAATTCTGCCTAGAATTTGAATTTCAAAAATGGGGATTTAAAATTAAAAGAAAATCATTTTTACAAACTGTTTTTTGATATTTTTGACCCACTTCCAAGCCTTTTCATGAAATGACCCCAAAATAAGTTTTGCTCCAAATAATTTTCTCTACAAACTTCATTTAACACTCAACCTTAAATAAGCAACCTATCACATAGCTCTAGTTCAAATCAAGGTAAGCACATATTTCAAATTATCATTTCATGTACAATAAAGGACTATGCAAATGAGATGGTTATGTT
>CM041637.1:41523436-41589328 GCA_023333625.1 Bothriochloa decipiens
TCTGGTCACTCTGTCTTTGACATCCAGGAGTCTCATAGGTTTCTCTTCATAAGTTAAATCTAAGCTCAGCTTAATGTCTTTCACTTTAACGGCCTCTTCGGTTGGAACACGCGGACATTTCTTGAGTTGGGATACATGGAAAACAGGAAATACTGTACTCATCTCTTTAGGCAGTTTGAGCTTATAGGCCCACAATCCCTTTCTTTCCACTATCTGATATGGACCGACATAACGAGGTGCTAGTTTTCTTTTAACACCAAAACGTTGCACTTTCTTCATAGGAGAGACCTTTAGATACACATAATCACCAACATTAAAAGTTAGAGGTCCTCACGTCATGTGAGCTACCTACGTGGTGGAAGATGATGGAGGTCCTCAAGTCATGTTATAGAGGGAGTCGAAGAGACACAAGAAGGATGGATCTCCTCACGTCATGTGAGCTACCTACGTGGTGGAAGATGATGGAGGTCCTCAAGGGTACATGCTTTAATTTTAATATATCCCAGCTCAAGCTTAGGTTGAGTAATGTAAGTGATTAGTTCGTTAGATGTAAATTAAGCCTATATTGCAAATTTATTGTTTAGTTGCCTATCATTGGTGATAAGACGAGCTTGTACATCGAGGAGGTGGAGTTACCCAAACCTCTGATCGAATCGTATTCTTCTTTCGGATGTCTACTCCTCTGATATCTTTTCTCCTACCGAAAAACTTTGTATTTGTCTATAAGAATAGCAAACGCGTGCCATTTCACTTGATCCAAGTGACAGGCGCCCTGTGGTTGAATAGCGAGGAGTAACGATTCTTTGCCTCAGTTGTCGGTGCATGGAGTACTTTGTGAAGACAAGGTTTTAATGAGCTACTTGTCAAGTGTCTACAATCTATCGCGTCAACAGCCGTGTCACCTCCCCCTCGCTCCCGAGCCCAACTCCTCTTCCTCTACCACCACCGCTGGCGGCATCCTGGTCCGTCAAACATCGACTCAGCACGAAGAAGAGCACCATGGTCATGCTCACCGCCGTTGCCGCCACCGGGGGCCGCCACAGCAACGAAGGTCAAGAGAGGTGACGAGATATTTCTCGATGACCACGGACTACTAGCACAAGCATGGTGTGTCATCAGTGCATAATAAGTGCATTAGCTCGATGGCTATGAGCCTAGCCAAGTCTTCCAAACTTCGTCGGCGTCAGGCATCCAGAGGCACACGACGGCTCATCCGGCCGCTCTGCAGTCTGCACGAAGGCAAAGCAAGCGTGAGACGGAGTCCGGCTGAGTCCTGTAGAGAGACCTGCGGACCTGCCCGACTCATGTCCGCCTAGATCAGTCCGCAGCCTCTGCAGTCCCACGACGTGCAGTCCAACCCAAGGCGCACCATGTCCGTCCTAGCACTCGGCGCGGCCGGCACCTGGCCGGAGGCCGTGATCCAGTGCCTCCTCTTCCTCCTCGGCGCCGGCATGCTCGTCGCGCTCCACTCCCTCCCCCGCCGCGCCACCCTCCGTCTGCGCCGCTCCAGCGCCGGCGGCGCCGCCGGCTCCTCCGCGGCCCAGTCGCGCCGGCACTTCGCGCAGGGCGCGCAGCTCCTCGCCCGCGCGCGCGCCGCGGCGGGCCCCAAGAAGCCCCCCGGCCCGCTCGCCCGCGAGGCCGTCGCCGAGGCCGACCGCGCCATCGCGCTCGACCCCCGCGACGCCGCCCCGCTCATCCTCAAGGCGCTCGCCCTCGACCTCCAGGGCCACCGCATCCCCGCGCTGCGCGCCCTCGACGCCGCCCTCGCGCCGCCGCTCGCCCGCTCGCTCGAGCCGCGCGAGCGAGGGGACGCGCTGGCCAAGCGCGCCGAGATCGCGCTCGCGCTCCACCGACGCCGCCGCCTCGACCAGGCCGCTGCCGATCTCGCGGAGGCCGTCCGCCTGAGTCCCGAGAACGCTCGCGCCCATGCCCTTCTGGGAGAGTGCTACGAGAAGAAGGGGCTCGCCGCCGAAGCTCGGGAAGCCTTCAAGACCGCCGCATCCATCGACCCGAAGCTTGGCGCCGCGCTTGACGGGCTTCGTCGGTTAGACGGAAGCAACGAAGGAGACGAAAGTAACTGATGTAAGCAAACCTTGCCTTAATAATTCCTGCTTTGAGCTGCTTTGTGCAAAATATTGCAGATCACATCTATAGACTAATTTGGTTTGTGGAATGAAGTAGTCCGTCATCATCTCGCTCTTTAACTTTATTTGGTTTGTGTAATGAACGAGTTGATCCATGACTACCTCATTCCTAACAAGCTAATAAATAGTACTAATACAAAGAACAAAGTCATTTCACTAAATTTGAGGAATGAACTCATGGTGCATCAACCCATCTAAAATGGGTTGATTCCTAAACTAAACACTCCTTAAAAATTTAAAGGACTATCTCACCATAGTCAATGTTAACAGTGGATGTATATCGGTTATAAGGAACAACAACACTATTGCACAACCATGATAATAGCAACATCACTTGCCTGCAATACCAAATTCTATGCATACTTGCCTTTGAACACTTGGATTATGGAAGGAGGCCTAGTTGCCTCTGTTCTTATTGGTGCTAACTGCTTTTGTATATGTAAATCCAACAAGGACTCCACACCCAGTGACTCTTGCCCTATGTAGTTGCAACAGGACTTGATCAACAGTTAACAACACTCTCAAAAGAACGATCAACGCTTGATTTTGGATGGTAGGTACTGAAAGCGCTCCACACTGATACTTAGAGAACTCACAACATTTCTACACGCTTCAGATTTAGAAGGCTCCCAGTCTAGCTCTCCTTCTGTAATCTAAAAATAATTAAAAAGTATGCATATAATTCAATATAATACGGGGAAGTTATGTTCTCATCTTGTTCTCCTGGTGTGGTGAAATAATTTTTTGTTGTTCACATCTGGTGAAAATAGTCTTTGTTATTTATTTATAGGTATGTAGCATGCTTACTATATTCAATCCAAAGCTATAACTACATTTTCCTTTCCAGGAACGTGCTGCCGGTGAGCATTTTACGTCTGTTGTATATTTGTGGTCAAATGCAGTCATGCACATCAACCTTCAGGTTCAAATTGGTAAAGGTGGTGTGTTATGCGGTCTTGCTGTAATGGCTTACTTTAAAGATACCACTAACCATGGTTCACTGTTGTAGATTGACACAGTTTCAATCAAATGGTAGTATGACTCCATTGTTAACTCTGTTGGTTATGATTCAGCTCAAGTATGCTTTATTTACATATTCCAGCAGTCCTGAATAGTGACTCTATTAGTGAATGAAACAGTCACATAGTTAATGTACAGAAGTATATGCTCGCATCACTGGATGTTCCTTCAATACACTATTTGACTGTTTCCATTCTCTTGAACTTAGTTACTGGTTGTGTGACACTTTATAGAGATGATTTGTGATGATCAACATTATTATCTTTTGCATTATAGCTCTTATCATTAGTCCGTGTCCCATCATTATATATCAAATTATCTTATGTGGAGGAACTTTAACTATGTCAATCATAATTCCTTAGAAAACAGATACAGTAAAAAAAAGGTACAATGAAACCATATAACAATCAAAAGGTACTGTCGGTTACAAAATTAAAATTCCGGTAGTAAGATAAGCCTTTCGTTAAGTGTCAGTGTCGCACTATGTCCAGCTGAAACTTGTGACTGTTCTCATCCATGGGGGTGTTTATTTGATCAAGACATGAGAAACGTCGTTCATCTATTCCTTCTTTCATACTATAAACAACAGGAGTGCAGAATAGATTTTCCTGGTGGAAATCTTATCTTCAATTTAGTTATCAGATTCTGTTAGCATTGACTTATAAACTTGGCATGTATAATAACATGATATTTTTGCTCGTTGCAATTATCGTTGTAGATATCTGTGTCCTCCTTTGGGAGATCTCTAATCATCATCTGTACAGTTTTTATGTAAGAAGCAGATGTGCCCCAAAGGGCAACTGCATGGTTGCACCCCTAGCTGGGGTTCTTGGCAGATGTTAGTCATCTTTTGTATAAATTTGGTCAAATGAAATTGTGTGACTAATTGAAAAGTGAGAATTGCATTACATTTTGGACAGAGAGTACTATGCAAAAGGCGAATTTGTCGCAAAATAGTTTGTGACTACAGCTTCAACCCTATGTACCTTTTTTTAAAAAAAAAAGTGTATAAGTTGCACAATGGAAACTGTGCTTTTGCAGGCAGTTCACTGATAACATGTGAATCATTTGTTTTCTCTTCGACTTCATAGTCTGCGGTATGCATTATTTGCACTTTCTGGCATCCCGTACTTATGATTATTTGTCATTACAAGTTCAAGTGGTTCCTTATTTGTCACTGAGAAATCTTTTCTCATTTTCCATTGAAAACCCTCCCTTTGCTTCCATGCCATTTCTCATGGGTATTGTTGTGTTGCTCTATATTTTTTTCCCCTCTTATCATGATTGCTAATTTCTATGGAGGTTCGCAAAAAAAGGATAATTTCTATGGAGATATATCACATATAAAATGTTCGTCAACAAGACGTTTTTAACCAAAGAAATATACATTGATGAATTGATTTCTAAACACAAATTTATTTATATAGTAGTACTACTGCAATTATGTTTTTTTTACAACACATTGAGGTTGGACTTTGGAGGCTGAAGTTTGTAAGAAGGGTTGGTAAGGGCAATATTGTCAGTATGGAAAAGTCTGACATCCCCGAACAGAAGGTAACAAATTATGAAAAAGTAACAAATTATGAAAAAGTCTGACATGCCCATACATGCCCGAACTGGCATGGCATGTATGGGATTGAAAGTTTGAGTCAATGGCAAATAACAGCCTGTTTGTTTGAACTTATCAGCCAAACCAGCCAGTCATTCAACACTATTTTTTCTCATAAAAAAGTAGCAGCAGCCAGAACCAGCCAGCCAGAAACAACCAAGCGAACAGGGCATAAATAATGAGAAGTTCTTTAGTTGCAAATAGAAAACCACTTTAACATTCAATGGGAAATAACAAATTTTCTTGTACTCGTGCTGCTCATCGGAATGGTACTCCCATTCCGGACAGAATTAAGCTTCCACAATGTTTTCCATTTGGGCGCAGAAACAACCGGGAGTATGAGCCTGAAGAACGATTTCTCGAACCTTTCAGCTAGCCGGCACGATTCTGATTTTTGAAAAGAAGGGGAAAATTATTGTTTTCTATGTGAAGAAAAAAATCATAAATATACATACTCCCTCGATTCTAAATTATAAGTTATTTTAAAATTATGAAGAGTCAAAATATTTTAAGTTTGATCAAAATCATAGGAAAAACTATAAATATGTGTGTAATCAAATAGGTATAATATAATTAATGAAAAATCTAATAATACTTAGCTGACATCATAAGTATTGTTATCTTAACATATAAAATTGATCAAACTTGAGATTGTTGGACTCTCCGAGGTTTCGTAGAATGATTTATAATTTGAGATGGAGAGATATAAAAATATTTCTTATTATCCAAAGAAGAGGAGATCGGAAAGCAAGAATCACAAAAATATCAAAGAGGAACTACCCCCGTGGGATTTTAATCTAGCATAAAAAGGGTTTCCACATTTGACTAGTCGATAGTGTTTAGTGATTTTGAAGGAAATCGAAATCGGATTCGCATAATAAAAAGTCACCCATTCAAGATCATAGCATTAAAACAGGGATTTATTATAGTCATAAATTTTTTATAAACCTCTGGGCTGTACTCGAAAGGTTTCACAAAAATCATCTTTACGCAGTCGCAAAAAATATCATGTTTACAATTCAAAAAAAAAAATCATGTTTACTCAAAACTTGAGGCTAGCGTCACGTTTTCACAAAATCCGTTGCATTTTTTAAAAAAAAATAATAAGTCCATTTTTCTTCAACAGCGACTCAAACCTCGTGTCCTCCAGGCTCCTGAACGGCTGGTATCATCCAAACGCTCCTGCCCAAGCACATGCACGCCCTTTCCGTGTGGGCCTAGCAAACCGGCCCACCTGTCAGTGAGTCACGAGTCACGTCACCGGCTGGACACTTGGCTGCCACGAAAGCCACGGCACGGCGCTCGGTCTCCCGCTGCCACCGACGCGTGGGACCGGCGGACGCTTCCCCTTTGACCCGCCTCGACGTCGGTGCCTCGCGTCCCGTCCCTTCCCCTCCCACCGATCAGGCGAACAAATACGCACGCGCCCGAAAAAAAAAATAAAAAACTTTTGTTTTGTTCTTGCGGCGACGAGGCGAGGGCGAGGCGAGAGGTAGGTTTTCGGATCCCTCTCTCCTCAATCCTCTCGAGTTTGTTTCGTTTGGTTTGAATTCTTCCGCCGTTTGATCCTGACGAGATCCACGCGCCGCCGTCAGCCAGTCGCGAGGAGTCGAGGAGGATCTCGGGTCAGGTACACACGTCCGTCGCCTGCCCTTGTTCGTATCATCGTCATGGTTGGGTACGTTGGATTGTTGCCTTTTGACGGCAAAATCACGCGATCGATTGTTTTTGCTGGATAGATTTTTTTGTTATTTTTCCCCATTATTAGGGTTGGATCGATCTGTAGGGATTTGGATGCAAAACATTGCGAATTCCAACCCGTGTTGGTTTGGCTGCAATCTCTCTCGTGCTCTCGCGTTGGTGCCCCTCGTTTGCGCGCGATAAGGTTTTTGGGGACCGGGGTCGAGGGGCGCGTGTCCTTGAGATTCGTGCGGCCGCTGATTAGTCGACAGCTATGGCTATGGGATGGCATCTGATACGAGGAGAGAATTTGGGGGCTTTTGCCGCCGTGAGCCGTGGGGGCAGGGTGGGTGCTTGGTTCGCTACTTTGATGCAATCTTTGTCGCCACTCTAGAGAATGAGCGATTTATCCGTATGGGTGGAGATATCTCTCTGTTTGGGTCTAAATCTGAAGATTTCAGCAGTGCCGTTTGTTTTCCTGGAAATGGGTTATTGTTTCAGTGACAGATGTATGATAGTGATGGCCTGTCTGTTTATGGTGTTATATATGAAATTATGCTATAGGTCTGACTGTTTGAAGTTACTATTTGCTGCTGCATGTTTGGCCCCTCGGATGAAATCCCACACTCGATGCATTATTATGGTCCCATTGCATCAGTCATTCAGTTGAGTTGTGCTATCATGCCGCGCACCGTTCTGGCCTTATCTATCCAATGAAAACTTCATACATCATTTGCTTTGATGTCCCTGATGGACCACCGTGGGATAGAGATCTTTATGTGCACCTCTTTGATGCAACGCCACGTACCCCATCACTGAATCTGCATCGAGACTACACAAGAAAGTTGGTCAGCTAAACTGGCTGACTGACTGACTTTATCCTCGTCGAGGACCCATTACGTCATGGAGAAACTACAGGATTGCAAGTGTGCTGCATGATGCATCAACACACCACACATGCCATGGAATCTATTGCACTCGATGGCTTGTGCATACAATCTGTAACAATATAATTAAAGTTCATGCACCATTGAACCTATTATATTGCTCTTTGTCTTAGGCAGTGCCCCCGTTCCCATTGTGGCCCACTCGTGTGACGCTTCGTTGCTTTGTGGTTCAGTCAGGCAGGCAGCTCAAAAGATAACGAAACAACCAATATATGTTAATTGTTTGGATTCTTGTTAGTGAGGGAGTACAAATTAGAAAGAGGGTGCTCTGCAAAATTGTACCATGGTCTTTGGAATCCTAGATACAAAGATATAGCATGCAAGTGCACCTAATGATTCATTTTCTAGGAAGGAGAGCGTCCTTAAACCCATCCTTGCAAAAAGTGGGGTGAGCTCAGAAATTTCATGCCTTGGGACAGCACTGGATTATTTGTGAATGTTTGATTAGTATGCAGGCTCCAATCGGTAGTGGCTGGATGCAATGCTGTTTGAGTAATATATATATATATATATATATATATATATATATATATATATATATCATTGGGGCACGGGCTGATGTTGTGCAAAGACGACACATATTTCTATGTACTATACTTGGATATCTAGTAAGAAATAAACTAACAGTTGGAAGATATATGTGCTATCATCATATACATTTTGTTTATCTAGGTGTTAGAATACAATTTTGTGAAGGATCATTTGCCATCAACTTTTGCTTCAGCATTTCTTTAAAAATTTCGATCCAATCCTACTACAAATACAGATTAATCTTCTTTTTCAACTTGATAGTTTACTAGTTCATGCCCAAACCTTTCCATTGAAATCTGCATATTTTGAAGGTCTTGTTGGTCCCACCAGTCAAAAAGCACTTGGTAGAACATAGGGTTGTTGCTGAGGATTATTTGTTCTCTGTTACAGGTCGTAATTCTATTCTGAGTACGCTTGTTACCATAAAAGCTAAAGGCTCGAGCTGTTTCTTCTTGGTTGTGTAAAAGCAGAGAATCAAAGCATGTTAGGGGCTATCAAGTGATCACTTCCTTTGGGGTTTGGTCATGGTCATGCATGGAAGCACTTCCCTAGGAGAGAATCCAAACTAGCTTTTGGCCCCTCAGTTTTTTACACGACTCCATGATTTGTATCTGCTTCTCCTTTCACTTCACCCAAGAGAATGGAATGGAAGAGAAGGCATATCATCCTATGGTTTTGAAACCTTTATATTCTTTGGTAGCATCTACTACCCCCTAGTACTTGTAACTAGCACAGTATAACATAAAAGAAATGAAATAGATGGAGTAGATAAAAAGCGAAAGCAAATCCACTTATGTAAAGCCTCGAGGATGAGCATGATAAAGGACAAGGGAAATAACACAGGAGATGTAAAACACTGCTGAAAATTAAAGGGTTGTTCAAAGAGTTCTAAAGACAGTGGTCAACGCCACCCTTGAGGGCTACTGCCCTCTTGGTTTTGCCCTCTCTTTATTGATATTGAGGCATTCTCAACAATTATACACCAGCTCCTTCCTTTGTTTTCTGACCAGGAATCATTTTTCATCTCGTTTTGTGCATGGGGTGTTTCATTAGGAGACAATGGCATCTTTATCTGCATTCAAAAATTCCCTCACTTATAAGGAAAAAGATAAAGCCTAGTTCTTAACTGTTACAGCTCAGCAATCCAATTAGCTATGCCTTGATTTCTAGTTTTTCCTTTTCTTTCTCTTCTGTCACTTTCACCCATTTAATTTTGTATCATATAGCTATGTGACCATCTGCCAGTATGCTTTTGCATTTAGATTAGACATCAATGCACACCTATGTTGTGGATATGAGTAGAGACTGCTATCTTTAGTATACGTGGACAATGGTGTGTCTATCATTAGCCCCTTGTTGATCAAAGTGAGGAAAAACCTCGGGGCCCAAGTGGCACATCAATTCACAAGTCATTCTGAGTTGTGCCAAAAATAAGATAGCTCAGGTTATTTGCTGAGCAGAAGTGGGGTAAATATATTTGCTTCTCAACCATATCATATTTGTTTAAAGACATTTGTTTTATTTTCATAAATTGCATTGTTGATTTTATTTAATATTATCCAGGGGTTGGGGTGGGGACCTTCTCTTAATTTTTCCTTTTTGCAAAGAAAAGGTTTCTCATTTGTTAGATTCACTTAGTTGAGAAGATAGTATGTTCTTTCTCTAGTCCTAATTTTGCTTTGTCACCTGCACACCCTGTTGTCATTTACTCCCTCTGTTCCAAATTATCAGATGCTTTACTGGATACATTTCTTTTACTATCTCCTCCAAAAAATAATTGTTTTTTACTATGTATCTAGATACAGTGTATATCTAAGTGCATTGCAATTGCTATGTATCTAGAAATGTCTTATGATTTAGAATGGAGAGAGTAGATGTTTATGCTGTTGCCTGTTGGTAAGCTGCTGGACACTTTATGCCCCTTTCTCTCCTTGCATTTAGAATATTCACTTGGTGCTGCAGTGTCCATCCCCATGTTCATACTTGTTCCTTCTTATCCAGAAAATTAGCTAGTCCATTTCTGATCCATTCATTGGAGTTTGGCTGATACCTACTTTTCCCATTTTCCTAGAAATATTTCTCTAACAATTTAGTTACGGGACTTCTTTTTTTCATATTAGTGATAGATGGTTCATAAAATTAATTATCACCAGTTAATTATGGTTATATGTAAGGGACCTCTAAATTAACGGGAAAAAGGTGTTGCAGTTGAAAGAGGATTGCTTACTTCAAGGTATGCTGAATAAATGATATGGATGGGCCATGAAATTTTTGTAGATTGCTCGACAGGAATGGTTATAGCACTAAGTTGATGTGATGGTTGCTTGGCCGTGGTCTTTTCTCAATTAATTGATAGTAAAGGAAGGCAAAGTTAGCATCGAGTATCAGTAACAGGAATAGCATTTTGATAGGCTCCATTCTCAAAACCTCCAACACTTGCTTATTTCCATCGGAATCTAATAAGTGCTAATTTTAGGTTTGCTTCTCTCCATATATTCTGTATGATTCTTGATTAGGTTTTCTACATCAATACAGTGCGATTAGTTGAATTGTTGGTATAGATTAGGATTTGTTTCTTTTAGCACAGATGTGTTTGTGGTTTTGGAATGAGGTAACTAAATGGGTGATACCTTCAAAAATAGGAAGGCAGAGACAGAGAATCTGTCATTCAACAGTTAACTGTAACTCATAGAGCATTAAAACCATTAAAACAGAGAATACTTTACCAATCACTATTGCTCTATTTTGGATGCTATACCAACCACCTCCTCAGATTCCATATTAGCGTTGCTGCCTTATATTTTGGATGTGTTTTTGCTAAAACATATTCTGACACACCTACAGCAGCTAGTGCATGCCATATTTCCTAAGCACAAGAATACGAATTAGTGCACATCCCTCCATCCCATGTCTCAAAAGATGTTGCCAAGGCAGGCTAAGATGCAGGGCAAAGGAGGCATTCAAACTCCCCATAATTCTTTTCCCTTTAATGGCTTTCTCTTCTTTTCTTTTCTTTAACTCCCCTCTTCTTTCTAGTTTTACGTGATTCCCTTGTTCTTCGCGGGCCAAAGTGCACTAAGAATCAAAGGCACAAAGATAGCTCACCCTCGGTTTCAGCATCCCCTCCAAACTTCACTATAAATACCCCTGCGCATATGTACCTTGCTGCATCACCATTTCACTTCATAGCACACTTGCTAAGGACCCAGCACACAATAGCTGAGTTTTGCTTAGGTAATTTAGCATTGTTTTAGCGTGTAACTTCATATATATATCTTCTTGGGTTATGTTTTTGTTCTCTCTTTGATTGTATCTCTCTTAATCTGGGTGCCCATTTTTGCATTGTTTTGATAGTGTAACTACTGCAGGCAAGATGAACAGGAAGCCAGGAGACTGGGACTGCAGGGCGTGCCAGCACCTCAACTTCAGCCGTCGGGACATATGCCAGCGCTGCAGTGAACCACGTGGAGTTGCTGATCGTGGCAGTGGTGGTGGAGGTGACTATGCCAACTTCGGTGGCCGTGGTGGTTCCTCCTTCGGGGGTGGCTTTGGTGCTGGCTCTGATGTCCGCCCTGGTGACTGGTACTGCTCCTGCGGTGCACACAACTTCGCCAGCCGCTCCAGCTGCTTCAAGTGCTCTGCCTACAAGGAGGAGACTGCTGTAAACAGTGGTGCTGGCGGCTTTGACAGTGACATGTCACGCTCACGGGGCTATGGCTTTGGCAGCGGTGCTGCCCGTACCAACCGCCCCGGTTGGAAGTCTGGAGACTGGATCTGCACTAGGTGCGTGTTACTTAAGTTTATCCTTCCACCTTTGCTGAATGATAAAGTTTGCTCTGTTCTATCTTATTTTCAGTTACGTGTATCTACAAACTTAGTAACTATTTCGTGGATGGGCATAGTATCACTCTTTAAACGAATCCATGTGCTTGTTTTCTTATAGGCTACGGTCTGATGGTAGTTGTGACCTTGTGTATGCTTATATCTTGTTGTTATGCTATACTTCCGTGTTTTGTGGCTTTATTTTAGGGGAAAAAAATGGATTGTTTTATCAGCAACATGCTGGAGTAAGAGACAGCAGAATCATCTGCTTTCTGTCTGCATGGATGGTAGCAATAGTGCTTTTATTTATATCTTCTCCATTGAGTTGCTGATGTGTAACTGATGTGTTGTATTAGTGGATGAGTAGGTACGTGTTTCGTAGGGGATTGGTTGTCCTTATCTCCATATTTCAACATAATAGCACTCTGCTAGTATGCATTTTCCATGTTTCAGTTAGGTATATGATTTGAGGTTTTCATGTCTTGTGAACTCGATCTGCTTTCTCCTAACCCCTGTGCATGCCTGTCTGAATGTTGACAGGTCTGGATGCAACGAGCACAACTTTGCTAGCAGGATGGAATGTTTCAGGTGCAACGCACCACGGGACTCCGGTAGCGCTACCATGACCTACGAAAATTACTTGTAAATTATCAAATCTTCCCTCCTTTGGTGGCTGCTATCCATGATCTCTGACCGAGGGAGTTCTTCCGTTTGCAGGCACTGAGGTGTAGGAGAGCCGTCTGCAGCGTCGATGAATTAAGCAGAAGACAGCAAGAAGAGGAGTCCCTCACATCATCATAAGAGAGTAGTAGATTTGCAAAAGACATCCTTGATGCTCTATTACTAGTTTTGTTCCACCCCCTACCGTTTCTTTTAGATTTGGTTCGATCTCATCCCCATTTGGGACAGTACCCCCGGACCTATGAATGTTTGCTGTTTTGTTATTTCCATTCCGTTCGTTCATCTCCGCATGTTTGCGCTTGGATCGAGTCTATCATGTGATGTAGCCCCAAAACGCTTGCTTCACAAGTATTAACTAGTAGTGTTGCTTCTTAATATCTCGGGGGTGTTCATCTTGTTCATGTGTATGAGTATGTGTCCTTGTGTGTGTGAATCACTATGGCACCTTCATCCTCATCTGCTGGAACCTTGCATGGCCTTGTCTTGAAGAGTCAGAGAAGCGTCGCGAAGCGTTTTATCCATCTTGTTTCATAGGAGTCAGGCACGAAACACCAATTCTAGCAGATGAAAGAATCCAACATGGCCTCAACCTCTGTAGTTGTGATAACGTTTTGCTTCCGAGTAGACAGTAGCTGTGCTCGACCCGTGGTGGCTAGCTGTGCACGTGCAACGCAATGCGAGTCGTGCGGCGAACCCCCAAAAAAAAAAAAAAACCTCTCGTCCCCAGGTCCCAGAGGTGTGCTGGGTTTCTCGTGTGGTCACATGGCATGCGGTGCTTTTCCTCGCAGAGAAGCGCGCGCCAGCACGTGCACACGACACAACCTGGAGACCGCACCGCATCGGTAAAACCAGCGGCAGCTCCTCGTCGGGCTCTTTTCTCTGTTTCTCTGTTGTACTATGTATGCTCTAGAGCGTGTGCATTGCATTGGATGCTCTGTGAATGAAGCCTTTTTCTGAGGCCATGGCCATGCGCCCATGCCTTGTCTTTAGCTCCACTTTGGAGCTAAAGACAGGTAAGGTAACTAAAGGCGGGGACCAGTGCGTTGTATGGTGGCTCGCTCGCTGCCTTTGGAGGTGAGGGAGAGGAGAGCCCGAGAGAGGAGGAGCCTGACCGCTGGCCGGCCGGTACGGTGTTGTCTCTTTTCCGGTGTCTCTTGCGCGGCTTCCTCACCCACGAGCACCAATGCACGGATTTTCAAGATGATGGGAGGCACCGAGCCGCAGAGGATAGGACGGGGGTCGCGGACGCGTAGGCTTTTCGTCTTTCCGGTGACGACCACAGCAGGCAGGCACCAGGGGCCGGCCGGGGCTGCGTCGCCTTGCCGTTGCCAGTACCGCGCGCGCGTTTACCGGCCGAATCCATCAGCACCGGCACCACGCCCTCACTGCATAATAACGAATGCTAGAGGAAGCTCGTTCTCCAGAGCGAGTCTGACGATTGGAGATGCTCAGGCTCACCGCATATCCGTGTCATAATCATCCGTTGTATGTGTGTGTGGCACAACAGTCGTCGACGGAGCTTGCGTTTCACAAGAAAAATGGTATGACCCAAGGCGGCAAAATAATCAGCAATTAGATCTCCATCATAATGCCATCCGTAAGAAACATAGACCATATAGAATTATTTAGGTGTATGCTTGCTAAAAATGTAAAAATCTATAACTAAGTTATACATGATCTAGTGAGCATGAAATTTTTACTACAGTTCAACCATACAATAATTAACCCGTCATAAAATTTTTGCCATAATTATACAGTAGAAACTATAGCTATGAATTAATTATAGAAAGACACAAATCTAAAGTTACAACAAGAAAATTATACTACAATATACCATATTATATATTCATTGATAGATGAACTCATGTCGACTCAAACGAAATTGAAATTTCTATTTTATGATTTTTTTATGAAATACTATTTTTAAAAAATTTAGCAAAAATAAATTAAAAAAAGAAAAATACAAACACGCCTTTGGAAACCGCTTATAACTTGTCACAGAGATAAAACGAACGGTTTTAAAGGGAGATGATTTGTCAGTGTTGGGTAATAAAATTACGCGTACAAGAAAGATGAAAATAATATGGCGGGTTGCAATTGTATTTCATTCCATCCCAAGAACTAACACCCAGGGGGTATTTATAGGCCCCCTGGCTTCGTTATTCGAGAAATCTTACATAATTAGCCACGAACTTCCTATTCATTCGACTAGAAGGCACATCGGCGAAGTAGTGAAACATACTTCGCCCCTTTCATGTTGTCTTCTTATGCAACTTTGGTCTTGGTCATGATTTCTTAACTTAGCTGGCAACTTCATAAGATCTTCACGCGAAGCCGCTGTCAACTTTGTTGGTCCTCAAAAGTCTAGCGAAGTCATCTTCGTCGGAGAACTTGAAACATGTACAAAATATATACGCGAAGTTTGAAATAGTCTCAGCGAAGTTGCCATGTTATCTTCGCTGAGTGCCTGAGATGCGGTGAAGTCATCTTCGCTAGTCAATCTTGAAACGTACGAAAACATACAAGCGAAGTTGTAAACAGTCATGACGAAGTCATCTTCGTTATCTTCGCTGGACATGTTAGTATCTCAAATATTTGTAATGAAATGTTTGTCTTCAAAGTTTGAAAAGGATGTTTGAATGTCAAAGTTGTTCCCCAACAGCAGCCCCTCGCGGGCGAAGGCCTACTCCAAAGGTCTGAATCCCGTGAAGTTTATACGAAACTTTGCTCATGAAACACCGTCCAAACTTTGGAGTTGGCCTGATTAGATTTTGAACCCTACGGCTAGTTTTGACCGGTTGACCAAGCTTTTCTATAAATAGCGAGGCTTCTCCCCCCTGAAGCCATCGTTTTCAGAAGAAGGGAAGCTCTGCCGAAATTTTTCTTGAACTCTAAAGTTTGAGATAGCTTTTCCTGGTTTTTTGCCATTGTGTTCGCTTGGATTTAGCTCTTTGGTTGAAGTTTGAGTACCACCTTCGTCAAGGTTTGTTCCTTTGAATTTTTGAATTTTTGAATTTTTGTGATTTTGTCGAATAGTGTTCCTAATTTTGGTTTTCACAGATGTCTTCGCGCGACTTGCAAGATGCGATTCAATCTCAGGAGAGTTCTAAGGCCGAAGAGGCAGGTCTCAGATGGATTCTGACGAAGAGAATCTTGAAGATGTTGATGCTTATGTCGAAGATTTGGTGAAATACGATGAAGGTTTTACCTTGACTTTCGGTAAAACTTTGTTTGAAAAAAGTCACCTTGACGAAATGGTTCGATTGAAGGTTGTTGATCGTGATCAAGTGAGGGTTCCTGATCCTAAGGAGACTAACCCGAAACCTTGTCCTGACGAATGCATTGTTTATCAGGAATTGTTTACCGCTGGCCTCCGGTTCCCTTGTCAGGATTTTGTTGAAGATGTGCTCAAAGCTTTCAATATTTATATGCATCATTTGACACCAAATGGTGTAGTTATGCTGGTGCAGTTTGTCTAGGCTGTGAAATCTTTGGAGTGCAATGCTGATATTGCTGCGTTCTATGAGCTTTTTGAGATGCACACTCAGTTCAAAGAATTTATGCTTGAAGGATGGGTTATCACAAAGTATTTCGCTTATTCGAGTTTTAAAACGGCTCGTAATGCCGTTCAAGTTTCTCCAGCAACTAGGAACAAGTGGGGTACCGGAGATTGGTCAAGATACTGGTTTTATCACAAAGTGGCCATGGTTGAGGAGCGGGACTCTGTTACAAAGAAAGTAGTGAAGAGGTATCCAATGGCTGCCAGAATGGAAATTGAAAAGTTTAGGCTATCTCCGTCTCTTTCTTCTTCCATGATCTCGAAGACTGCTATGAAGGCGTACAAGTGTACAGCTTCGCTGCAATGTGATAGGGGTCTAGTTGAAGAATATACCGCTACTAAGATTTGGCCACTGAAGAAAGGATGGTCTTTTCAATGTTTTTATCCTAAGAAAGTTCGAGGTATAAACTACAAGTACCCGGATAATGATTTTCATCGCCCGAGGACATTTTCTTCTGATGAAGAATTTGTGAAATCTGTGGAGAGCCGGGCAGAGGATTTGCTTGGCAAGTATGTGTTGAGTGAGAAAAATAACATTGACAAAATACTTGGAGAGAACTATAGACGCTTGAACAGAGTTTTTGAGGTTGCTAATGTTGAGTATGGTGAAAGGCCTCCTCCTGCCTATGCTCATGAAAAGAAGCAGAGTAAAAAAGAGACTGTTGTTCAGATTAAGGAGAAAAAATGCAAGTCTGGCATTTCCAGCAAAGTTGTAACTAAGAAGCTGAAGAAAAATCAGAGTCCTTCTGTTTTGTTGGACGCTGAAGAGATTGATGCTGTGCTTGAACGAAGTTTGGACATAGAAGGGAACTTGGTTTCTGGTGTTGGTGCTGGTGACGCTGAGGCTGTCGGAGGTGGTGGTGATGGTGATGATGTTATTTTCTCTGTTTCTCAAGATGTTGAGGATGAGGTGAGAAAAATTTGTATGACTTTCTCTTCTAGTGGGTTGGTTCCACTATTATTTACTCCACTTAACGAAAACTTGCAGAATTTGCAAGCTCGTGGTGCTTCTGCTGGTGGTGTTGGCGAAGTTGGTGTGGGGGCTGACTTGGTCTCTGAGAAAGGCTTAAGTTGGTGCTGGGTCGACTTCGCCAAGGTTTGGCTCTGAGGTTCCTGCCATTGAGTCTCATGATGAGGATATTGATGCTAGGAAGACTGCTTTGCTTGAAGACCCTACAACAGTTGGGGTTGGCGAAGTTGGTGCTTCCAATGTGCCTAAGAGGGTTTGTAGTTCTAGGATTTACACCCTTGCCTTTGATGAAAGTGATGATGAAGTTTTTGATGATGAGAGCAACAATGAGCACTTGATGCGTTTGTCGAGCTCTACTATCCATGTTGAAAGTGGCAAAGCTGTTGAATGCAACTTGGGTGAACGCGTTTCTACTGGTGAGTACTGTGGCTTCGCGTTTCTTTTAGATTTAAGTTGTCATGTTTTGCGGACTTCTGATTTTTCTGCAGAAACTATCTTTCCTCACGTGCCCTCTTCTCCTCAGAAGAAAGTTGATTTGAGTAAGTTTAATATTCAAGATCCTGCTACTCCTGTTGTCCCCGCTGATGGTGAAGGAGAAGTTTCTGATGCCCTTAAGCGTGGGTTAGCATTTTATCAGGATAAAAGTTTGGGTCTTGATAGTTTTAAGTTCATAGGTATCGGGGCTGACAAACTTCGGATGATGCCTCGTACTTCTGAAGTTCAACTGTCAAAATGTACAGACAAGGCTTTTACTGTCCCTGATGCAGAACTTGAGATATCAAAGAAACCCTTACTCGAAGTTGCTAATGCTGGCTTATCGATGATGTATAAGGGTTCTCTTTTGATGAGGGGTTTGTGGGCAGGGTTGGAATAGAAAAAGAAAAACTTTGCCCTCCATGAACGTGATTATCAAGTTAAAATTGAGAATCTGAAGAAGCGACTTGCCGAAAGGGAGAAAGAAAGAGATGACGCTGTGGATGCTCATAATATGTTGGAAGGCAAACTTATCAGTGCTCTTGCTCGAGTTGAAGAAAAAGAAGATAAAAACAAGAAGATTATGGAGGAAAAAGAAAAACTGAGGGATAATATGAGACGCGTTGAAAGAAAGATTGAGGAATAGGATAAGTCTTTCTTCGATAATTGCAATTGCATTTGGGAACTCTGCTTCGAATGTTATGACAAATTTGGAGCTAGGCTAGGAGACAAGTGCTGGGACCTTGGTGATCATGATAGTTTTTTCAATTGGCTTTGTCGCCAATATGAAGACTTGTCCCAAGTCATGGAGACCACAGTTCATATAGGAGTTTTCTACTCTGCTCGTGCTTTGTTTCACCTGATGAAACAAAGTCAAGGTCCCTTGTTTGCACAGCTTTGCGATGACAACTATAAGTTTCACTCTGTTGGAGACCTTGCTAACATGACGAAGGCCACACAAACACTGTGCAACAAGTATCTTGAGCAGTACTAGAGGTCTGGTGGTCGAGTTCATTACTTCAATAAGGCTAAGGAGAAGTTGCAGAAGGTATGCGATGTATTTGGTCTGTTATGGTTTTTCCTGTTCTTTGTGTAACTTTTTTCTTTTTCTTGTTAGCAAATTGCAAGGGAAGCGGAGGTGGCTCAGAAGGAGGTAGAAGAAGCTACGAGGAAGGAGGCCAGGGCTAGGAGTCGGAGTGGAGCTGGACCGAGCGATGTTAGTGGCAGCCGACTTTAAGCTCTAGCTTTTTTCTTTTGTGAGATAAGAGAGTTTCAAGATACAATGGTTCTCAATTTTTGTAAGATATGCGCTTGGAAACTATTTGACTATTTGCCCGTCCTGCGCAGGTTCCTCACGCTTAGCCTGTGCAGGATATCGAGGACGTTACCCCGCTATTAATGTCCAAAGATAACTTCATTTTTGAGCCTAGCGAATTTTATGATTTTCGTGTGAAGTGTGATGGTTGTGATATTGATGATTTTCTTGCTCGTAAGTTTTTGCTCTCGCTGTTTTGAACTTGGGATTTTTCTTTTGAATGTTTTGTCTTACAGACCTTTTATAGATGTGGATACTCGATGTTGTAGTACCAGGCCTCCTAAATGTCGAGTTTTTGGTTCACGAATTCTGCACAGGTAAAGTTTGTTATGTAAAGTTTAATTTGTCGTCTACGGTTAGACTTTTGTTTTCTAACCTCTTTTTTGTAGTCATCTGGGTCGAGCGCTTCACCGGCAAATGTTTGCGAGGATTTTTTGCGCCGTGAAGCGGACGATATTATAAACGAAGTTGTGAACGACATTCTTGATGATGCTGCCGAAGTAGTTAGTTCTCAAGACGACTAGTTTTGTAAACACATTCTTGTAATTGTGTAAATTGTAATGTAAGCATTCTTTGTTGTATCGCGAAGTTTGTGAGTTTTCCTTCGCTTGTATGAATGGGCACGGAATAATTACTTTGGGTTGTATTTCTTGTATAAATACTTTTATTAGTGAAACTATGCACTTTGCTTGGAAACATGGTGTCAAAAAATTTACCTTATCAAATTCTTGAAGCGTTGTTCCTTCCTTCTCGTTCGAAGTAGGCGCGTATACTTCGCTAAGAATATTTTCACCTTAATGAAATAAAGTTAAAAAATCTACCTCTGAAAGATTTTTTCCTTAATAAAATAAAGTTGGAAAATTTGGCTTAGCAAATTTTGAAACGCCGTCCCTTCCTGAGCGAAGTGGACGCGTACGCTTTCTTAGAAGCTGGAACATTTCACCTTAGTAAAACAAAGTTGAAAAATTTGCCTTAGCAAATTTTGAAACGTCGTCCCTTCCTTTTCGAACGAAGTGGACGCGTACGCTTCCTTAGAAGCTGAAACATTTCACCTTAGTGAAATAAAGTTAAAAAATTTGCCTTAACAAATTTTGAAACGCCGTCCCTTCCTTTTCGAGTGAAGTGGACGCGTACGCTTCCTTAGAAGCTGAAACATTTCACCTTAGTGAAATAAAGTTAAAAAATTTGCCTTAGCAAATTTTGAAACACCGTCCCTTCCTTTTCGAGCGAAGTGGACGCGTACGCTTTCTTAGAAGCTGAAATATTTCACCTTAGTGAAATAAAGTTAAAAAATTTGCCTCAGCAAATTTTGAAACGCCGTCCCTTCCTTTTCAAGCGAAGTGGATGCGTACGCTTCCTTAGAAGCTGAAACATTTCACCTTAGTGAAATAAAGTTGAAAAATTTGCCTTAGCAAATTTTGAAACGCCGTCCATTCCTTTTCGAGCGAAGTGGATGCGTACGCTTCCTTAGAAGCTGAAACATTTCACCTTAGTGAAATAAAGTTAAAAAATTTTCTTTAGCAAGTCTTGAGTTGGATAAGTTGGCATTTTTAGATTTAATAAAATATTGATGCTAACTTAGTTTTGCTAAATTTGTGCCGATATGAGAGTATATGTTGGACATACTCTTCGGTGTTTTGTACTTCAATGTGGAGACATGTCTTTGGGGAAGCTACTTTCTCATTTATATTCCATGAGACTTTTTGAGAGACTGTCTTGTTAAAAAACCACTCACCCTGCGAAGGGTTTCCCCTGAGTGGAAAAAGAGTGCAGCTTGATTACATTGTAAAGTTGCTTGGAATGAAACTTCTACCTCTACTTTGTGAAAAGTAAATCTACTCTTCTAATTTGGCTATAGGTAGTACTTACGAAGTGCTTCTATTTTCCAACTATGGCTGAGTTCTTCACCTTTTAGATTCGCTAGTGATACACACCTTCTTTGTTTGTTCTTGTGATGATGAAAGGCCCTTCCCACTTTTGTTGAAATTTTCCCACAGTGTCTTCGTCTATTTTCCTTTTGAGGATAAAATCTCCTGGTGCTAACTCTCTTGGCTTGACCTTCTTATTGTACCACTTCTTTATTTCAAGTTGGTACCTCTTGATATTTTCAAGCGCTTCGTTTTTTTCTTCTTCGAGCAAATCTTTGCTTGTTGCTTGATCTTCTTCTGTGATCATTTGAACATTTGTTCTTGGACCTTCGTATTTTATTTCTTCAGGAGTCATTGCCTCATCTCCATAAAGTAACTTGAATCGAGAAAACTCTGTTGATCTTGGTTTTGAAGTGTTGTGAGACCAGATTATTCTTGGTAATTCATCGACCCATTTTTTTTCAGGCCTGTTAAGCATTTTGAGATTCCAGTACAGATTATCCCATTTGCTCTTTCGACTGCTCCATTAGACTGTGGGTGTTTCACTGATGCGAAGCAGAGTTTGATTCCCATTGATTGACAATATTCCCTAAAGTCTTCACTGTCGAATTGTGTCCCATTATCTACTGTGATGTGTCTTGGGACTCTAAATCTGCATATGATGTTTTGCCATAGGAATTTTTTCATCGCGTGGGAGGACATGTTAGTGATTGGCTTCGCCTCAATCCACTTGGTGAAGTATTCAACTACAACTATTGCATATTGGTAGTTGCCTTGAGCCAGAGGTAGCTTTCCAACTATGTCGATTCCCCATCTTGCAAGTGGCCAAGTTGGTTTAATTGGTTGTAAGTTTGTACCTGGTGCATTGACTTTGGGCAGTTGGCCAGAAAAACCCTTGTCTGAAGGCTTTGACAGCTATTGATCTAGCCCCAGCGTGGCATCCGCAGATTCCCTCATGTATCTCTTTTAACAAATTTTTTTCATCTTCTTTTGAGATGCACTTTAGTAGTGGTTGGTAGACTCCTTCTTTGTATAGTTCTTCATTGATGATTTTGTAACTTCTGTTCTTTTGTTTCATTCTTATTTCATCAACTTTGCTTTTTGGCTCATAGAATCCTTTGAGAAATGCCAAAATTAGAGCTCTCCAGTCTTCGCTTTCTATGATGTGTACTTCTTTCGGTTGTTCAACTTTTGTTTTTGTTGAGGCTTCTGTGATAGTTTGGAAGAATACTTCTGGTGGTAACTCTAACTTTTGGGCGCCAGCTTTTGCAATTTCGTCTGCATCTGTATTATCATTTCTTGAAATGCTTTTCACTGTGAATCTATGGTAGAACCTCCTAAATCCTATGGCCCACACGCATGATTATTGTCTAAACAGACTCCAAATAACCATGAATGTGTTCCATAAAACTTAAAAGGTCGGTCGGGTAAATCCCGAATCATCCACGATTCTCCGAGAAGGATCAATCATTACAAAGAGACATTGCAGTATTATAACAGTTTTATACAAATAATATACATCGGAGTAAAATAGCGGAAGGATTACAATAACATAAGTTTACAAACTATTTACAAACCATAAGTTAGATTATTACAAACCATATAGCAGTGGAATAACAATATAACTTATTACATCTATCTTGATTATATGCTCTGCCCAAGAGCAAGATCTCTTATTTGTTGTCACTTTCCTCGACGACTGTCATGCAGCAGGATGCGAAGCATTCCTGCCCATAAGGCTCACCTGCAATAAGGGTTCAACAAACCCTGAGTACAAAAGTACTCAACAAGACTGACCCGACGAAAAAGAGGGGTGAAGACTCAGGAAATGCCGGCTAGAGGGACAAGGTAAGGCTTGCAGGAGATAAGGAATTTTGTAGAAAAGCTTGAAAGAAAGAAAAGCTGTCTTGCTTAAGATCAAAATTATCAACCAACTTTCTTCTTAAACCTTATTCATTATTCAAATTGTTACTACGATGATGAACACCGATCGAGTCTTCTTCTCCGAGAAGCAACGGTGATTCGAATCCATTTTATATACCTAGCTGGGACCTAGGTCACTGATATACAGGAGACTCTAACTCCTAAGCATACCAGATGAACCGATATACCGGGATAACAACCGCAGCCATATATCACCACATGATACACGTGAGCACTTCGACCCAGTGTACTGAGATACGTGGGAACTTAAACCTACGGTATAACACACTATGACATATGTGGGGACTCTGGCCCACTATATATCACTCCATGACATACGTGGGGACTCTTGCCCACTGTATACCACTTCATGCATGTGGATTTCTAGTTTCTCGATATCACCAGTTCACCATCGATACGGGACCTAGGGCATCAACAGATGGAAACACTATAGAGGGACTCCTTTTCCAATGCAAGTTAGCCATCCAGACTCGATTTATTAACTAAAACATGATTCCAACAGATAAAACCGATCTCATCTTTTTCATTCTTTTACTTCTGAATACTTAATTAATTAAGCAGGGCTAAGCATTACTACGCATTTTTTTAGAACAAGTAACAAGGAATTATGGAAATAAGACAGGTTATGCAGTTGGTGGACTTTCACTCAACTCCTATTACTTAATGCCACATATCATAACTGAAGCGATAAAACTTTTATAAAATAGAATAGGGTTTGAATGCATCCGGGGCTTGCCTTGATGTTCGGAGTAGATGGTCTCGAGCTCTGGATCAACTCCCAACTCCTGAGTTTGCTCTTCCTTCGAATCTGGGGCGACAGCATTAAACTCTCCGTTATCGGAAACTATACGATACAATGATATGCTTCAACATGATTGAATAGTAAACATGATGCTTGATGGATGTACAACCAGATTAAAGGCTTGAGTACAACTTTCCTTCACGGTAAAGTTGCAAGCCAACTAAAACATACTTACTAGGTTCATTAGGGTTAACTACATTATTTACGAAAGTTATTAAACACATAAAATAACGTTAATTAAGCCCTAATGACATGATCCAGGTAAGCGCAAATAATTAATTAAAGTGCCAAAGGTCATTAGACTTAATGACCCAAGGTCATCAATCAATCCCAAAGTCAAACAATTCCTATAATGATTAACTTACTTAAACGAAATTAATTAATTATTTAAAAGCATAAAATAAAGGCATAAAAATTAAAGTTGTCTAATTAAGCTCAAAATTTTATTTTTAAAGTCTCTTGGTCTAATTAGATGGTAAAACAAATTTCAGAATTAAAAGCCAATTATTTTATTTGTTAAAAATCATTGAAGGTCCATTTTTTAATTAAAATAGCTAATTTTAACTTATTCAAAAATTACTCAAATTTGATATTTCATATTTTTTTCTAGGTAGATGACATCATAAAGGGCTTACACAAAAATTTTCAGAATTTTTGGAGCTATACATGAATTACTATGATTTTTCAAAGAAAATAACATTTAAATCATTTTCTGAAAATAGAAAAAAGAAAAGAGGAAACAGTGCTCCCGCGCTGACCACGCCGGCCTATTGACCGGCAATTTCTCGCCGACAGCGAGGTCTCCGGCCACGGGGTTGGCACCTACACGACCACCTCGATACGGCGAGCAAACTGAGCTAGCTAACGTGGCAGCGGAGCGACGGCGACACCCACGCCGGCGGCCATGGCGGCATGGCGGAGCTCCGATGCGGCGGCAAAGCTCACCGGAGCGATTTTCGGCGACGATGAGCACATGGGTACAATCTATACATCCACGCGAGCGTAATGGACAACAAGATGAGGCTCAATTTGGCCCCCAGCCGCAACGGCTACGCGAGCGACGGCGCTGGCTAGGTCACGCCGGCGACGATGCACGTCGGCCGGACATTAGGACGCGGCAAGGATAAAATTGAGGGCTCGACAGATGCAAGAGCTCACCACGGTGACGATGCGCACGTTGGTTGGCTCGGAGGCGAGCCGAGTCGAGCTGTAGTCGGCGGCGACGATGGCGGCGGCGGCGCTCCAATGGCAAGAACGGTGTCACTGCGGTTTCTGTGCACCATTGAACGAACCAAGGTGCGCATGAGAAGCAGGATAGCATGGAGAACATGATAGTGAGGTTAAAGAATATAAATAACCGACCCTGGCGGTGGTCGACGGTGAAAAACCTCGCGGCGGCGCAGCTGCCGTTCGCGAGGAAGATGACGTCGTACGGGCGGCTCGGGCGGGGAGAGCGAGCACGAACTAGCTCAATCGAAGCACAAGGACGTGGCGGAGTTTCTGGAAAGACGAAGCGGGCAGAGGTGGATCGTCGATGGCAAATTTTTGCCGGCGGGGACGAGCTTGACGGCGGTGCGGGAAAGAAGAAGAAGTCGGCCACGGCGGCCCTACTTATAGCTAGAGCTCGAGGATATGGAGGGCAACACGCATCCTCAAATTCTATTTGGATTTTGAAATATGACCTCAAATTCAAAAGGGTAATAAAACCCTAGAAACAAACATTTGACATTACTTTTGATTTTTCAATAAAACTTGAAAATCTTCAAAAATATAAAATATTCAACTTGTCAAACCAAACATTTTTCAAATACAAAGTTTTCCCAAATTATGCATAATTTTTGATTTATGGTTTTAAAATGAGAAGGGAACAAATGTTGAAAAACTGTATTTTCAAATTTATTTGAAATTCTTTATAGAAACTTGAAAAACTTTATATACCAACTTTGTAGCTCTTGTCAAGATCTACAAACTATATTTTTAGAGTATCCCCAAATTCCTTATAGATTTTGAATTACAGAAAAGGGGATAAAACTAGGTTTTGAAATAAAGGGTTTTTGAAACCTAATTCAAACTCGATTTGGTTTCTAATTTAATTGGTTGGTTATTAGTGATCACAAACATCATCCAAGGACATTTTTAGGTCAATGGCCTAATAGTACCCTTGGCTGACCAGGTTGACTTTCGAAAATCATTTTTATAGCATTCTAATTTGAATTTAAATTTAAATTTCAAGACTTGGGAATAAGCTTTGAAATCCAAATTCAACTTCAAATATGGAAATCATTTTTAGGGTTGGACTTAGATTTATACACTATGCTTGACACTAGTGTAAACACGGTTTACACCTCAAGTACATAGAATATAAATCAAGTATTTGAGATGACAATCGAAAGTAGGGTTTTATTATCTCATGTGACAACACATTCCAAAAACACAATTAACCTATGAAATGTAAACTTGTTTTAGTTAATGCACATCAAGGTTGACCTAATCATGAATGCTTTGCAATGCATATGATGATATGGCAGGTTTTAGTTAATATAACACCAGAGGTGTTACAGAATCCAATGAAGTGTTTTTCTTGATCTCTCAGGAGTTGGAGATACTTTGCTAGCTCTGGATCTCTTGCTTTGTAATTTTTCTCTATATGCCCAGCCATAACTTGAGAATATGTCTTGATTATTAGTTTTTGAATCCCCATTGCTCTTGCTTTGTGGTGTCCCAACAATACTGCCTCATATTCTGCAATGTTGTTGGTGCATTGAAAGTTTAGTCTTGCTGCGTATTTGAGTTTGATTCCAGAAGGTGAGGTTATGATTGTTGCTGCTCCTGCGCCGGCGAAGCCCCAAGCGCCGTCACAATAGATTATTCATCTTGGTTGTTCCATTCTTTCTTGATTATATTTTGAGGGTGTCCAATCTACTACGAAGTCAGTAATACTTGAGATTTGATTGTTGTTCTTTTCTCAAATTTGATGAAGTATTGAGACAACTCTGCAGCTCATTTTCCCAATCTCCCTGAGGACTTACATCCTTGTAGCACTTCTTTGAGGGGTTGATTTGTTGGCACTCTTATTTTGTAAGCTTGGAAGTAGTGTCTCAACTTTCTGGATGCCATAAGTACTGCATATGCAATTTTCTCGATTTCTGAATAGAATATTTTTGATCCAGACAAAGCTTCGGATACGAAGTATACTGGAACTTGTCTTGTTGAGTGCTTCTTTTCTTCTTCTTGTATTAGTACCGTGCTGACTGTACTTTTGTTTGCTGATACATATAGTAGCGAATCTGCCGTTGGGTCAGGTGTTGCCAAGGTTGTGGGGTTGGATAGATGTTTCTTTATTTCTTCGAAAGCTTCTTGTTGTGCTTGACCCCAGTTGAACTTTTCCTTTTTTCCTTTTAGTCCTTGAAATATTGGGAGGTTTCGCTCAGCTGATTTGGATATAAATCTGTTCAGCGAAGCTAGTCTTCCTGTCAACTTTTGGATGTCCTTGATATTTCTTGGCACTTGCATTTTTAGTATTCCCTTCACCTTTTCTGGATTCGGATCAATTCCTTTTGCGGATACAATGCACCCTAAAATTTTGGCTGTTTGAACTTCAAATGTGTATTTTTCTGGGTTCAACTTTAAATTTGCTTTTCTAAGGTTTGAGAAAGTTTCTTGTAAATCTTCAACATGGTCTTCTCTTTTCTTGCTTTTGACTACCAAGTCATCCACATATGCAAGCAAGTTTCTTAGTATTTGATCTTTGAGGACTGTGGAAGTCATTCTGATGAAGGTTGCCCTGTATTACGAAGCCCCTCGACCATTCTTTGGAAACAGTAAGTTCCAAATGGTGTAATGAAACTTGTGTATTCTTCATCTTCTTTTTTCATCCAAATTTGGTGGTAGCCTGAATAGCAATCTTGGAAACTAAGCATTTCACTTCCTGCTGCTTGGTCTACTAGAGTATCTATTCTTGGTATAGAAAAATTATCTTTTGGACATACCTTGTTGAGATCTGTGAAGTCTATGCACATTCTCCACTTTTTGTTTTTCTTCTGTACCATGACTATGTTTGCAAGCCAAGTTGTGAATTGAACTTCTCTTATGAATTTTGCATCTAATAATCTTTGGACTTCGGCTTTAGCAGCTTGTGTTCTGTCTTCCGACAACTTTTTAAGTTTTTGTTTTTTTAGTCTGAAGTTTGGGTCGATGTTTAGCTTGTGTTCTAAGACATCCCTGCTTACTCCTCCTAAGTCTTGTGCAGACCAGGTGAAGATATCCTTGTTACTTCATAGGACTTGTATTATTCTTTCTTCCCCTTCTTTTGATAAGTTTATACCGACAATAACTTGTCTTTCTGGCACCATTGGGTCGATTGGTACTTTCTTGGTGTCTTCGCAAGGCTTCGCTTTTTCTTGTGCCTTCGCATTTTCAGTTTCAGGCTCGTCATCTTCTTCTTCTTGTATCACGTGAATATTTTTGAAGGCAGGGCTAGCATCTCTTTCTATGTTTCTTGCCTTCGTTTGATCGCCGAAGACTGTTATGACGCCATTGACTGCTGGCATCTTCATGCATAAGTATGGGTAACTTACTATGGCTTCGAAAGCATTTAAACTTCTCCTTCTGAAGATTGCATTGTATTGGCTATGCATTTCAACAACATCAAATGCTATCTGTTCTGTTCTTACATTATTCACTGTTCCGAATGAAACTGGCAAGACAATTCTGCCAATAGAGTTTATTTTCTTTCCGCCGAAGCCTACTAATGGGTGCTCGGCTCTTCCCAAAGTTTTTCTGTCAATTTGCATTGCGTATAAAGTTCTTGTGAATATGATATCTGCTGAGCTACCACCATCTATCAAAATTTTTATTACTGACCAACCTTCAATGTTTGCTTCTATGACCATTGCATCCATTTGAGGGTAATCTTTGAGTTTGAGATCTTGTTCTGAAAATATGATTGGCATGTGGGACCATCTTGTTTTCTTGAATGGATCTTCAACTGCTATGGAGTTTACTCTTCTGAAATAATTTCTTCTTTCATTTCTTGTTTCTAGCTCCATGCTGTTTCCTCCGAATATTGTCATAATTCTGCCTTTGCTTGGGATGACCGCATTCCCATTGCTTGTTGATGCTTCGGGCGTGTTGTTGTTATACTGAGTTTGGTGGTTGTTATTTGCCACTGAACTTTTAGGGTAAAAACTTTGCTGCTGATTTGAGCCCCATTGATTTTGCGGGCACATTGCTAACGGTTGACAATTATAGATTGGTGGAGGTGGTGGCAACATGTGTTGGGGGTAAGTTATTAGCACATAACTTGTTCTTTGGGGAGCTAGATGGTTGATAATTTTTAGCTGCGAAGTTGCTTTATTCTCTTCTTGCACTTCTTCAATGCTTTTCTTTACTTTTGGGCACATCTTTGATGTGTGACCAGCCCCTTTGCCATGTATGATGCAGTACAATTTTTTGGGCCTTAAAATTTTCCTTTCGAAGTTTCTGCTTTGGTTGTTATAGTTTGGCCTTTGTTAGAAATTTTTCTAGAAATTTCTGCTATTTTGAAAATTTCTTTGATTGCTCGAGCTTGGACCTTGGCTGTTGACTTCGCTTGTGTTGTTGATATGGTTTATTCTCTAAAATGGTCTTCGTTCTGTGTTTGTCACTCTCGAGTGTTGGAACTTGTTGTTTGCTCTTGACATGTTTCTTTCTCTGTTTTCTTCTTCTATTCTTTTTCTGTAGTTTTCGTCGGATTCACAGTACTTTCTCATTTCTTCGTATAATTTTTCAACTGTGGTTGGTCTTTCCCTTTTGAAGTGCGAGAAAAGTTGGCCTGCTCGCAGTCCTTTGATTGCTGCTATGATGACGACTTCGTCTAGTATGTTTGGTATTTGAGCTTTTGCTTGCATAAATATTTTGCAATACTGGCTCAGCGGTTCTTTTGGTTGCTGCTTGATATTAAAAAGATCATCGCTTGTAAGCTCAACTCTTTGTAGGCCTTGGAAATCTAAGAGCAGGGTTGTGCGAAGTTGATCCCAAGATTTGTTTGACCTTGGTTTTAGCGAAGAGTACCACTGCTGCGCTGGTCCTCTTACTGCCATGATGAGTGACTTTGCTAAGGTGTTTGCTTCTCCCCCACTTGATACAACTGCTGCTTCAAAACTCATAAGGAATTGTCTTGGGTCGGACATGCCATTGTAAGTTGGGATGATGTTGAATTTAAAACCTGCTGGCCACTTCGCTAGCTGAATGTCGATTGACAAGGGCGACTCTATGTCAATTGTTGCTATTTGACTTTGGTTTTCTTTGCTATTGGTGTTTTTGCTTGCTGAGTTTGGTTCTTGAATCATGACTTCGCTCTCGTTTTCTAATTCATCATTGAGCTTTCTTAATTCAGCTTCTTCTTCTGCAATTCTTTGTTTTAAAGAGTTTTCCCTTGTCTTTTTTCTTGCTTCCTCCAGCTGTTTTTTCTTGACGATGAGTTGATCTTTGAGTTCTTTGAGTCTTCTTTCTTCGTTCTATTTCTGTCTCATCTTCCAAAAGCAGGTCTCTGTCCTGGTTTGAATTATCTCCAGCCGAAGTTGCTTTTTTGCTAGGTCTTGCCATTTTGCGTCCGCGTGGTGGTCGTGGGTGTCTTCGATCACACAAACGGACGGCGCCAGATGTTGGGTAATGAAATTACGCGTACAAGAAAGGTGAAAACAATATGGCGGGTTGCAATTGTATTTCATTCCATCCTAAGAACTAACACTCCAGGGGGTATTTATAGGCCCCCTGGCTTCGCTATTCGAGAAATCTTACATAATTAGCCACGAACTTCCTATTCATTTGACTAGAAGGCACATCGGCGAAGTAGTGAAACATACTTCGCCCCTTCCATGTTGTCTTCTTATGCAACTTTGGTTTTGGTCATGATTTCTTAACTTAGCTGGCAACTTCATAAGATCTTCACGCGAAGCCGCTGTCAACTTTGTTGGTCCTCAAAAGTCTAGCGAAGTCATCTTCGCCGGAGAACTTGAAACATGTAGAAAACATATACGCGAAGTTCGAAATAGTCTCAGCGAAGTTGCCATGTTATCTTCGCTGAGTGCCTGAGATGCGGCGAAGTCATCTTCTCTAGTCAATCTTGGAACGTACGAAAACATACAAGCGAAGTTGTAAACAGTCATGGCGAAGTCATCTTCGTTATCTTCGCTGGACATGTTAGTATCTCAAATATTTGTAATGAAATGTTTGTCTCCAAAATTTGGAAAGGATGTTTGAATGTCAAAGTTATTCCCCAACAGTCAGGTTTAGATTTCAGAGAGGAAAAATAAACTTTTGCAAAAGTCGAGGGCAGATCGGCCTAAGTCGGAAAGGTTGTCTTCAATTTCGGATCTCAGCTCGTCCTAATAGTAGAACAATGGTGGAAAGACATAAACTTCATGGAAACCGAGAGGCTCATTTCATAGTGATGTAGTCACCATATGTATTTAAGAAAATATATTATGCGAGTGGCAAAAAGTATTAGGATCAATGCTTAGGCTAGTTATAGGCCGCTTTAGTTCTTGCTTTAGGTTTACGCAAGAGTTTAGTGAGGATAATGCATACCTAATCGCTACTGGTGTACAGTCGGGGCTTGTAAGGCTTGCAAGAGCCTCTGAGTGTCCGTCAGAGTTGTATGACAGACGAGAGGCCCTCAATATTTTGTCCAAAATTTCATATTGGAGATGGTGGGAGCAATCTAGGAGAAGTTTGGTAGACTAGTGGGACAGACCCATGAACTATATATATCAACGACCGGCACATTGGCCCTTGTGAGGGCATCCTTGGGAACGAATCCAACGAGAATGTGTGAAAAGGAATCCAACAAAAATATGTGAAAAGAGTGAGTTTTTATCGATAGCTCGCTAAAGATATCTAGGTTAGTTGATAGTTATGAAACTTGGTTTTTGGTGTTAAAGATAAAAAAAAAAACTAATGCGAATCTAGATAAAATCTATATAGGTTTCTATAACTGGTCTTTGGCCTTAGTTCTAAAGTGATCTAACCCATTCTGTTAGGTTTCATAATCCCTCTACCATCCGCAGCATCTAAGTTGAGGAGCAACAAAATTAAGGCCGAAATTATATATTTATGCATGTACATAGATGCCCAATCTTCTTGCTCTTGCTCCTGCTTACAAAAGTTCTTCAGGTGGAACGATTGTTTCGAAGGAGGAGCAAAAGTTGATACAAATGGAGTCAATCATATAAACTCGTGGAATAAAGGTTTGTACACCTGGCGCGCTTTGATAAGCATTGTTCAACTGGAACTATATGAGCAGACACAAAAGTTCTGTAGTTGAACAAAAATTACATATGTAACAGCATAAGTCATAAGTACATGAACTCACGGATCAAATGACCCTATTCCGGTGAAACAAAACAATAAGGAAGAGCACTTGACCAGGTTGTTTAATTTGCTGGGTTGCGAGTTATTTGCCGTACGTATGATATTGGGCTTGTGTGCTGTTACCGGAAGAAGAAGAAGAAGAAGGATGCCTGCCGAACAGAATCCGGCCAAGCGGGCCAACCGGGTAAAATAGCCCCGTCGTGGCGTCCGTCCCAGTTTTTCCCTAGAAAAGGGCCAGTTGATGTGTATGCGTTGGATTTTTCGCCGCTAGGCGCAGGCCGGCAGGTAGGCGACTTGTCAATCACAGGTTCACACAACCAGTCAGCCGGGTGGAGGCGGGCCACCGGACGCCTCCTCTCTCACTCGTCGTCGTGTTGACCGTCTTGCCAAAGGGAGGCGTGCAGGGCTCCCGGCACCGGGCATGGCGAGGCTCCGCCTCCTTCGCTGAAGCTTCCTCGATTCGCCACGAGCCCACGACGCCACCACCGGTGATGCATTCCGGCCCCGCCACCATGGCCCACGAGTTCTCTTGTCGCTCCTGGGTTCCTTCACAGTCACAGACACAGGTATTCGTACCACCAACTCTCGGACTCTGACGGTCAACCGATCCGCTCACGCTCAGGCCGGCCGGGGAGGTCTCCGTTGGTAGCTGCGGGTGGAGTGCTTGGCTGCTGGCGGCACTGATGCGAGCGGGGCTTGCAATTCAGATTGGTGCTCGCCGGAGGTGAGCGATCGGTTCCTCGCTCGCGTCTCTGAAGTCTGAATTGATGGATCGGGGAACTGCGCTGCCCGTGTTTGCGGCAGCAGAGGCGGCGGCGACGGGGGCCATGAGGACGCACGCCATGTGTTCGTGGAATCGCGGCAGCCTGCTGCGCTGAGTCTTCTTTCTGCAAGTGGAGCTGCCTGCCTGGCGGGCGTGATTGAATTGGGTTCTGGAAGCATGGACGTGGTGCAGGTGCTGGCCTCGGCGACGGAGCTGGTGTCGGCGATGGTGTCCGCGGCGAGGGCGCTGGAGCAGGCGGCGTCGGACCTCGCGGAGGCGCCGAGGCGGCTGCAGGTGCTGGAGGACTTCGTGTCGGACCTCGACGCGATGACGGAGCAAGCGAGGCAGCGGCACGCGCACAAGCTGCACGCCCCGCAGCTGGAGCGCCAGTTCCAGAGCCTGGACAGGCTCATGGACCGGCTGCGCGGGAACATCGCCAAGGCCAGGAAGGTCCTGGGCGGCGGCAGCGGCGACAAGGGCGGCAAAGGGAAGGGGAATAAGTTCGCCAGGCTGGTGCGGAGCTCGGTGACGGGCGACCCGCTGATGAGGTACGTGAGGCTGATCAGGGAGGACCTCGCCCAGTGGCTGGAGCTGCAGGAGCTGACGCAGAGCGTCGGCAAGGTCATTGCGTCGACGGCCCGGAGCACGCCGGCGCTGGTGAGGGTCAAGTCGGAGCATGGGTACCCGGTGTCCAAGAAGTGCAGCTATGTCAGGGAGCTCTTGGAGAGGGAGGGGGCTCATCGGGTCGTCCTCATAGTCGGCCTCTCTGGTATCGGGAAGTCGTGCCTTGCGCGGCAAATCGCTTCCGATCCGCCTTTTGGGTTCGTGGATGGTGCGATTGAGATTGGTTTTGGGCGGTGGTGCAGCAGGGCGGCGTGTAATGGGAGCAGGAGCGAGTACCATAGGCGCCTTGCGAGGAAGATCTGCACGTTCCTTGTGCAGATCGGCTCCATGACTGTCAAGGAGGAGGCTGGGAAAGATCTTGATGATGTCTGTTGCTCGCTCCAGACAGCATTGGTCGGGAGGAGCATGCTGATCCTGCTTGATGATGTCTGGGAGCAGGACATTGTTGATCGCTTCACAAGGCTTTATGATAATGATTGCCGGTATCTAGTGACGACAAGGGATGAAGCTATCTACGAGATAGCAGAAGCTGAGAAGGTGGAAATATCCAAAGATGACATCAAGGAGATCAGCACGGAAATTCTTCTCTACCACAGCCTTCTCAGTGTTGGAGAGCTTCCGGTATGCTTTACTCTTAACCTTGATTGATGGCCCTTCATTAGTTTCAGCTGCATGTCACATCTCTTAGCTTTCTTTGCTGATTCTAATTTGCATATGTTCATCTGCTGCTCTAACAAAGGCATCCCTGCTGCGAAAATCTCTACTTGACTACTTGTACATATGTTTGCATTTCAAGATTAATCTTACTCTGTTAAAACATGTTTTCTTAAGTAACATCATGTTTAGCTTCATGAATATGCTCAGTATTTTTTTGACATAAAAATATGTTTTCATTCAGTAGGTGTGCTAATACTTGCAAAGTATAACATGTTAGAAAAAGATACATCTAAAAGAACTAAAAATTCCAAACACCATGGCTTTTTGACGTTTAACTTCTTTATGTTCACAGCCTGTTGCAGAAGTCTTGCTGGATCGTTGTGGTCACCATCCCCTTACAGTTGCTGTCATGGGCAAGGCTCTCAGGAAGGAGACCAGAGTGGAAAAATGGGAGAAAGCCATATCCAACCTCTCAACATATGCCACTTGTGCACCTGGTCCTGTTTCATACGTCAACGAGAAAGACGTGGAGACTACATTGACCATATTTGGATCTTTTGAGTTCAGCCTAGAAGCAATGCCAGAAAATTCAAGAAGCTTTTTCATGGCTCTTGCAGCTATCTCTTGGGAAGAACCTGTTCCAGAGGCTTGTCTGGAATCCATTTGGTCAGCACTTGAGCAGGGCGGCCTGTTCTCTCTTGTGGTTTCAAAATTAGTTGAAGGATCACTCATTATCAAACTGGAGGACCAGCCGTTGTATCATATGCATGACATGGTTTCACTTTACCTTGAGAGCAAAACAAATGATGTTGCTCATGCTCTTTTATCTGAATCCATTTCTTATTATGCGGCATTAGTGGCTCCTTGGCTTTTTGTTTTTGGCAAAGAGTGTATGAAAAGGCCAGCTGAACAGAAGATGGGATCATTCTTTTCTCTGCTAGAATTCACAGAGATCGAGATTTTATTGGTAAACACAACTCAAGCTCTCATGGCATGCAGATCCCTATCTGAATTTGAGGCAAGCAGACTGGGGTTCAGCAAAATACTTGGTCCTCGAATAGCAGAGATAATCGCAGTAGGGTCACCAGATCTTATTTTTGCAGTCACTACGGCAATTACAGTTATATTTTTCCAATCAGACTACATAAATCTTGCTCGGTCTCTTGAAACAGCAGGTTCCATAGATAAAGTAATTGATCTTCTTGGTGCCTGCGAAGATACTTCAACTCTAGCCAACTTGTCTTCTGTTCTGGCCAAGATATCTGAGCACGTTCATGCCACAATTGCTGATGAAATTTTGTCAAGAATTCCCATGGATCGAATTGCAGATCTCTTGTCTGTAGAAAATGAGCAGCTGCATGAAATTGTGTTTACAACACTTGCATCTCTTACAAAGGTTGGAAAATTGAAGGCTGTTGAGACCATGATAGAATCTGGAATTGACAAGAAACTTCTTGTGCTTCTGGGCAATGGTTCTGAGATCTCACAGCATCACGCGATTATCATGCTAAAAACATTCTGTGAACTTGGTGCTCCACTCCAAGGGTGCATGGGGCCTGCAGTGCTGCTTCATTTGCCCTGGCATGCTCGGATCAGTTTGGAGAGATTTGTTTTATTTGACAAAAATGCAACTCAATCACCAAAGCCTCAACAATCATTTGAGGTGATTCTTCATAAGATCCTTCAGAGAGACAACAAAGATATCACTGAAGCTATCCAAGGTTTGTTATCTCTTGCTGAGAGGGCAAATGATACAAGGGTGCAAGATCTCCTTTTGGGAAGCAATGTGTTTGATAGGTTGGCTTTGCTGCTACAACGCAGAGAGATCGAAAACAACCAAGTGAGGTCTCAGACCGCCTTTCTGGTGATGAAATTGGCCTGCACTGGTGGAGAGCCATACGTCCACAGGTTCCTGGAGCTTAATATTGTTCACGAGCTCATTGACATTATGCAGTGCAACATCGACGAGCTCCAGGATTCAGCATACTACGCTCTCCATCAGATCATCTTCGCAAAGGGTGGATCCCTTGTCTTGCAAAGATTCCTGCAACAAGGAACCATTGAAAAGCTGGTGAACCTGCTTGACCGCAAGTCTTTGAAGACCAAGGATCTAGCCATGCAATTCCTGGTAGACATCGCGGAGGTTGGAACTAAACCCTGCATTGAGAGAATGCTCGCTTCTCAAGTCGTCGAGAAGCTCGTGGCCCTTGAGAAAGCTGGCGATCCTTTCGGCGGCGCGGTGTCAAGGTACATCCAGGGACTGAACATGTGCAAGAAGCTCCAGACTGCTGAGAGAGCCGTGATGAAGCAACATATTCTGAGGAAGGTGCGGTCAGCAGCGAGAGGTCATAAGCTGGAGGCCAGCCTAGTTGCTTCTGTGGAGGCCTCCATCGCTGAAGGCTCCAGAGGAGCCAGTAGCAGTAGTAGGAAAAAGAAATAAGCATTTTTTGCTGCGCATTTCAGCAGTCAAGATAATCGCTCATTGATGTAAATAGGTCTCTGGAAACATTGCTGATGCTTTATATACGCTGGTAATTCTTCATGACGACCTTGTTGTCATATATAGTATTGGTTTCTGTCATATGTGGATTTTAGCACTGACAACTGAAGAAATCAGAGGACATAGATGAAACCAAGTGATATCCAAAGAAGATGCAGGACTGATGTGCGTTGCTCTGTGGAACTTGGTGCTCTCGCCCAAAAACCCCTCCTACCAACTCCGTCGCCCCGGCCGTAGTGGTTTCCAGGCAAGCACTTGCCCTGTTCTTTGCTTTCTACGGACACCATCATTTGGCTGCTCCGATGTCTGCCACTCTGCCAACTTTCTCCGAAATCTATCGCCCCTTTCGGCGTTATATATCGCTCTGTCGTCCGTTTGCTCGTCGGATCCGACGAGTTCCATTTCCATCGATGATGGCCGGGCTGCAGAGGTCGATGCAGACCTTCAGGAGGTCGGGCTCGTCGGGGCTCGTCTGGGACGAGCGCTTCCTCACCGAGGAGGCCGCCGCCGGACAACGCCAGCAGCAGCAGCAGCCGGAGCTGCAGCACTCGAGGAGCGTCGGCAGCGCCGCCGCCATGCTTCGGCGCCGCGGCGGCGGTGGCGGCGAGGCGGATCGCGACGACAAGAAGAGGAAGCTGCTGGTGCTGACCAAGCCGAATCACAAGAACCACCACCACCAGAAGCAGGAGGAGCTGCTGGTGCGTGGCACAGGTAGGAAGGCGTTCCGGGCGAGGGACGTGGCCCCGGCCGACGAGCCGCCGTCGCCCAGGGTGCCCCCCGGCTGTTGCGCGCCCTGCGCCATCTTCCGGGACGCCGCCAGCACCGGCGCCCGTGGCTCGTCGTCGTCGTTGCGGCGGCGGGCCAAGAAGCGGTAGGAAGATCACCATGTTTTCTTTTTCCCTTCACGGTCATCAAATCAAATCCCCGAGTGGCCCGAGTGGCGATCGTGACCAAGTGGCTTAATCGTCCGTATGTGCGATTTGAGGCCCATAAAATCTCTCTGATTCTGAATAAATTTGTACCATGTGATGAATAATAATCTGTTCAACCAGGCCCCGATCGAGGGACGTATGGTATTGGGACCGTTGCTCTACGATACTTTTGAACCACGCACGCTTAGGATAACCGACTTGTCTCTCGCTCTCATGGATTTGCTTGGAAGTTTAAGGTTGGTGATCTCACATCCGGGACGCTTAGCTTTGGCGACAGGCAAACAACTGCTGCCCGGACCATTCGTCGTTATCAAATCTCAATCTCACTCGCTCTCCTACCAACACCGATCAAACGTTCACATGGCGCGGCGTTCTGGTAGGCTGACAGCAGGGGCCATGTCATCAAGCGTGAGAGCGTTGGAGATGGCAACGAGCTTTATCCAACAGTAAACCTTTTACACCAACACTGTTAGATGTTGGAAGATTCAACGGTATCCACATATGTCCTTAATAACAAAGTGGTGTTTTGTTGGGTTGTCTTTGCTGTAAACAGTTCACGGTGGAAATAAATAACCACTTATCGTCAGGTGACACACGTATATATGGATTATGAAAAAGCATGGGGCGTGTTTGGAACCTTTGCGAAGACCATCGTAACTGGGTAGCCTCGCCGGACCATCACGTTGGTTTGGTCGTTTTTGACTTCCTGATCCTCGCTGCTGCTGATTTGTTGCGAGAGAAAAAACATCGTTTAATCACTGGCTGGAGGTGCTGATACGAGCAAACGAACAAGGAGGAAGAATATGAAAATTGCTCGCTTTGATTTCATCCAACAAGAGCGAGGCTTGTGGAGACGAAGGGTCCTCGTCAACATAGGAGAGCCAGAATTGCTTGCCTATCCATGGCAAGGCCGCATAAGGCAAGGCAAGGCAAGGTTGATAAAGATCTAGAAATGCCCGGTGTCTGACCAAAACTTTTGCATACAATTCAATAAAATCCATTTACTAATTTGATTATAATTATAATATTTATTTGCCTGTAACTCGATATACAAAGTAATACCTTCATCCAACAAAGAAAGACTACTACTTACGTTGTAATGGTATTGTGCAGCACTTTTTATCCACGGATGCTATTAAGCATATTAACCGTATAATCTCTCTGATCACTAAGAGCATTCTCAGTGAGGAGCTTTATATTGTTGTTTTTAAGAACATAAAATGCAATGAAACTACCAGTCTCAATGGATAGTGTTATTATTTTATTTCATAGTTATACCACACACCTTGAGTTGGTAACTGAGCCAAAACTCGTTTCTTATCTCTCTTCTTACAAACATTGTCACATCATCAAAAGTACTTATGTGATAATCTATTAAATGAAAAGTAAACTCTATGAAACTCCTACTAAAATTCTCCTATGTCATACATATCCAAGTGACGGAATAGAGATGAGTGTCGTCTATATCATTATTCAGGCGATGCTCATTGTGAAAGTTTAGTACTCCCTAAATTTTAAATTATAAGTTGCTAAAGTATAATTTGTGAACCGGAGAGAGTACCAAACAATTCCATACTCCATGTGGGACAAATTAGTTTATAGATACTGAGTATATGACTAAAATGGTGAAAGAATTGAATCTCACTCGCGTTCATTAACTAAATTTAGAGTTTTTGTTTTTGGCGATGACACCAAAGGGAAGTCACTCTTGCATGCGAAAAAAGATACTGAGTAACTGCTTTGTTAATTAATTACGTGAAGATACACGTCTGCGCACTGAGCGTAACTATGATTAGCTGATTACATTATTTGTTTTCATATCATACATTCGATTCCAAAAAAAATGTTCCATCAGTGTGCAACAGCTCCACGTCTCCACGCACGCTACGCTAGTAGTGAATCTAGTTTGCTAATTTTGTCGCGGAGCCAAAACCCCTCATCGTCATCGGCGAAGCGCTGCTCCTGCACGGCGTCGACCCATCGAGCATCGGCGGATCTCTCCACCTCCACGACGCCGCCGCACGTGATGGCCGGCCGGCAATGTGCGCAGCAGCAGTGCAGTGCGTGCAGCTGAGCACACGGCACAAACGCGCCGCCCGAATGCCGTCCACCTCACGCGAACGGCGAACCCGCTGTGGGTTTTTTCGCGTGGCCGACGACGGGCCAGCGCGCTCGGCCTCTCACCTCTCACCTCTCACCTCTCAGTCGCACGACGACACGAGCGCCGGGGGAGCCTCACGCCGTCACGCACGCGAAAGCGCCCGGTCGGTCCAGAGAAAAACACGCGCGAGGGGCCGGGGCGCGGCCACGTAGCGGTGCTGCGCGCCTCGTGATGGCGCCGGCGAACGCGTGGTCGCGGCGGCGGCCACGCTGGCCGTGTCCGCGCCGTGGGATTTGTGGAAGGTGGACGGCTGGGTCGCCGCCGCTAAAACCCCACAAACCCTGTCTGGCAATTAATGCGGTCGCTGGAGCGGGTTTTGCAGGAAGGACCCTTTCGTCTGGAAACCATGACGTAAACCTCCCAACGGTATGTCTGCGCTTCCCGTGCACAACTACAACTGCACATGGACCTGGATGTTAAAGTGGAAGGGTTTACATGGGATTTCGGATCTTTTGAGGAGCTGGGTCGTAGAAACTCGTGTGGCGTCAAAAAGCAGTCTTGGTCCATACAAGCTGACGACGAGGAGGGACAGACAGGAAAGATCGCAGGGCAGGTGATAGGGGAGGAGAAGCGGAGTGCGCGCGGGCAACTCTGCAGAGGGCCAGAGGCGGAGGTGGAGAGCGAGCAAGAATGCAGGAACAGGCGGCGAGCTCGCGGCCTTCCAGCAGCGAGAGGTCGTCCAGCTCCGCGCACCACATGGACATGGAGGTCAAGGAAGGCAAGCTAACTATATTATTCCTCTCAGTTCGTACGTGTTTGTTCTTTTGATTTAATCTTTATCACCACTCTCAGTTCTTGGATTGGATTTTATCACCACTCTCAGTTCTTCCATTTCTCTTTGGCAACTTAGTTGTTCCAACGCTTCCGATAGATGCAAACTATGTCGAGCAAGTCGACTCAAGCGAGCTCTCGCTTCAAGATCTTTGCTGAACTGAGCCATGTGTGTGGTGTGATTGTGTGCGTTGCAGGGATGGAGAGCGACGAGGAGATAAGGAGAGTGCCGGAGCTGGGCCTGGAGCTGCCGGGAGCTTCCACGTCGGGCAGGGAGGCCGGCCCGGGCGCCGCCGGCGCAGACCGCGCCCTTGCCCAGTCGTCCACGGCGCAGGCCAGCGCGCGCCGCCGCGTCCGCAGCCCCGCCGACAAGGAGCACAAGCGCCTCAAAAGGTGCGTGTGGGATTTACTGTAATCCTAGTGATAGTAGCATGCATCAGCATCACCGGCGGCGACCTGTGTGGAACAGTGGAGGTTTAATTAAAAGTAGAGCATGATACTGTACTGTTGTATACTGCTCCACGTTAGTTCATTTTTTTTCCCTTTGCTGCTCGAGAACACAAGTAAGTTGGTAGTACGGAATTCAGTTTGTTTGGACGAAGGGATGAGTGAGCGCGTCATGGGCTAGCTCATTTGTTGACAAAATAAAATATCTTTCATGAGCCATGCATGTTTGGATTTTAGTGTTAGTAGTGGACCATATTGTATCCACATCAGAATTAGGTCCCCTTTGTGGGGTGATAAGAAACGAGTGCCTGTGGACATAGGTGGTTGGAAGACTAGGTTTTTCAGAAACATGTAATTGCTGGGATTGTTAGTTGCTAAGTAAGATCGTTAGACAGTGATGCTCAGTTTGTAATTTGTTGGAATTGTGCTTGTGCCTTTCGTAGGGCGAACAGTATGAAAAGGTGGTCGAAACAATTTTTTTTTAAAGTGAATTTGAAATGAAATTAATAGCTTAGAAGACGCCTGCTGAAATAAGCTAAATCAGTGTGTTAGGCTACATATAGTCTCTGTGTCTCTGATCCCACGTGATTTGTTATTTTCTCATCTAAATAGTTTGGTGGGATACAAATACAATGCAAGTGGAGTGGGAGAAGAGAAGCAGATAACAGTTTTGGACATCTCATATGGTTCCTTTATGCTTATAGCATCTTTGTTGGTCCTGCACCTCCTGTGATGGCGACATTAGAGTGGTGGTGTTTGTTTGACACCAAGTGATATAGTGATACCTTTGGACACTAGTGGTGGTGTTTCAGCATTTGTATGATAGTTTCCAGAAGTAAAATACACCACAGTCGTATCAATTGTTAGCATATTAATACTAATGCTTCACTAAAGAAGCAATGGTAATGCCATTAGAGTGTCCAAACATTATATCCTTATTGAGAGTTTAGCTGGTATGCAAATGCAAGTGTAGCATTTTATTTAAATCGATCAGGGATGGGAATTACTTAATATGATCTCAAATTTGTCCTGATCGGAATTATTCTCTATTTTACCATTTAAGAATGTCTCAACCTTCTCAATTTTTTCCAATTTACTGCATTAAATTGCAATGTATATGTACTAATGGTTAATCCAGTCTTGGGTCTGGAAAATTTTCTTGATTTGCTATGTTCGTGACTTGTGAAGATTACTGAGGAACCGGGTGTCAGCTCAACAGGCAAGAGAGAGGAAGAAGGCTTATTTGACTGATCTGGAGGTGAAGGTGAAGGACCTAGACAAGAAGAACTCAGAGATGGAAGAGAGGCTCTCCACCCTCCAAAACGAGAACCAGATGCTCCGACAGGTACATTTTATTTTGTGTTGGTTTGGCTATGTATTTAGCACATACAAATTTGTGTACTGTTTGATTACTGATCATCTTGTCAAAATTGTTTAGTACTTGCTATGCTTCATCAATCATGAACACTATAATGCTGTCTTAATCTACATATACTACTGTACCTCGAACTGAAACCATTGTAACCATTGTCTTATAATCTCAACATTCATTCTACTGTTGCTTTAGTAGCTGTCGGTGCACCAAAAAGATTTCCTGGTTAATTACCATGGAATTTGGAATTATATCGGTTTGCAATACTTTTGTTTATGACAAAATATTGGCCACTACCAGTTTTACTCTAGTAGGGTGATGCAGGAATATAACGTACTTATTCTGATTGGAGTTTTTCGCATTTTTCAGATTCTGAAGAATACCACTGTAAGTAGAAGAGGTTCAGGAAGCACTGCTAGTGGAGAGGGGCAATAGTTCAGATGACAGGATAATAGTACTGCATTATGCTAAATATATGTTTATGTCGAGTGGATTTGGTCAGTTTGCTTTGTGGCCAAAGGAGGAACCCAAAAACTGGGGTGAAGGAACCCCAAATATATAGTGTCTTACTGTATTACTACGAAGTGCAGATGATTCAGGGGAAAAAGAACCTATGGAATGCATATAGCATATAATCATAGCATTTTTGGACATTTAACATCTTTTACATGCCATCTGCTGTTAGTTTTCTAGAATGTTGTCTGTCGATGAGACTCTGAATAGGAGTTCAATATCAGTTCAAGAATTGGTGGGCAAAACTTGCAGAACATGGCTACAGGATTGGCAGGATTTGCATCCATGGTTGTGTAATGATCAGTTATTACTGATCAGCTGTATCAATTACAGCGTGTCAGCTGCTGATGATAAAAGAAAAAACCTCTGACCTGAAAGACAGCAGCCAGGGTATTTACTTAAAGAAAGAAGATCTTTCTCAAGCAAATAAAAAAAATTCTGAACCCCTGCTGAAAAATTCTGAACCCCTGCAACAGGAGCACCACCCATATAGAGGCCTTTAGCCATCTGGCCAACCATTTCTTCAGTTGCTAAACGAAATGGGGAGAAACTCATAAGAATATGTGATTTTCCTTGCATGGTAAAGACAACAGAATTGATTGCGATTTTTATGCAACCTGACAAAGCCAACCATGTTTGTTTTCCCGGTTTCTAAACTTCTGTATCTCCGGAAGCCGAAACGGTAACCCTGCGTGTTTTAGCAGCGAGTAATTTTCCACAGAAAGATACATGAAACCAAGTCTTCTCTGGTCGCATGGCTTTTCAGTAGGAGAACTGCTCAAGCCAACAAGTCGTCTGTATTCCACGTCAACGTTCCTCTTTCAGTCTATTCTCCACGCTGATCGAGGCACCACTCTGAAGTGCTAGCAAGGTGATTGTTATGTTTCACCAGATCAGCACTCGCACTAACGCATATGGCCCCAACCGCACGTATAGTCCATCAAGTTTTCTTATTTCTTTAAACACACATGACTCATGAGCTGGGTAAGCATTCCTCGCTCTAGTGTCGATCAGTGACGACGGTGCAGTGCTAACTGTCGTGCTTTTCAGCAAGACGAATTGCCGGTCTGCCCACGCAGTAAACGTCATTTTGCCTTGACATCAAGTCATCAAGGCACGTGCACCGTCATCAAATGAATGACAATGGCTTTGGTGTTTACTCCAGAACGCCGAGTAAGCTGTTGTGACATAATTCAGTGATCGCTGTGTGCTCCCCGTGGTGAGCAAAAAAATGAAACGTAATCTTTTTAACAGCCAGTGACGGAGCCGAGATTATGCATAAGGGAGCCGGACAAATAGTTTCAACCATATAAAAACTGAGTGTAGCTTATTTGCATGGATTTTTGCACCGGGGCTAGGCACTTTTTTTTTGAATTTATCTAGTACTCCTATTTGACAATTTAATCATACACGGTGTTCTTCCTGTGGTAGATGAGTGTCTATCGACAACGGAGTTAGGAATTATTCATAAAGACCCCACCTAAAGATAAAATGCAAATTTATGTGATTTTGTTGTCAAGAAGTCGTCACAAAATATATGACAAAATCTTTGTATTATATATTTCTAATTTAGATTATTAAATTACATGTATGTACATAGAAAATTGTTGTGATGTTAGGGTGGGTGGGGGGGGGGGCATATGGCGCCTGCCACCCCCTTGTCTCCCTAGTGTTAAAAGGACAGGAGTGGTCAATGGACCTGCAATATAGGTGATACCCGATGATGGCGAGTAGCCGACATCACAGCGAACCGCAGATCTAGCTACTGGATGTTCAAAGAATAATTACATAATAAACAAGCTTTGTCACGTCAAGTTTGTGCTTAAGGCTGTTAAGCAGTAATACTTCGTCACGTCAAGTTTGTGCTAAGCAAAACAATGTTAATTGTCTGCTGATATATTCAGAGCAGCAGCGGGCAAATCAGCAAACGAACGGCGGGCGAGACAAAAGGAGTTTGTTACAACACTGCAAAATTTAGGATAGTTCATCTTTCAGCATCGGGAGAATAGCTGGTGAGGTCAGCTGCCAAGCACCCAAATGATCCGGAGGATGTGGATAATCTTATGGGCAATCAGTGATCAGCTATGGAGACGAGACGAACAGGAGTGGTTGACTGACAAGGAGACGAAATGACAGCAACGGAAAGGGCGCCTGTCCTGCTGCCGAGTATTCTGTGTGCATATGCCGCAGGCCCCCACGGCTGCGGACCGGGTCCACCGGCAGGCACACACGCCAGGCTTTAATGCGAGGGGCGCGGCCTCCGTTTGGTGTCACTAGTCAGCAATCGCCAGGTCGCTACTTCTTTCTCGTCTTCCTCCTCGCAATTGCAGAAACAGAAAGGCAGCAGGGTGGCGTTTCTGGTTGGGAGAGTTCGGTTGAGGCTGCCATTTCTTCCCAGCTTCTTCCAACGGTTCGGTTCGGAGGCGAAGTGAGATGACGAAGATAGCAATGTTGTGAAGTCCGGTTGGTGATCGTTTAATTCTTGCAGCTGCTGACAGCTTCTCGATTTGTTGTGGCTTCAGGAACAGCCATGGACAGAAGGAACCGAGCAGCTCCGTTGGTGAGTCTCTGTTTCTTTCCCTCTCCTTCGATCTGTTCGTCTCATGGATTACACATATCCCTTTGGTTATTTGCATGCATGCCATCGTTGCAAATTTCTGACGATGCTTCTGGGTTCTGGCCTGTAAGTCTGTTGTTAGTCAGACAGACCATCAGTTCAGCTTGAGCATGGATCCATCACTTTGAAGGCGTTTTCTTCGGTTGGACCTCATAGAATTGGAATCCAATTCAGAAGAAACACACGAGGAAAAAATGGCCAAGCAATCTCGTTCTGAATTCAGATGGGAGTCTGTTAGCGTCTATCAGTATGAGCATCTAGATGTTTTCTTACGGCGACTTTTCCATCCGAGAATTATTGACGATCTTCTAGAAAAGATTATGGTTTTTTGTAGTGTAATCGCACATGATTCTGTGCCGAGTAGAACAAGTGAATTCAGTTTAAAAAATCATTTACATTTGACCTACGGAAAATTCATTGAGCTGCTTAGTTGCACAACAATACATTCAGCCCTGCTTCCTCTTGAGAAAAAAATAGAAAATGTATTGATGTAAACGTATCATCAGCACCGTCGCTAATGCCCTTCCCTTCATTCCTTCATGGTGAAACTTGCATGGCGTTGCCATCAATCAAACTTGCCTGGTCCCCCAGAAGGTAGCTGTTCAACTACTTCTGTAGTAAGTAGTTGCTGTTTCATGACACCATTCAGTCAGTGTCTGTCCCATGCTCTTGTCTGACCACTCTAAAGTTTAATCAACCAATCACGTGAGTGGGAAAATAAACACACTCGATTCGATTCCCAACAACACCAACTATGATGCTTCTAGCTCATAATGCATAATCTTCTTTTATTTATTTATTTATCATTTGGCTGGCCTACTTCTTCTTGATACTAATTTGTTGAGCTGCCTAAAAATTCTTGTTTCATTCTTGTGATGGTTGATGGTTCACCGCAGGTTGACAGCTCTTCATGCTTTTGCCGGGTGGACAGATCATCCACCGCCGCCGCGGCGAGGCGAATCCCGGCGCCGAAGTCGTGCGTGCAACCGAGCGTCAGGGCGTCCATCCACCCGCTGAAGCCGCCGGGCGCCGGTGCGGGCGGCGACCGGAGCAGCCGCGGCGGGGTGCCGTGCCCGCTGCTCCCGGGCCTTCCGGACGACCTCGCCATCGCCTGTCTCATCCGGGTGCCCAGAGCCGACCACTGGAAGCTGAGGCTGGTGTGCCGGAGGTGGTGCCGCCTGCTCGCCGGCAACTACTTCTACGGCCTCCGCCGGCGGCTCGGGCTCGCTGAGCAGTGGCTGTACGCCGTGAAGCGCGACGGCGGCGGCAGGGACGGGCACGGGCGCGTGTCGTGGGAGGTGCTCGATCCGTCCCGCGGCGCGTGGCGCGCGCTACCGCCCGTGCCCCGCGAGTACGCGGAGGCCGACGGGTTCGGCTGCGCCGTGCTCGGCGGCTGCCACCTGTACCTGCTCGGCGGCAGGGACACGCGCAGGCAGGGCGGCGGCGGCGCCATGCGGCCGGTGGTGTTCTACAGCGCCCGGAGCAACCGGTGGCACCGCGCGCCGGACATGCTGCGCCGCCGGCACTGCTTCGACGTGTGCGTCATGGGCAACCGCCTGTACGTCGCGGGCGGCGAGACCGGCGGCGGCGGGCTCAGGTCCGCCGAGGTGTTCGACCCGGCCAAGAACCGGTGGTCATTCGTGGCCAAGATGGCCGCGCCGATGGCGCCGTTCCTCAGTGTCACACCCCACTTTCAATGATAAAAGTAGAATGCATAAATAATCTTATATGTGTTCTAGGAACAGTCGCATATATAAGAGGATAAATTGTAAGAGTATCATCACCCTATTTATTACATATCGAAACATTATTTATTACAGAGTCTTGCGCATAAACAATAAAATCTAAGATGACTTCAAAGCGGAAGCTCCCACAGAGACACGTCGACTGGTGAACACCAAGCCTAGTACTCATCCCGATAGCTCTCACTCCAAACTTCATCTGTTACCCATCCGGGATTTTCTAAAATTGAAAGTAAAGCAAGCGTAAGTACACAACCGTACTCAACAAGCATAACATGGATTAATGAGGCTTAAGTAAGCTGTTTGACTGCATTTAGCTTTTATATATTAATTAAGTTGATCAGTTAAGCAGCATCAAGGTAGCAAGCATTTCCCAAAAACCATCATGATCAATGTAACATAAATGAATAGTAAACATAACAGCAAATGTATGAACAATTTAACATGACCAGAGAGATCATCATTAGTGTAAGGAGTTCCAAGGCCGCTCGTGTCCTTGAGTAAGGCTAGTATACTAGTTTATTAAACTCCGCGCAGAGGTGTACACTTTCACTGTGAGCCGTGAATTGCCCTTTCGCCCGAGGCCCGTCGACCTCTTAGCCCACTACCAAGGAGGCCCGGCAGGGTTCACTATGAAGCCTTTCAAAGGTTCGTCTAACAAGTTAGGGCCACTGAGGTTTCTGTGCCCTACGAATGTAGTATCCCCCTTCTGATGGCACACGACCGCAGCCTATACTCATACAGACAGAGGTCCAACTACACCCAACCCGAAACACACCCCCCTTGCGCCATAAAGGGAACCGCTAACATGCTAGAAAAGGTCCTCATACTGAGCTAAAACCAGAGCCATATAGCCCTCACGGTTGTACTGTAAATCCCGAAAGGTACGTTACTGATTAACCCTCAGATAGTTAAAAGTCATTATTACTATTTATGGCATAATTACTCATCAAGTCACAGGATCATGATATCATTAAGCACTAGCATCTTGGCTACCCAATGCAACCCAAAAGGTTCAAGGAATCAGGATATCAAAGTTAGTTATAAACTCTAGGTTATCAAACAAACACATGCATATGAATTGTTCTTTATAGTGAATAGGTAGCAAGGAAGATCCATGCTATACTTGCCTTGATTCACGAAGTCCTGCTGAACCTATTGATCCTCAGAAAACCCTTGCTCAACAAAATCCTCACCGTCTGAACTCGACGTTACAAACAACACCAGACAATCCAATCAGGCACACATACACGAAGCAAACAAAGAGCCATTAGAGAAACAGTACACCAACGTCAGCAAAACAGAATAAAATGCTTATAAAACCATTCTACTCGATCCTACGATCACACAGACGTCAAGTTCACTGAAATCGGAATTATAACGGCGAAGTTATGGATTTTCAAAGATTTCTATAAATAAATAAATACATCTAATGTAGGCTAAAAATATAAAGTTTCCAAAATACTTCAAAAGTAGTACCACTGCGTAGATTACGAAATTATGAATCTAACGCAATTTGAACGGACCAAATCGGAGTTAAAACGTGAAAGATATAAGCCTTTAAAGTTAATGGCAAAACTGTAATTAAGTGAAAACGTTTTCTGAAACTAAAACGAAAAAATACGTTTTCCAGAGGAGAAAACATATTCTGGAAGCTATTATAAGGAATAATACGCTTTTCAGTGGACAAAGCGTATTTTAGATCTGTTAAGCAAGAAGTACGTTTTCCAACGGAGTAAACGTATTCTGCCGAAAACGCCGAGGGCTCTTAATTAAATAAGCCAGAACTCGGGGGTTTTCTGCAAAGTTACCACACGACGGCCGTCCGAATCAAAACCGACGGTGCAGATTCAAAATGACAAAACAGACAACCGATCGGACAACCGATCGGACAACCGATCGGCCGGGAAAAACCCGACACAGCGGCGGCCATTGCCGGCGGCGAAGGAGTTCGCCGGCGTTTGCACAGGTAACGATTCCGGCCACCATTTGACACGGGACCGATGCCGTTCGATAGAGGAGCTTACACCGCGCTCACCTATGGAGAAGATGAAGACCGAGGCGAGGCGGGGACGGCGGGTGGCTCGGAGCGGCGGACGGCGGCCGACTGCGCAAGGTGGAGGTCCAGGTTAGACGGATTCAAGCCAAATTGAAGGTACCTTCGTGCTGAGGGGTTCATGGCGAAGCTAAAGGCCAACTTACACCAATAAATGCCCAATGGTTGCGGCGGAATTCAAAGTCCGGCGGCGTCAATGGCGGCGGCTAGGGTTTCGTCGATTGCGGACTCAATGAAACCGAAGGCGGCGCTGACTTAGGGTTGCGGGTAGTGATTGCGGCGCGGAGTCAATGCTTAAATAGCCTAAGGTCAAGGGGAGCGACCGGCGTGGCACGGACGTCGAGTCGGTCGGTCGCGCGGGATCGGGCTCGGAGTCCCGACTCGCGTCCCGGTGGGATGAAGGAGAAAGCGGCGCGGGGTCCACCTGTCGGCGACAGCACGAGAGAGGAAGGACGCGGTCGCGCAGTGTCATGGTGGGCTGGCGACCGGTCGGCCCAAGAGGGAGAGAGGAGCGGAGGCGCCGGTTGGGCCGCTCAGGCTGCCGGGCCAAAACTGGAAATAAAGAGGAGAGGGAGAAGAATTTGCTTTTTATTTATTCAAACATTTTTTTTCAAATGGATTTTTGAATTCAAACTGCATCCAATAAAAATATGCACCAGCATAAATGATCAAGCAAGTTTCTACCTCATTTTCATAAAACCTTTACTTTGCTTATTTAATTATTTTCTAAAAAAATGTATTTTGTCTATTTTTATAATTTTAAAAAATTAGGGTTGTTACAGTCAGCGCGGTGCACGGCGGGCGGTGGTACGTCAAGGGCATCGGCGCGCAGCAGCAGGTGCTGAGCCAGGCCTACTCCCCGGACGCCGACGCGTGGTCCGTTGTCCTCGACGGCATGGTCACCGGCTGGCGGAGCCCCAGCGCGTGCGTCGACGGCCGGCTTTACGCCGCCGACTGCAAGGACGGATGCCGGCTGCGGGCCTACGACGAGGCCGCGGGCGCGTGGACCACGTGCGTTGACGACAGCAAGCAGCACCGGGGGAGCTCCCAGGCGGCGGAGGCGGCCGCCATTGTCGCCCTCCACGGAAGGCTCTGCGTCGTCCGCAACGACATGAGCGTCTCGGCCGTCGACCTCGCGGCCGGGGCAGGAAACCAGCGGTGGCAGACCCTCGCCGGCAAAGCGCATACCAAGGGCTTCGTCACGGGCCTGCTGTCCAACCTCGCTGGCCGCAGCCGCGCCAAGAGTAGCATCCTCCATTGCCAAGTTCTTGAGGCCTAGCTGATGACTCGCTGCTCCATGAGTTATGCATAGAAGTTACTACAATCGCGCACTGAAAAAGTACTTCGTGAGAAATCTCCATGCCTGCTCAAGAGTTACAGATACTGAAAAAGCGAGATTTACTGGCATCTGAAGGATGTAATCGTTGTACAGATACAGTTTTATATGATACAGTATACAGATTGAAATGATCACATTACATACTTTTGTTTTCTCTTGTATTCACTCTTAGAATTATTTGTTTTCTACTTTTTCTTGTTTCCTGACCTGCTAATTGCACATTAACACCTGTTTTCCCGACCTGAAAAGGTTGTCCCAAGCAGGTCAACGTCCGGAATTAGGTGCAGCCATGGATGGATCTTCTGGTCTCATCCTCATGCCCTCACATCTGAGAATAGGATCCTCTTGCATTTTTCTTCTGATAAAGAAATGTTCAAAATACATTTCCTTGACGTTGGCAATGCCGTCCATATCAGTGGAGAGTGGAGCGGTTGGACGAGTCTTATCAAAAGGACTACAATGAACAACCACAAAACAAATAGGATTATATAACCAATAGAAAATTCATGCAATTAACCACTCTGATATCGAAGAAGATTGTTTTTTTTCAAAACCATCACCGGAGGGGGGGAGAACCCCAGCTGAATAATTTTTTCATTGATTCCGGCAAGCCGGTGTAACGGAGGGTGTCTGGCACCTAGTATTTTAAAGATACAAATAAGCTTATAAATAAATTACACCAAATATCAGAATAGACGCGATCTTGAGGAGTGAGGCGACATCTCCAGAGACGACATGCTTCCCTGCATGACTAAAGTAGGCGCACGAGCGATGGTTGCTGTTGTCTGAAGACGACATCATGTCTGTGGTTCCAGATTTGCCAGGAACACAATAATATCATCATATAGAAGTGTCTTGCCGGAATGTGGTCTGGCCTAACGAGTGACCAAAGATCTGTTATCCTATGTGGAAGAAGCGATTGATCCCAGCCGATGTGTGTCCAGAATTGAGCGGCGGTGGGACAATGGAAGATGAGGTGCTCTGCTGTTTCAGCTGCTGAACTTCACATACCTCATTTTTACCTTTATGCTGAACTCACAGTTCACAGAACTGCCTCCGACCATCTTCCAACCAACCAATGTGCGCACCGTCCCCGTGGTGAGCTCCTGCACCTATTCTCGCCCTCATTTTTACCTTTATCGCGCCGTAAGGTCCGGCCGCCGTGGCTCGCCGCCGGTATGGTCTTGCCAGTGTCGCCGCGTGCGTAGCCGTTTGAGCTAGGGGCCAGGAACGGCTTCATCTTCTGGCTTAACGAGTTCGCGTTGATGTCATGCACCTGCCCGTGCACTCGCCGTCGCCAGAAATAGCTCTGGTGAGCTTTGTCGTCGCGCCGCCGTGCCGCCATGGCCGCCGGCCAGTGCGCGGCCATCGCCCCGCCGCATCATTAGCCACCCCAATCGACTCGTCGTGCCGAGCTGAGCCTGTAGGACCAAACCCGGTCACCCGAGACCTCACCGCCGGCGAGTAATCGCTGGTCAAGGTCACCCTGCCGCCGGTCAACGTCGGGAGCCTGATTTTCCTTTTTCTTTATTTATTTTTAGAAAATAATTTAAATGTTATTTTCTTTAGAAAATCATAGTAAATCATATACTCTTCCAAAAATTCTGAAAATTTATATGTATGCTCTTCATGATGTCCTCTACCTATAAAAAATATGAAATGACAATTTTGAGTACTTTTTGCATAAGTTAAAATTAACTCTTTTAATTGAAAAATACATTTTCTATGATTTTTAATAAATAAAATAATTGGATTTTATTTCTAAAATTTATTTTGCCATCTAATTAGGCCAAGAGCTTTTCAAAATAAAATTTTGAGCTTAATTAGATAACTTTAATTTTATGCCTTTATTTTATGCTTTTAATTAATTAATTAACCCATTTAATCATGATTAATCATTATAGGGTTGTTTGACTTTGGGATTTGCTTGATGACCTTGGGTCATTAACCCTAATAACCTTTGGCACCTTAATTAATTGTTTGCGCTTATCCTAATCATATCATTAAGGCTTAATCAACGTTATTTTATGTGTTTAATAACCTTATTAAATGACGTAGTTAACCCTAATAAACTTAGTAAGTTTTGGTTAGCTTGCAACTTTATCGTGAAGAAAAGTTATACTCAAGCCCTTAATCTGGTCATGCATTCATCAAGCATCATGTTTATTTTTCCATCATGTTGAAACATATCATGTTATCGTATAGCTTCCGTTAACGGTGGATTTAACGTTGTCGCACCAGATCCCAAGGACGAGCAGACTCAGGAATTGGGTGTTGATCTAGAGCTCGAGACCGTATACCCCGAATACCAAGGCAAGCCCTGGATACATTTAAACACTACCCTTATTTTATAAAAGTTTTATCATTTCAGTTATGTTATGTTGCAATAAGTACTAGTCGTTGAGTGGTAACGTACCAATTGTATTACCTGTCTTATTTTCATATTCCTTGTTACCTAATTTTTGAAAATGCTTAGTTATGCTTAGCCCTGCTTAATTAGTAGGTTTTCAAAAAGAAAAAGAATGAAAAAGATGAGGATGGCTTTACTTGTTGGAATCATGACAATAGTTAATAAATCGAGTTCGGATGGGTAATTTGCATTGGGAATGGAGTCCCTCTGTAGTGTTTTCGTCTGTTGATGCCCTAGGTCCCATGTCGATGGTGATCTGGTGATATCGAGAAACTAGAAATCCATATGCATGAAGTGATATACTAAGGGTTGGAGCCCAGATATGTCATGGAGTGATATATAGTGGGTCAGAGCCCCCACATATGTCATAGTGTGTTATACTGTGGGTTTAAGTTCCCATGTATATCGGTACACTAGGTCTAAATGCTCACGTGTATCATGTGGTGATATATGGCTGCGGTTGTTATCCCGGTATATCTTTGGTCTGGTATGCATTTTGGTTGGAGCCTCATGCATATCTAGATCTAGGTCCCAGCTGGGTATAAAAATGGATTCGAATCGCCGTTGCTTCTCGGAGAAGAAGACTCAATCGGTGTTCATCATCGTAGTAACAACTTGAATAATATTTAGAGTTTAAAAATGAAGTTTGATTGGTAATCATGATCTAGAGCAAGACAACTTTATTTTCTGTCAAGCTTTTCTGCAAAAAAACTCTTGTCTCTTGCAAGCCTTACCTTGTCCCTCTAGCCAGCATTTCTGAGTCTTCAACCCTCTTTTTCGTCGGGTCAGTCTTGTTGAGTACTTTTGTACTCAGGATTTGTTGAACCCTTGTTGCAGGTGAGCCCCATGCGCAGGATTGCTTTGCACCCTGTTGCATGACAGTCGTTGCAGAGAGTGACGACGAGTAGGATATTTGGCTCTTGGGCAGAGCTTATCGCCTGGTATTGTAACAAAGTTATTTATCGCTACTCCACTACTACTATGGTTTATAATATTTAACTTATAGTTTGTAAGCTTTGAAAATAAATGGTTTATAAAATTATGTTATTGTAATCCTTCCGCTATTTTACTCTGATATATCTTATGTGTATAAAACTGTTGTAATACTGCAATGTCTCTTTATAATGATTGATCCTGCTCAGAGAATCGTGGATGATTCGGGATTTACCCGACAGACCTTTAAGTCATATGGAACACATTTATGGTTATTTGGGGTCTGTTTAGACAATAATAATGCATGTGGGCCATATGATTTAGGAGGTTCTGTCATAGAGGTTTTCATTATTTCCCCTCATGGGGCTTGTGATTTATGATAGCGTCTCTAGGGGCTAATTTTGGGTCCTAAACCTTATCTAACAAGCCCATAAGCTATGTAATTAGGCTCTAAACATACCAATGGGAGGCTAACATACAGGAAATGTATCTAGTGCAAACTAACCTCTCTGTACAAACCGTGCAAACCAACTGCGGGGGGAGAGGTGGAAGGGAGGATTTGCATATGTGTGATTAGGAGCGGGCAATTAAGTGCAAAATTACACTTTTGCAAATCCCCCTCCCACCTCTCCTCGCAGTTGGTTTGCACGGTTTGCACGGGTAGGTTGGTTTGCACTTGATACGTTGCCTAACATATAATATCACCAACTATAGTCCCTCAACTATATATTCAGTTTTGATCGAAAGGACAACACCGAATAGTTTAATATCAAGTGTAGGTCAATTATAACTCAATCCTGACATGCAGCTCTTGTCTATATGAAGATGGTCTATGAATGGTTTTATTTTTAGCTAATCTTCAGTCGGTCTTTATGGTAAACCTTCGCCTAGACCTCCATGATGACCCTGACTTTGGTAGATTGCTTATTGGTATGACCTTGATCCCTTGACACCTTATTTTCGTAATTGAGCCTTCACCGAAGACATTGATGTAGTTGAAGTAGGTGAAGTAATTAATGATTTTGTCGAAGTAGGCAAAGTAGCCGTCGATGATCACAACATGTCTTCAAGATTTCACTCACAAGAACCAGGCAAGGCTTCAAACAGATTGCTTGTCCAATGCGCTCCTCACTAACCCTTGTTGGCCGACGCCTGTGAGAAATTCTCTCATGTGCTTCAAGGAAATGGCATAGGCTTGGTTAGGACAAAGTTGAAGATGCCAATCAATCCCTTCGCTCCAAAATGTTGGCAAAGGTGGTGTTGGTTACATAGAAGTTGATGAAAAAGCCCCTTGAGGAAATGTTGATGAATGCACAACTAATGCTGACAAAGTTGGGTTTCAAAGCCCCTTGCTGAGATGCATCGACATATTATCGATGAGGAACCATGAATGTGTTGTTGATGATGTTGAAGTGGTTGGCGAAGCCCCTTGCCAAAACATTACTGAAAGCAATGTTGTTGATTGCCAAAGTCGATGGTGAAGCCCATCGCCCATATTTTGGCGAAAGCAAAGTTGGTGACATCAAAGTATATGACAAGATCTCTCGCCAATGTTTTGGTGAAGGCTTTGTTGATGACGCTAAAGTAGATGTGAAACCCATCACTAATATGTTGGCGCCAGTAGCCGAAGTTAGTAGTGAATCTACTCAAAAATATACTTGCAAAGGCGTTATTGCTAACATCAAAATTGGTGGTGCCCAAAATGTTGGGTTGGTTAGTGTCAAGTTTGCCAAAGTTAGTGGCAAAGCCCTCTTGCTAAATGTTAGCGAAAGTGTGCCCTTGCGGCAACTCAACTAAAACTCTTGAGTGGGTCATCGAACTGCTAATGGAAAAGTGGCAGTGGAAGTGCGAGCTAATGATGTAATTCTTGGATGGAGTACCTTGATGGGATCTAGTGCTTTATTTTTTGTATGGCTGCTTTGGTGTCTTATCTTGTAATTTTTATTAGGGGGGATGGTCGAGAGGCAACAAAAAGAGCAGCATGGATTCTTCATTTACTTTGGCACCGACTTTGTACCTTGTGGGGCAATAGGGGCAAGGATCATAAAATGAGCCCCTCAGAGTTGTTGGATTAGTTCACGGACCCCATGCCTTTTGAGGCGACAAGGCTAGAAGCAACAAATTGGTCTCCTCTGCACCTTCAAAATGCCTTGGCGTTGACACCCCAATATCTTGAGGTGTAGGGCAAAGAGTCACGAAATGAACCCCTCGGTGCTTTAGCTTAGTTTGGCACCAAGCCGTTATACCCTGAGGCACGGCAAAATAGTCGTGAAATGAGCCCCTGTGCTTTTAGATTAGTTTGGCGCGAACTCATAGTCAATGTCGTCGATGGCGAAACCCCTCGGCGAGATGCGAACAAGAGCTTAGCTGATGACCGTGTGTTGATTGCAAAATTAATTAAAACAAAGTTTACAAATATTGATTCACATTTTGCTTCCATTACGTGTATTCTTGGCAACACGAAGCTGCCGGCCTCCTGTTGGTGACTGGGTGAGGCCGCCGACGCCCAACGGGCTATGGCTCTGGCTTGGTAGTAAGATACTCATATGGGAGAGGCTATGGGGTGCCCCGGTGGCTGGGTGACGCCGGTTGAGTCTTCTAGGGTAGAAGCATGCGATGTCTAGGATTTCGTGCGGAAAATTAACGGCCTCGAAGAAAAGTTTAGGTGGAATCAATTTTATATTAATAGGAAGTTATTATAATTATTACAAACTGTTGAGGACTTATTTATTCCTCATGTTTTATTTTGATAAATCGGAAAACTCTATGCGTCCGCCTATTTCTTTTAGGGAACTAATAATGTGTTCTCCACTTCTCCCGTTGAGTACTCGTAGGAGTAGTTTGTTTTTGGAAAGAAGCACTTGGGAATCGGAGATGCTCTGACAGACCCTCCTTAAAAACACTAACAGGCCCCTCGGTGCTGGATAGTAGATACGGATAGGGACCCTATTTTTGGCAAAAAGAAATAACCGGTGACCCCGCCGACCGCCGTAACCCTACCCCGTATAAAATGCGGCCGCGACAGGGCTCTCCATCCATCGCCGCCGAAATCCCGTTGTTTGCCTCTCTCGCGCGTCACCAAGCTCTCAAGTTTCCTCGCGGCGGCGGCGACGGCGACGGCGATGGAGGAGGTCACCGAGGCCGTGAACGACCTCAGCATCTCGGGCGGAGGAGCCGCGCCCGGTGCCGGTGCCGGGGCGGAGGGGCACAAGAAGAACCGCATCCAGGTCTCCAACACCAAGAAGCCCCTCTTCTTCTATGTCAACCTCGCCAAGGTGAGTAAGGGAAATAATCCCAATCTTCTCTTTCGCGGTGGTGGATAAAGGGTTTGCGGTTATTTTCGATTGCTTGTGCTTAGGATTTCAATTTGTTCGAGGGGTTTATAAAGCTAAATAAAGGGCTTCCTTTAGTTGGGGTTTTGCCTGACGAGATGTATTTGCCGGCGATTTGACTGGATTTGAGCGTGTTCCCTAGTTTAGAGAATGCAAACGGAGGCCTAATCTGCTGTTTAATGTTGTTCTTGCGCAGGGGTACATGCAGCTGCACAACGAAGTGGAGCTGTCGGCCCTCGGCATGGGTAAATCTTTTGCCTTCTGAAGCTTTTCCGTTTTTGGTTATATAAAACACTTTTTCCGTTCATTTAATCTCCACATAGATATGCCTGCGAATGATTGAGATTTTGTAGTAGGTTTGTGGCGACATGTGTAGCAATGATTTATTATTCCATCCTATGTACATGATTGTCAATGTGTGGTATCTTTGTACTTGCCAAATGTTGTAGTTGGGTACTTGTTTACCGGTTTGGTGCCCATCTTTCTTGTTTGATTAGCATGTATACTCATTGTATAATTCCTCCTGTATGGGAGTATTTGTTGTATATGTCCATGGCACAACTTTCCTTAATTTTACATCTGTGGTCAGATAGCTCATTGTAGTATTATTCTTTATCTAGAGGACAAGTGGCAGATGCTGAGTAAATGCAGAGCAACTAGCGCTCCAATACCCCTTGGCACGATCCTTGAGTAAATGCAGAGCAACTAGCGCTCCAATACCCCTTGGCACGATCCTTGAGTAAATGCAGAGCAACTAGCGCTCCAATACCCCTTGGCACGATCCTTGAGTAAATGCAGAGCAACTAGCGCTCCAATACCCCTTGGCACAATCCTTGCCTGGTGTTTCTTCATGGTGTGAGCAGTGTTCGTCCAGGCGCTATTTCAGCGCTTGCCTGGGCGACTGGGTACCGCATCGCCTAGGGGGTAGGCAGGTGCCTAGACGGCTGCCCAACTGTTGTGGGGCGAAAGGCGGCCAAATCCGCAAGGTGGTGGCGGTGGGGGGCGCGCGCGTGTGTGTGCGTGTGCGGGAGGAGGTAACGTTGCGGGGCGGCAACGACTGGTGGGGAAGGATGGTGGCAGCACGGGCGCAACCACGCCAGCAGAGTTCCGAGGGAGAAGAGATGGGAAGAGGCTAGGAGTGATAAGATGCAGTGGGGGTCGTGGGAGACTTGAGCCCTTAAATGGGCCTTTTCCTCTTTCTGCACATACTGTGAACGCTGATCTTCTTTTTTTTCTTTTAAGTATTTATGCATGTATTACGTATCCCCTAGAAAAACGCCTAGAAACGCCTATGCTCACCACTGTCACCGCCTAGAGAGCGCCTAGCGCCTAATGTAACCTTGGCTGTGAGAGCGTATCCACACGAAGAAAGTGGTGAGCTTGTCTGGTAACTAATGTGAAATGCAGACAAGCATTAGATGGTATGGAATTGGGTACGGAAGTGGGTGGTGAATTTGGGCCATACGGTAGTGAGAGGTGGCACTAAAGGCTTATATAGTATAATGGGGCATATGTGTGCCTTTAAAAAGCTTTGTTCAGGTCTGGGTTTCATGAATTCATGCACTCTTGGGTCTAGAATCCCCTGAATAAATCAATATTGCCTCCCATGGCCATGGTTCAAACATAGAAAGTAACTTTGGTTTCTAATTAGTTGTGGTCAGCTTCTCTGATATAACATGGAAGAGTGTTCCTAACAATTGTTGGATCAATTGTGGGGGTGGTTGTTTCTCTAAAACTAGGTGAAGTGTTTGAGTTCTGGAACTTGCAGTGTATGTGGTCACAAAATCTAGCGCCCTCCTTGAGTTGTGTTTGAGGTCTTGTCCTCTGTTGTTGCAATCTGCCGTTCTGCTTTGGCTACAACTTGATATAGCATCATGTACAGCATGTTGGCCATTTTGTTGCAAACAATTTCTAAGCTCAAATTTGTATCAATAGTTATGTTAATTACTTCAGGCATTGTGTTATGAATCATTTTCCTATTGCATATGCTCTTTCTGCACTATACTGAACCTGCCAACTTTGATCTTTTACTCTTTTCAGCCATTGCGACGGTGGTGACAGTAGCAGAAATTCTGAAAAATAATGGCCTTGCTGTCGAGAAGAGTGAGTCTTGTTTGTAATAAAGTAAATGTTCATGGAGTTATGTTCTCTTTTCATGCTAACCTTGTCGAGTGTCACATGCAGAGATCATGACATCTACTGTTGACGTCAAAGATGAAAATAAGCCCCGACCTATCCAGAAGGCCAAGGTAAATGTTCTTCCCATGGTCAATGACTGCACATTTTTTGAAGTTTATTTGTTGGACTCCTTTCTTATACTCTTATAACACGCAGATTGAAATATTTCTTGGCAAGACGGACAAATTTGATGAGCTGATGGCAGCAGCTGCAGAAGAGAGGGAGGCTAATGAGGCTGAGGAACAAAGCTGAATAACCTGCAAGAACCCTGTTGTAGCTTATTTAACTTTTGCAGCTAGATTTGTCCTCTTCATAGTTTATCGAGTCGGAAAGAGATGATTGCTTGTATAATCAATTAAGGGCGCAGCTTATTTAGTGTGCTTTTACTTGATTCATTTAGGCTGGAATGGTACAAGTTGTGTTCAGTATGATACTCTTGATTCGTCACTATTTTTCCATTCAGAAGGTATCCCTTGCTTCTGATGTACGTGCGTCATCTGTTTGGTTGTGGTGGTGGTGTTGCGAATTTCCCCCACGTCTCCTACATATACTCCAGGTGCCTGAAATAGAGACCGATTTCAAGTGCCGCTTTCGCACCTATCAAGCATTTGGGTTTGTTTGTTTTTTATGACAAGAAGCAAACATTTTTATTAGCAGCATCTTGCTGCGATAATGTAAAATGGTTCACAGGATGCACTTTGCAGCACCAACAAAAAGGGCAGCTGCATCCATGAGAGGCATTTGAACAAGATGAGTTACAAAGATCTTCAGAGGTTCTAAAGGCTTTGCAGGCTTATAAAGCTTGGGCGAGGCAGGCGGATGAGGAAATGTGGAATGGTGAGTCGACAGTGACCAATACACCTACACTATAGCAATTCTCCTTTTCTTTGATAAGGAAACTCCCCCCTCTTTTCCTGAAGAGTTGAAAGTCTTGCTTACCGTTGATGTCTCGTACTCTCAATAAGGGACGTGTTTTGGACTGTGTTTTCTGCTATGACGATGAAAAGAAGAATCATGCCAAAAGGGTTATCGATGATTCTTTCAACCGCACACGGCACCGGACCACAAAAATAAACTAACTCTCACGTTTCCTATACCGTGGATCGGCGGCTGCGGTGAGCTGTACGGTTCACAACTATGGTCCGAAACAGGCCCAAGCTTATATACCAAAGACACATCAAAATGACTATTGTCACCTTAAGTGATCACATCACAGTTCAGTAAACACAACGAATTGTGCTCGAAAATTGAAATAGATAAATATAGTAATTATTGCACCAAACATGCAACATGGCAAATTATTGAGCTCCAGATATACGTCGATGGTTTCTACGACTGTTAAGTTGGCTGATATTGTTTTGCAACAAGACTGGTAAGTCGAACTGATAAGATAGTACACTTTTTTTTTTTGAATTTGAGACAAACATATGACGCGAATTCAAACGCCACATCAAACTTCGAATAAATATACTTGTCCATTCGTTTCCAGTTCCATGCTCCACTACATTGCCATCTTCTTGGTCGAGAACTTTTATCATTCAACCTTCTTCTTGTCCTCGTCTCCGGCGCCGGCTTCCTCCTCGTCCTCCTCTTCCTCGTCGTCCTTGTCGACGAGGATCCTCTTGCACGCCTCGTAGCACATGAAGGCGATGCCGGCGGCGGGCATGAGCTTGATGCAGCTAGGGCCGAGGCCCCGGTACAGGCCGGCGGCGCCCTCCTTCTTGAGGATGCAGTAGATCGCGTGGAGGACGTTCCGGTACACCTGCCGCCCGCCCACGGCTCCCGCCTGCATCTGCTTGCGCGCCACCTCCAGCGGGAACGTGGCCGTGCTGGCGATGGCGCCCGCCGCCGACCCGATGAGCAGCGTCGCCACGGGGCCCACGTCCGCGCCCCGTCGCGCGGCGGTAGAGCCGCTTCAGCGTCTCGTAGGCGTAGAAGTTGCAGGCCGCGTACGGCACCACGCCGATCAGGCTGGGTGCCAGCCCACGGTACAGCTCCGACGGGCCCTCGTCGCGCACGATCTTCAGGAACGCGTGTGCCACGTTGTCGTATGCGTCCTTCTGCATGCCATCACACAATGCCATGTGGGATTATATGGTAATCAGCAGTGCGACCGTTGCAAAAACTTTGGGTGATGCATGCTGTGTGTGTTGTTGCTTACCTCGATGGTGATCCTGGTCTTGATCAGCTCCATGGGATAGGTGCACCAGGTCGAGGCGAATCCGGCCAGAGCTCCGGCAACCAGCGGTGTGGGGATCGGGATCTTGGGTGGCTCGTCGCCCTTGGGGGTTAAGAACTTCTTGGCCGTGTCATAGGTGAAATGCTGCGCACCACCACCATGGAAACAAAGCATCAGAGCTCACACAGAGGAAGGTGTAGTAGTAGTCACGTATTGATACACACGACCACCATGGATTCGACGTTCTAGAAACCTGGGTGGGTTGTCAATGTCATACTCGTACCTCGATGGCCTTGCTCGGAGCAACGCGGAGGACGTTGACGGCGTTGCCACGGAACAGGCCGGTCCACCCCTCGTTCTGCATGATCCACTGGAACACCCCGGCCATGGAGTCGACGCCGATGCTGCCGACCATCAGGTGCGTCCGGATCGTCTCCAGCGGCGCCACGAACGTCCTCGACACCGCGCCGGCGATGGCGCCGCTCACCAGGCGCCGCAGGTGCGGGTTGGCGATCTTCACCCTCACCTTCCTCAGATCGCCCAGCTGAAAGCTGATTCTTGCCACCGCCCTTCTTCTTCTTCTTGGCTGCCTCCTCCTCCGCCGCCTCGCCGGCAGTCTGCTGCCCGGGCACAGTGGCGCCAAGCTGGCGCGCGATGTCGCAGTTGTCGGCGGGCCGAGGAGCCTTGGGATCGGGCTCCCGCGGATCGTGCCCCGCCGGGACGCCCGGGCACGCGTTGAGGCCGACGCTCGCGAACATCGCCCGGCGTGGGAACTCCAGGCCGTTCTTGCCACGTCGTGGCTTCCAAGCAGGGAGAGAAACGTCGGGGCCTGCAAGGACCAGCTCTCCTTGCTCCTCGTCACCGCCATTGTCGCCGCCATCGGTCAATTCAGAGCAAATCGTCCTTGCTTGAAAAACACCATGCATGACGATACATATCATGCAATCATTCTTATATATGAGATAAAGGTTGGAAAGGGCTACACACTAAGAATTACCTCGAGTAAGGAAGCTCAATCTGATGCCCTCTTGATGAGCAGATGGCCTTCCCTTGTTCTTGAGCCTTTTATAGCCATTATTCCTCGCTGTTCATCGTCATTCAGGTGCCGTGTTCACTGAGTGCTGACAAAGCTCTCATTCCCACTCCAGTGGCAATTGTCCTCTATGCCCTCCCAAGCCAAAATGTGGCAGCACTGTACACCGTGTGCTTCAAGGGCAAATTAGTCATGTGCGAAGAAGTGACTAGGATTTCCAAGCCGGCGCAGAACCGTCGATCTGGCGGCCCTCCTGTGGAGCTGGCTTTTCCAGCTGCACAATGTCGTGCACACTCTGTCGTTGTACTTGAGTGTACGTACGTGCCATGAAACATCCTCAATTTTTCACGAAGGGAAAATACACAGAATAATAGATAATATAATAGTTCGAAGCATCAAACCATCTCATTATCTCGCAATAGTCGATACAGGATCCATACATCGAACAAAAGAATACAATTAGAAGGGATTACATAAATAGTTCATCGCCACACTGACGGGATCATCAGAGTAGCAGCAGCTTCTGGGGCAGCTACGGAAGGCGGAAGTACAATAAAATCTCCAAAAAGAAGCATGAGCGTAGGAACGAGACATCTACTCCTCTTCGTCGTCATAGTCGTAGTCGGGCTCACCTGCCAAATAATTTTCAGTACGGTTTGTACTGGCCACATCTCCCACCCTATGCTTTGCTTTTGCTATGTAGTATTTGGTGGGATGCAAAGGATATAATCAAATCGACCTAATACGTGGCTGTAGTTTCCTATGCAAACAGTGACCAATATTATATAATATAGTTCATCAAATTTAATCCATCTCATCCACACATCCAAACCCATTCCATCACCATCACACACATCTCACCCTCTCGCACTCAGTCGACAGGTCCAACTCCCTCTCGGAGCCTGTCTCAGCGGCTCACAGCCGGAAGGGTAACACCAGGGGGAGAAATAGAAGGACTCCTCTCACTACTCCCGAGAAGCGTGGGTCTTAGGAAAGAGCCATACCAGTGGCCCACGGACTATATATAGATTCATAAACTCTGCAGAGCGTGTACTCCCGTAACCACAAGATCACTATCATCGGCGGTGCCCCGCCTAAGCTGATTCCGGCTGCTTTCTAACCGGTGCGATGCCACCCTACCACTCAGTACTGGGACATCCCGGATAGGTACCACCGGCACACTGAGACTGTGAGACATAGTACCGGGCCCCCGTGGTCACTATGCTGTCTAAGGAGGGTGTGGGTCTCCACGCCCGTACCTCCCGACACTTTCTGCTAACAACCTAGTAGTAGTGGCACTGTCCTAGCTAGTCAGACATCCGTCTCCCGCCCATACAAGAGCGAGTGGTGAGCACGTAAGTCCCAAGGTTTCGGTCCTCAAGAGATATCAGGTCCTAGGGGGGATCAGACAGGATTATCTTCTCTTTTGGGACTACAACAGTCCGTGCTACAACAGCACCTTCTACCCGGGGCTTCGCTTCACGAAGGTTCTCACCCCCGGGATCTCCTTATGCATCACAATGTGCCCGTCACAAGCACCTCACAAGGGAATGCCCAGAACACATTCCCCGGCAAGACTCGCCCACATGGCTCGTCGTAGAATCCTGTCCAATCGACTCAACCCTCACCACACACCCAAGACGCACGCAGCACTCTCCCCGAGTAAAGTGGCACCACGTGCCTTAACCATATGATCATACTCTCCACCACGCATCATCATCACACAGATATAAGCGTAGTAGAAGTAAAGCATCATAAGTGAAATAAGCAAGCGTCTAGCCTATCAGCAGGTGTGCAGGAGTAAGGTTGCGACAAGATAAAGGCTCATCAGGCAGTTCTACCATGCAACCTATCATCAGGTGATATTCATAATTAAAGCACTAGCAACTAGATATTATGCCATGCGTAATAGGATCTACGAGGTTGGGTGGGGTGTGGCACCTGTGAAGTCGTCACCGAGCTCCTCCTCATACTCGTAGTCGTCCTCCTCAAGCTGATCCTCCTCTGAAACGAGACATAATAGCCGCGTCAGCGGCTCCTATAGAGTCAACACAAAGAAGCAATAAAATTTAATAACTCTAAATGCACTCATACACAAGCCTATGACGTAGAGCTTATTTTTATGAAAATTTGGACACTTGGTTCATATTTTTCGGAGTTCGTATGAAGAAGTTATGAATTTCTGAAGTTTATTCTATTTTCGGAAAAAGAGAAAGGGCGGATCAACCTGGTGCTGACACGTGGCAGCTCCTGGTTGGGCCACGTGGCGCGCAGAAACAGTGCAGCCGGGGCTGAGATGACGTCAGCACTGACGCGGTCTGGGCTAGTGACGTCATGCCGACGTTATGCTGACATCAGTGTCGACGGGTCCATTTAGTGGCTGACAGGTGGGGACCACGGTTCTGGTCAACGTTGACGGTCTCGACCGGGCCTCGGATGTCTGGACGGGGCTGGTTCTGGGCCAGGTTGGGTCGGCCACTGTGCACTCGAGGGGGGCGGTCCGGTCGACCCCTCGAGGACGGAGCTCGCTCGGGCGAACGGACTGGCCTCGAGAACGAAACCTCGCCTGGCGAACGGACTGGCCTCGAGAACGAAACTTCGCCTGGCGAACGGACTGGCCTCGAGAACGAAACTTCGCTCGGCGAACGGGCATGACCTCGAAGACGGAACTTTGTTCGCACGAATGGGAGCCCTCGAGAACAGTGAGCCCCTCGAGACTTGAACATCTGGCCTCGAGCCGGAACCTCGACTCGGGCCAGGTCCTCGATCAGAGCCAGGTCCTCGATTGGAGCCAGGCCCTTGACTCGTCGGGCGGACCCTCGACTTGTCAGGTGGACCCTCGACGAATGTCGGACGGACCCTCGACTTCGTCGGGTGGACCCTCGACTTCGTCGGGTGGACCCTCGACGAATGTCGGACGGACCCTTGACTCGTCGGGTGAACCCTCGACTTCGTCGGGTGGACCCTCGACGAATGTCGGGTCATTAGCTGAGCTACGTGGCTGGTCGGTTGGGTGCTCGAACTTGGGGAAATCGACCTCAGGCCGATGGCGGTCAGCGAGGCGCGGCTGCGGCGAGGCTAAATTCACCGGCGAAGCGGGGCGTTGGTCTCCATCTTCCTTCTTGCCTTTCGATTGGAGAAGCTGGGATCTCCATGAGCTAACTACCGGGGCTAGTCGAGGAACGACGGGGCGTGCGCGGCTCGGCGGCCACGGCGGACGCTCCGGCGGCCAGAGTCCGGGGAGGCCAGAGCTGCAAAAGTGCGTGGCTCCAACTGTGGCCCGTGCCGGCTCCTAGAGGTTGCCAAAAACGTGCTCTAGACTACGGCGAAGCTATCGGTCGCGGTAAGGAAAGAAACAGGGGTAAGGGGAGCAAGAACGTCGACGGTGTACTGGTGGTGGCCATGGCCGAGCAGGGCGAGGGCGGGGATGCTTACTCGCGTAGCGACGGTCGAGGCAGGTGACGCGGGCTTGGTGGCGGCTTGGTGCGGGGAAGGCGAAGCCGGGGCGTCGAGGCGGTTATGCGGCGCTCCCAGGTCCTCCTCAGCGCGCGGACGACGGCGGCGGCAACAGCGCTCTAGCTCCGCCTCCTTCCTGCTCCTCCCTTCTTCTCTCTC
>CM041637.1:41609328-41628152 GCA_023333625.1 Bothriochloa decipiens
ATGTATCATTTTCCTCTTGTAGTAGACATTATATATGCTAAAGATGAGCGAATCACTCTGAAAATGAAAATGGTTTGTCTAGAAAATGCCTCATGTGGCTTTTGTTGTTATAATCTATTCATTCTGCCTATAATCATGTCTGGAATTTTACCCAGATATGTTGTGTCATCAGTTTTCTGGGTATTTTCCAGGATTCGCCATTGACATCAGAATCTTCACAGCGGTTTTGCACTGTCGATGCTCAGTTTTCATTACTGCTGAGAATAAGTCATCATTATGGCAAACATGGCTCTCAAATTCTGTTGTCCATGGGCGCTTTACAAAATCTTTCATCATGCAACCTCATTGGTGGACAGAAAAAGGTGCCAATCGCTCCCAAATATAACTATACATGGTTTATGAATTCACACTTACAATTTTGTATATTGTTAGGGAAATCCAAGGGCAATCTCCAAAGTCGTAAAAGAACGGACTGGTGAGATTGACAAGAGGAGGTCACTTATTACACCTGTACTGCGAATAGTCACCTCTTTTACATCACTTGTGGACTCGGCTGATTTTCTGGAGGTTAGCTTATTTTGAATATCCAGATTTTTTTGCCTGACATATGTATGTAGGGTGTCTGCTAACCATTTTTTTATCTCCTAACTGAACTGAGTGTTAGAGTACAATCATTGCACAATTTTATTGTGATAGATTTGAAAAATATCAATGAATAAAATTGGTGGTTCATTATCTGGGTCACTGGTACATGTAATTTAAGTTTACAATTTACTGTCAACTAAGAGGAAACTGTATCATGGTATATATGTGGAGTTTTGATAGCTGGATGCTACATAACTTAACTGCTGTGTAGTTTGAAATATTGAGAATCTTGCCTTAGGAGTCACATCACCTTTGTTGCCTTACTTGGTGATGAATTTTACATGATGCATCTGTCCTTTAGATCTTCTGTGAATTTTCCATATTAATGTCCCTTATAAAGTTTAACTCTTGATTCAGGTGAAGAACAAGATTGTACGAGAGATAGTGGACTTCGCAAAGCAGCATCAGTCGGTTTTTAATAGCATTTTAAGGGAGAACATGGCTGGAGCTAATGTGCTCACATTGGAGCAGCTTAGCATGGCGGTTTCTATTCTCAGCAAGGTTTGCTATTCACTTCGTATTTGATTTTGGCCACTTGCAATCTGTTATAGAGGTTCAGAGGTGCTAACACCTTTGTAGGTTTGGGCGTATGAGGAAAACGAGGAATGCAGCTATATTCAAGATCTATTTTCCTTGATGCATTCTCTTTTTAGCCTTGACTTCGGGTCACTAAATTTTATGCAATCACCAAACATGATTGAGGTGAGCTTAGTCCTCTTTACAATGATGGCTTTATGCACCCATATAACTTTTCTAATATACTTCTACATGCTGCTACCAGAATCAGAAGTCAGAATTGATAGCATTTGGTCTTTGCTTCAGCCTTGTATCTTATATTTATGTTCTGGCTACAAAGAAGAACATGCGATTTCAAGTGAGTAATACTTGAAACCTTCCCTCTGCTAAGAAAAATGTGATTGTTGCAAGTTGAGTTTTTCTTAAAAGAAAATAAGGCAGTGCAAATGAGGAGCAGAGGGATTAGTTCTTATGTCCAAAACTCCAAATCTTTTGACACTGACTGTATTTGCAACATATTGAATTTGCAGGTTTCGTATGGCCATAATAGTGATCAACAGCACCCAACACTACAAATGGTTTCTGATCTTCTGAAATCAGTAACACTTGCCCTAGAAAGAGTAGGTGAAGAAAAATATATGCTTTTAAACAAGGTATTGGTGTTTCTGACCTGCATGGTCACAAATTTACTTGAAGTGAACTTGAAATACAGATATGGAATTGAGTGAAATGTTCACTATTATCTGGAATTCTGTAGTACTTGATACTTTTCGTGCAATAACTAAAGCTACCTTGTCTGAAATTGTTATCTAGATCCGTGACTTGAACGAGTTGTCCAGAAAGGAGATTGATGAGATAATAAAAGTATGCATGAAGCAAGATTGCATCTCTCCCAATGATAACATTCGTAAGAGGTAAGCTCTTATTTTGTCGTAGAATCTTCGCTATATTTTTTGTTCTGACGTTGGCTGATTTTGTCTAGCTAATCCTTCAACAATATGTGATGTAACAGTTTTTTTATTTATTTGCAGGAGGTACATTGCAATGATTGATTTGTGTTGCATGGTTGGCAACCGAGACCAGCTTTTAAACCTTCTACTCCAAATAACTGAATGCGCTGTTACTATTCTCCTTATTCATTTTCAGGATGAGTAAGAATGCTTATAACTTATCAGTTTATAACTAAAAGGTTCTATAGCTCACTATTCTGTTCTTATACATTAGAAAGTCAACAATTTTCTCTGCATTTGCAGTGCTTCTGCAGAAGGTCTTTCTTCATTTTCTGATGAACTCCTTCCTGTGCTGGAGAGACTAGAGCATTTGAAAGAGGTAAAGCTCATATTTGTACTAAGGGCTTTAGGTGGCTACCATAATGTTCACTCGTACCTAAAAATCAGACGTTTAATACTGGGATATGCTGCTACTGTGCTACACTATTAACAAGAAACTGAAGCATAGGTTCGATAGCTAAACATAATAAATTTAAAAGAGCAAAGATGCTTTCACACAGATTATGCTCATTAATTTGGTCTGGAGTATTAAAACCTTCCTTTTATTGACCCCGCAGGACAAAGTTGGACGTAGTCTGAAGTTGTTCCACAGATCCGTTACTACACTGAAGGAGATGACCATCAGAACCATGACCCTATGAAGGCCGTATTCTGTACAATGTACAATATACATGTTTCTTAGGATAACTACACCTCGCTAGATTTGTAGATGTAAAACATTTGTTGTGTAAGGTGTAAGGTCTCATATCTATACCTTAACACGGACTGCCCTGAGGCGGTGAGCTGTATGTCATATGTTTAAGAGTAAAATGTGATTATTGAGGGGTTGTAATCTAGGATCATCAACACAAACTGTATTTTTTGGCCTATAAACTCTCACCGGAGGTCTATACTCTCTGTTTGCCCTTAGATGTAATGTGCTGCACACCCAGTGTTTTCTTTTGCAAAAGATCCATGTTTCTCTACCGGAAGGTGAGGGCTGGTGTGAATAACATATAACTGGATATCGACATCATGTTTATCTAACTTTCAGTATTTGGATGTGAATATGATATAGATATTAAATCTTTGAATTTGGATATGGTACATTTTATACGGATACTAAAATATCTGTATTACACTCCTAGGTGGAGGCGTGAGCGTCGATGAGCTACGTGCCTCGCGAGGACACATCAGCATGCTTGATGACCCATCAGTATGCTTGATGGAATAGACGAAGGGGTAGGCGCATAGCTGCGCTTGCCATCGCTGCAGACGGGAGTGGGCACTCTTGCTTTATGATATGCCCGTGCGTGTAGGCGCGGCAACCATCGCAGCTTGCGTCAGCAACCGCGGCCCCGTTGAAAGAATTACTATTGAATTATTTGAGCTTTGGTAGGTTATGATTAGTACACAAGCAAAGTTGAGCTACATCGAGCCATGGAGGGATGATGCCAATCACCGTGAGGGTACAAACACTAAACAAGCTCGAGTTGAAGTCGATGAATGCTACAAGTGCAAAGTATTTAAATCAAAGAGAAGGCAAATGCATATGGACTCTGTTTTCACTTGTCATGTGATCAGAGAAGTTGAATGGTTGTGTTGATAGGATAAAACGTACTATATAGAGGGGTAGTAAGTTATAATACGGTTATCTAGTACCGGATATAACATTGCATATGCATTATGATCAGGTGGCTTGGTTAGAAGCAAACGGAAATCTTTAAAAAATATTTCGAAAATACAGAGGCTAAAAGTGATGGTCATAAAGAAAACTCTGTGGAGAGTTTTTACCTTCACTAGAGCTTTTTGGTGACCACCGAAGATCATGTTAACCCTGTTGAAAATCAGCTACTTAAATCTGTCAAAGTATTGCATGTTGGAAGTTTGAAAAGGTGAACCGAAGCTCTCTAGTGCACCCACTTGAGTGCGGTTAGAGAGAGGTTTTTCCCGGGCGTGTTGGCTCTAACACTCACTGGAATTGTTCGATTGAAGAGCTAGCATCGGAGCTTCAAGTACTAGTGACTAATTCGACACAATGTGAGTGACAATTTCACAAGTTTCGTCGGTGGTCTCCGATGTGACCCACCTAATCTCTTACGTTGTGGTGTCATTTTTAGCCCATCCAGTTGGTAATGACTATAGTTTCTTGAGTGGTGCTATAAATAGAGTTTGTAGACAAGTTAGAAAACTTAGACTCCCTTGATGATACATAAACAGATTAGAGCTCAAGAAATACCTCTGAGAGAGAGAGAGAGAGAGAGAGAGAGAGAGAGAGAGAGAGAGAGTCTAGTGGCACTAGAAGATTGTGTTAACCGTGGATTTTATTGCTCTTGGTAGTTGCCGCTACTTAGATGGTTTAAAGCAACATATCTGTCAAAATACTCAGAGATTGTGAAGTGCTCCATTGTGAAGTGCTCCAGACGTGATCATGAGGAATTATTGACGTATTTGTGGAAACACTGACTTAGAGATTGTGAAGTGCTCCGGAGGTGATTGTGAAATGCTTCGGAGGTGATTGTGAGGAACTATTGGGTTCATCTCCGTTAAAGAGGCGAAAAATCACTCTACTGGAACTGGAGCTTGGATAATCACGTTGTGATTGCTAGCTCAAGATCAAACACTCACATCGGAGCTAACATGCAGGGCTGTTGAGATTGATAGAGGAGGACGATCCTCGGGCTTGTCTGAACATGGACATAGGTGACAAACAAGTCACTAAACCACATGGATATATCTTGGTGTCTCCTTGTGCTTTGCATTGTGTTCTTACGATTCATAGTGTACAGATTATTAGGCTTGTCATTCTAAGGTGCAAAGTGAGCTACTTCTTACAATTATAGTGACATGTATATATTATATTGTATAATATGTGCTCTAAAAGCTTTGTGAGTTGTGACTAGCGGAAGTATAGTTGCTCTTTCTTTAACCTAATTTTACAACACTTCCACATTATGTAATATGCATGAAAACAAAGATTGTGTACATGACACAGCAACGAAGTGGCAAATCGCACAGCACATGTCAATCACCCCAGTCATACAAACAGCGGCAGCGAGTTCAGCCCTCACCGTAGTGGCGGCAGAGAGAATGCGCTCACTGTGGAGCTCCCGCTCCTTATCTCCCTGAGCGCCCTGAGAGCGGCCACCGTGCTTTTCATGTACATGCTCTCCATGTCCTCGATTTCCTGCAGCTCCATATCCCCAGTGCCATTGCTGTTGGCCGGTGAGGCGCTAGGCTTCGCCGGCTTGTCATTGTCGCTGTCTTCTTTTCCGTCGTCTTCGCTTGGCACAGACTGCTGGTTTCGGGGCAGGAGCTGATCCAGCATCTCCTCGCACTCCTTGACGAGCTTGTCCAGGACGTCCATAGCGCAGAACGGCTCCTGCATTACGTTCTGGATGAAGGGCAGGCGGATCAGTGCGCCAGTCCTCTTGTCGTACTTCTTGAGGATCTTGACCAGTCCTGGTTAAACAGAGCATAACCCTGTCAGTCACAAGCGCAATTGGCAATAGCACGAACCGGCCAAGCAGCTAAAACTAATAAGTTAACAAGGTGAGAAAAATGGAAATCTGCCAAGACAGTGTGTAAGAACATGGCCATCAACACACCTAACTTCAGGCATTACAAAGCTTACTAGAACTTCTTCAAAGAGTTCAAATGAATTTTGATATTTTACATCATACTAACCAAAGTGTGTTCTAGACCATAATCCAGAATACCAAACCATTCTTTATAAAAAAAAAAGGCAACAATTTTGCTGACAAACTTTTTTCTGGATAGAGGTATCTTCCACTTCAGTTATTGTACACGAAAGTGTATAAGTACATAAAACCAGAAAATACTTAGAAAAGCATGAAACATTCATTTAAGTGTACTGAAAGCGACAAGATGTGCATCTTCAGAGCTCCAATGTTAAGACCTAATTTTAATAGAATGTTCAAGTACAGTATGGTCAAAGGCTCAAGACTACAACTTTAGTTCAGTACTTCAGTTTCACTTGCGATACGAAAATCCGATTATGCATGCATGACACCAAAGAGAAAAAGTTCATAATAGACATAGGAGTAACTAAGCATTTTTTCATTGAGAAGAAAACATTATACATGACACAATAAAAAATTGGTTATTTAAAAAAAGAGATAAACGGTTATTTTAGTTGACAGTCCATTGAGTCCTTAAATTTACTAGTTTTAAATATTTTTAAGTTGATTTGAGTCGTTGACATCATTCCACAAAGTTTAGTGGGAACCACACTTTTAGCACGTGACCCACGTAAGGTGATGAATAAGGATTTCTCATTATCGTCCCTTAGTGAACCACACTTTTGGCCCGTGACCCACAATAGTGTACAAGGACTTCTAATTATCGTCCTACAGTGAACCACACTTTAGGCACATGATCCACAGTGGTGAATAGACTTTTCAAGTTTCACTAGTACTACTCTAGCCTTCCAAGTGAAACGAGGAGTTCAAAACATTTGGAAGATAGTGATGCTTATGTTCATTGGTGAGTATGACCTGTCTGCTTGAATCCAATGCAAAAAACTAGACAGTCAGGACATTTTGGCACGATGAGAGAATAGTGAAATTTACAAAATGAACCATGCAATTCAAAATTTGTAGTCATGTAGAACGTTGTGCCTGTGACATTTTTAAGTTGACATAAAACCTAGGTCTCCTATGAGGTTACATCAAATCAACTAACGATATTTAACATGTTACATGTGCGCTGTAAAATAGATGATCATGTCGATTTCAAATCATATTATATAAGATGACTTGTCATACGATATCATAGAATTCAATATGTTGCAAGGGGAGGGGACGTGGATACACTACACTGTTGCCGATCTCAATCTCAATTATTATTTTTCTAACCTAACATGACAAGGCGTAACCAGAACCAGAAACAAACAGGGGAGCGCGTGCTCACCGGTGTAGTTGAGCGCGCTGTAGTTCTCGAGCAGGACCATCTCGCCGTGGAAGTCGACGATCTCCTTGCGCACCCTTAGCAGCTCCTCCGCCGACCCCATCTCCACAGCGCTCACCACCCTGTCCTGCAACTCCTGCGCCCCCTCAATCCGACGACCCACACAAGAATCAATCAGACCACTATTCGCCGACGCCGAGAGAGGGGAATTGGATCAAGGAATCGATGATCGGTCAGGCAAGCAATTACCTTGAGTCGGATGACGTAGTCCTCCTCCTTCTCGAGAAAGAAGGCGTTGAACTTGTCGAGCTCGGCGTCGAGGAGGGCGACAAACCCGGCCTCCTCCGGGGTCATCGCCGGAGGCGAGGACCCGCCGTCGTCGCCCACGCGCTGGCGCTTGCTCCGTTGGTCGCCGGCGCGGGCGCCGATTTGCTTGAGCCGCTTCTTGAGGTCCTTGTAGGACAAGAACTTGTCGCGCCAGTCGGGGAGCGTCTCCACGATCTGGTTGTTGAGGCTCTTGCCGAACTTCATTGTGATGATCACAATTTGTGAGAGAAACCGGAATTTGATGCAAGTGGTGGAGAATTCGTGGTGGGAAATTGGGAGTGGGAGGGGAGGTTGAGAGCAGGGCGGAGGAGGGAGATAAATAGGGCCTGGGGCCGGATGCAGAGGACGACGAGCGACGGATCAGAGGATGGATATGCGGGGGTGGTGATGGGAAGCTCGGAATATTCCGGACGACGATATCTCGCGCCGTGGCGGTTTTATTCGCGACGGCGTCACTTTGGATCAGTTCAGTTTTGTGGGAGGGGAAAAATGGTACGGGCACCCAAAGTGTGTACAAATAACAAATGGGATGTCATTTGGGGCTATAATGATTGTAAGGTGATTTTTGTGATTTTTTATCCCAATTATGGCTATATACTATATATATACTTGATAAGGTGAATATTATCCTAATTATTCAGGCGTGGAAGACCACCTCAGGCTAGACCCAAATCACTCAAACACAAATTTCCACATCTACCTACCGGTTGCAGCTCTGTTGTGACTTGTAATACGTACTCCCTCCGTCTCAAATTTACAGTTGTTCTAGAGCTGGAGCAATGTAACGAAATAAGTGTCGTTTACACTGTCTGGCACCTACCGAATAGCCCTGCAGTCTTATCCTTTCACCCATCCCATTTCCCTGCTCACCCTCTGCAGCAACGTGATTGGTCGTCATGCTTGGCTCCAGTACAGCAAAGGAGAGAGATTTGTGGCAGACGTAGGGCTGTTTCATTCTTTTGCTTTGGCCTTGGTCTCCGTGCCCAGCTCTACAACGACAATTAAACTGGGACGGAGGGAGTAAGTACCTTACCAAACAGGTTGAGAATCCAAGTATGATAAACTATGATCCCATTTGCAACACAAGGATTTGTACAAGAGTTTTGTATGTAACAGAAAAATTTCCTCCATTATAAAGGGGGCCTTTGTTGTAATGTTGTAATAAGTTGTGTTGATGTTGAATCTTTGAAAATAGGACTAGAAACTCTGGTAATATGAAACGTAAAAGGGGTGATGATTTGCAAAAGCAAAGATAAGTTCGTGATAGGCCAACATGCTTCACCATTTCAAGCCATACATAATAAATAATCTACCTTGAATGTAAGCACAAAACAAAAGGGAGTCTAAGAGATTTTAAGCGTATAATAATAAATAAAGGGAGCCAAGTGATGTCACCCCCAAGGCTTAATGGGAATGCACTAGTCTTATAAAGGCCCTAGCGTAGTCATACATCCTGGCGCAATCAAACAAAGAACACACATAGGGGAAGATGAACTTCATAGGGATGAACATGGTGGCACAAAACTAAACGATTCACATTTGGAGGTTAACTTATACAATTCAAACATTGGGTGGAATAACAAAAAAATGGTGCGCGAAAGAGTTAACCACAAAACAATGAAGAGTTGTAGTTATAAAAAAAGATGATGAAGACTTGTATCTAGAGTTTTCAAAAAAGAAAAACTATGACCTTTTTTAGATAAAAAAATGAAATTGAAGGCCTAGTATTTTCTATTGATCTTGGAATTTGAAAATTTTTGTAGGCCTCATCATCCCTTTTGCTTTTAGTCATGAATTTTGATACAATATGATGTTTGGAGTTCAAGATAACAACAATATCAGGGGTTATGTGTTGTTAGCTGATTGGCTCATGATACATGTTTCGATAAATATAATTGGTTAGAGTTTTTTATTTATGCAAGAATGATACTTGCTTTAGCTCAAGAAAACATTCTAATGACCAAATGTCAATGCAGAGTTTTTTTTATCCGACGCTAACATGGAAACAAACAAGCAAGAGCACTTTAAAAAGTACGAAATCAAAAGGTTCCATTGTTGTCTATGTATGTCCTTGCTCATTAAAAATGGGCATATTGGTCCTGGTCCGATGAGCAAAACTAGCTAATGAAGGAAAGGTTTAGTAGTTTTCTTAGATTTTAGCGGGTTGGTTTTATTAGCTTGCAAGCCCCAACGTTGGGGGGAGACAACTTAGAATAATGCCATATTCTCAACATTGTAGGCAAACAATGTTGAATGCTTCTATGAGATATCCTATTCTTAGACCAATAATCAATCCAAATCCTAAGGTTACCGCGAAATATCGCCATCGCCACGAGACACCCTACCCCTCAGCACGCACGTCATTATCACCATTTACTATGTTTTTTGGCACTTGCTTGCGACCAATGAAAGTAATGGCTTGCATTATTGTTTGAGTGAATAGGACAAGATTTCATTCTTAATCAGGCAGAGTTGAGCAGATCAAAACTTCATTCCGTGTGCAACTCTCTCTCACACATGGCTCCAATCAATGATGCTGATGCTGGTCCCCATTGACCTTTATTATTTGGATTGGATTGCCACAGGTTTCCACTTCAATCTTCAACGCGAGATGGGATGATGTACCAAGGCAGAGCTACTTTTCTGCCACTTTATGGTTTCTTTGAAGAATTTACCACCACAATAGAAATTTGTAGGCAAATTGCCTCCACTTGAATTTATGGGCGATACAACGCATGGAAATACGTGTCAATATATACAATCCTGTGTTCTATTGGAGTGAAAATTTCAGTGTACTAAAGATTATAAACTGTTAAGAATGTCCAAAGCAGAGATCCGGTGTAAAATAAGCGTAGTAGTACTGTACTATGCAAGCCGATGGGTACGCTTGACATATTCGAGGCTTCACACGCACCAAAGTCCAAAGCCAACGGGCCAGGCCACGGAAGATTCCAAGCATTATTCCATCTGGGGGAACGAATATCCAATGCCCAGAGGGGATATGCCAGCCTCCGACCGTGTCTTCTCTGCGTGCCGCGGCCGAATAATCTCTGCGCGCTCCCCTCCGATCCCCTTCCACCAATGGCCACTCTCTTCTCTCCTCGCAACAACACATCAAAGCCAATGAAGCATCTCCACACGTCGCCACGCGAGTCGGCGAGTGCTGTGCCGATGCCGGGGTCGGTCGACGGAGCAAGCTAGGCAGAGGCCTTCACCGTAAGGACGGCGGCGAGTGGATCGATCGGATCCTTTGCGGCGTCGACGCCGGCTATCGCGTCACACATGCAGCTCCTCCGGCCGCGGCGAACCGGAGCTGGCGCATGGGCCCGTGTGAGTCAAGGTCTCCGTGGTCTCCGGTCTCCAGTCAAGTTGAGTTGAGAGTTGAGACGCAGGCTCTCGCTTGTCGAGACAGTGATGTTAGTTGGTGACTTCGTGGGATGAAAAGGGCAGTTCGGCGGGCGATGCTTAAAAAAAAGGGCAGTTCAGTGGGCCCTTAAAGATTCCTTAAGAAGGAAAGGTGGAATTATGTTTCAAGTTCTCGTGAGTTCTCGTGTGCTCTTTGAGATTTCATGCGAAAAGTATATTAGGTAGAGTTAACTTTTCTGAATACTTTAGTCAGTCACTTGGTTCAAGTGTATCTGCTTTCTTGTTGGATATGCTAAAAAGTATGTGCACTGTGTTAATCCATACGGTCTTTATATATAGATAATAAATTATATAATCTCACTTGCCAAGTAAAACAGTTTTATCCTAAATGACCTTTGACTATTAAAAATGACACGCGTGCTTTGCGCCCTATGGTACACACATGCAACACAAGTATTTTGCATGTGCTTTCTACTATACAATTACAAATTCTAGACATCTTTTAAGGTATCCATGATTATGTGTGTCTAATCTCAGTCCTAAATTATGACCTATGTATAAAGAGATCTTTCTCGTAGATATGCCATTGTGCGTGTGGCGGCGCCGTTAGCCACGACGGAGCTCTTTGGCCCGAGGTTCAAGCACCTCTTTCTTTCACGCACCTTAAGCTTGAGGCTGGGTCAATTACACAAGAGGAGTTTCTATGGATCTTTATCAATGATATCGATCTAAAGAATGGAGATTTCCAAAATCCTTAAGTGCTTGTTTGATATTATTTTCGGATATTCAAACTGAGATGTGTAGATTCCAATGAGGGTTAACTAAGCGTGCGTGCGTACGATAGTACTGGGTCACACCGTCCTCACGCACGATGATACTGCCACTACGTTGTTTCATCCGCGATATTGTACGTACGCCGCCTGCCTCTGCGGCACAAACGATCGCACAAAGAAATGATCGATCTCTGCCACTCGGTGTTGCTATCATCATCAATCTACCTTGATCAAGCTAGCAACCGTGGCCAGGGTCCATCGATAGCCAGTCAGCTAGTCAGCTACTCAGCCAGCCGGTAATTAGTCACTGCGCGAAACTACCTTGATCACACGCAGCGTGTACACAGATACTCTTCGACGCCGCTTCTTCCATAGTTTGGACCCACACGTATAGGCACTTGGGACTTTGCTTGGGAGTACGGCCATTATTTGGTACTGTATATAGACTAGACTAATTTGTCTTTACACCACACTCCATTATTCCATCTCATCACTGCACGTCCCTGTGACCATATTTAGCGGACACTAGGATTTAGCCAGAAATCAAGTTCGTTCTCTTAGTTTGTTCGCAAATGCAGTAGTCCGGCCTGTTGCATGGCACTACCAGTTTCGGAATATTCCCATTTTCCTTCAGCTAAAACCCCGTGACATAACGTTAGATCAAGTAAATATAGCACATCCCCGTTCACAAAGATCATGGTTCTAGCTTTATCTTAATTCAGATATAACATGCATGCAGATTGTAATATTAATTGTGAAACCATGCATTTTCACGGTGAATATAACATATATTAACATTATCATGCTAAACTATACATTTTTTTAGAAATTTTATTTAGTACAAAATTTACTCTGTACCCCTTTTGTTTTGTAGTTAGATATACATTGTATCCATATACATACAAAAACTATGTATCTAGAAATAATATGTTTGGTTTAGCTATGAGCGAGTGTTCTGTAAAAAAGTTGTAAGATGTTTGGTTGACAAGTATATACAAAGCTTACACCCACTCTCTATATCTCTTAAAACAGGGGTGAAACAACTCTCTATTTGCACCCACTTTAAAAAGCAAAAATTCATGATTTCACCTATTTGGTTGGCTTTCTGTTTCTAATAGCAAAAACACTTTTTATGAGGTCAACCAAACGCAGTCAAAAGCTAAAATGACTTACAAAAATTTATAGCGGAGTAAGTATAAACTGAAACAAGAATTTTTTGAGTAATATACTCATTTAGTTACTTGTAATCGGAAAGAAAAAGGAGAGAGAAAACTGAAAACACTTCACTTTTTTTTTTCTGGAGAAAAAAGGTTGGATTTCATTAATAGGATAACAGTACATTTACATCCAACCCTCCTAAAGGATACCCCTGAACACAAAAAAGATTACATGTAATTTCTTTGAAGGAGTAAAGATTACATGTAATTTCTTTGAAGGAGTACCCAGTGGGCTTCGCCGTCGCCGACCAAGATTGCTGCAACCAGGACCTTCCCCATCTCCCGCAACGAATCCAACCCAGGATGAAGCTCACAGCCGATACCAGAATCGACGAAGAGTCTTAGAAATTTTAAAAAGCCCATCGGTAACAAACACAAAGTTTCTTTTGATCCAGTGAATGCTCCAGCCAACGGCAACATGCCGTTTCTTCATCATCGCTGGAATCCGACATCGGTCGCCTCACCGGCCAACCCCAGATGACGAAAGCAAACCCATAAGAAGGGTCAAAGTACACCAACTCGAAAAGACGAGAAGGTGGATCAAAACACCAGCGAACAGCTTGCCATCGTCACCACCGGTACAGCCACCGAGGCTCCTCCAAGCAGCAACTGCCAAGTCCTAGGTGATGATGCTGGTGGCGACGCAAACCGTGTGGAAGCTGACAGCACAAATAGATTCACAGAAGATTCGACAGCCAACGCATAGAAAGACAACAAAGAAATCATCATCGGCTTTCAAATCCCTGCATATGACAACATCAGTGAGCTCCACGTGCATATCGCACACCTCCATGACCAGAACACCACCGATGAAATCCAACGCTAAACCAACAAAAACTAACCTAAGTAGGCATCAGCCGCCGGATCCGCGTCTCCCCTGCGCATCGGCGCCGTGAAGGACACCGACGGCGAGAGGAAATCGACGAATCCGGCGACCATACGAAGTCGCCTTGGAGTCGCCCACGATCTACTGTAGCACGGGGAAAGAACACTTCCCTTGAACTCACTTATTACAAGGCCCACGGAAAATAGAACACAAGCCAGATAGCACGATCTCAAGGCCCGATCCACACTGCCACAGCGATAAAAGGCCCACCAGGTAGAGTCCACTTCCGCTCATACGGCCTTCGAAACAAACAGGCCCACCAGCCCTCGTCGTGGTTTCTCGCACCGCACGCACGCACGCCGCAGACAAGGACGAAGAAGACGCGCGTGCTTTCTCTTCTTGCAGCACCTTCTTCGCCGGCCACCGCACCGTGATCCGGAGGTGTTGATTGCCTTCATCAAGCATCAAGCCTACGAAGCGGAGGTGTTGATTGCCTTCATCAAGCATCAAGCTCCCGTCAGCGCCCTTTGCGGGAAATCGCAGCCGACGGGCGAGGTCGGCGTGTGCGGTCTCGATCTCACCGGACGCGCCGTTGCGGCCAACCGCCTCGGGAACTCGCTGTGCCCCGCGCCTCGCGGCCGTTGCCGCGCCCGGTGGCTCCGCCCTCAACCCACTTCCGAACCCTAGGGGCGGCAAAGGCTCGAACCGTGGGCGCTTTGGCCGTGACCGTGCGAGGTGGGCGGCGTTGCGACCCACGAGTTGCGGGTAACGAGCTGTGTGCTTTAATTTAAATCCGTATTCCATTCGTTCAGAATACAGATTATAGACAGCAGTTGAAACCTGTCGAAATTTCATGTTTCTCTTGGAAATATGACCTAACATTTGTGCGCTTCGCTTCCTAAATAATTGTTGTGTTAATGTTTGATGTGTCTGATCAGCTGATCGTATCTCCCTTTCCGCTGTGCAGTTGACTGGTGCTTTTTCCCCCTTCCTGGACTTAATGGAGCAGGGGGAGAACCAATCAGCTGACAATTTTGTTGTTTCATCATCGGATAATAATGAGTTGGAAGGTAATTGTACTGGATTGGTTGCTGCACGTTTCTGGAAATCCCACCACATTGTGAATGCATGTACTACACAGAAACTGACAAGAAGGAAAAACTCTACAACAAAGAAAAAAAAATGCATGACACTAAATATTTGTTTACACTTTACAGAGATCTATTTATGGGCCTTAAAACTATGTAGTAAAGCTGCAACTTCCTTCTATACTTGATGTTCAGTAATTAGCAGGTCAAAGGCCAAATTACAACAAAGGCCAGATTACAAAATCTCATGTCCCTGCTGGCTCACTGTTTTAGTTGCTGGCCATTTTGTTACGTTTTTTTCGTTGCTATATAGTTATGCAGGTCTTATGTCTATTCCATGCATTTCTATCAGATATCAATGGCTTTTCCCTCGTATATGTTACTTGCAGATTTACCTGTGAAGGAAAGATGCTTTGAGCAGAGAGAAGCTCTTCCTGGGGAGCCTCGCTGTGTTGTGTGTGGCAGATATGGTGAATATATATGTGATCAGACTGATGATGACATCTGCAGTATGGAATGCAAGGGAATTCTTCTTGCTCGGATTGCTGCTAAAACAAAGCCAGCAGTAAAAGCAGCAAAGCGTGTGAACCTTCCTCTGGGTGATGAGAGCATCTGCATTAAGGACATTAATTTTCCAAATATACCTACTTTAGCTGACAGCCGGATCAGTTCACTGAGGAGTAAACTTGACATTTGTGTCAAGGGTGATGGTGTTCCTGATCCAATAACGTGTTTCTCTGCCTGTGGTCTTCCTGAGAAGCTTGTGCACAATCTTGAGACTGCGGGATATTGTATGCCTACTCCAGTGCAGATGCAAGTTATCCCTGCATCAATGGGTAATAGAAGCTTACTTGTTTCTGCTGATACTGGTTCAGGGAAAACTGCATCTTTTCTAATTCCCATAATCGCTCATTGTTCACGAGTAAGATCACAAGAATGCACAAGCAATCAAGGACCGTTGGCTATAGTTCTTGCTCCAACTAGAGAGCTATGCCTGCAGGTTGAAGAGCAAGCAAAAGTGCTTGGTAAAGGTTTGCCTTTCAAAACTGCTCTAATTGTCGGTGGAGATCCATTGCCTCAGCAAATTTACAGAATTGAAAAGGGTATTGAGTTAATTGTTGGCACCCCTGGGAGGCTAATTGATCTTCTCATGAAACACAATGTTGACCTTTCCTATGTTTCTGTATTCGTTTTGGATGAGGTGGACTGCTTACTGGAGAGGGGATTCAGGGATCAGGCCATGCAGATTTTTCAGTCACTTTCAAACCCACAGGTTATGATGTTTTCAGCAACATTACATTTGGAAGTTGAGAAGATGTCTAACTCCCTGGCTAAGAATGTGATAAGTATCTCTTGTGGGAACCCAAACAGACTAACCAAATCAGTTAAACAAGTGGTCATTTGGGTGGAGTCTAAGAAGAAGAAGCAGAAGATTTTTGAGATAATGAAAAGCAAGCAACATTTTAAACCTCCTGCTGTTGTGTTTGTGAGTTCCAGAGTCGGAGCTGATCTGTTGTCTGAAGCAATTACTGTTGCTACTGGATTAGAGGCTGTTTCTATCCATGGCGAGAAGACGATGAAAGAGAGAAGAGAGAATTTAAGAAGGTTTTTGACAGGCGAAGTATCCGTCGTTGTTTCTACTGGTGTCCTTGGGCGTGGAATGGATCTCCTGAAAGTACGTCAAGTGATATTGTTTGACATACCAAATTCCATTGATGAATATATTCACCAAGTTGGAAGGGCATCTCGGATGGGTGAAGAGAGTATGGCTGTTGTGTTTGTGAATGAGGAGGATAGAAGGATTTTCAAAGAGCTTGTTCAGGTTCTGAAGACTGCAGGAGCACCAATACCCCGGGAACTTGCAAATTCAAGATATACAGCTGGTGTTTGTGTTGGTAGCGAGAGGAAGAGGAAATTGAGTTCTAGGTCTCGTTCTTGACCAACATGTGTGAAAGAGTTTCTCTCAATCTTTCTTGAAATGAAATATGATGTTTTTGCATGTTTTTCTGAACTGTCTTGTCAACTCGTTTGAAGATCTGTCTATCTGTCTGAAGGATAAATTGGTTATCTCTAGAGTTCATACCGTTCCTGAATTTGAAGCATGTGCAGACCCAACAGGGGCAAACAGTCCAAGATTATTTCTCAGTGCATGATGCGAGTAAAAATCATTCAAGAAACATAAACAAGATTCATTATAAAATTCGACAAAATGTAAGTCAAATGCATATCATACAGTTGACTTGCATTTTCTACTATTTTTAATGTGTGCCTCCAGTTTTTTTATCCTCAAATGGACATGTAGTTGGATTGAAAATCGATTAGCTTTATTTATATTATATCTTGTAGGCTACCAGAATATTCTTTCACCTCCTGAGTTATTTCATGTAGTTATATTGGCAAAGGGAGATTCAAATAGGAGTAGTGCTGCATTACTGAAAACTGAAAGTATTATTGTGATTTTGGTTGAATGTAGTGAGGTGTATGCTGATCTGAATAAACAAAACAACATCAAGAACGATTAGAAAGTACTTCAGGACCACTATGTTGTGGACCTGCGGTACTCATCCCTACTCAAAGGGGCAGATTGGATCTTATGCTCTAGTGGTTGTCCTTACCAGATGTCTAGTATATGGGTTGGTAAACTGTCCGTAGCTCATTGGTAGCCAAGGATGCTGTGCTGAATCTGACAATATACCAATTTGATGAGAAGTAACTATGCTGGAAAATATAGCTGAGCCCTACACTCTATAACCTTATTTTGCATCCAGTTTACTCTCTTATTGTGTATTTTCAATCGCTATCTTTTGTATCCATATTCTGTTCACTCCCTGCATATCTGATGCAAGGTTTAGGAACATTCACATTTTTTTTGGAAAGTTTACTAGCAATAGTTTGAGTGCAATAATAATAATAATAATAAAAAGATTCAGTGGAATAACAAATTAGCAGTAGAACATATTACTCATTGTAACTATTGCAACATTCAATAATTTTCTGTTCGACAAGCTATAGTATCTATGTACAGATATCCCTTTACAATTGCAGAAACGTTCTACCATGTTTACCCTTGGTATGCTGCTTAATTAATTGACACATACTACATTTGATCTTTATTTTAAACCATTCTGGGTAGATCTAGTGCATGACAAGACTACACCATCACAAAGTGAGTAAGTTAATATGACGTGCTTCACTCTTAATTAAGATGACATCACTGGTCTATTTGAATAAGATAGATGCAAAGGATTGAGTTAATGTTAAGGGACCACTACAGCTATCTTGCTGGATATATTCAATGCATGCTTTTGCGTCATAAAGCTCCTTAACCAGCTAATGTGGTACTGGAAATTATCGAGCACAGAAACAGAATAGCAGAAAAATTGGAGGTGTTCATGTTGTACCTCTAAATTTTATGGTCAGACCATTAAATTTCACATACTGTCTGTGTAATAGTCTACTATTGGTGCTGGATGCACAGCACATTTCTACCAAATTCTTATATGAATAAAATCGCCTATTGATTAGCTTTATACCATGAAGTGCACACACTAATTTTGATCAGTTTGGATTATACGTGTGATCAATGAGCAATTCATAGATACTAACTTTTTAAATTTCGAAAGATGAGTTCACCTAAACCAAGCTGGGATACATGTCTCTGTATGTAATTTCTGTTTCTCGAAGATCATGTTCTTCTGTTTTGTTCTAGCACAATGACAGAATGATTTATTTGATACTACATGAGCATTGTTAAGATATTACCTTAGCGAATGTTGTGGTGGAAGAGATGATTGCAAGGAGATAACAATGTTGGTAATGGGAGAATAAATTTTAAGGGGAACCAGCCAGTGCCCAATGAATGAACTGAAGTTATTATCAAACATAACTTCATATTAAACATGTGACTGAGATAAACATAAGTAGTAGGAAAATTTTCTTTTGCACAGTTAGCAGTGCCTAATCGGCTGAAAGCTTGGGTGTTCTTAGGTGACAGCGTTTTTTATTTCAGTGTCCAAACTGCTTTGTGTCTCACTAAACTCTTGTAATTTTGTCACTCCTTGTGGGCCTAATGGGCTGTAGGGCCCAAGACCAGGTTACTGCAGCACCGCGGGTGAACAGTACCCGTGGTACTGTAGCGCGCCGCCGCT
>CM041637.1:41642242-41678719 GCA_023333625.1 Bothriochloa decipiens
AGTGCAGGCGGCCTGCCACCGGCCGCCGCGGCCGGCCTGGGCGGGCTGCCATCTGCGGCCGTGGCCGGCCTGGGCCTGCCACCGGCGGCCGCGGGCGGCCTGCCTCCTGGTGGTGCGGCCGGCCTGGGCCTGCCACCGGCGGCCGTGGGCGGCATGCCTGCTGGTGGTGCGGCCGGCCTGGTCGCGGCCAGCGCGGGCGCGGCAGAAGACGGCGCCGGCGGCCTGGACCCCCTGGCAGGCAACATCGTCGGACCACTGGCGTTTTTCCCCGCCCCACCCTACGCGGCGCGCTCGGATTCCGCCCTCGCTGCTGCCCTCGTCGCGGCTCGGGTGGCTGCTGCGGAGGGCCAAGCTCGTGTTCGTGCCGCTGCCCTCGCTTGGGAGCGCGAGCGCGAGGCGGCCGACGCCCTGGCCCGCCAGATCGCCGAGGCGGAGCAGCTCCTCGCCCCTCCTGCCTCGTACGACGCTGGGGCCTCCCTCTCCGGCACACCGGCCCATCGGGTGTCCCACACCGCGGTGCTCTGGCACGACCCAGCTGACCCGCTCGTGGCGCAGCTCCACTACCAGGCCGGGGGTGTCCAGAACATCCGTCTCCTCGTCCCGGTAGTTCTCGAGCCGGAGTCGCCTGCCTACGCCCGTTGGCGGGACCTGGTCCTCCTCACTCTCCGCCGCTACGCCCTCGACGACCACGTCCTCACCGACGCCTCGGTCGTGGTCCAGACCCCAGCGTGGTACCGTCTCGACAGTATCGTGCTCTCTTGGATCATCGGGATGATCTCCATCGACCTACACGACCTCGTCCGCAACTCCGTCGACGCTCGCCGGGCCTGGCTCGCCCTCGAGGGCCAGTTTCTGGGCAACGCCGAGGCACGGGCCCTGCGTCTCGACGCGAGCTTCCGTACCTTCGTCCAGGGCGACCTCTCCGTCAGCGAGTTCTGTCGCTGGATGAAGGGGATGGCCGACTCCCTCGGCGACCTTGGCTGGCCCGTGGAGGACCGCATCCTGGTCCTCAACGTCCTCCGCGGGCTTAGCGACCGCTACGCCCACCTCCGCACGTGGATCACCCGGCAGCGGCCCTTCCCCACCTTCCTGCAGGTCCGTGATGACCTTGTCATGGAGGAGCTCACTCAGGGCATCCAGCCCGGGTCTACCTCTGCGCCGGGGCCCTCGACTGCCCTTGTGGCCACTCCTCCACCGCGCCCGTCTGCTCCGCCGCAGTCGTCTCGTCTTGGTCCTCCTTCCCCCGGGCCGAGCGGGGGTGGGGGGGGCCGTGGTGGCCGCCGTCGTCGCGCGGGGGGGCGTGGTGCGGGTGCCGGCCGTGGGAGCAACCCGGCGCCCGCGCCTCCACGGGGTACATCCTGGCCCTCCTTCAACACCCCGTGGGCAGGGCGTATCTCCATGTGGCCCTTCCAGGCTCCCGGTGGTGCCTCCCACCCGCCTACGGCCATGCTCGCTGCTCCGGGGTTTCACTCCGCGGCTCCGTGGGCCCCACCTCTCGGCACGTCGCCCGGACCGTCGCTGACACCTCCCGGCGCCTCACCTGGGCCCGTCAATTGGGACCCGGCAGCCTTGGCGTCCACGTTCAGCACCATGGCCCTGACTCCCCCTGCTGGCCCAACTTGGGTTGCTGACTCGGGTGCTACCTACCACACTACTTCCGACTTGGGTATACTCTCCTCTGTGTACCCTATTTCTCCTTCCCATCCTTCGTCCATTATGGTCGCAAATGGGTCGTGTCTTCCTGTCACATCCGTGGGTGCCGCCGGCGTTTCTGGCTCTTTTCGTCTTCCTGACGTTCTTGTTGCACCTTCTATGGTTCACAACCTTCTTTCTATTCGTCGTTTTACAGCTGACAATTCCCGTTCTGTTGAATTTGACTCTTCTGGTCTTACTGTGAAGGATTTGGGTTCCCGGCGTCCGCTCCTCCGATGTGACAGCTCGGGGCCCCTTTACACCCTTCGGTTTCCGGCCTCTTCTTCGCCGGCTCTTTTGTTAGCTGCTTTCGCCGCCACGCCTTCCTCCACTACTTGGCACCGCCGGCTCGGCCATCCTGGACGTGATGCTCTGATGCAGCTTAGTCATAGCTCTGACATTCGTTGTACTCGAGCTCACGATGAGCACTTGTGCCATGCGTGCCAGCTGGGCCGCCATGTTCGCCTTCCTTTTTACACTTCTTCGTCACATGCGGCTCATATTTTTGACTTTGTACATTGCGACCTCTGGACGTCTCCTGTCATGAGTATTTCTGGGTATAAATACTATTTGGTGGTGGTTGATGATTTCTCTCATTATTCGTGGACTTTTCCCTTGCGTGCAAAATCCGAGGCATTCCCTACTATTTCTCACTTTTTCGCTTGGGTGTCCACTCAGTTCGGCCTTACCATCAAGGCCGTCCAGTGTGACAATGGCCGTGAGTTTGATAACTCTACCTCCCGCACTTTCTTCCTCTCTCACGGTGTTCAGTTGTGCATGTCCTGTCCGTATACCTCCTCCCAAAATGGCAAGGCGGAGCGCATGATTCGGACCACGAATGACACCATGCGCACCCTTCTGCTCCAGGCGTCGCTTCCTGCTCGTTTCTGGGCAGAGAGTCTGCACACCTCCACCTATCTTCTTAACCGTCTTCCTTCCGCTGCCTGCCCAGCTCCCACACCGCATCATGCTCTCTTCGGTACCCCTCCTCGGTATGACCACCTTCGTGTCTTCGGGTGTGCGTGTTACCCTAACACCACTGCCACCACTCCCCATAAGCTGGCTCCCCGCTCCACTCTGTGTGTGTTCCTTGGGTACTCCCCAGATCATAAGGGTTACCGGTGCTTTGACCTCACTTCTCGTCAGGTCCTCATCTCTCGCCATGTGGTGTTTGATGAGTCTGTCTTCCCCTACTCCACCACCGCCACACCATCCTCCACCCCTGACCCGGACCTCGCCTCTCTGTTTCCCACTGACATGGTGGTCCAGCCACCTTTGCCGTTTTCTCCTGCAGGTACTGCTCCTCCGTCGCGCACCAGTGCTGCTCCTGCCCCTGTGCCCTGCACGGGTCCAGTAGCCTCACCCTCCGGTCCGGCCCCGGCTCCTCCGCCTGACACGGGGTCGGGGACGTCGGTTCCTACGGCCCCGGCGCGGTTTGCCCAGCCGGCGCTTGTCTACCAGCGCCGGGTGCCGGTGGACCCGGCCCCTGCTGCTCCTGGCCCTGTGCCCTGCGCGGATCCGGTGGCGCCGCTCTCCGGTGCAGCCCTGGCTCCTCCACCTGCCACGGGGCCGGGGACGCCGGTTCCTGCGCCCCCGGCGCGGTTCGCTCAGCCGGTGCTTGTCTACCAGCGCCGTGCACGGGCGGTCCCGATGCCTCCGTCGCCACCAGGGGCATCTTCTCCACCGGCGGCGCGGCCGCTGCCAGTGGCCTCTTCACCGCCGACGACGCCTACACCACCGCCGCCGCCATCGGCAGCCCGTATCGTGCAGCCGGTGTACCACCCACCGCTCCTTCACCGTCACCCGCGGCATGTTCACCCTATGGTGACGCGGCACGCGGCGGGTACCCTGCGATCCCGGGCTCTTGCGGCGATGTCCGGCGACACGCAGGTCTCTCCTGTACCCTCTTCCGTTCGCGACGCCTTGTCGGACCCTCACTGGCGCCGCGCGATGGAAGAGGAGTACGCAGCTCTCCTCGCCAACCAGACGTGGGATCTGGTGCCCCGTCCGCCTGGCTCCAATGTTGTTACTGGCAAGTGGATCTGGACGCACAAGCGACGGGCTGATGGTACCCTGGAGAGGTACAAGGCTCGCTGGGTTCTTCGGGGTTTCACTCAGCGTCCTGGAGTCGACTACGATGAGACTTTCAGCCCGGTGGTGAAGCCGGCCACCGTCCGCATCGTGCTCTCACTGGCACTTGCTCGCTCCTGGCCAGTGCATCAGCTGGATGTCAAGAATGCGTTTCTGCACGGGACTCTCACTGAGACAGTGTACTGCAGCCAGCCAGCGGGGTTTGTTGACTCTTCACGTCCAGATATGGTCTGTCGGCTCAACAGGTCTCTCTACGGCCTCAAGCAGGCCCCTCGGGCGTGGTACTCCCGGTTTGCTGCCTCCCTGGTGACAATGGGGTTTGTGGAGGCTAAGTCAGATACGTCTCTGTTTATATATCACCGTGGAGCTGAGACTGCTTACCTGCTGCTCTACGTTGATGACATTGTCCTCACAGCCTCCAGCTCGTCACTCCTCCGCCGCATCATCAACTCTCTTCAGCAGGAGTTCCCTATGAAGGATCTCGGTGTGCTCCACCATTTTCTCGGGGTGACTGTTGAGCCTCGTCCTGCCGGCCTTCTTCTTCACCAGCGGCAGTACACTCTTGATATCCTGGAGCGGGCTGGGATGACTAACTGCAAGCCCTGCTCCACTCTAGTTGACACTCAGGGCAAGCTGTCAGAGGCCGAGGGCCCCTCAGTGGACGACCCCACGGCATATCGGAGTCTCGCCGGTGCACTTCAGTACCTTACCTTCACCAGGCCAGACATCACCTATGCCGTGCAACAGATTTGTCTTCACATGCATGATCCCCAAGAGCCCCACCTCACTGCTCTCAAGCGCCTCCTCCGCTACCTCCGCGGCACTGTCGACTACGGCTTGCTCCTTCACCGGTCTTCCTCCTCCGAACTCGTCGTTTACACTGACGCTGACTGGGCCGGGTGCCCGGACACTCGGCGCTCCACCTCCGGCTACGCCGTCTTCCTGGGCGGCAACCTGGTGTCCTGGTCGTCCAAGCACCAGCCGGTCGTCTCCCGCTCCAGTGCCGAGGCGGAGTACCGCGCTGTCGCTAACGGCGTGGCTGAGGCTTCCTGGCTCCGGCAGCTTCTCGTCGAGCTTCGCAGCCCTCTCTCCCGGAGCATGCTGGTCTACTGCGACAATGTCAGTGCTGTGTACCTCTCCACCAACCCTGTGCAGCACCAGCGGACCAAGCATGTGGAGATCGATCTCCATTTCGTCCGGGATCGGGTCGCCATTGGCGATGTTCGGGTTCTCCACGTCCCGACCACCTCCCAGTTCGCCGACATCTTCACCAAAGGTCTCCCGTCCTCGACCTTCGCCGAGTTCCGCTCCAGCCTCAACATCACCGGTGGCTAGTTGTGACTGTGGGGGGGCTCGTGTGTTGTTCTTGTTTCTCTTCATTCATGTCCAGCCTGTAAACTCCGCTGCGCCGGTAGTTCAGACTGCAGGGGGGTGTTGGAGTATATGAGGTTTAGGCCCATGAGGCCCGCCCATGAGGCCCATGTATGACTATATAGCTACCCTGTTTAGGCCCATGAGGCCCGCCCATGAGGCCCATGTATGACTATATAGCTACCCTCCCTAGGGTTAGCCCAATAATGGAAATTATTCACTCTAACAGTCACAACTGAACTCGCATAGTTGCTCAAATCACTTGACTTTTGAAGCATGATTATTCTTAAGCTGCGACAAAATAGCAGATCTGTTGTTGGATTGTCCTTCGTTAAGAACAACTGCCAAATCATTAGCTTTTTGTAATAAATCTCAGGTATCGCAGCAAAAACGGTAAACCAATACTATGCGGCCCATTTGGGTCCACTGAATTTGAATGCTTTTCCAGCATCTTTTGAGCAGCCGAGCAGGCATGCTCAATAGTGCTCCTTCAACGTCGCCGTGGACTCGTGGTTGTCTAATGGTTACAAGGAACAGGTCAGATGCTTCCAATGACAGGGGCAGCAGGCGAGTAAATAGAAGAATAAAATGGAGTTGGACTTTCCACTTTTAAAGACATGAATCTTATCTTGGTCTGGTGGGCTTCACTGAATTGATTGGAATTGTTGTTTTAGTTATAAACGAGCCAAACAGACTGCAGAAACAATATGATTTTATTTCCACCAAATTCCAGAGATCCAAACGAGCTCTTAGTTGGAACTTGGAAGTTTGAGAAGCTAATGCTCTCTCTCGCAGTTGTGTGTTTTCTTACTATCAGCTCCACCTCAAACAGATCGCACAATGATCCAGGAAAGCAACTAGAGGTACATGTAAATGCGAACTTCGATTCATTATCTACGGGATACAGATCCAAAAACCACACACTACTTAATGTGCAGTATCATTTGGGGGTGTGATCCACCACCAATTAGATGTCCCATGAGCGTGCAACAAGCTCTCTGATCAGCACCATGAATTCAATGCAACTTCACTAAGCCGCGCCCTATAGTATTCTACTAGTCCCTCACACGAAACCCGCCGAAGTTATGCCTATCCAGTAAGGAATGTAGCCATGTAGGATAGAACCGGATTGGATCCCCAGACAGCCAGGCAGGGGCGGACGATGAGGAGGATGAAGAGGGCTCACCAGAAGCGGGAGGTGCACACGAGCATGGCCCAGTTGTTGTTGTGCATCGCGTCGGTGGACGATGACGCCGCCGCCGCGGCGGAGGAGAGGAAGGCGAGGAGTAGCACCGTGACGATGGTTAGCGCGGGAGGGTGCCGCGAGGATCCTGGGCTCCGCCTGCCGAACGCCATGGCGGCGCCGGCGAAAGGGGCGTGGGGGGCTGGGCAGTGGGTGATTGGGGAAGCTGCTGGTCGGGGTAGATCAAGGAGGCGGAGCTCGCTGGGGCCGGCGACGACAGGCCAAACTGGAACTGCGCGGCGGACCGGCCGGTAGGTGGAAGAAGGCCCAACCCCAAAAGGGCCGGAAATGGTGGGCCTCGAGTAAGCAAGCACCAAGGCTGGCTTGTAGAAGGTGCACGAGCGGTCTGGCTTTTGAGGAGGCTTTTGAGCCCAGATCGCCGTTCAGATCAAACCCTGGCGATTCAGTTCAAATTTGGGCTGGATCCTAGAAACTCCGAAGAACTTCTTTTTTTTTCTTCAAGCTGATCGAGAATTTTTCAGATTGAAAAATTAAAAATGTCCAGATGTTCGTCCGCTGGACCATACACAAAATTTGCAGCATGTGAAACATAGACTTCAATTATATATGATTTGCTTCCATACAACGCATCTTCCCTAGGTGATCTCCAATACATGAAAGACACAGCTAATGTCGAAAATAATGGAATACTCTGGCGTACAGATACAGCCATACAAGTACGGTAGGACCTAATCTAGACATGACACTTCAGTTTGCCGAAACTTTTAAGGAGCTAGTGGATATGAGACAATCGGCTCATCGCCGTTTGTACATGCACGGTTTCAACTGGGGCCAATCGATGCCCTTTGCCACCTTACTTTTTTCCTGCAGGGGCAAGGTGAGCCACTGAATTCAGCACGAAGGACAAGTGGTCTAGGTACTTAAGGTAGCAAAAAGTGAAACTAACCTTTTTCCTGAAGTAGAACAGAATGAACATTTTATTTTTCACATCCTGTAGAAATGACACCAACATAGAAAGTATCATCAGAAACATGTATTATCAAGAAAATGAAGTGTAATCGTTCATGAATAAAAAAATGCTCTGTATATCAGAAATTACGAAGTTGCCAGAATGGAAGGGACTGAACAAACTTCTAGTCCATTACAGAGGTTCACATGTAAAACATGGCAATCGCAAATCAATGCAAATGTTTCACAAACCAGCATTGCATATCAACTCCAAATATTAGTTAACAAACTGATCAGTTCTCAGGTGCATTGCAAGGATGCAAAGAACAAAGCTCTCAGTCATAATCTAATATTACTCAATACATTGGAGCTACATAGTGGTCATATGGTATTTACTGCACCACACACGCTATCTTGTGTTAATCTAGGAAACCAAGTCTAACTAATCTCCTAACAATTAGATAACTTTCAATCCAACTCTATCTCGCTAGCTAAAGATGGAGAGCGGGGCTGGCCCTCTATAGTGCGGACAAGATATAGACAAGTTGGAGGGGTACTTCTATTCAGATGGCTCTCCAAATGATATTTAGAGAGTGAGTTTAGCAGAGACTCTTAGAGATGCTCTAAACATGCCTATTTCCGATGTGCTTGTTGCGTTGCCGATATTATGGGCCGAGGAAGGAATCCACAACAAGGCTCTTACATATACAATTCTGGAGACTGGAAAGTAGATTGATTGGGTTGGGTCCATAGAAAACTAGTTAGCACAGGCGCTTATTGTATATACAAGTACTGCATAATAATATATCACATTAATAACTCAGCTGAAACAAAAAACACAAACCTTTGAAACAAGCGAAAAGCCAAGCTGGATAATGGCTTTAGAAAACTTTTCAGGATCAGCACCTCCATTGTTCGGGTCTAGCCTACTTCGCACTTCAGCAATAACAAGCCAACCGCTGCATAAACAAATCTATAAGTAAACAAAACAAGAAGTGGCCTTTTGCAGTAAGAGTTGCAGCAGCTAAAGGTTAAGCAAACCTTGGCTTGAGAACCCTATTTGCTTCCTCTAAGTAACTTGGATAGTTGATTCCCATCAAAGAAAGACAAAATATTGCAACATCTATAGAAGATGGCTCCAATGGAGTCTGCAGAGATGCCAAAAAGAGAAGGAAGAAGTTTAGTTCAATTAATTATTTGCACACTAGTCAAAGATTCAGTTAACATTTTATTCAGTCTGACTACTCCTAGGTTTATCCTAGAAGAAAGGCAGAATATATAATGGAAAAATAGAAGATCTCTTTGGACAGTATCTTCGAATAGAGAAGTCATGTATTAAAATTAATTCAACACTGAACCATAAGTGATCTATCATTCTAACTCGGTCATCTGACACTTTAATTTCCTATAAGTTAGTGAATGCAACGCTGATGCAATTATGCATATTAAAGAATACATAAAACAAAGTTTCTGCTTAAACGATGCACATCACCTCAAAGAAACTACATTATCTTAGCTATGTTACCTTCAACTCATCCATGAAAACTAAGTATTCAATGCTTTTACCAAAAATAAAAATCAAATATTAACATCAAGAAAAAAGAATTTTTATTCATGTAAAAACATAGTACAATGGTAGATAAACTGTTCAACTAGAACTCTGCACATAAAATTCAAGTAGCACTGAAATGGTCTTGTACAAAAATATTGTCAAAATATGGACCATTCTTGCTCATGCAACAAACCCCCCACGTTGTTCTCAAACATTACCAAGAAGCATGCAAAAACCGCAAGGATGGCAAAGAACCACCAGGAAAACGTTTAGCAAACTAACATAAAGGACAGATAGCTAACAGTGCAAAGTATAAGAAAGGTATTATGCAGCTTGCAGCCAGTGCTTACATGAGCCATATCACAAGCAATCACTGAGGGATCATCTGAAACAAGATCAATGGAGAAAACCTTGTTCTTCACATTTTTTGCAACTGCAGCATTGCCTAGGAAATATGAATAGTATTCTCATAACTGTGCCAGGGAAATGAAAATATATAACAAGGAGGAAACTTGCAAGAAGCACCAGCTACAGGACAGTAAGATTAATCTTACCACAGCCAAAATCAGCAACAGTCCATGATGCATTGTGACTCTTCAACCAATTGATTATTACATTCACTGGCTGTTCAGGCCAGTGTGACATCTGCTCTTGATATCCTGTATGATACTAAGAGAGAAATGTGAATTCAAGCATGTAACATCATGGTTAATTAGTTGCTTGAATGCATCCTTTTTTGCAACAGCAATAATTTTTGAGACAGATACTAGTATTAAAGCAAGAATAATAAAATAATAACGTACCACGTCAAAAAGATTAGGGTCATTTTTGAAGTAGTCAAATGCATCCTCTCCACTGAGAAAGATAAAGAATATATGTGTGAAAATTTGAATGAAATATAAGTGAAGATCCGCTGTCTATGGATTCCAAGGTCTAACAGACCTTTAGTAATTCAGTACAGTATGATCTACTAATCATAAGGCAACTAGCATATAAAGTCATATGGGAAAATTGTTAGCATTAGCAAATCAAAGAAACTAGGAGGTAGTGAGACAAAGTGTCACTATCATGAATTATCATTATTTGTAGAGAACAGGAGCTAACGAGACAACCGTGTATGCATTGTCTAACGATTGTCATCTGCAATCACATAAAGTACAGCACTCAATCCAGTCAAGACATAAAAAATCAACCAAAAAGAAGTGTGATGTGTAGAATGCGAACCTGCAAGTGTATAGCTTCTCATTTAACATTCTGAAATGGCCACCAGATAACCTTGCACGCATCTAAGACGTCACCAAACAACAAACAGATTAACAGATTAGTTAGTTCACAGAAAACAATGAAAGTACGAAACAGGGATAAACTCTATAATGAAGCCATATAGATGCAAATCAGGTTTAAGTGTTTAACAACTCCTGCATCAAGAATTCACAGTGCTAAATTTATCAAGTAGAACCAAATGAACACCACCTGTGATTTTTTTGTGCGAATCAGAGCAATGCACTAAGATGCAAATCATGTGTAAGTGGTTAACAACTCCTTCATTTAGCTATGATATTTTTCTGCAGCTTGTCATAATCAGACCGGCACAATATAACAGAACTGGCCGTCATATATACTAAAAGACACTAACACATTAATCATAACATATAGCACACTTGTTAACACTGGCGTCACACATACATAGATTTTTGTTGTCCCCAATAAGGCGGCGAGGGATTCAATATAGTTTTCCACCCAAACTCTCTACTGCACCACTAAACTCCCTCCAATCCGGCCATCCGGGTAAGACAGACAGATTACCTTGTCCAGCAGGATCGAGGTGTTGCCTCTCTTCGGCATGGCGGCGGCCTGGCTAGCGATGTCCTTGCGCCGCGGCTTGACAGGTGGGGACACCGGCGTTGGTGGCGCAGCCGCTGGAGGAAGCCCCTTCTGCGAGGAAAGCTTTTTGCGATTCCGGACGCCTCCTCGCCGACGCCGCTTGCGGCCGGCGGCGGCCGACTCTTGCGGTGGATCCATGGGAGCGGGAGAGGGCTGCGAGCCGCGAGGGTTGTCGGAGTTCCAAGTTGGGCGGCTGACGTTGTGGCCCACTGTCAGCCTAAGCTAGCCTGACACGGGGCGATGAAGCTCGCACGCCGCCGCCGCCGCCCCGCCGCAGAGGAGATAGCGCCGCGCGCCCTGTCTGTGTGAATGGAGTTGCCGAGGAGGCCCGAGTGATGGGGGCGGAGGGGACACAGATGCCAACTGATTGGGCCACGTTTTCTGAAAAAAACTGACTGGGCCACGGCGAGGATGCGAAGTTGGGCCTGGAGCCCAGGAGCGGGAGTGTTCAGTGAGACTGATTCATATTCATTATGTTCTCTGGGAGGTTCAAAAAAAAAAAAGAAAAAAAAAAGTTTGCTGGGAGTTCCGGCTCCTGACAAGCTTTACAAGGAGTCGGTGAAATCTACCAAACATGGTTTACAGAATCGAGAGGATGGATTTTTTCAAATAGTACAAAGAAGCTTCAAATAACTTCAGGTTTAATTTGTAAGAGATTTTCATCTCCACCAATCTCATTCCAATCCCCATCAGACAAAACAAGGCAACAAGCCATAAGGAGCTGCCAGATGAGTTCGCGGCAAGGTATGAGTGAGCAAACCGGCACTGGCAGGCTCTTAAAGCAGTTTGCTGAACATCACGTCTTTTGGGAGAACCGATTGACCGCGCTGGACAGGAGCAAAAACGGAATTTTGTCAGGCTTATTTTTCATAATAAATGAGCCTTTGCAAAACTCAGAATTCAGAAATCTGCTCAGCAGTAATTATTTCGATCTCACAGTTCTCTCTGTACATACATGGCAATAATAGATATATATTACAAATTAGTGAATTACAAATCCAAAACCGACATGATTCTAGGTCTACCCAGCATATGCCCCGAAGTCAGGGCGAGCACATCTAGCAACGAAAGCTGGTTCCTGACTGGCCAGCCAGCTCAACTGACTTCAGATGCTGTTGCGGACTTTAGTTCATCTCTACTGTAAGACTGCAAGGCTGTAAATGCTACATGATTCAAAAAATGTGATGTAAAAGTCAATCTTTAGCTCTAAAGTGGGGACCAAATAGTCATGAAAATGTATTGTCTAAATTCATTATGACATATGGCATACCTATTTGTTTGACTAGAGTTTTTGCCCCTGCTATTTGAATTTGAACAGCATTATCAGTCAGATCCCTTCAATTTTCTAGGCCGCTTGGACTGGGGAGGTGATGGAGGTGCATCTATAACTCTTCCACCAGTGGTCTGGCAAATAATGATTTGAGATGATGAAGCCAGCCATAACATAGTTAAAAGCAGATGAAAAGATAAATTGAACTTGTATAGGTCCATAGTAGTAGGAAATGCTAGGCATCCATTAAATCGTATGTAATCTAACAGACATTGCAGAAAAAGCATGGATATTCAATTCAAAGACGTGCATGTACCATAAAAGAAACCGAGCAAAGTTCAACAGCAGAATTAAAGGTAAAAAAAAACAAACCTTACGCTTGTGGTCCCGTTTGCCTGCTCTTTCCCCTGAGGTCACATGAAGCAGGATGATGCAAAATATTAATAGGCAACCCCTCAAATTGAAGAGGAAAAAAGGTGTAAAAAACTGAAGAGTCCGCTTTTAAATACCTGTAAACCCAATTAAATCAGGGTTGAAGGGCCGATCAATGTCCCTATTAGAGCGCTGCAAACAAATACACAATATAATGTTGTTAATAGAAAGCAACTAACTGTTGGAACCTGATGATACGGCACTAGCAGCGAGCATAACTATTACCGAAAAAGGGGGGAAACATAATTCACTCTGTCTCAGCAATAATTTTCCACTGGACCTTTTTAGATGGTTCCACTAGAGATATTTCAGTTAACAGGTTATTTGGATCTTGAAGTGCTGTGAATTAACATATATTGTCATTGTTTTGCCCGACCCTGTTAATATCCCACTAAGCTCTTCATATCTTCTATCAAGGAACTACTTGTGACAGACATAACTCCACAACAGATTAGAACAAGAGGAAGCATTCTGTCGTATCTATTCCCCAAGGTTTATGACTTCACATTATCTTACAACAGTTCCACAGTGATAAAAGAGAAAATAAAGCAGGTAATTCATATATTATATTATATACCTTAGGTGTGCTTGGTGCCTCTGTGAAGGAACTTTCCCGGTTAGCTGAAACTTCAGCCTCTTTAGCTTGCAGCTATTAACATAAAAGACAAAAGGGAACTGTTAGATGAAGGGAAATAAAAATATCTGAAGATATGCTTAGTTTCCCCATTTTTTCTCCTTCAAAAAAAGAAGAACAAAGTTGGGAATCACCACTTCTGCAACCTAATGCAAATTTATAAGGATAAAAGTATATGCAAGTTGCAAAATGCTAAAGAACATGGATGCTCAGCCTTAAATAACATACCTGCTTTTGTAGGTTAAGCAATGTGAGTAGCTCATTCCGCAGTTCAATATGTTCTATGCAAACTGCTTTCGTTGGAACCTTAGGCTTCAAATTGACCTAAAAAGATGGTTGCTGAAATATAATTATGCTACTTCACAAATTAATTTGTGTGCATCAAGTACAGAACGAACCCCTAGCTCTTGTAGTGTCTGATCAACCCTTTTGATAACTCTAAGGCCAGCTGAAGCACCTACTGCTTGGACCATTTGGTCAAGCGCATGGGTTCTCAAATACACTCGAAGCTGAAGAAGAAAGTATACAGGTCATATGCATATATAAGAAAAATGCAGATATATGTACAATACAACAATGTTTACACTGCAGTTAACCAGATAAGGTGAGAAGTGGTCACTGACTAAGAGGCATATTAGTTTTGTGTTTAACACTAAGAGGCAGCCATATTTCATATAATTAATGAAACATGCTATTACAATCATCTTTAAAAAATAAATAGGATCCATTTGTATTTAATGGTTTATTCATTTGAAAGGAGAAACGGGTCTACTTAAGCCCGTAGAAATGAAAGTGGAAAGATGAACTGCACTACTCAATGCATTGCTATTAGAACAATAATACAGTTCAGACATGCAAATGCATTCATTTTTGCACCTCACTATGAACCTGATGCACCATATATCTATAGATAGTGGCAAAAACGGATTTGCAAATGTGGCACCTATTTTGTTCCTTCCAACACAACATTTTTCTCGAACACAACATCATTAGTTCAGTATACTTTCAATAGAAAGCATGAATAAATTCCACTGAGGTATTCATTTTCAAAAATGCCACTGGCCGTGAGGTTGATATATGATTCCCCACACCACATGGCAATATGGCATTTATCCGAGTTTCACTTTGTGGAGAAAGTATTCATGTAACCTAATGTCCTGACAAAACCCTATATTATAATAAAAATTAAGGTGATATCAGATCTAGTGCAGGAATCAACACTGAAAAAATATATATAACTGGATCTTGAATGTATGTGATTTGTTCTCCTTTAGATGTCACTGAGAAGTGGTGAGTGGTGACACGGATGGATAGCAAAATTTGAGAGTGATAAGCTGAATTACAGCTGATCATATTGCATAACAAAATTATCACTTTAGCTTCTTCAGGGTAACAAGAACATCTGTCAACGTAACTTAAAATGTAAATTAATCAACCATAAGAATTAACCAGAAATAGTTTCAGGATTACCGAACGTAGCGAGTTAGGTATCAAGGTGGCTGCTGTATTTGGATGTGCTAAAGATGGATGAGTGCTGCTCGAAGGAGATACACCATCAACAGGAACCACAGCATTATCAGAGCTCAGAGGAAGTACAGCTTCATCAACAATCTACAAAGTATAAAACAATTAGACATCCAACAATCCATACCATTAGCATCAAGTAGTGTCCATTTATTCTTGAGTGTACCAACAACTGAAATAGAAAAGTAAATTGACGAACAATATTGGCATGCACCTGCAATGTCCAAATGATATAAAGGTGCTATTTAATTGAAAAAATAGCAAACTAGATGTTTTAGGTTTACCATCAGTTGTTTCACAAAAGAAACTCATCCCATAAATACCTTACAAATTATTATGATTAAAAGCTTATTGCATTCGATTATTTGTACTACAGGACATGTAATAACATGGATTGGTTACTCACTTTGCTAGCAGCACGAGATTCCATAATACGTTTTGCTTCTGCTAAAGTCTGAAAAGGCAACACTTCGTAGTCAGGTACACAGCAACATAATCTAGCGTATAATAAAACTGCAAAAGTCAGCAAATTTCTCACCTCAGCATCCTTCCGTTCTTGCTGCTTTGTTTGGGAGAGAAGTGCTGATAATGCACGCTTCCTCTCAGACTCATGAGCAGCATCATAGGCATCCTGAGAACAAATACAGTGGACATATGTAAATACAGGACAATTTATCATAACCTTGAAGTAATTACTTTCAATTAGGGAAGAGAATTAAGCACTGCCTTCACAAGGGGATTCCCAGAAACATCTTCAAATGACCTAGCTCTATGAATTAGAAGAGTCCGTGAAGCTGCAAAAATGAAAAACATGATAACTATAGAGGCAAGGTATAACATTCGATTGAGATGGTGGAAATACACACAAACTGTGCATACAAGCTTATCAATAATAATTGATTGAATAGCTGAATAGTAAGTCATGATGCCACCTAACTTCTGGTAACATGACATAGTACAAAGAAAAGTGTGGACAAATAAAGTACATTTGTACAGCAGACCAAATGCAATGGCAATCTTCAAGACTTTCTTCATCAATTTAAAAGAAGTAAAAAAGAAGTTTCAAGAGAGCAATTTAGCTTTTAGAACATCTATATGATACAAGAGCGCATGCAAATATCTTACTTCTTGTGATTGAAAGGTTATTGTCCACTGATGAATAATTACTTGTGCATTGAATATACACAGAACAACAAAAAATACATCACCAACGTTTGCTCCTGAGCAAATAAATGTGTATTTAATTGTTCTCAATATAAAAAAGCAGGGCCAATAGCCTTTAGTCTAATGCATATATAAACAAAGATTAAAAATGGAAGAAAAATCCACAAAGCATGTTCTATTTGACATTCTGACCCCCCACAATATCACGATTAAATTACCAGAATAGTAGCGACCCTTCAGATCTTCCACACTGCGAGCAGTTGGAAACCTGTCAGCTATTACTATGAAGCGAAGGTCAAATCGTTCACATAATTCAAATAGCTGATCTGTTTCTTCCTTGCTCCAATCCTGAAAATTTAAACCCCCAAAAAATCAACAAGTTCATGAATATCCAAAATGCCCACAGACCAAAATTAAACATATGTTCATTGGTTCTATTCTAGAAATACTTCTGTTAAAGTAGACAAATTACAGAACAATATCATATACATTAAGGACCAAAAATATGGCATATGTCTATTTGTTCTATTCTAGAAATGCTTCTGAGACAAATTACTGAACAATAGTGTAAACATACAGTAAGGTAAAACATGACTGAAGATTTCAATATTTCCAACATAAGTTTATTTATTAAACCAATAAATTTTCAGCAAAAAGATCATACCACTACAAAAACGAATTATGTTTTAAGTTTGGATATAAATAATAGGTATATTTAATATCTGACAATACATATTCCAATAGCAGAATATGAAAGCTTTCATTTATGAATTTAAATACTCCAAATAACTTTTACAGGGATGGGTGCTACCCCTACAAGATCAGCACAGGGTCACCACTTATATGTTACTGCCTCCATTCCCTTTTATAAGGCGTACCCACATATCAAGATTCAACTTTAAAAGTTTGACCAATAAATTGACTAATAATGTTTAACTATTATAATACAAACTTGAAAGGGTTAGATTTGTAAGAAATTCTACTATCCAATAATCACAAGTTTATAAGCCTAAATATTATAAAATAAAGTAAATGAATTGTCAAAGTGTAATTGTTGGAGTATTAGGCCCATGAGGCCCATGTATGACTTGCTATATAGCTACCCTTCGTAGGGTTAGCCAATTGATGAGAAATCCTAATTTTAACATGGTATCAAGTAGGTCTTCCCCTCCTCCCTTCCCCTGCCGCCGCCCCTCCTCCGCCGCCCGGCGAGCTGCCGCTGACGCCGAGCCATGGCAGGCCGGCCCCCTCCTCCTCCCCCACCTCCCTCTTACTTCTGCTCTTCCCCCCCCCCCTCCGGCGGCCCGACGTGGGCGCAAGCTGCCGCCGCCGCCCCGCCGGCGCAGGGGCCGGGGGGGTCCGGCCGATTTGCACCCCCCATGCCGACGCCGCCCGTGTCCTGGGCGCCGGGGCGGGCGCAGGGGCCGGGGGCGCCGATTTGTGCCCCCCCCCCCCCGGGCCGACGCCGCCCGCGTCCTGATGGTGGGCGCGGGGGCCGGGGTGGGCGCCGAGGGCGGGGGCGCCGATCCGACCGACGACCCGGCGGGCGCCCCTTCCGCAGGCGTTACACCGGGCGTGGGCGCTGGGGCCCCGGGCACCGCGACGCGGCCCGACTCCGCCCTTGCCACCGCCCTCGCTGCTGCCCGGGCTGAGTACGCGGCGGGACAGGCTCGTATACGGGAGGCCGCCCTCGCTTGGGAGCGCGAGCGCGATGCGGCCGCTGCACTGGCTAAGCAGATCGCCGACGCGGAGCAACTCCTCACCTCTCCTGCCTCCCACGACGGCGGGGCCACTTCCTCCGGCTCGGCGGGTCACCGTGTGTCCACCACCGCGGTCCTCTGGCACGACCCGGCCGACCCACTCGTGGCCCAGCTTCACTACCAGGCCGGGGGTGTCCAGAACATCCGGCTCCTGGTTCCGGTCGTCCTCGAGCCAGAGTCGCCCTCCTACGCCCGCTGGCGGGACCTGGTCCTCCTCACCCTCCGCCGCTACGCCCTCGACGACCACGTTCTCCTCGACGCCGTGGGCGCGGTCCCGACCGCCTCGTGGCTGCACCTCGACAGCATCGTTCTCTCCTGGATTCTGGGGACGATCTCCCTGGACCTCCACGACCTCGTCCGCAACACTCCGAACGCTCGCTGGGCCTGGCTGGCGCTCGAGGGCCAGTTTCTGGGCAACGCCGAGGCCCGGGCTCTGCGTCTCGATGCGAGCTTCCGGACCTTCGTCCAGGGCGACCTCTCCATCGGTGACTTCTACCGCAAGATGAAGGGCATGGCAAACTCCTTCAGCGACCTTGGCTGGCTCGTGGAGGACCGCATCCTGGTCCTCAACGTCCTCCGCGGGCTCAGCAACCGCTACGCTCACCTCCGGACGTGGATCACTCGTCAGCGACCCTTCTCCACCTTCCTGCAGGTCCGTGGCGACCTTGTCATGGAGGAGCTGACTCAGGGAGTTCAGGCCATGTCGGTCTCTGCACCGGGATCCTCGTCTTCCTCGGCTGCACTTGTGGCTACTCCGCCGCGCCCGTCTGCTCTGCCGCCGTCGTCTCATCTTGGTCCTCCTCCCCTCGGGCTGAGCGGGGGTGGGGGGCCGTGGTAGAACCATCGTCGCACGGGGGGGCGTGGTACGGGTGCTGGCCGTGGGAGCAACCCGGCGCCCACGCCACCACAGGGTACACCCTGGCCCTCCTTCAACTACCCGTGGGCAGGGCGCATCTCCATGTGGCCCTTCCAGGCTCCCGGCGGTGAGTCTCACCCGCCGGCGGCCATGCTCGCTGGTGCTCCTCCGGGATTTCACTTCGCGGCTTCGTGGGCTCCACTTCTCGGCACTTCGCCCGGACCGTCGGTGGCACCTCCCGGCGCCTCGCCCGGGCCCGTCGGTTGGGACCCGGCGGCCCTGGCGTCCACTTTCAGCACCATGTCCCTGACTCCTCCTGCTGGCCCAACTTGGGTTGCTGACTCGGGTGCTACCTACCACACTACTCCCGACCCTGGTATACTCTCCTCTGTGCACCTTCCTTCTCCTTCTCATCCTTCGTCCATCATGGTCGCAAATGGGTCGTGTCTTCCTGTTACATCCGTGGGTGCCACCGGCGCTCATGGCTCTTTTCGTCTTCCTGACGTTCTTGTTGCACCTTCTATGGTTCACAACCTTCTTCCTGTTCTGTTGAATTTGACTCTTCTGGTCTTACTGTGAAGGATTTGGCTTCCCGGCGTCCGCTCCTCCGATGTGACAGCTCGAGGCCCCTTTACACTCTTCGTTTTCCGGCATCCGCTTCGCCTTCTTCACCGTCGCCATTGTCAGCTGCCTTCGCTGCTTCTACTTCCTCCACCACTTGGCACCGTCATCTTGGCCATCCTGGACGTGATGCTCTGATGCAGCTTAGTCGTAGTTCCGACATTCGTTGTACTCGGGCTCACGATGAGCAATTGTGTCATGCGTGCCAGCTAGGCCGTCATGTTCGTCTTCCTTTTCAGTCTTCTTCACATGCTACTCATGTGTTTGATCTTGTACATTGCGACCTATGGACATCTCCTGTCATCAGCATTTCTGGTTACAAATATTATCTTGTGGTGGTTGATGATTTTTCTCATTATTCGTGGACTTTTCGCTTGCGTGCAAAGTTTGAGGCATTCCCCACTATTCACCACTTTTTCGCTTGGGTGTCCACTCAGTTCGGCCTTACCATCAAGGTCGTACAGTGTGACAATGGCCGTGAGTTTGATAACTCCGCCTCCCGTGTCTTCTTCCTCTCTCACGGTGTCCAGTTACGCATGTCTTGTCCGCATACCTCCTCCCAAAACGACAAGGCGGAGCGCATGATTCGGACCACGAACGACACCATGCGCACCCTTCTTCTCCAGACGTCGCTTCCTGCTCGCTTCTGGGCAGAGAGTCTGCACACCTCCACCTATCTCCTAAACCGTCTTCCTTCCGCTGCATGCCCAGCTCCTACACCGCACCACGCTCTCTTCGGTAGTATGATCACCTTCGTGTCTTCAGGTGTGCGTGTTACCCTACTACTGCCACCACTCCCCATAAGCTGGCTCCCCGTTCGACTCTGTGTGTTTTCCTCGGGTATTCCCCAGATCACAAGGGTTACCGGTGCTTTGACCTCACTTCTCGTCGGGTCCTCATCTCTCGCCATGTGGTGTTTGATGAGTCTATCTTCCCCTTTTCCACCACCACCACACCACCTTCCATCCCTGACCCTAACCTCTCCTTTTTCCCATTGACACGGTGGTCCAGCCACCTTTACTGTTTCCTCCTGCAGGTACTGCTCCACCGTGCCCTTCGCCGGGCCCGTGCCCCGGCTCGCCGCCCGCCAGTGACGCTCCTGGCCCTGTGCCCTGCACGGGTCCGGAGGCGTCACCCTCCGGTGTGGCCCCGGCTCCTTCGCCTCACACGGGGCCGGGGACGCCGGTTCCTGCACCCCCGGCGCGGTCTGCCCAACCGGTGCTTGTCTACCAGCGCCGTGCGCGGGCGGACCCGGCGCCTCAGTCACCACCGGTGGCCTCTTCTCCACCGGCGACGCCAACACCACCGCCGCCACCTCCGACAGCCCGTGTCGTGCCGCCGGTGTACCACCCACCGCTCCTTCACCGCCACCCGCGGCATGTTCACCCTATGGTGACGCAGCACGCGGCGGGTACCCTGCGGTCCCGGGCTCTTGCGGCGATGCCCGGCGACACGCAGGTCTCTCCTATACCCTCTTCCGTTCGCGACGCATTGTCAGACCCTCACTGCACCGCGCGATGGAAGAGGACTACGCGGCTCTCCTCGTCAACCAGACATGGGATCTGGTGCCCCGTCCGCCTGGCTCCAATGTAGTCACCGGCAAGTGGATCTGGACGCACAAGCGGCGGGCTGATGGTACCCTGGAGCGGTACAAGGCTCGCTGGGTTCTTCAGGGCTTCACTCAGCGCCTTGGAGTCGACTACGATGAGACTTTCAGCCCGGTGGTGAAGTCGGCCACCGTCCGCACGGTGCTCTCACTGGCCCTTGCTCGCTCCTGGCCAGTGCATCAGCTGGATGTCAAGAATGCTTTTCTGCACGAGACTCTCACTGAGACAGTTTACTGCAGCCAGCCAGCGGGGTTTGTTGACTCTTCTCGTCCTGACATGGTCTGTCGGCTCAACAGGTCTCTCTACGGCCTCAAGCAGGCCCCTCGGGCGTGGCACTCTCGGTTTGCTGCCTTCCTGGTGACAATGGGATTTGTGGAGGCCAAGTCAGATACGTCTCTGTTTATCTATCACCGTGGAGCTGAGACTGCCTACCTACTGCTCTACGTTGATGACATTGTCCCCACAGCCTCCAGTTCGTCACTACTCAGCCGCATCATCAGCTCTCTTCAGCAGGAGTTTCCTGTCAAGGATCTTGGTGTGCTCCACCACTTCCTCGGGGTTACTGTTGAGCCTCGTCCCGCCGGCATTCTTCTTCACCAGCGGCAGTACACTCTTGATATCCTGGAGCGAGCTGGGATGACTACCTGCAAGCCCTGCTCCACTCCAGTTGACACACAGGGCAAGCTGTCAGAGGCCGAGGGCAACTCAGTGGCAGACCCCACGGCATACCGGAGTCTCGCCGGTGCACTTCAGTACCTTACCTTCACCAGGCCAGACATCACCTATGCAGTGCAACAGATTTGTCTTCACATGCATGATCCCCGAGGGCCCCACCTCACGGCTCTCAAGCGCCTCCTCCGCTATCTCCGCAGCACTGTCGACTACGGCTTCCTTCTTCACCGGTCCCCCTCCACCGAGCTGGTCATCTACACTGACGCGGACTGGGCCGGGTGTCCGGACACTCGGCGCTCCACCTCCGGCTACGCCGTCTTCCTAGGCGGCAACCTGGCGCCAGCCGGTCGTCCAAGCGCCAGCCGGTCGTCTCCCGCTCCAGTGCCGAGGCGGAGTACCGCGCTGTTGCTAACGGCGTGGCTGAGGCTTCCTGGCTCCGGCAGCTTCTCGCCGAGCTTAACAGCCCTCTCTCCCGGAGCACGCTGGTCTACTGCGACAACGTCAGTGCCGTGTACCTCTCCACCAACCCTGTGCAGCGCCAGAGGACCAAGCATGTGGAGATTAATCTACACTTCGTCCGTGATCGAGTCGCAATCGGCTATATTCGGGTTCTCCACGTGCCGACTACCTCCCAGTTCGCCGACATCTTCACCAAGGGTCTCCCGTCCTCGACCTTCGCCGAGTTCCGCTCCAGCTTCAACATCACCGGTGGCTAGTTGTGTCTGTGGGGGGGGCTCGTGTCTTGTACTTCTTTTCGTGTCCGGCCTGCAACTCCGCTGCGCCGGTAGTTCAGACTACCGGGGGGGTGTTGGAGTATTAGGCCCATGAGGCCCATGAGGCCCATGTATGACTTGCTATATAGCTACCCTTCCTAGGGTTAGCCAATTGATGAGAAATCCTAATTTTAACAATAATTAGGAAACCGAGTCATTCCAACTGGCTCCTTATAAAACAGAATGGAGGGAGTAACAAGCATGCCATGCTAACAAAGACAAATGCAATATCAAACGGATGTTTAGAAGTTAGAATATCTTGTTAAGCTGGGAACGGGAGCTAAACTAATTCAGTTCCTAATATAATATAATGAGAAAACCATATGAAAATGAACATTTGTGACATGCCAGATTCGCTCTTTTCAGGAATGAAGTGTAGGTAGCACAAAAAACGTAAGCTTAGAAACAAATAAAACACTGAACTTCCAAAAAAGAAATATTGTAAGTATTAAGTAGTACCTACAGGGTCAACTAAATACTTCTCGTACTCCTCATCCGTATATTTGACAACATCCGCCTTCTACAAAATGAGAAGGATAAACAAAGACGGACACAGGGTAAGCCCCAAGTTTTTGCAAGGAAAGGCTTCTTGCTCAATTATGTACCTAACATAATATAGTTCTTACCTTGTTATATTTTGCAAACTGATAATCACCAGTTGGCTGGACACCATTAACAACTCTAACCTGACAAATCGAATTGGAGAGAACTAGTTATTGTGTGAGCAAGTCATACTGTTTTTCAACATACAGCACATTAGCAGAGCAAGATACAGACCCAGTGAAAGAGTTGAAGGTTATCAGTACGTGCAGATGACGTGAAAGGTAACCATTGCCATGCTACCTGCATAAGATATTAAAATGGTTTTGTCAAATCGATAAAGTGGCCCCAGTCTCTAATAGCATCAAACAGCCAGATAACTAGATTAGAGTAGTCATCTTCTGCATTCTACGAGAAGTTCACGTCAAGTTGAATTGCTTTGTTATGGGGTAACAAATGTAACATTTCAGATTTCACAAATATGTCACAAAAAAATCCAATGCAAAAATCTTCACCAGACACAATGAATGAACGGTGAATAGAAAGTTAGTAGTTCTATATAAGCTTGACTCTAACTGCATTTCTACAGATTCCGAATATGGATATTTATTTGTAGTCTAAGGGGTTTCATATATACAAAAACATGTTACAGGCTAACAAGTTCATGTGGATCGAACATGCATGATGGAACTTAATCTGGTAACATAAAGCTATTTTTATTGGCAATCCAAAGAGTATGTGTATATGAAGCGGTCAGCGTTTAGTTTTCCATGTTCAAATCAAATTACAAAAGCAATGTACTTCACCAATTTTCCTAGTGTGTGGTTTATGAGTAGCTTAAGGCTCCAGCTCAGAAGCTATCCAATTTCCAATAGGTGCGAGAAGAACCGTACTCCCTCACCTTCTCTTTCTCCGCAGCAGGCCGCCGCTTCAGGTGCGATGCCTCGATGGTCGGCATGAGCGGGGCCATTCCCACCCCTCCAGTGAGGGCATAGACCTACATACATCTCCAGGATTTTATCAGCATCGCACGCACGCAGCAGCGACTAGGAGGAGCCAGGGTGAAGAAATAAATACCTCGCGCGAGACGCCATCAGGCTTGCGCTGCGGCTCCTTGGGCGGCCGCGATTTCTTCTCATGGGAGGCCGAGAAGGGGGTCTTCGGAAGCCCTAAGATGTCCTTCGCGTCCATTTGTACGGCCTCGCGAGGAAGGCGCGGCGGAGGAAGCTAGGGTTAGGGTTTGGTCCCGTCCTACTGCGACATGTGAAGAGGCACGATAAGAGAAGAATATCAGCCAACGAGAGGCACAGACACGAGGCGGTGAAGCTCACGGCAGGGACGCACGCCGACACAGTGCCGCCCGCCACGACTGCGCGCAGAGCCACGGAGGAGATCAGCGCCGCGCCGCCGCCGCGCTCCGGTCGAGTCTGAGACAGTGGGAGTTGCCGAGTGGTGGGGGGCTGGGCCGCTGGGGGCGCGGGACTCCGGTGCCAACTAATTGGGCCACGACGAAGACGCCAGGTTGGGCCAGGAGCCCAGGAGCTGGGGTGGCTGTGTTTGTGATTCCTTCATTTTATTCGCTGGGAGTTTTGGCTGATGGCCCGTTTGGAGAGCATCCTCACACGAATTTGAGAGCTCCGAATTTGAAAGGAATCATGTTCTTCTGTTTTGATAAAGGATGCTACGCAGTCTTTTTTATATTTTATTTACTTTTTGATTGATTGAAAAATTGAGGACGTAGCTTCCCCTTCATCTTCTTGTCCACACCATCTATTCCATCTTATTGTCCACTATCTATCTTTCCATTTCAGTGCAAATTAAGTAGGCTAAGAATACCTTAGTTTAGCTTTGGCACGTGCGCGACAGCGTCGCCAATTCGCCGCCGACGGGCCCCAAGCGCCACTTACGACGTTCTAGACGCCACGGGAGCGAAGGCTCGAAGCGACTTGTCAAGCCACGACCCCTTTTAACAAATTCTTCGTGTTTTGACCTTGCATCGGCTGGTTTTTGCTGACCGGAGCAAACAGAGCAAAAGTGAGCTCCACTTCCACTGGATTTTGTGTTGCTTGGTGGTAGTTACAACCACTTGCAAAAGCACAAAGCACGTGTTAACCATCGGTGTCTCCGACGACGCCTCCTGTCATCCATCGAAGCCATTATGAAACAAAGCAAAAGGGATAAGTTGTGCTTATAGCTTATTACGGCCATCTTCGGGGCAGGTTTTATTATAGATACAAAAGTTACTCAACACATCGTTTTTACTTTTATAATATTTCCATGGCATCTATGCATGCCTCGATCACCTAGAGATTAACACTAAGTAGAAATCGAAACTGCTGTAACTCTCTAAGTGTAGTGTAGTATATTTTATAATGGAGTAGTATATCATCATGATATTGATAATTGATAAATATCATAAAATATCAGTAGGAATTAGCTGGTTAGATTAGATATCTGGTCCGGATTGTCAGGGTTGCGAGACAGCGTGGCGGATATTCGCTTTCCCTCGGTAGACCAGACAGACGCTAACGGCAAAACCACCCTCCAAAGTTTCAATTCAACACCGCGCCGTCACTCCGTCACCGCAGCACTCGCCACCTCCTTGCTCTCGCTTCGCTTGCGTTTCGTTCCCTCCGCTTGCGCCTCCCCCCTTTCCCCGCCGTCGCCGCCCCGGAGCCATCCATGTCCGGCGCGGCGGTCCAGGCGGTGGAGCCGCGCCCAGCGGCAGCCGCGACGACCACCGCGGCGGCGTCTCCGGCCGCCGCCACGGCTCAGCCCGCGGCGGCGGCGGGGAGGGGAGCGATAGGGTGCGGCAGCCCAGCGCGTGCTGCGGGGCCAGCGGCGACGATGGAGCACGTGCTACTGGCTCTGCGGGAAACGGAGGCGGAGCGGGAGGCGCGGATCCGCGGCGTCTTCGCCTTCTTGGACGCTGCGGGGCGGGGCCACCTGGACCACGCGCAGATCGTGGCGGGCCTCGTCGCGCTGCGCGTCCCCGCCGAGGGGACGGGGACCGGCGGCGGCGGGGGCGCGGGCGCCGAGGACTACGCGCGCGCGCTGCTCCGGGCCTGTGGCCGCGACCGCGACGGCCGCGTCGGATACGACGACTTCCGGAGGTACATGGACGACAAGGAGCTCGAGCTTTACCGCATCTTCCAGGCCATCGACGTCGAGCACAGCGGATGTATCCTGCCCGAGGAGCTCTGGCACGCGCTCGTCAAGGCTGGTAACTGCAATGCCACTGATCTTTGTTTTATTGGCTTATATTCCTTCCTTTTAGTGATTCCTCTAGCATAGCTCGATTCTGGGGTGGTGTGCAATACTCGAATGAGGTTGAGTGACTGTGTGAATAAAATAAAATAGTGTTTTCCTGAGCTATAAATCTGTTTGTTCCTCGAGATGTCATGATAAATGTAGCTGAATACTGCCATAAGCTTAGTTCAGTACTTCACTGTTCTTTGTTGCTTGTAGTGGTGGAAGGTAGGTTGTCCACTCTTGAAAAGTTGAATACTAGTCCAATATACATGTTTGTGCTGCAGTACCCCAGACTAATCTAGGCGCCCCAAGTTCAAATTCGGCCAATTGGTGTAACAAAATGTAATGCTTGATGTGTTGATGGAGACATCAAGGAAGTTGGTGCTTTGCTTTTGGTCAATAAAGTCACCCAAATTTTCTGATGGTTGTAGACTTCTAGTGAGGCCATGAGAACATGGGCTCCTTAAAATAGTTAATTAAGGTAAAGGCCCTTTCATGGTTTGGGTATCCTTTTTCCAAATTTGGTGATGAGGATGCAACACAGTATTGGTGGTGACATACTGCATGGGATTGATATTTTTGTGGTGATCAAACTTGAAGTGGAGTTAAGTTTGACTTAGCATGTATTTTTCTAATACAATGCCTCACTTTCCTTGGTTTGATTTTGAAACTGGTGATCATCAGTTACTGTCAACAACATAGTTTCGATTGTTGGATCATAAAATCCATTTTAGCATTGCTACAAGCTTCACCATTTCATAATCAGTTTCAATGTCTTAATTTGTGTTTAATCATGTATATCAGAATATGAGATGAAAGTGGCTGAAATGATCATGTGTATGTTGTTTGTGTGTGAGTATGTTAGTAGATGTGGGCTTAACTGTCTAAGTCAGCGTTCTGAAAATAGGAAGTAGTTCCTTGTATGTGAAATCTGTTTTAGCTTTGAATAAAACAGTGTGCTGTTTTTGTCAACACTGGTAGGAAATGTAGATAGCTCTGTTCCATGGAACTTGCTGACAAATATAGTCTTTGTGATATGTCTTACAACTATATCAGTTTAATATGTCTTACAAGTATATCAGTTTAATGTTTGCAGGTATAGAAATTGATGATGAAGAGCTTGCAAGGTTTGTTGAGCACGTGGATAAGGACAATGATGGCATTATTACTTTTGAGGAATGGAGAGATTTTCTTTTGCTTTATCCTCATGAAGCAACCATTGAAAACATCTATCATCACTGGGAAAGAGTCTGCCTTGTAGATATAGGTGAGCAGGCCGCTATACCGGAAGGAATAAGTAAACATTTAAGTGCGAGCAAATATCTGATTGCAGGAGGCATTGCTGGTGCAGCATCTCGTACTGCAACTGCACCTCTTGATCGCCTCAAAGTGAATATGCAAGTGCAAACAAACCGCACTACAGTTGCACATGCGGTTAAGGGTATATGGAGAGAAGGTGGCCTGCTGGGATTTTTTAGAGGGAATGGACTGAATGTGGTAAAAGTTGCTCCAGAAAGTGCTATAAGATTCTACACCTATGAAATGCTTAAAGAATACATAATGAAAAGTAAAGGAGAAAATAAGAGCGACATTGGTACTTCTGGACGTCTCATGGCTGGGGGTTTGGCTGGTGCTATCGCCCAGACAGCCATCTATCCCATTGATTTGGTGAAGACTCGTCTACAGACTTTTGAGGGAGGCAGAATTCCTAGCCTTGGTGCACTATCAAGGGATATATGGATGCATGAGGGTCCTCGAGCGTTCTACAGAGGCCTTGTTCCATCATTGCTCGGCATGGTCCCATATGCTGGAATTGATCTTACTGTTTATGAAACACTGAAAGAAATGTCCAAGACATATGTCCTCAAGGACAACGGTACACTTCGACCAGGATCTGTTTGTACTTCCACCCTTCTCATCTGGTGTTACTAAGTAATGCTTTTCTGATGTAGATCCTGGCCCTTTAGTACAGTTGGGCTGTGGAACAGTCTCTGGAGCGCTAGGAGCAACATGTGTATATCCTTTACAAGTCATCAGAACAAGGTAAGCGGTAGATTTCATTGATAGCAACGTAGGCTTGTACAATCATGAAGCTCTGCCCCTCATACATGCCCATATGCTCCTTTGCATTAATGTTATTTCCAGAATGCAAGCTCAGCCAGCCAATTCAGAGGATCCATATAGAGGGATGGCTGATTGTTTTCGGAGAACTCTGCAGCATGAGGGAGTTTCTGGATTTTACAAAGGGCTTGTACCAAATCTTCTTAAAGTGGTGCCAGCTGCAAGTATTACCTATCTTGTTTATGAGACAATGAAGAAAAGTCTCTCCCTAGATTAAGTGACTTTGTAGATTCTGCATATCAGCGGCTGACTGTATAGATAGCGTTGAGGCATGATGTTCCTCGTTGAGTAGGTGCTAACTTAATGACCCTGAAGTGTGAGGTAGTATTTTGGCTTCGGGATACAGTTAATGCAGGGCATTCTCATTCTTATTGGCAGAAATAAAAATGTTATACCTGTCAGATCATCAAGGGACCATATTGGAATGCAGGTAGTTGGCCTTCTTTGTAAGCCTCTACTACTGCTATTTCTATATATACTTCTTTTGCAGATTTTGGCAATATTCTGTATTTTTCAGTTTGCACTTAGAAACTTCTTACCAACAGTAGGAGTTCAGATTAGGAGATTGCACTCGGAATTTTTTGAATTTATTCAATTTTGATTTAAGCTATGATGATGATGATCCAATCATATAGATGGAATGAGGAAATGTATGTAGGTTTAGTCATACCTTAGCTGTGACTAGCTATAACCAGGGGTGCTGAATTCTTCTGATTGACAGCTCCCATAATGAACCAAGAATATTTCATTGAAGAAGTTCTTGGCAAGTTGCACAGTTGGAGTATCTTCAGTGGGACTGCTAGAAACTGTTCGTATTTCGAAACATGTTAAACAGTGAAAGTTTGAGATTCTCCTAGCAGCTTAATTTGATCCAATTAACTGACCTCGGTGCCATATGGTTTGCGCTATCCACTAGGCGTCTGTTATGAACCTTGTCTGTTTCTTGTGCCATGGTAATTTTCATGTCAGCATTACTTGATTAACACCGTGTATTATGATGGAAATAATGTCAAATTGGCTGTCTGTTCATTATTTGGCTAGGTAAGGCTAGCTCTTGCTGGGAATGTAGCAGGAAACTGATTTCATAAAATCACCAAACTCTTCAGCTTGAATTCAGTTTTCTTTCAGAAGGAACTGCCACTGCATTCGTTTGTAATCATTTTGTTTCCCTTGCTCCCTTTCTTTGGCTGTGTAATCATTCTGATTCTTAGATTTTTCAGTTGAAAGGTAACATACATGTATGTATCGTACTGATCCAACCATTCCAATATTTTTCTGTCATGCTTCCCTTTTGTTTTCTCTGTGTACTGAATTTCCGCATCTCTCATAATGGGTTTCAAGGTGGAACAAGTTGCTAAGGGTATGTTTTCTATCTTAAGTTGTTTAATGTATTGGAAAATATAAGTCATTATATGCTATAAATGACGGAACAATAAACATACTACAAAAGGCACCCAAAACACTGCAGCATCTTATGAATTCAAGTTGCTTTTATCTTTCTGTTTTGACCCTGATTTTCATGTTTCGGTGTACATGGCATCTCCTGCAGCCTGCACCTAGTAAGGTGTTGAGGTGGTTTTGTTCACACAATTAGCAACCGTCTACAGTGGTGCGTTGTTCAGCATATTCGGGGTACATGGCATCTCCTGCAGCCTGCACCTAGTAAGGTGTTGAGGTGGTTTTGTTCACACATTAGCAACCGTTTACAGTGGTGCGTTGCTTTTATCTCTCTGTTTTCGATCGAACTGCTTGTGCTTCTGAGATTTTGACAAGCCATTCACCGAGCCCGTAGTCGCCCTGCATAAAAGTGTGTCGCCTGCCTGACTGCCTGCCACGGTGCCACCAAATATGTACGTGTGTGCACCGTTACCAAGTATCCACATGATCGACCTGTAACGTCTAAGACTATCCGCGCTCATAAAATTCTAAATACAATCTCTAAAAAGGAATATTCCGTCCTAATCATTAAGATTCTCTTCTTCGTGCCACTTTCTCTCCCGTGCTCATCCAATCTTTATATCTCGTTGTCTTGGCCCCTTCGTCTTCGCCTCCCCCTCCCTGGCCATGGCGGCCTCGGCGAGCGGCCTCGCCGGCGGCCCCTGCTCCCTCTCCTCCGGCGGCCACTCCTCCCTCTCCTCCAGCGGCCCCTCCTCCCTCTCTAGCCGGCGGCCCTCCTCACTCCACCGACGGCGCGCGGCGGCCTCGCCCTCACCTCCGGGCAGACGCGGGTCAGGGCGCGACCCCTCCGCTCCAAGCTCCGGCGGCGGGGGTGGGAGCTCTGTGCTCCCTCCGCCCCGAGCTCCGGCGGCGGGCATGGGACGGGCTGCGAGCGTTCCCCGCCGGGCGGAGAAGGCAGGTGCGAACGGAGCAGGCAGGGTGCGACTACCGGCCACGCCTCCCATAGCGGCGGCCTTCCCCCGCGGTTGCGCGCCCTCCTCCTCTCACGCGCGGAGGACGGCGGAGGGGGCTGGGGCAACGCGATTGGAGCTCTGGCGGCAGCGGTCCTTCTCTCTCTCCCCATCTTGCCTCTCCGCAGCTCGGCCCCGGCCTTCTCTCTCATTGAGCGGGCCCCGCACCGTCCTTTGCCGCGCGTCCGTACACAACGCTGGGAATAGCGACGGGAGCGGGATATACCGGATGAGCTGGCCATTTACCGTCTCCCGCTGCGGGGCTCTGAGCCGGCAAACGACGCCGCAGGTTCGTTTACCGTCTCCCAGTGCGCAGCTCTCAAATGTTTGAGAGACAGTAGACTGATGCCTGTTCATAAACCAATGCAATCACCACCAGGAGTAGCAAATTTCATGGAGAGCGATGGCGCATTTGTTGATCGACAGACCTGATGACGAGAAAGAAAAAAAAACGTTTGTGTATGCCTGGAGATCGATGCAAATTCCAAATTGTTTGTTGGGAGAATGGCTGTTCGAATTGTCTCTTACTGAGCCTGAGCCTTTTCCTTTCCATTTGCCTATGGTCCTAAAATCGTATGAGGGCGTGTACGATTATGAACATCTCGCAGGCTCAGAGCAGAGGACGTACTAGGCTGTGATCTAGTACGGAGTAGTAGTAGTACGTATAACGTATGGTAATAGCACCGTTTATTTATGTACTAAAGCAAGTTCAAGCAAGTTCAGTTAGGTCCCGGCCGGTCTGTTCTGCTCTGCTGCGTCTCAGGCCTCACACGAAGTTTCGTTTGGCCTGGTTCGGCTGGTGATATATCGGCTGAATTCGGCTGAATCACAGTGTCCACAGTCAGCCAATGCACAAGGATCAGCCGAAATCAGTCCAAATTTCTACCAGCGGATCACAGGTCGAACCGGAGAGATCCAGAGATAGTGTTGGGAAAGCAGGAGGCAACTGATAGAAACTTCGTGCATGCCTCTGGTTGCAAGTACTACCAATCACGTTCTAGAAGCTCCAAGAGCCGGAAGGAGCTGACCGCGGTGGCCATGCCATCACACAGTGCACACCTGCCTTGCTGTTGGTCTTCCGCAGCACGCGTTCCGGTGACGTTTGGGCACTTTGGACAGCCTCATCGGCCGTCCCGCTTTTTCTGACGGGGACAGTGCAGGCAGGACAGGTGCCGAGTGCCGACGACGACCTCCCCCCGAACCGCGCGGACACCTGGGTGAATCGCGCCGCCCAGGGTCGGCGTCGGCGGTCTGGCCCCATGCACCGGCGCTTCGTTCGGCCGCGGTCGAGACGCGACGGCTCTCGGGTGAGGTCTCAAACGAGGACGTGTGCTGTGTGCAGAGCCATGATCCATGCGCTGTGCCCGTGCGGGCGAGCTGCACACGGCAGCACAGCACGTGGATCCGCCACTGGCCATTCCGCTGGCCCTTGGCCACAGCGTTGTCCTTGTCCAGGTGTTGCCTCGTACTGTACCGGCGTATCCAGCGGTCAGGTCAGGCAGGTCGCTCTTGGCATCACAGATTCACAGGACGCGTTGGGGACAGGTGGCGACCGAAACGTCGCCGCGGACACCTGGCGCGCCGCTGGAGGGGGAGAGAGGGCCTCGTACATCCCCAAAACAGCTCCCTCCCCTCCCCGCGACAAGTGTCCCTGAGAGCGACGGCTCTCCGCCGGTGGCAGTTGCTGTCACCTGACCCGACCGAGGCCCTGCGCGAAAAGGAAACGACGGGACGTGACAGCTGACGGCTTCAGAAGCTAACGAACGAGAACAATCGAGCCGCCCAACGTGCGATGCGGGCGACGATGGACGGACCCACACCCGCACCAGCCGCCGCATGAGGTCCGCGCGCGGTGGCGCGACTGCACTGCACCTGCCGATTTTTTTCCTTTTCCGCCGGTGTTTTTTTAAAAAAATGACCGGCTTTCGTTAAATTAAAATCTGTTTTATAACTAAGACTTTAATATAAAATAAAATTATATTAAAGCACACCACTAGATCTTAAATCTTCATCTTACTCGTGTCCGGCCAGAGGGCATACGACGGTTGATCACGGATCATGCTACATACGGTGTACTCCCTCCGTCCGGCGAAGAATACAATCTTAGCGTTCAAAAATTTCCGGTAAAGAATGCAATCGTAGCAACTGAATGCTTGTTAGTTGCCAGGTCGTCAAGCAGGTACGTGCGGCTTTAGAGAAAAAAAATCTATTTTGTGAATAAAAATTACGTGACATTTGGATGGTCTCTCCTCCACTCGTTTCAAAATGGAGTACTCGTGCACTTTCTTATGCTAACACGTGGACACGTGAAGGCACGAAGCGTTAGGATTGATCTAGAAAATGTCGCGAAGATAACTGTGCATGCATTTACAGGGACATTTTAGTAATTTTATTTCTGCATTGGTTTGCGTGCTAGCTTCTATGTTTGCAATCTTTACCGGGCGGAGGAAGTACATGGCAACGTACACTAGCACTCTGCCTAGCCCTAGCGATGCTGTGCCGAACCTTAGCTTGTCGCTTTCTCCTTTCGTAGGTTACTGGCGGCTGCCGGGTGCAGCAGGCCGCTCACATTCCGGCAACAGTGCGCCAATTTGGCAATTTGGCGTGACAGCGTGAACGATTATTGTTGTCCCGTTGGTGGTTCATGCCGTCAGGCACACCGGAAGGTCAAGCAGCATGACAGCAACGCGATTCGGCCATGCGGCGCGGCGGCACGAATGACGCCGCCTCTCACTAACCATTAGAGTACTGTATACCAGGCTTTTTTTCCTAACGCACTTGCTGATTGGCCCTTGAGCATCTCACGAGATACATTCATGGCTAGTCAAGCTACAAAGCCAAACACAGAGAAAACGTAGAACCTTTCGGGCAACGCGTAACATCCTGTTTTGGTAGTGGTTTCGGTTAGGCCACCCGAACGCTACTCCGTGGCGGTCACCCATGGCTTCCACATTTGACCCAAGCAGCCGATTCAGCTCAACCAGGCTTCACAGGGTGTCATGAGATGGGATCATGCAGGAGCAGTGTACGCATACGCAAGCCATCTCGTGCGGAGCACGCCTTGGAGGTGAAAAATGAAGACCCGCTCACACGTTTTGTTGGTACCATAGGATGGACATAGAGTAAACTGATGTTCAGCAAACAGTGGACCGCAAATAAAGTAAAGCTGAAGTTTTGGCTTGCGTTGTGGGCATCGACAGCCCAATCTCTCCAGACTACATACGTGGACTCTGAGTTTTTACCCGTTCGGATGAAGAAAATTTAATATGTTTATTGGATTTTGAATGACATGGATTTTGTTTTTTATGATACTTTCTCTTTCCCTATTTATCTGTTATTTTGTCCCTCTACTAGAAACATCAAGGGTTTCTAGAATTCGACATACATAATGTCTATAGGTAGTAATCTACGTATCTAGACTGTTTGGAGAAATTTTAGGATTCTTTTTTTTTAATCCGGGCTAGCTCTTGAGAATCTGGAAATGCAAACGGGACCCCTGGCCGTCATGCAGTCCAGATGAAATTAAACTGGACACAGCACCATACACATGACGAAATACTGAATAAACACTACCGGAGTCGCCTTCTTTGCCGACGGCCATACGCCATCGGCAAAGCTCCTTTTACTGTCGGCAAAGCCTTTGCCAATGGGCTACCACATCGGCCGTCGGCGAAGAGCCGTCGGCAAAGAAAGGGTCGGCAAAGGTCCCTTTGTCGACGGCCCAGTGCCAGGCCGTCAGCAAACCTTTGCCGACGGCCGTGACAGCCGTCGGCAAAGGAGCCACGTCAGCCGTTGCGGCGGCACGATGACGGCGGCCTCTGTCGACGGCTGACGTGTCCGACAGTCGGCAAAGTAGGTGACGTGGCGTATTTTTATTTTTTATAAAAAATGTTTAAAAAAAGTCTTTGCCGACGGCCGACCGTCGGCAAATGTTTGGTCACTTTGCCGACGGCCGACCGTCGGCATATTTATGGTCCTTTTGCCGACGGCCAGGCCCAGCCGTCGGCAAAGCTGAGAAATTTTTACCTCATTTCATCACATATATATCATATAACCCATATTTCATCACATATAAACCACATTTGAGCATCAAATTCAGTTTCAACATGAATCCATACATGAAGGTCCTCAAATCCATCGATACAACTCCACAATACACATAACATGGCCATAAGAATTCATACAAGTCCAACATACGCTAAACATGTCCAACGTGCAACAACCTCATCGATTAAGGTCCAAAAGCGAGAAGTAAAGGCATCTAGCTCTGTGCGTCGTCCCCAGGGGTCCCAGAGCCCCCAGCTTGCTCGTACGGAGGCCAACCCGACTGCGGGGACATACCGTAGTGCCACTGCTGCTGCGTAGGTCTGAAAACGCTTACCTGCCAGGAGTGCCCCTACTGCGTTGGCGCCTGCGGCCACGAGGAGTTCCCCTGCCCTGACGCTGGAGGAGGCCACAGGTACTGTTGCGTGGGGTAGTAGGTCGGGTAGCCCTGCGGTGGAGAAGAACCCAGTGGAGGGCTGCCACCTGGAGTCGGGTTCGAACCCGCCGACGGTGCCTGCACAAAGGCCAAGTGATGTAATTAGTACCTGCAAGATGCCTGCACAAGCTAAAGCAATAGACAATATACTCATCGGAACATGTACAGGAGCAGGCACTGGAACTGGAAGTGGTGGTGGAGCGAAGATCGAGGGAGGAGGCTCCTGCGTTCCCGGGATCTGGGACCGAAAGTAGCAGGTCAGGTCCGATAGAGCACGCTGGTAGTGCTGCGAAAGTGCCGCCAACTGCTGCTGATGGGCCTCCTCCTGCTGCTGACGCAACATCTCCTGGGTGACCTAGTTGGCCTGCAGCCTTTCGACCGTGGCCTGCAATATTACACCCGCAAGGTCGATGGTATGTGAAGGCAAGGTACATCATGTGTGAAACGAGTGAACGACGAATGAAACTGCACTTACCTGAAGTGCCGTCATCATCTGCGCATTGCTCGGCTATCGAGGCGCTATGGGGATTTGCGATCCGCCCCTTTCCGCGTCACCTCTTCGGATCTGGCTCAGTGTCTGAACAGAGGACGGGTCGATGGCGCTGTCGGCAATAGCGTATCGACCGTGCTGCTTTCCTCCTCCCGTCCTCATCACGAGGTCAGTATCCAGGTCAGCTCTGGTGGGGTCGAACGTCGGCCCATGGTGCTCGAGACCTGCGGCGGTGTACTTGGCGAGCTTGTTGTAGATGTTCGGGTTGGTGTAGGCCTCGGGCCCGTCCTCCGAGCTATAGACGGTGGACGTCGCTGACGCTTTGCCCTTGTGAGCAAGGGCGTACCCCGTGAACTCGTTGATTTCCTGCCCATCATGCGTCTCCCTCTGCGAGGAAAACAAAAGCATGGTTACAAGTAGTGACAATTGAGAGCTATAATAAATGGATCAACAGAAGCATACCCATGTGTCCATGTACCCGTGGAGGCACTGGTTCCCTTGGTGGTGTGATACCGGAGGATTTTGCAGGCGAAGTTGTCGACGCTCTTTGCGCTTCTCGTACGCCGTGTTCGTACGCCACCCACGCACAATTTGGCGCCAGCAGTCCTCGTACTTATTGTAGCAGAACCTCCTAAATCATATGGCCCACACGCATGATTATTGTCTAAACAGACTCCAAATAACCATGACTGTGTTCCATACGACTTAAAAAGTCTGTCGGGTAAATCCCGAATCATCCACGATTCTCCGAGCAGGATCAATCATTGTAGAGAGACATTGCAGTATTACAACAGTTGATATAAATAATATACAACAGAGTAAAACAGCGGAAGACTTACAATAACATAAGTTTACAAACCTCTGAGTTTCAAATATTTACAACCATAAGTTTAAACTATACTAACCATAATAGTAGTGGAGTAGCAGTAGGTAGCCTGATTACAAAACCAAATAGTAAGCTCTGCCCAAGAGCTAAACCTCTTTACTCGTCGTCGCTTTCCTCGATGACTGTCATGCAGCAGGATGCGAAACACTCCTGCCCATGAGGCTCACCTGCAACAAGGGTTTAACAAACCCTGAGTATAAAAGTACTCAACAAGACTGACCCGACGAAAGAGAAGGGTGGAGACT
>CM041637.1:41678729-41690845 GCA_023333625.1 Bothriochloa decipiens
TGCACCCCAGGTAACCGATATACCGGGATAACAACCGCAGCCGTATACCACCACATGGCACCCGTGAGCTCTACGGCCCAGCGTACCGAGATACATGGGAACTTAAACCCCACAGTAAAACACACTATGACACAGATGGGATCTCTGGCCCCACGCTAGATCACTCCATGATATACACGGCTCCAACCATCCGTATACCACTTCATGCATGTGGATTTCTATTTTCTCGATTATCGACAGTTCACCAACGGACGGGACCTAGGGCATCAACAGACGGAAACACTACAGAGGGACTCCATTCCCAATGCAAGTTCACCGTCCGGACTCGATTTATTACTAATATCAAGATTTCAACAAGAAAACCAATCTCATCTTTTTCATTCTTTTGCCTTTAAACAATTAAATAAATAAGCAGGGCTAAGCATTACTAATTATTTTCTCAAGCAGGTAACAGGGAATAAGGAAATAAAACAGGTAATGCAATTGGTGGGTTTTCACTCAACTCCTATTACTTAATGCAACATATCATAGCTGAAGCGGTAAAACTTTTATAAATAGAATAGGGTTTGAATGCATCCGGGGCTTGCCTTGGTGTTCGGGGTAGACGGGTTCGAACTCTGGATCAACTCCCGATTCTTGAATTTGCTCGTCCTTCAGATCTGGAAACTACTCGATAATTAATATGCTTTAATATGATGAAATAGTAAACATGATGTTTGATGGATGCATGATCAGATTAAGGGCTTGAGTACAACTTTTCTTCACGATAAAGTTGCAAGCCAACAAAACTTCGCTTATAAACTTATTAGGGTTAACTACGCCATTTAAGAAATTAATTAAACACATAAAATAACATTAATTAAGCCCTAATGACATGATTAAGGTAAGCACAAACAATTAATTAAAATGCCAAAGGTCATTAGGGTTAATGACCTAAGGTCATCAATCAATCCAAAAGTCAATCAAATCCTATAATGATTAAGTTTAACTAAAGGGGTTAATTAATTATTTAAAAGCATTAAATAAAGGCATAAAAATTAAAGTTATCAAATTAAGCCCAAAATTTTAAGTTATTAAATAAAGGCACAGTACCCCCGCGCTGACCGACGGCGGCGCGGCGGTTGACCGTCGATTCCTCGCCGACGGTGAGGTCTCCGGCGACACGGTTTGCTCCTACGGGCTCATCTCAACACGGCGCGTCGATTGAGGTGGCTAACGGCGCGGCTAAGCGGCGGCGGCACCCACGCCGACGGCCATGGCGGCGCGGCGGAGCGACGGCCCGACGGCGTCGCTCACCGAAGCGATTTTCGGCGACGATGACCACACGAACTCACGCAGGGCACTCAAACGGACAAGTTTGGCAACTAAATGAGGTCGCTCCCGGTCCCTGGCCAAAACGGCAACGCGCGTGGCGGAGCGGCATGGCCGCGCCGGCGGCAAGCCACGGTGGCCGGCGGCTATGACAAGGGATTGATGAAATTGATGATGCAAACAGCTACAGGAGCTCACCCCGGTGCTGATGCGCACGTTAATGGAGGCTCGGAGTGGCTGGGCTGAGTTGCGGTCGGCGGCGCTGATGGCGGCGGCGGCGCTCCGATGGCAAGACGGCATCACGGCGGTCTCCGGCAATGCGCTGCTCAAACCAAGATGCACATCAGGTGCAAGATGACACGGAGAACATGATAGCGGGGTCAAAGGTAAAATATATTCACCTCCAGCGGTGGCAAACGGCGGAGATGGCACGGCGGCTCGACTGGCCGGCCGCGGAGAAGAAGGCGGCGTGCGGGTGGCACAAGCGAGGAGAGCAAGCATTAACTGGCCCATAATGACCGTGAGGACATGGTGGAGCTAATGGCAAGCGCAATTGGACAGAGATGAAGCATCGACGGTGAATTTCAACGGCGGAGCGAGGTCGTCGGCGACGGCGGCGGGAGGAAGAAATAAGAAGAACGGCGTCGGACGACCGGTATTTATAGCACGGAGTCGATGGATGGACTGGCGACACGAAGGCGATGAAGTTTCTTGCATCCATGAGCGCTCTGGCAGTCGAGCGGGTGCGGCGGTGGTCGGCGGCGCGCGATGAGAAGCTGGCCACGGCGATCGCCGATAGGGTTAGGTGCTGTTCGAGTTAATTATGGAAATGCCATTCGTTTAAAAATACAAATTACTTCAAAATTTATATAAGAACATGAAAATCTCCAAAAATATCATTTGCATAACTTTTCAAGAGCTACACTTTTCCTTTAACTGGCATCCTCAAATTCTATCTAGATTTTGAAATTTGAATTTAAATTCAAAAAGGAAATAAAATCCTAGAAATAAGCATTTGAAATTACTTTTGATTTTTTAATAAAACTTGAAAATCTTCAAAACTATGAAATATTTAAATTTCCAAACTAAACCTTTTTCATATACAAAATTTTCCAAAATTATGTATAGTTTTTGAATTATGGTTTTAAACTCAAAAGGGGATAAATGCTGGAAACTATATTTTCAAATTAATTTGAAATTCCTTTTGGAAACTTGAAAAACTTTATATATCAACTTTGTATCCCTTGTCAAGATCTACAAACTATCTTTTTAGAGTATCCCCAAATTATTTATAGATTTTGAATTACCGTAAAGGGGATAAAACTAGGTTTTGAAATAAAGGGGTTTTTGAAAGAGAATTTAAACTCAATTTGGTTTCTAACTTAATTGGTTGGTTATTAGTGATCATAAACATCATCCAAGGAAATTTTTAGGTCATTGACCCCATGACACCCTTGGTTGACCAAGTTGACTTTTGAAAAACCTTTTATAGCATTTCTAATTTGAATTTAAATTTGAATAGCCAGACTCAGAAATAAGCTTTGGAATCCAAATTTAATTTCAAATATGGAAATCATTTTTAGGGTTGGATTTAGACTTATACACTATGCTTGACACTAGTGTAAACACAGTTTACACCTCAAGTACATAAAGCATAAGCTAAGCATTTGCGATGACATTCGAAAATAGGGTTTTATTATTTCATGTGACAAGCGTTCCAGAAACGCAATCAACCTATGAAATGTAAACTTGTTTTAGTTGATGCACATCAAGGTTGACTTAAACATGAATGCTTTGCAATGCATATGATGACATGGCAGGTTTTAGTTAATATGACACCAGAGGTGTTACACTTATCGCACCAGCTATGGCAGAACCTCCTAAATCATATGGCCCACACGCATGATTATTGTCTAAACAGACTCCAAATAACCATGACTGTGTTCCATACGACTTAAAAAGTATATCGGGTAAATCCTAAATCATCCACGATTCTCTAAGCAGGATTGATCTGTGGCAGAAACTTCTAAATCATATGGCCCACACGCATGATTATTGTCTAAACAGACTCCTAATAACCATGACTGTGTTCCATACGACTTAAAAAGTCTGTCGGGTAAATCCTGAATCATCCACAATTCTCTGAGCAGGATCCATCGTTATAGAGAGACATTGCAGTATTACAACAGTTTGATGTAAACAATATACCACGGAGTAAAATAGCGGAAGACTTACAATAACATAAGTTTACAAACATTTGAGTTTCAAATATTTACAACCATAAGTTTAGATTGTACAAACCATAATAGTAGTGGAGTAGCAGTAGATAACCTTATTACAATACCAAACGAAAAGCTCTGCCCAAGAGCTAAACACCTTACTCGTCGTCGCTTTCCTCGACGACTGTCATGCAGCAGGATGCGAAGCATTCCTGCCCATGAGGCTCACCTGCAACAAGGGTTCAACAAACCTTGAGTACAAAAGTACTCAACAAGACTGACCCGATGAAAAAGAGGGGTGAAGACTCAGGAAATGTAGGCTAGACGGACAAGGTAAGGCTTGTAAGAGATAAGAAATTTTGCGAAAAAGCTTAACAGAAAGTAAAGTTTGCTTGGATCTAGCTCCAATTACCAACCAACTTCATTATTAAACCTTAATCCTTATTCAAGTTGTTGCTACGATGATGAACACCGATCGAGTCTTCTTCTCCGAGAAGCAACGACGATTCGAATCCATTTTCATACCCAGCTGGGACCTAGGTCACTGGGATACCAGAGACTTTAACTCCGATGCACCCCAGATGAACCGATATACCGGGATAACAACCGCAGCCATATATCACCACATGATACACCTGAGCGCTTCGGCCCCGTGTACCGAAATACGTGGGAACTTAAACCCACAGTATAACACACTATGACATATGTGGGGACTCTGGCCCACTATATGTCACTCCATGATATGCGTGGGGACTCTGGCCCACTGAATACCACTTCATGCATGTGGATTTCTAATTTCTCGATATCACCAGTTCACCAACGAACGGGACCTAGGGCATCAACAGACGAAAACACTACAGAGGGACTCCATTCCCAGTGCAAGTTAGCCGTCCGGACTCGATTTATTAACTATTATCAAGGTTTCAACAAGTAAAACCAATCTCATCTTTTTTATTCTTTTACTTTTGAAGACTTAACTAATTAAGCAGGGCTAAGCGTTACTACTTATCTTTCAAAGCAGGTAAGAAGGAATAAGGAAATAAGATAGGTAATGCAATTGGTGGGTTTTCACTCAACTCCTATTACTTAATGCAACATATCATAGCTGAAGCGATAAAACTTTTATAAATAGAATAGGGTTTGAATGCATCCGAGGCTTGCCTTGGTATTCGGGGTAGACGGTCTCAAACTCTGGATCAACTCTCGATTCTTGAATCTGCTCGTCCTTGGGATCTGGTGCGACAATGTTAACTCTCCGTTAACGGAAACTATTCGATACTTGATATGCTTTAACATGATGGAATAGTAAACATGATGCTCGATGGATGCATGATCAGATTAAGGACTTGAGTACAACTTTTCTTCACGATAAAGTTGCAAGCCACAAAACTTCGCGTAATAAGCTCATTAGGGTTAACTACGCCATTTAAGAAATTAATTAAACACATGAAATAACGTGGATTAAGCCCTAATGACATGATATAGGTAAGCGTAAATAATTAATTAAAGTGCCAAAGGTCATTAGGGTTAATTACCCAAGGTCATCAATCAATTCCAAAGTCAAACAAATCCTATAATGATTAAACTTAATTAAAGGGATTAATTAATTATTTAAAGGCATTAAATAAAGGCATAAAATTAAAGTTATCAAATTAAGCCTAAAATTTTATTTTAGAAAGCTCTTAGCCTAATTAGATGGCAAAACAAATTTTAGAATTAAAAGCCATTTATTTTATTTATTAAAAATCATTGAAGGTCCATTTTTCAATTAAAAGGGCTAATTTTAACATATGCAAAAATTACTCAAATTTGGCATTTCATATTTTTTCTAGGTAGATGACATCATAAAGAACACACACAAAAATTTTCAGAATTTTTGGAGCTATATATGAATTACTATGATTTTTCAAAGAACATAGCATTTAAATCATTTTCTGAAAATAGAAAAAGAAAAAATCGGCAAAGTACTCCCGCGCTGACCGACGGTCCGCCGACGGTTGACCGGCGATTACTCGCCGGCGGCGAGGTCTCCGGCGACCGGACTTGGACCACTGGGCTCAGCTTGGCACGGGGAGTCGATCAGGGTGGTTAACGGTGCGGCGGAGCGACGGCGGCACCCACGCCGGCGGCCATGGCAGCGCGGCGGAGCTAGGGCGCGGCGGTGAAGCTCACCGGAGCTATTTCCGGCGATGGCGAGGTCACGAGCGTGCACAGGGTATTCAAATGAACTCGTTTGGCAACAAAATGATGTTGGTCCCTGTCTCTAGCCAAACCGGCAACGCGCGTGGCGGAGCGGCATGGCTGTGCCGGCGGCGAGCTACGGTGACCGGCGGCTACGACACGACAAAGATGAAATTGATAGCATAAACAACTGCAGGAGCTCACCACGGTGCTGATGCGCAATGGAGGCTCGGAGTACTTGAATCGAGCTGCGGTCGGCGGCGGTGATGGCGGCGGCGGCGCTCCGATGGCAAGGTCGGCGTCACCGGCGTTCCTGTGGACCATCAAGCCGGCCAAGGTGCGCAAAAGAGGCAGGATAGCACGGAGAACACGGTAGTGAGGTTAAAGGTAATATATTTTCAACCTCGATGACGGTCGACGGCGAAAACGCTCGCGGCGGCTCGGCGACCGGCCGTGGAGAAGACGACGGCGCGCGGGCAGCTCGGGCGAGGAGAGTAAGCACGAACTAGCTCAAACTGACCGTGAGGATGTGGCGGAGGTATTGGAAAGAGCAATTGGACTGCGGTGGATCAACGGCAATGAATTCGAGCGGCGGAGCGAAGTCGTCGGCGACGGCGGCGGGGAGAAGAAAGAGGAGAAACGGCGGCGACCGACCGGTATTTATAGGCCATTGGCGACGCATGGATGGACGACACGACGACGGCGAAGGTTCAAGCGTCCGGAGTGAGCTGGTGACTGAGATATTCGCGGCGGTGGACGGCGGCGCGCATTGAGAAGCCGGCGATGGCGGCCGACGATAGGTTTCGGTACTGTTCGAGAAAATTACAGAATTGCCATTTGTTTAAAAATACAAATTACTCCAAAATTTATATAAGAACTTGAAAATCTCCAAAAATATCATTTGCATAACTTTTCAAGAGCTACACTTTTCCTTTAACTGGCATCCTCAAATTCTATATAGATTTTGAAATTTGAATTCAAATTCAAAAAAGGGGATAAAACCCTAGAAACAAACATTTGAAATTACTTTCAATTTTTCAATAAAACTTGAAAATATTCAAAACTATGAAATATTTAACTTTCCAAACCAAACCTTTTCATATGCAAAGTTTTCCAAAATTTTGCATTATTTTTGAATTATGGTTTTAAAATCAAAAGGGGTCAAATACTGGAAAACTGTATTTTCAAATTCATTTGAAATTTCTTTTGGAAACTTGAAAACTTTATATACCAACTTTGTAGCTCTTGTCAAGATCTACAAACTATCTTCTTAGAGTATCCCCAAATTCTTTATAGATTTTGAATTAGAGAAAAGGGGGTAAAACTAGGTTTTGAAATAAAGGGTTTTTGAAATAGAATTTAAACTCAATTTGGTTTCTAACTTAATTGGTTGGTTATTAGTGATCACAAACATCATCCAAGGACATTTTTAGGTCGTTGACCCAATGACACCCTTGGTTGACCAAGTTGACTTTTGAAAAACCTTTTATAGCATTTCCAATTTGAATTTAAATTTGAATTGCCAGACTTGGAAGTAAGCTTTGGAATCTAAATTCAACTTCAAATATGGAAATCATTTTTAGGGTTGGACTTAGACTTATACACTATGCTTGACACTAGTGTAAACACAGTAGTTTACAATAGTTATAAACTATGCTTGACAATAGTTTACAATAGTGTAAACTATTCGATACTTGATATGCTTTAACATGATGGAATAGTAAACATGATGCTCGATGGATGCATGATCAGATTAAGGACTTGAGTACAACTTTTCTTCACGATAAAGTTGCAAGCCACAAAACTTCGCGTATTAAGCTCATTAGGGTTAACTACGCCATTTAAGAAATTAATTAAACACATGAAATAACGTGGATTAAGCCCTAATGACATGATATAGGTAAGCGCAAATAATTAATTAAAGTGCCAAAGGTCATTAGGGTTAATTAGGTCATCAATCAATTCCAAAGTCAAACAAATCCTATAATGATTAAACTTAATTAAAGGGATTAATTAATTATTTAAAGGCATTAAATAAAGGCATAAAATTAAAGTTATCAAATTAAGCCCAAAATTTTATTTTAGAAAGCTCTTAGCCTAATTAGATGGCGAAACAAATTTTAGAATTAAAAGCCATTTATTTTATTTATTAAAAATCATTAAAGGTCCATTTTTCAATTAAAAGGTATAATTTTAAAATATGCAAAAATTACTCAAATTTGGCATTTCATATTTTTTCTAGGTAGATGACATCATAAAGAACACACACAAAAAGTTTCAGAATTTTTAGAGCTATATATGAATTACTATGATTTTTCAAAGAAAATAGCATTTAAATCATTTTCTGAAAATAGAAAAAGAAAAAAATCGGCATAGTACTCCCGCGCTGACCGACGGTCCGCCGACGGTTGACCGGAGATTACTCGCCGACAGTGAGGTCTCCGGCGACCGGACTTAAACCATTGGGCTCAGCTTGGCACGGGGAGTGGATCAGGGTAGCTAACGGCGTGGCGCAGCGGCGGCGGCACCCATGCCGGCGGCCATAGCGGCGCGGCGGAGCTCGGGCGCGGCGGCGACGTTCACCGAAGCTGTTTTCGGCGATGATGACTGCACGTACATACGCAGGGCACTCAGGCGAACTCGTTTGGCAACAAAATAAGGCCAAACTGGAACTCCAGCCACGACGGCTACGCGCGCGGCAGCGCTGGCAACACTGCGCCGGCGGCGAGCTACGGTGGCCGGCGGCTATGACACGAGAATGATGAAATTGATAGCGCAGACAGCTACAGGAGCTCACCCCGGTGCTGATGCGCACGTTAATGAAGACCCGGAGTAGCTGAATCGAGCTGCGGACGGCGGCGGTGCTCCGATGGCAAGGTCGGCGTCACCGGAGTTCCTGTGCACCATCAAGCCAGCCAAGGTGTGCATAAGAGGTAGGATAGCATGGAGAACATGACAGGAGGGTTAAAGATAATATATTTTCACCCTATGCGGCGGTCGACGGCGAAAAAGCTTGCGGCGGCTCGGCGACCGGCCATGGAGAAGACGACGGCGCGCGGGCAGCTCGGGCGAGGAGAGCAAGCACGAACTAGCTCAAATTGACCGTGAGGATGTGGTGGAGCTATTGGCAAGAGCAATTGGACAATGATGAATCGATGATGGTGAAATCGAGCGGCGGAGCGAGGTTGTCGGCGACGGCGGCGGGGAGAAGAAGGAGAGGAAGTTGGCCACGGCTGAGCTATTTATAGGGCGGAGTCGATGTATGGACGAGCGACACGACGACAGAGAAGTTTCGGGTGTTCAGGAGCGCGCTGGCGGCCGAGCAGGTGCGGCGGTGGACGGCGGCGCGGGTTGAGAAGCCGGCGATGGCGGCCGACGATAGGTTTCGGTACTGTTCGCAAAAATTACAAAAATGCCATTTATTAAAAAATACAAATTACTCCAAAATTTATATAAGAACTTGAAAATCTCCAAAAATATCATTTGCATAACTTTTCAAGATCTACACTTTTCCTTTAACTGGCACCCTCAAAATCTGTCTGGATTTTGAAATTTGAATTCAAATTCAAAAAGGGGATAAAACCCTAGAAACAAACATTTGAAATTACTTTTGATTTTTCAATAAAACTTAAAAATCTTCAAAACTATGAAATGTTTAACTTTCCAAACCAAACCTTTTTCATATACAAAATTTTCCAAAATTATACATAATTTTTAAATTATGGTTTCAAAATCAAAAGGGGACAAATGCTAGAAAACTGTATTTTCAAATTCATTTAAAATTTCTTTTGGAAACTTGAAAAACTTTATATACCAACTTTGTAGCTCTTTCCAAGATATACAAACTATCTTTTTAGAGTATCTCCATATTCTTTATAGATTTTGAATCACAGAAAAGGGGGTAAAACTAAGTTTTAGAATAAAGGGTTTTTGAAATTGAAATCAAACTCGATTTGGTTTCTAACTTAATTGGTTGGTCATTAGTGATCACAAACATCATCCAAGGACATTTTTAGGTCATTGACCCAATGACACCCTTGGTTGACCAAATTGACTTTCGAAAAACACTTTATAGCTTTCCAATTTGAATTTAAATTTGAATTGCGAGGCTTAGGAATAAGCTTTGAAACCCAAATTCAACTTCAAATAAGGAAACAAATTTTTAAGGGTTGAACTTAGGTTTATACACTATGCTTGACACTAGTGTAAACACGGTTTACACCTCAAGTACATAGAATATAACCCAAGTATTTGCGATGACATTCAAACGTAGGGTTTTATTATTTCATGTGACAAAACATTCTAGAAACACAATCAACCTATGAAATATAAATTTATTTTAGCTAATGCACATTAAGGTTGACTTAAACATGAATGCTTTGCAATGCATATGATGACATGGCATGTTTTAGTTAATATAACACCAGAGGTGTTACACCAGCTTGGACACCACTGCATGACATTCAAGTATTTGATATTCCATAAGATGAATTGAATGTGTCACGTAAGGAATCATAACGGATGTTTCCTACTTAATTACCTACATGTACTGCTCCTCGATGAGGTCGGTCTCCTTATCCAGTATCATCTCCCTGACTCGCTCCTTCTTTACCACCTTGAGCTCCACGTTGCCGTAGTAGCTGATGACGGCCTGGAGACGCGCCTCGTGGTACATGTCCTTGAGACGGTTGTGGCAGACCGCCTCCTGCTGCCGCACCACCCGCTGCTCGTCCTGCCCCTCCTCCAACTTGAAGTACAACTACACACAGACATCAAACATCATTTCATTGTTTGAAGAAAGTCCAACGAATGCGTAGTATTGAGATATGCGGTGCGATGCAAAGACTCACCCAGAACTCCCTCTTGATCTTGTGAGCAAGGACTTCACCATGCTTGTCCTTGACCTTGTAGAAGTGGTCCCATTTTTCAGGCACGATCCGCTTACCCTCGATGGTGACCAAGCCAGGGTAGTGCTTTCTAATCAGGAGGCCCTAGATGCCATTGACATGGCGTGAACTCTTCCTGTCAGTCACCTTTTCCCAGCCCCTACATGAGTCATTAACAATAATTGTTAGTCTGCAGTTCGAATTTTAACATGTCATATGAACAACAAGTGAAATCAACAATGGTTACTTACATCTTGCCCACGGGTCGAATCACCGCGCGATGGCTGAGGAGCGGTGGGTCAGGGAGCGATGAGGCCCCGCGCACGTAGGGCTTGCTCGAAGCTAAGGAAGTCGAGGCATCTGGTGTATGCTCGTCGTCCCTATCGTCTCCGCAGAGGTCGTCGTCGTCACCGTCACCGTCACCGTCATCGTCACCGTCACCGTCACCGGTCGTCGTCGTCGTCCCCTGCTGGGCGTCCTGGAACAGCCTCCTCGACGACGTGCGACGACGGGTGCTCCTCTCCACGTCAAGCTCCTCTGTCATCAAGCTCCTCTGTCATCCACTCACGGTCAGCCATCCTCTGTCATGCGCCAATGTAAGTGAGTAACAAAAGCACCATCTGCATCTACAAGGAGTTCCTACCATCTAATAGGTGAAGGATAGGTCCTAATCCCACCTGAAGATGCGTAGATGAGGTTAGCTTCCATGCTCCGCAACCGTCCGAGACGGAGTTTTGGCAGCACCTCCCCGCTGTTCTCCCGATACACGTCTCGACAGGGAGAGTGTGTATCTAGAGAACAATGGGGAGGTGCTGCCGAAACTCTGACTCGAACGGGGGTGAAACATCAAAGCTAACCCATTTGTATACGCATCCTCGGGCTGTCCAAAAAACGTGGACAATTCGAAAGAGATACCGTCACAGATATGCACTGATTCGCATACCAACGACCACGTATCCCTTTCGGACGGGAGACGCCTAACTTGGTTACGCGATCTACTTACAACAACTATAAGGCAGAGAGGTGATTTATACCTAGGGTGGCGGTGCAGAGGTGCTTTGGGTCCCCTCCGACATGTCTTGCTCTGCAAAACAACAAAAACATCGCTATTAGTAAAAAATTTCAGCAGAACCTCTCCTACACGGGGAGGTTTCCAAAACCTGCAAGAAAAGACCGGCACGATGGCCAACGTGCACATTTGGGGCACGAAAGCCCACATAACCATAATTCTGGCACGAAGGCCGTCAACGACACATCGACATGAAGGCCGACAACCCAGGGGCTTTACCTTCTCCTCCGGCAACGCGCGAGGACGACGGCGTGGACGAACGGAATGGAAGGTCGTCGGGGCGGCGCGGGCGGGCGGCGAGCGCGGAAGATTACCTCGGATGAATGGAACGGCGTGGACGAGCGGCGCGGGCGGGCGGCGGGGCGCGGAGGAGCGGCAGGGCGGCGCGAGCGGGGGGCGACGCGGGCGGGAGGCGACGGAGCGGCGTGGATGGAGCGGGCGGGAGGCGGG
>CM041637.1:41691245-41736569 GCA_023333625.1 Bothriochloa decipiens
CCATTCCTAAGCCGTCGGCAAAGAACTTTGCTTAGGAATGGCCCTCGGCAGAGCCCCTATGCCGACCTCCTAGCCACGCGGCCGTCGGCAAAGGCGGTGGCCGTGGCAGGCTGTGCAGCCGCCACGTGGCTGCGCTTTGCCGACGGCTTGGCCTTTGCCGACAGCCTAACAGTACAACTCTCGGCAAAGTGGCCTTTGCCGACGGTTGTATTTGCCGACGGTCCGGCGGTCGGCAAATGTTTCTTTTGCCGACGGCTAGCTTTTGCCGACGGCCCGGCGTTCGGCATAGATTGTCTTTGCCGACGGCTTTTCTTTGCCGACGGCTCGGCCTTGGGCATAGACTTCTTTGCCGACGGCTTGACCTGGTCGTCGGCAAAGAGGTGTCTTGCCGACGGCTTGTTCCTTGGCCGTCGATAAATGTTTAAGCCGTCGACAAAGTTGGCGTTTCCGGCAGTGAAACTAACATGACACATGACGAAAATGCCGCAGGACCAGGTCGACTCGTGTACAGTGTGGACGGAGTAGAGTAGAGTGGTAGTACCCCTAGTACACCTGTACGTTTACGTGTTTGGTGAGCCTCAGGGTGCCGACGACACCTGTACACGTACATGGACGCAGGGGAGGCTCTCTGACCGCCTTTCGTGAAGAAGAAACGTGCGTAAGCCTTCTAGATGGATCCGTATCCCACTCCTGCGCCTGCCCAGCGCCGCGCACGAACGAAGATTCTCCGTCTAGGAGTAGCTACAACTACCCGCGCGGCCGGCGGATGCCAAGACGCGACAAACTCTCGGAGGACATCGGAAAGCCAACCACGTTCTGAAATGGAAACAGCTGCGAGACAGTGCTGCTCGGCTAGCACAGCACCGACTGCATGGACCGCTTCATTGCTTGCCACCGGCACGAGCAGAGAGGAAGCACAAGCACGCCGCCGGTAAAACAAAAACAACAGGTGGAGTGGAGGGTGGACGCTGTCGCTCAAACACCAGCTACTCCAATTTTTTCGAGGAAGTCTCTCAATTTAGCAGTTTTATTACATTCTGGTCTTAAAACTCAGGAAATATTGTTTTTTTAAAAAGTCAATTGCAGCTCTGCTATGTGGATAACACTAACTAGGAGTAGTACGAACTAGCACTCCTATGCTGTCGGTACTCGGTATATCCTTCCTGCTACGTTCATCTAGCAAATCATCATGCATGGCATGGAGCCATGGACCGTTCAACCGCAGAAAAGGAGAGAGACCTCCCCATGAACAAGTCTTCTTATTTTATTGCTGGGCGGCTTGTGTGGCTTTGTTTGTGCATTTTTTGAGGTAAACTTTATTTGTGCCTTTGTGGTGCCAAAATAATCCTTTGCTACTGTTAACGTCAAATGACACCATGATGCTAAAATATAAAATGTCAGATGACACTATATCGGCAGAATATGTTTCACCTAGCAAGAATCACGAAACAATGCACATTGTTATCTCGAGGAAGTCTGTATGCGCACTAGCCTTTTGTTCTGAGAGTGAAATTATGCGCACCTTATTATGTATTGAAAAAATAGAAAAAATCTACATAACTCCCTCGGCTATTGCAGCGGAGAAGATAGCCACACCAACGATGTGTGCATGGCCAGAGAGGTCTAGATTAATAAAACTGAATCACAAGTTTCCAAACCAAACATAAGAGCGATAGAAACTCCAAACTGATGTTTCGAAAAAAATATATAACCATTAAATATTATTAAAGGGATTTTACAAATAGGGGAGGAGGCAAATGCCCCATGGCCTGCAATATCCTCTACAAGCTCCCCCATTTCACTACTGATCTTGCTATTGGCAACCCCACTGATCTTGTCATTAACCAAGTGGCTAGTCCAATACCTATCGGACGATTGTTTGTTGGCGGCGTGTGGAGTTGGACTGGTGTGATCTGTGTCTGTTTAACTTCCCGGTTGCTTAGTCTTAGCTGATAAGGTGTATGCTTTTTTTTCTTTTTTATATATCAATAGAAAATGGACAATGTTAATACCGATATCATCTAAAAAGTAGTCCCGTTCTGTTGAAGTGTGAAGGAAATTTTCATAGACATGCACCGTTGGCCATCAGTGAAAATAACGGCACATTTTCATCAACAAAATAGAAAAAAGGTGCACATTTGACCGACAAATTAAAGTGGTCAAGTCTGTCATCACGAGAGTGGAAAGAAAAAATCATGAAAAATGGGAGAAACCACTTGATATTTACGGTGCATCATGCCAAGGGTCCAGTAAATACGCACAAAAAAAGTTGGAACAAACTATCACCCCTATCTCGTGCTCGTGCCTACAACTGAGAGAACAGACCGCGCAGGCGCAGCCGACCCGTGCCCGTGAAGACCATCAAAGCAGGCGCGCCGCGCGCCTTTGGTTTTCCCCAAGTACCACGTTCTAGAAGCTCGATCCAAAGATCCGAAAGGAGCTGAAACCAGAACGCCTGAAAGTGAACAGAACGAAGACCTCTCCCGCGGACTCCTGGGTGATTCGCGCCGTTGCACTTGCACTCCTCAGGCTCTCGCTCCTCAGAACTCGGGAGCGTTCGTTCCACGGTGTCCTTCGTTCCGCCGCAGTCGATTGAGACGCGACGCAACGGCTCTCAAGTGTCACTCAGCCCGGTGCCGGCGAATCGTCATGCTGCTTGACCTCAATCCGGTGCCTGACGATCGCGTGGTGGTTCATGTCGCCAGGCACCGGATCGAGGTCAAGCGGCATGACGCAACGCGATTCGCCGGCACGAATGACGCCGACTCGCACTAATAACAAGCACTTTTTTTTTGACAAGTAATAACCAGCACTTTGTGCCAGGCCTTTTGTCCTAACGCACTTGCTGATTGGCTCTCAGGGTCTTCACGAGATACCTTCATCGTTAGTCAATCTACAAAGGCAAACACTGAAAGCATAGAAGCATGCGGCAACATCATCCTGTTCTTTTTATGCCATGCCCAACGCTCCAACGTGGAGTGTTGCCAACAAGAAAGAAAGAAAGAAAGAAAGAACCCACACCAACCTGCGTCGTCCTCGCGCGGGCGGCTCGGGGCGAACCCGGCCGTCGCCGCCGCGCCCCTCCCTCCACCCTCTTCTCCGCCGCGCCGCCGCCGGAGGGCGCCACCGGGAGACCCGGGCGGCCCCCGAGGAAGGTGGTGGCGGGGCTTTTCTCCTCGGCAAGGCTCCTCCTCGGCGCGGAGGTGGAGGTGCGGCGTCGGGGGTCGGCGATGGAGCTCGCCGGCGTGGGCGGAGCTGGCGGCGCCGGGGAGGGCGGATCCGGACCCTCTCCTTTCGGATCCGTTGCCTGGGCGGGCCGTTGTGGCCGGGACGCGCTCCGTCGGGTGCCCTGCTTCCGGCTGTCAGCGGCTGTTCCTGGGCGCGGTGGTGGCGCATGCAGCGCCGTCGCCCGGATCCCGTGGCCCATGGCCGGATCTGGTGTTTGGCCGGCGACTGCGGTGGTGGCCTGGGGCGGCGCGGCTCCAGGGCCGTTTCCGGCCTCCCTGCGTACATTCGCTGCTTGGCTGGATTCGTGCGGGGAGGGGCCGGGCGGGTGGAGGTGGGGTGGTGCGGAGCAGCGGTGGTTGGGGGGCTGTGGAGGTGGCGGCTGAGGCGGTGGTGCTGCGGGAGGAGTGGTCGGGCCGGCCGCCGGCAGCGGCGGCTCCGTGGCGGCTTCGGCGGATGGTGGGACCCGCGCTGGACTCGGTCTTGGTGGTGAGTTGCCCTCCGAGGGCCGCGCGGCTTCTTCGGCTATATCGTGGGGGCATGGCCGGTCGTGGCATCGGCACGCCGGTAGTGCCATGGTGATGCTTCTGTGGTGCCGGTCCCGATAGAGGTCGCTCTTCTTCGTTGGGTCTCGTCAACGGGCCGATGGGCTGCCCATCAGGCGCAGGGGCAGCGGCAGGGTTCCCTCCCTCTCCGCTTGCCCTCTCCTTTGTTTCTTAGCGACGACCGTCTTGTGGTGGTGGCTGGGGTTGTGTTGGCGTTGGGGGTTGTCTTCGTCTATGTCGTTTCCCCCATGCCCCCGTCTGCCGTCGTGGGGCGACTGTTATGAGGACGGAGGCCACGACATCCTTGGAGGTGTTGGTCCGGGGGTCCGCTCTAGTTTTGCTACTTTTAGGATAATGGAGGTACCAGCGTCGGGAGCTTGGCCGGCGGTGGCTACGGCTTCGGTGGGCGGATGGTGGATGTGCACGGTGGCAGGAAGCTGGTGTTCGGCAGGTGGCCTGGCGGGGTGCTGGTGCAGCTTTGCGGCGGCTCGCGTGGCCGGCGCGTCATCCCTGGTGAGGCTTCTTCTGGATGGCCGGCTGCGGCGTATTGGTGGCTGGCGGGGAATCGTCATCTTGACCGATGTCTGTGCTGGGGTTTCTTTGGGCGAAAGTCTGGCGACGGTGACACTTGCGGGTGTCGTTCCCCTGTTGAGGGCGTTGTGTCTCCAGCACACTCCATGGGTGAGAACCTTGTCCTCCCGTGGACGAACGACGGTGGCGCTTCGGCGTTGTAACCTTTCTGAAGGCGTTGTTATGGAGCTTGACTCGGTTAGGATGTCTTGGACAACGCTAGTTCGTCGTTCCTGCCGTTGTGTTCGTGGTTTGTGCCAATATTGGAGTAGGCATAGCTTGTTTTTAGTTGCTTTGTTTTTTGTTGTTTTTGCCAGTCTTTAGTTGCCTGCTGTCTCAGTTGTGGAGCTTCTAGTGGTTTAAAGTGGAGACTCGTGTCGAAGATCCAATCCGACCGAGTTATAAGTAGTTAGAGGCTTGTGTCGATGTCCCAGTCCGACCAAGCGTTGAGTTGAGTTGGCGCTGTTGTGACGCGAGTTGAGTTGAGTTGACTTGATACCTAGGTGTGCAGGTGGAGTAGAGTATCCTCCTCAATATAGTTTTTCTGGCCTGGTTTCCAATCAAAAAACTGGGCTAGCACTTGTCTTTTCCTTCGTTCGTCTAATAGAAATCACGGCAAAACTTTTGTCGTCCTTTTAAAAAAAGAAAGAAAAGAAAAAAATGAAAACGCTCTGGTGTATTGTCCCGACATCCACCTTTGCATCTCATGTCTAAATCAGCATAACATTAGCCTTACATCATGTCAGGTTCTCTTGCAGAGGAAGCCTTACTTCATTGAAAAAAAGTCTGAAGCAGCCGTGCTGTCGCGCTGAAAAACTTCACAAAACCAGAGTGATAGTGGCGGGCCGGGACCATGGCAGAGGACAGGCTACTGTTCGCGTTGAGAAGGTATTGGCCTCAAAGTCATTTTGATCTACTATGTGGAATACTACTTTATAGCTAAGGCTAACACGAGTGCATCCTCCGCTAATGGCGCCCTTAGTGGTTTCGACAGGTGGTTAGGCCACCCCCAATGTTACACCGTGTTTCTTATCACTGGCTTCCATGTTTGCACCAAGCAGCCAATTCAGCTCAATGTATTATAAATATTAATATTTTTTAATATATAATTAGTTAAAGTCAAAAAATTTAGTTTTTTAAAGAAAAATGACATCTATTTTGGGATGAAGGGAACAATCAACTACAAGAACCATGCTACGAGTTTTTTGACATTTTTGGCAAGTTGTCATAGTAGATTGCTCTGTCAAGACGTCTATTTGGAAAAATTATAGGATTCTGATTTTTAAAACAATATTTTTTGAACGACACTGGCCGGACGACGAGTCCCCACCTGAATTATATTTATATTGACCATAGATACCAGGCAAATTGCCTGGCGGTGGAGGGTACTGGGCACCAGTACAAAGATGACCCCGAAGGTCAGAGTACAAGAGAGGGAGAGAGAAGGATTACAACTCCTTGACACAAGGGCGACGACAACAACAACCACAACATCAATGAAAACACACGATTCGGCTATCAGCTGAGCCTACCAACCAGGGCGAGTGCACACACCGCTTCCTAACTTGTGTCACCACCAAAGACCGGCTCCAGAAGAGGCCTAGACCCACGTGCAACTGTAAGGTATTGAGTGAGATCCGACAGACGACAGCCAAGAAGTTGTGAGGCATTGAGTCGAAGTCACAGACGACAACTGTGAGCAGCACCGCCTATGAGCGCATCTAAGCTCCCGTTGATGCCCACCTACGCTATTTGGGGGAAGGAAGCCTCAAAGGGGGAGAACAACCAGAAGAAGAGAACGAGGAGATCCAGAGAAGGAGATCAAGGTCCCTGTGACCCAGCATATGATGAGACAAAGCAACCCTGATAATCTAGTTGACGGCGGAGCAAACCAGTTGACGGCGGAGCAAACCATTGAGGGTGAGCACCCATGAGGAAGTTATGTGTGCAAAGGCCCAAATAGGACGGAGGATAGACAAACCAAAAACAAGAAAGGGGAAGAGTAAAAGAACACAATGATAGTGTGAGTAAGGATGGAAGCAGGTGTGCTTTTGTATCGATGCCTTCAAGAAGGGGCGGGATGTCCGCGGACACCACCAGCGACAACTGAAGCTCCAAGCTCAGAATGGCTTTCGCACCAAGACCTGCACAGAAGGTGCAGCAAGTTCGGAGAGGTATATGATACAGCAGGAACGAAGGACTACAACGACACCTCCAAGGAGAATGTCGTTGGCCTGGAGCAGCCAGGCATGGTTTTCATCTAGACTGGCATTCCTGCGCGAGCTTGCAGACGACGGGTAGCCTCTGGCCGCCGTTCGCCTCCACCGGGACACAGGGTCCTTCGCTGCCGGCAGTCCGCATCGAGCCAACGATCGTTCAGTTGCTGCGTTTTCTGAAAATAAGAGGAATTGGAATATCCATTTTATCACAGATTTTTAATTAGTGTTCTACTATCTGTTAAATCAAACATGTATTTAATTCATCTCATACAACATATATGCCCTTTTAATGAGACGGACTCATAAGATCCTGGATATGCAAACGGGGGACCTTTGCCCGTACCACATGTGTTATGCAGTCAAGATAAAAATAAACTGACACAACACATGACGAAATAAAACTGACATAAAACATGACGAAATACTCGCTGCAGGACCAGGTCGACTTTTGTACCGTGTGGACTTTGGAGTGTACTCGTATACGTGTACTGGTAGAGTGGTACTACCTCCTACCCCTGTACTGTACTACGTTTACGTGTTTGGTGAGCCTCAGGGTGCCGACGACACCTGTACGTACATGTGGTAGCCTTTTTGTGAAGAAACGTGCGTAAGCCTTCTAGACGGACGGATATATTCGTATCCCACTCCCCCCAGCGCCGCGCACGAAGATTCTCCGTTAGCTACAACTACAAGCGCCAACCCGCGTGGCCGGCGGCATGCCTGGTTCTGAAATGGAAACAGCTGGGACAGTGCTGCCCGGGAGCACTACAGCTGCGACACTGCGTGGATGGACCGGCAGGGGGCGTTTTTGACGTTTGCCACCAGCACGAGCAGAGAGGTGGACGCGGTCGCTCAAACACCAGACGCATGGAACAGTTCACGAGGGAGTCTCCTCTCCCAGTTTAGCAAATTTTGTCTAAAACTCAGGCTTATTTTTTTTTTTTTTTGGTCTCTAAACTTGGCTCCGAGCATCATGCAAGTCTCTCAACTTACCACTTACGAGATGTCATTTCTGATCTCTATATATAAACGTGGGTTCATATGTCATTTTGTTTTTAGAAAAGTAGGTTTCCTCTGCCTTTGTATTTTAAAAAGAAATCGCAAATATTTAAGTTTTGCGTTTTGGCACGCCCGCCCTTTACAAGTTCAAGCCTAAAGCCGAAATCGCGCTAACAACTCCTGCTCCTCACCATTACCTTAATGTTGACTTGAAGTGGGTTCATATGTCATCTATACATATCCAGACAAAATCCTACCTGCTTTCTGCACTAACGCGACAATGTGGGGTATATGCGTTAACACAAAATATAGCACAAACGAGTTTTTCACTGGACACTTCAGTCCAGGTGAGGTCAGATTGGATGAGAGACCAAATCTTTACGAGTGTCGTGCTACTACATTCAAGAATTTGTCGGCCCTCCTTTAGAGGCCACATCATCACCTGCCGCTACTGCATGGGGTTTTGTTTTCTTCTTATTTTTTCATGGGGTTTTTATATCTCATTATGATAGTTTCTTCCATTGTAATTAAGCTTCTTTTTCTCCTTAATCGAATATTCATTTCGTACAGGAGATACAGATCGAGATCGGTATGACTGCCAGCTTTCACACTTCCCATTTGAAATTAACTGGATAACACGAGCAGAGATCGTTCATTCCTGTGAAACTTCTAATATGTTGCATGTGAGATTCATGCGTTCCGATTGACGACACAAAACTGTTTGACTTTGGGCTGTACAGAGACTGTACCAGCACGTCTCTGAGTTTCTGACTGCCGTCGTTCTTGTTGAACAGATTTGTTTTTTCAACGATAGCGTACACGATGGCGCCAATGGGAACTACTCCGACGACGATTCACGAGAAGATTCGCGCCACCGTGCAAAACAAAACAAGTCAAGTGCAGTGCAGCTGCTGTGCGGATAACACTAGCTGGTGGTGTCGGTACTCGGTATCTTTCCTGCTCCGTTCATAATAAACCATCATGCATGGACCGTTCAACCGCAGCAAAGGAGACCTCTCCCCAGGACCAAGTCTTCTTTTTTTTTTTTATTGCTGGGCGATTTGTGGCATTATTTGCGCCGTTGTGGTGCCAACTCCCAGGGATTATAACACATACTTGCTAGTTTTTACATTTTTCTGTACTCGCATGCCTTATGAATTATCATTCCCATCCAACTTCTCAATTACTATTACAGTAACAATATATGTTCTTGCCTAGTGGTTCAGTGAGTACTTAAGAGGATTAAATTCCTACTATAGTTCTTTATATATTATTAAAAGTTACATTACAATATATAATGAAACCTAATTTAATTATTTTATTTGTTAAGATATAAGGGTCTCATTTTATGTATCGCTTCATGCCACCAAAATACCAAATATAAGGTACGTGGTTGGATAACAATGTTGTATCATATTACCTCACTGCCCATCAATAGTTGGGCTAAGGAAAAGAGGCAGTAATGGTTCTATAAAGAAGAAACAAGCTTAATCCAAAAGCAATGGTTGGGCTACAAATAATGGTACGATCGTGACAATTTCTAATTAGACCAATTCCAATGCTCGAGGAAGCGAAAGCGATGCCAGTCAAGTTTAGAATGGAGAGGATACAATCTGTCCGAAATGACATCATCGCTTCATTGCTAGGGCCTGCATTCTAGGTTAGCCGGTTTGCCAAAATGCAAGGCACAAGAGCAGCAAAGCTCATCAACGCTCATGTTATCATGGCTCCAAAATTGTCGCTGTGCTTACCTTGTCTCGAAACTTGATGGTTTGAAGCAACATATAACCATTAATTTTTGTTTAATGGATTTTACACAAACAAGGGAGGGGGGCAAATGCCCCATGGCATGCACTATCATTAGAGCGTGTGGAGTTGGAGGCATTGTACTGTTGTATATAGATGTGTGTTGTTCTTTTTCCCTAACCCGCTCCCTAGTTTTAGTTGAGGAGGTATGTTATATTTTCTTTTTACTATAGACAGCAACGGATTAATTTCCGTTATATCAATAGAGATGGACACTTTGAATGCTAGTTTATTAAAACAATATTGTCATTGAACATTGTTCATCTACCCTATTATTATTATTACCCTATCATTGAAGAATGAGAATGCCTTTAATGTATTTTTTGAAGGAAAGAATATCATCAGGAATTCCGTCGGGTTGAAGTGTGACGAGAAAATGTATAGACCTGTACCGCTGACCATTCCTTTTTTTCCCACATGCATATAGAATTAATCATGAATGATGTGAATATAACGGTTATTTTCATGAAAAAATAGAAAAAAAAACATGTGGCACATTTTTGTGGGCAAATTAAAGCCGTCAAGTCTCAGCATCAAGAGCGTGGAAACAAAAAAAAAAATCTTGAAACATCGGAGAAATTACTTGATAGTATTTACTACCATACATAGGCCAAGGAAGCAGTAAAGACGGACACAAAAAAGGGTGCAAAGACTATATCGCCCCTATCTGGTGCCTAGTAAAATAAAAAAAAAAATTGAGAAGAAACCGCGCAGGCGCAGCCGGCGCCGACATGCGCGTGGTGTGCACCTCAGTCGCCAGCCGGAGCCCAGGCGCCCAGGCTCGCCGCGGCCGCGGGCTCTGTTTGAAAGCAGACCCAGAGAATGACCGGATAATGAACCGTCGGCGTCCACAGCCGTCAACTCCAAAAAGCACATCAGATGAGATTAGCCGTAATTACCTTGGAGTTTGGACCCAGCACTCGGGACCGCGCCCGCCTTTATTACCCACCTCGCGCGGGCACACGCACCGTCCCGTCCCGAGAAATCAAAGCGGACCAGCCGTCAAGGAGAAGGAAAGCGGAAGCAGAGCCGAGAGCAGCCGAGCACGCCGCCCGCCCCGCCCAGCGCCCACCTAGAAAAGAGAGCAGAGCCGAGCAGACGAGACCCCCACCACCTACCGCGAAGGAAGCCTTGACCACCGCATCCATCCATGTCTGCGTCCTCCTCGTCGTCGTCGATGGGAGGCTCCCTGGCGCTCGCCGCCGCCACGGCCGTCGCGTTCTCCGGCTCCCTCGTCATTTTCTCGCTCTGCCGCGCGCACCTCTCCCACGGCGCCGACCCCCACCCCGACCCCGAGCCGGAGCTGGAGACGGAGGAGGACGCCGCGCCGGAGCAGCATGCCCTGCTGCGCCCCTGCCTGCTCTCGGAGAGGCGGGCGCGCGTGGGGAAGGCCAAGGCGAAGGCGAGGAGACGCGGCAGGGGCGAGAGGCGCGTGCGGTTCGCCGCCGACGTCGTCGACAATGAGGGCGCGCCGCCCCCACGTCGCCACCCGCACTCTGGCGCCACCGCGTCGGCGTCCACCTGCAGGGACGCGGCGGCGGCGGGGTCGGAGGACCGCGTGATGCCGTCCAACCGGGAGGCGCTGTACCGCGGCATGCTCCGCGACCGCTCCGCGCACCGGTACACCTGCTCCTACTGATCCTCGCCGCCGCCGGCCTCCGTGCGCGCGGCTGGAGAGTGGAGAGCTCGATTGGTTGCTTCTCCTTGTTTCGTTCGCTCGCCGGTGCCGTCGTTCGGTAGGCAGGCTGTTGACTTCGGGGGGTTCATCCTCTTGCACACGGAGGATTTTGTTAATAGAATTTTAGTATTTTTCTTATGTTTGTTTTGTGTTGTAGATTAATTAATGTTTTTTTTTTCGTTTGAGCGAGGAGAGAAAGCTCTGCTCTGTAAATACGCTGCCATTTTATCCGAAGAGGAAAAGTAAAAAAAAAAAAAAATCAAGGTTCCTTCTTCAGCACGAAGCGCAACGTGTCTGGTCTACAGTAATACACATCCCCCGTTCACACGAAATTTCCACAAATCAATCGTGAAAAGGGGGCGGTAAATTCGTGGCTAGGGGAAAAAGAGGGTGCCGTGTGAACCGGGCTAATGGCTTTCGCGGCCGCGTGCGTGATCGGAGCTCCTCGTCGTCGTCGTCGCGGGACCGTACGGGAACGCGGACGACGATTCGTTTTCCGGATTGGGCTGGAGACGGACGGATGGCCGACCGACGACGACCACCGGAAGAGCCTCCTTCACATCGGTCGGGTCGCCGACGAGTTGCTGGGCGGGCGGGCCCACCCACGCCTGACGCCTCCCAGGATATGGTAGTAGGAGTGCCTTCTTTGGTTAACAGTTACCCTGCCAACCGGCCTAGGCTATCTTCCAACCAAACATGGCCTACGAAGCTTTGTTTATTAACCTTACGCGACCTCGTAAATTATAATATCTTGCTCTACCAACTAACCGTGGGCTACAAAACTCGCCTACGCATGTTTGTATAAAGAAGACTAGAAGAGGATAAAGTTTACAAGAGTTTTACCGTCATGTAAGATACAAGAGAGAGCTTACGACCGAAGTGGCCGGATGATTTGGCTCCGAAAAGGGCCGCCCAAGGGAATATTGTGACTGCTTTGTCATGCTTTTTTTTTTCCAACTCTACTTCAACATTATTTGCCAAATAAGCAAATGTCATAAAATGTTTTTTAAATAAAAAAGGGAGAGCTGGGTGCCAACTCCACATTTTTATAGAGGTCCTTAAAGGTATTCCAAAACATTGTACGACTGACACCGCCCACAAAATAGTTACACCGCCCAACAACGAGGAAAGATCTAGAGTAGGAACCGCCACAACGCCACCCATTCTGCATTTATCTCCTCCAGTAGGCGCCTCCAAGCTCGGTGCACCCACAGTCGTCATCCAACCTCCGACCTCGGTGCACTTGCGGTCGTCATGCAAGGTTGTCAAGCCACACCGAGCCCTCACTGCCTCCAACCTCGTTACAGTCATGGATAGTGTGGAGTTTTTGTGATGACAAGTAATGAGTTCCCTAGGGATGGCGCATGTCGGATCCACTCTAGGGGGTGGATCGACACAAAGGTCGATGGCTATGCGCGCAAAGGTGATCAACATGTTCATGGAGATGTGCAACTAAGGATAGGGGTGCGGAGGGGGTTGAGGTCGGGGAGTGGATAGGCTGGCCAAGACACATAAGAGTTATCGGTTACCTGGGAAAGGGGTACCCTAAGCCCTCGTTTAACTGAGCGGATCCCTGAAGTCAGCAACGCAAGCCCTCCAACGACATCCCTCATTACCGCTCGGAAATCCACAAACTAAAGCATGCTGAACCGGCCCACGAACAGACATCGACAGCCCAAAGCCACAACCTGCTCGATGGACCACCGCGCGGACCGAGACTGTACTCTCGAGGGTGCGACTCGGGCGACCCCTCAAGGACGGAACTCCATCCGGGCGAACGGGCCGGCCTCGAGGACAGAACTTCGCCCGTGCGAATGGGCAGCCCTCGAGCGTGGTAAAACCCTCGGCTACCTACTCCCAGTACGGATCCAGGCGCATTCAATGCATTTTACCTGCTCCCGCCTAACCGTATGGCCACAGTTACCGAAACAGTTGCGGGTATGGCAGTCAAATCCTGCTTTTACCGCCCATACCCTGAAATCCCGCGGATCGTACCTCACTGCCGCGCCATACCGAGCACTGTGCCCCGTCCGGCACCCCCTCAAGACGCATATTCCCCGCATATCCCGAGATTCGACCTTATCCGATGAGCCTCGACCCCCTCGACTCGAGCCCCTCGTCTCGACCCAAGGCCTCGACCGTCGCCCCTCGACACCGTCACGCCGACCCTCGAGCGGGACTTCAACAACTTCGGTCAACACTTCAACAACTACCGAACGCGACGGCCGCAGGGCTTCCCATACCGACGTACGCCTCTACAGCGGCACCGACATGATCGGCATCAACGTCATATGTCACCAACCACGTGAGCCCCAAAAACATGTACTCCTGTGCCCCTCCTTCGCCTATAAAAGGGGGAGCCAGGACTTTAGCCAGGGGATACGAGATCAGAGAGATCCTGGAGCTTCATACGTTAAGGCTTAAATCACAGAACAACACCGTGAGACAGTGTAGAGAGCTAAGCGCTCGAAACGCTCGAGCTCAAGCCCACACTTCTCACACCCGCTTGTATTCACCCCTGTACTAGCGCTTCGGTGCAAGATAACACGAACTATCCTCCCTCCCGCTGGACGCAGGGCCTTCTTTGCCCGAACCAGGATAAATCGCTGTGTTCTTCTTGCATCATCCATCGAATTAAGGGAGCATGCAATTACGAATTTACTCGTTGGTGTTGATCCCCGGGGTCGAAACACCGACAAAAGTCAACCAAGCAAAGTTGGGGTCTCGGGGTGCTCAGCCTTGGGGTGTGAGTGTGGTCGTGGTGGGCAGGTGGCCATAAAATGAAATTGAAGCAAAACAAGAAAGCTTTGAAACACAAGAATCGAAATCAAAAACCGATTAAACTGACGTTTCAATTCGGTTTGGTTCGATTCGGTTTTAGTTTTCGGTGAAAATGTAGTTATGTGAAAAATCTACAAAGTTTAGTAATTTGTTTATAAATCCTAAAGAAACAGAGGGGAGCAGTACGATCGGTGGGTCGGGAATGGGGAGCAAAGAAGGACGCACCATTACCAGCATGTGGCACAGCCTGTGTGCACATTTCTGTCCATTTCTGATCGAGTTCCCACTGTGTTGGAGTCCTCTTTTCCTTTGTACAAGCACAACACAGCTGCTACTGCAAGGAAGATTCCTCTGTCCACTTTTCTGAACTTGTGCCGGCAAGGCAATGCCAATGCAGCAAGATGAGCTTGATCCTGCTCTTCCCCTTGCTTTCGTGTTTCGTCCTTGCCTTGGTTTGAGACCTGACTTTCCAAACTTGTGCCGGCATGGCAATACCCAAACTGGACTGCTCCTGCTTCTCCCTTTGATTTTTCGTCCTTGCCTTTGTCTGAGACCTGATTTTCTCTCCTGGCGAAAGGATAGGGCCAAGCATTTTCGTCAAACGACAACGGGGCTTGCATTGCTTGTCCGGCGAAGCTACTGTGTCGGTTCGTTCGTTCATGGACGGATACATGGCTGTTGACTGTTTGTGTTGGAAACACGCGGCGGGTTTGGACTTTGGACATGCAGGGCATGTTCACGGCTTGTGCGAGGAAGATTCCTTTTATTTTATCCACTTCTCTCTACGTACTCCGTTTTTTTTGTGTGTGTTTATTATAATCCACTTCTCCAGAGAGCTCGTAATAAAGGAGCATGCGAGTCAGGAGCGAAATAAAAAATGTGATTCCTTTTATATATGCGCAGTGCAATCGGCACAATGCTCGTTCTTCCTAAAAGGAAATAGAATAGGATCTTTGGCTTGGTTTCATTTGATTTTTCTTTCTTGGCGCAAGGGACGTTAGTGCCGTCGTCCGCAAATGCAATGAGTGATAGCTTTCTTTTTCCAGATATTAATAAGAAATTAATATTTTTAAGAAATTAATTGTGGGTCGTTCGTGGATAAATGCGTATCAGTAGTCTACAAAGTGTGCTCCTCCGTTTCTGGTTAAAATTTTAAACGCTAGAGATGCTCACATTTGTGTCTGGAGTATACTAGTTTAACTAATTTGGATGGTACGCTGGTTGTTGCATTGGCTCTCTCTCGAAAAAAAAAGAGAGCGTGCATTTGCTGTCGGCTTGTCGCATCTCCTGGAAAAAAGGGACTGCCTCTCATCTTCGTTAGTAACGGCAGGTACTGTCAGCTCTGTGCCAAAAGAAATCGAATATAATCAGTCCTAAAGAGAGCAATGGGAATTTTGTTAACCCTTTTTATCCATTGTGGTGGAATATTCCTCTAATGATATATATGACCTCAGTGCGCAGCACTTGTCTTATAAAAATGTCCAATATAGTTAGTCCTAGTGCTTTTACGCAATGACACTCTATGTAATCATTTGTTTGCTTCTACGTTTGCTTCTATATGAGGAAAGTAAATCATTTTTTTCATATTTACACGTATCAAATACTGTACCATCAACATCAAAGTAGCTAGCAAGATCACAGAAAGAATAGCTCTAAGGTTCTGGATTCAAAACCGTCTCCTAATATACAGAGTATATACGAAGGCGACATGACCATGCGAGGAAGGCAGTGGGAAAGTAACTTGATCAACTATTACCTGTCATTTTCCTCGCCCATTACCGTTGTTTTCTGCTGATTCAAGCTAGATTGCGGTGCAAGCAACACCTACCTTTCTCATTGACCGTGACCCAGCTTGTAAACGAATAAAAATATAAATTCGCTAGAAATTTTACGGAGTATGAAGGTGAAAGCCACTGGCCACTGCGTGTGTTGTAGAGTGCTGGACAATCGAGTTCATGCAAGTCAAGACTGGTCGCTGTTTGCTGGCTCTACGACTGGGAGCCGTCCAAATTGGCGATTCCGTACAACACGCCAGCCGACCACCGCGGTGGCGCTACGCACGGGATGACCTCAACCTCTCACCACAAAGCTGGGGCCGGGTCCAGGTCCAGGACGACGACCGCCACGTACGTAATGTACCCTTCTGCTCGTACGTTACAGCTGGCCAGCTGCGTGTTGGGTCTCCGCGATGGCGACGACGACAGCGGTGAGAGGAGCCGGTTCCCTGTACGTGCCGCGCGAATGCGAAGCAGCCCGGGCCCCCTGCGTCGTGTGACACCACAATTCCACAAACAAGGTACAAAACATGCACGGTTGCACCATATCCTAAAATTGTCGTTGTTAGTCAAAATTTTCTAAAGTTTAACTCATAACAAGTTTGCTAAAAAATTAGGGTACGCCAGACGCTCGCACGTTCTACCGATAGGACGGCCGTCCGAGCGGCCCACGCTGGCCCAACTCACTCTGGCGTCCTCGCCCCCGCCGGCGGCGGTAGGGTCTCGCCGGAGCTTCGACGAGCTAGGGCCGCGACCCTACCTCGCTGAAGCTCTGGCGAGATCCTACCGCCGGCGGCGGCCGCCCTCTTTCCCTCCCACAGCGCCTCTGGCGACCTCGCCCCCGCCCTAAGCCTGGCTCCGGGCGCCTCCCCTGGTGCCAGGGCACCCTAAGCCGCCCTCCTACCTCCCCACCGTTTTGTCTTCCCTTCCTGCCCCCGGCCGGCCGGACATTTCTACACCCCATCGGAGTTGCTAAAGAAAGGGGGTGACCTCGTCGGAGTTGGGTCCCCGGAGTTGGTGGAGAATGAGGGGAGAGGAGAGGAGGAGAGAGAAGAGAGGAGGCCTACCTGGACCGGATCCGTGGCCGCCGCCACCGGATCCGGCGGATCCATGGCCGCCGGTGAAGGATCCGGCCATGGCCGGCGAATTCGCCATGGCTGCCGGCAGATCCCGTCATGGCCGTTCGCGGGAGAGAGAGAGAGAGAGAGAGAGAGAGAGAGAGAGAGAGAGAGAGAGGGAGAGAGAGAGAGGGAGAGGGGGAGCTGCTGGGGTGCGCGCGCGAGCTTTGGGGCAGGGAGATCGCCGGAGCAGCACGGCGACGGCGGGGGCGCAACGAGTGCGGCACACGAGGAGAGAGAAGCACACGAGTAGACTGGTGTGTGGTGGAGAACGCAAGGAGCCGGGGATTCATTTGCTGGGACGTGTGCGAACGTGTGCGGGCGAGACACACGAGTTGGGCCGGAGAGCGGTAGTTGGGCCGAGGAGCTGTCCTATGCTTATAGATTATCCTAAGCATAGGATCACCGAAAAAATTATAGTGATAAAGATGAGCCCAATTAAAACTAAGCGGTAAATAAACAGTAAAAGTAACCTGAAAAGATACCATTAAAGATATCACATAAACCACAGATTGGATGCGATATATAGAATCGTTTCCTCAAAAAATTGCAGTATATAGAATCGCAAACAAAACCATAAAAATGAACCTACCCAACTACTGCCTCAAGTGTACACGATCCCATCATAAAAGTGAGCTATGGTTTTTGTAATTGTCGTTATGAAAAATGAAGATGAACCCAATTGAACCAGCCAGATTTCTAAATACCGACCGCATGCACCATGCCACCACCTCTAATCCTCTGTCAATTTAAATTCTCTCTCCTTACCCTCACAAGTCACAAACGGCAGGCAGAGGCAGGTGCATTCACCATCTCACATCCTTGGATAAAGCTGTAAGCATGCACTCCTAGATAGCATGTTTTTTTTGGGTTTTTTTTTCTACTATAATTTTCTCTATAGCATCAAATTTTAATACGGTTCATACCACTAAATTGCTGGCATTTTTTACAGCTTGATGTCTATTTCGAACATAATGCATGGTTCCTATGGTCGATGATACTATGATAGCAGTATTGTACGTATTTACGATCGACACAGTGATTTATATGTTTCTTTGTGTATTCATTACTGAACATAGTGGTGGTTTCGAAATCCAAATCTTTAGAGAAATATAGAACATCCTAACATTTTTGCCAAAATTTTTATGTTTCTAATTCTCGAAAATATGGGAAGGATGAGCGTCCGGCCCAACTGGCAGCAGCAGCCTGGCGACGTCGGCTGGGCCAGGAAGCAGGCCAGCGGCCCAGCTTTCTCCTCCGCCCCCTAAAAAAAGTGACCGCCGCTTCTTCTTCCTGTGCGGATGTGCCCACCGCCGTCTCGTCTCCCCGCTGCTCCTCCTCCCTGCGTCACCAGTCGGCGGCCGCCGCCCATTCTCCTCAGCGCTCCTCCACCGCGCAAATCGGATTGGGTCGCCACCAGTTCTCCTCTATCGCTATCTCTCCCCACCGTTCTACGCGCCTCAGATCCCAGCCTCCAAGGGCCACCTTGACCGCAATGTCTGCGGTGTGCCGGTGTCCCGCCTTCTTAACAACGCCTTCGACTTCGAGTGCGCCGAGGTCGCACGGCCGCGCCTTGATACTACTCCTCCGGTAGCCGCTCGGGCAGCAGCTGCAGGAGGCCCATATCCAGCGGCAGCTCGTCTCGTCGCCCGAGACCAAGAGTCCAAGACAGAAGCGCACTGAACGTTCGCAGGTGATGGAGTGGAATGCCAGAATGTGGCTTGCAGTCATCTCCGGGAAGTCGGGCGCATCGCTCAGCAATGTGCAATCAGCTCCACTATGCCAAGCAATTTCAGGTATCAGACACATTCCTAGTCTGTTTTGTTCACCTATGGTCTACACGTATTATAGAGATATATGTTTTGCTACTCTGACAATGAACGAAAGATCAGAACCGGTCAAATCTTTTGGTGATACGTTTACTTCTCTAGGCTTTCATGAACTTAAGGTGTTTGCTAAAATGTCATAGTAAATAAATATGCAGAACTTAAAACAACAAATTGACATTTCTGCATGATTCTCTGGCAAAATTCATAGGATGTGTAATCCTCTTCCAAGCTTATGGTGTCTTCATTTTTCCACATACAGTTCACATCTTGGTGCCTCAAGCATCGAGTACCTTTTTTTTTTATCTTGTTTATTATGGATCATAAACATTGAACTAAGCTGTCTTACTATTTAAAAGATAAATGTTGCCCCAAAAGTTTTTTAAAGGTCCTGCTAATTTATCATTCACCTTATCATCTTAGTTGACACTATGGAATAAATTGAATTTTACTTCGAAATAGAAGTTTTTACTCTGAATTCCTTATTATGGATACATGGCAATAAAACTATCACTGCTTTAGTTTGCAAAATATTTCAGTAAAGCTTGTTCATCCCCCTACGCCGTCTACGTGACATTGGATGTTCTCTATCTTTGAATTCTGTATTTACATTTAAGCACTTTTTTTTTGACAACTACATTTAAGCACTTTATTATGGTTGTGGATATTGTCTCATCTAGCTATCATATGGTTCTAGTTTTAACTTACATTGCTGTCGCTTTGGTAGTCTTAAGCTTAGACGTATTTAGCTTTTCTTGCAGGTTTGCTGGCTAGAATAAGTTAAATATTTATATTCAACTAAGTATGGTTATTGTTCTCAAAGATCATGAGAATAATAGTTAAAATTAAAATACCTTATCACCATTGTTACTGAAGTTTTTTTCTGATATACTTGCATTCACTTCTATTCTATTGTCTACAAGTTTAGTTCTTTTTTGCTACTAAAGTTGGCTGTTGTCATTAAATGCACGTGCACATTCTCTTTTCTAAGATCGAAATATAAAGTGCACCTCATCTCATGACATCTCCATGAACCACTTCACCACTGTTGCAAGCCACCAGCATGGGGGAGGGTACACGAAGACATGGATTGAGACTTATATAAAAGGGTGGGTGACTGTACAACCTCAATTTTATATTAAGATTAACAAACTTTAACACTAGTGTAAATAAGGCATTGGAAACTCTTAAAACATGCATATATGTATTTTCATGTTTTTACAAACACACAGGAGAGCTATGTATCATTATATTAAGAAGAAAAAGTTTGTAAATTGTAATCCGTACACCAAAAAAGGCAAAAACACTTGAACAAGAAAATGCAAGCTCGACACCAAACTCAAGACATTAAAATTGACCTCAACCAAACATCAATTGTCAGTTGGCGCAACCGCGCAAGGGCAAAGAGATGAGAGACCCCTTGTGCCCCATCCAAACACCAATGGTGTAGCTCCTCCCTGACGAAAACCCCAGCTCCTCATTCAAACTTGGCAAAATTCCATAAAAAACACAACGATTGCGTTGATTCCAGATTGCCATGCTCCTAAAATGATGATGGAATTCAGCTTTTTGAACAGGACCACTCAATTAAAACATCATGTTCTGTTTTATATACCCACCATCTTTAAATATATATTTTTTGCTAAATCGGATGTGCCAAATATCAAGCACAGAGAATGAAGGAAACGGAGATATAGCAACCCCCCTCAAGAATCGATCCATCCTCATCCACTTCTAAGCGCATAAATACTTCTAGGATCCACTAATCTCGCCTGTCGCTGGCATCCTCAATGTCGATCAATTGCCTAGTGAGAAGATTGTAGTTGCAAAATGTTGAATAGAGAAAGGATGAATAGATTGTTTCATAACCATGGCTATAGTCTGAAAGGGGGTATGTGAATGCATGGAAGCAAACAATTATGTGGCTGCAAATCTTGTAATGGAAATAATAGCATATATGGAACACATGGCATATAACCAATGTTGTTTGTCCCAAATAATCGAAGCCTAGCCAAGATCGATCCATGTATTAATAAACATGCACCAAAATGAATGGACATTTTACAAGTTTTCTAAAAGTAAATCATGGAGTTTATGTTAGGCTTTGTATCCAGGTTCGGGGAAATCCCATAATTTCCACCTTTACCAAAGCCTCTGCTATACTTGATTTCCTTTTGCTGTTGGCTTCAGTTTAGGGTGTTTTTTTTTTTTTGCTACTAAAGTTGACTGTTGTCATTAAATGCCCTGTTTTCTTTTTTTGGAAATAGCAAGCTAGGTGCCCTTCATCTCATGAAATCTGCATGAGCAGCTTTGCGTGCATGTTGCAAGCTACCAGCATAGAGAGGGAAGACAACAACCTGGTATTGGAAGAAACACATGCATATTTTTCATGGTTTACGTTTATACTTTTTATGATTTTTATTGTTTACTTCATATATCCACTGCGTTTAAACAAAAAAACTAGGACACTATATGATGCATAAAAAATCAGTTTGGAGGAAAAAAAAAAAAACCCCTTCAAGAATCGAATAAAAGATCGACCACTTCTAAGTGCATATATACTTCCAGGAGCTACTCGTCCACGCCTGTCGCTTGCATCCTGAAGATTGACGAATGGTCTAGTGAGAAGATTGTAGATACAAAGATGTTGAATAGAGATATGATGAAGAGATTGTATCATAATCATGGATATATAGTCTGAACGGGTTTACACAAATGCATGCAAGCACCCAATTCTGTGGATGCAAATCGTGCAATGGAACATAATGATATTTATGGAACCCACTGCGTGTGGCCGAAGTTGTATTTGTCTTATTGGAATTGCAAAGTAGAAGAAACAAATCCATTCATGTACTAACCACACACGTGCCAAAATGAATGGGAACATTATATGTACCTGAAAGTAAATAACAAAAGTTAGTTTTTTTTGTAATCAGGTTAAACGGAAAATTCCTTATTTACATTTTTGTCATAACCTATCTTGCTATGCTTGATTTCGCTTCTTCACTGTTGGCTTATGCTTTACTTTATATCTGTATATTATATATTTTGTACTTTATCAGCTTTAAGTAACAATGTTGGATCAACTATGATGCAGCCAAAATGAAGTGAGGAAGAGGAAGAAATGATGGAACGAAATATGGCAATCCAGGAGAGCCACTCTCATCCTTACCCGTAGCTCACATCTTCATGAACATCCAATGGCAAGACTGCAGGTGCTAAAACCATCTGGGGACGATTTTACAAGCTTACACTTCAATTGGTCCAAAGTCATTGCTGTCTTGAAATGTGGCTTTGCCCAATGATAGCAATGCATATATGGCTGTAGTCTGGTCTGAATGGGGGCACGTAAATGCATGCAAGCACCCAATTCCTTGGCTGCCAAACTTGCAATGGAATAGAATAACTAAGCTGGTGATCTGGTCCGCATGATAGCGTCGCTCGTCACGAGCGAACGCCAAGCCTGGAAGCGGCCACGCATCTTGTTGGTGCCTCGGTACCATCCTCCAAATATAATCACGTTGCATTATTTCTTGATAATCCGTTTCGTCCTGAGCACGCATTGTTTTGTTCATAATCCATATCCTCATGAGCACCCTGAACTGAAGACCAGATAAACAATAGCTGATTTGCTTTGCGAGCTTGCAGAGAGTTGGTACCTGCGCCTACAGTGAACTGCGAATATGATGCGCCGGCCGGGATTTCGAAGACTTGGCCCTTGTACTAGTGGCTTCACACCAGCTGGCTAGCTTCTTCAGAGGCCAGATGATACACGATATTTAATTTGACTACTATAGCATTTCAATATTGCGCTCTTGTCTTTAAATGTCGAAACTTTATTTATTAGGGTGTGTGGAGGTCGCAGAAATGTTTTGATATCAGGAAAAGGTTTCTAACGAAAACGAACAGCATTACAAGTTCTTTGCGCGACGTGGGACTAATTAACAGTGTCTCGAAAATCAACATGGGGAGCCTGTTGAAATATCTAAGCCCTCCCATTAACAACTAAGTCTATATAAACAATAACTCGTCATTAGCGGCTTTACATGTGTGTCAGGCCTCTTAAGCTCATATCCAAAGAGCCCCACAGCTGAGATTAACAAGTAAAATAATATAATAATAGTACTAGTGTAAGTGTTTAGCGCGATGCCGTTCTCGTCGGAGCCGCAGCAGCCACGGGCGAGGTCGTTCGCGCTGGCGGACGTGGAGGAGCAGACCGACGACGAGAAGCGTTGGGTGGGCTGGGTGGAGAAGAGCCTGCGGCACGAGACGGCGGAGGCGCTGGGCGTGGCGGCCAAGGTGTTCAGCGTCCCGCGCCCGCTCCGCGACACTAACCCGGAGGCGTACGCGCCGCACGTCTTCTCGCTGGGGCCCTACCACCAGGCCCGCGCCGAGCTCATGGACATGCAGCGCTTCAAGCTCGCCGGCGCCAAGCGCCTCGAGATGCTCTTCGCCGGCGGCCACACCATCGAGCACCTCAAGGACTGGTTCCTCGCCGGCGGCCTCGAGCTCAAGATCCGGGCCGTGTACCACCGGTTCCTGGAACCTCAACGACACGACGCTGGCGTGGATGATGGCCATCGACGCGTGCTTCCTGCTTGACTTCATCGAGAACTACCGCCGCCGCGAGGCCACCGACGTGGTGTCGTCGTCGGCCAACTGGATCAATGCCGTCGTGCGCGACGCCATGATGCTGGAGAACCAGATCCCGCTCTTCATCTTCGCCAGGACGCTCGAGCTCCGCCACGGCACCCGCCATGAGGCCGCCAAGGCGCTGCACGCCGTCGTCTTGCGCTTCGTCATGGACGTGTCCCCGTTCAAGATCAGCGACGCCGCCAGTAATAAGCGCGGGGTGGCGGCCATCGGCGACCTGACCAGGCACGCCCACCTGCTGGAGTCCTCTACAACTTGCTCGTCCCGGACGCCACTCTCCTCGACGACAGTACTGGAACTGGTGGTGACCAGGTGGTGGTGGAGGAGGAGGAGGAGGAGGAGGTATCCGCTCCGGCGGCGGCCGAAGGCGAGGAGGTGTTCTCGGACGACGTCGAGGCGCAGCAGGCGATGAGCAAGACGCTGGAGGAGGAGGAGGAGGACTTCGGCAAGTTGAAGGAGGCCGTGTCGCAGGCGTCCAGGCTCAACGTTGCGCCGGTGAGGTTCGTCAAGAAGAACATCGGCAAGCTCGTGGGGAAGATCGGGCGCAAGGCGCCGGCGCTGGCCGCGCTGATGCCGGTGCTCGGCAAGCTGATGCAGTCCGTGGACGTGGAGGCCCAGCTCAACGGCAGCGGCGCCGAGCAGCCGGAGGAGGGTGCCATGACGGCGCCGCGGGCTGACGAGATCCGCATCCCGTCAGTGGAGGCGCTGGCGCGGTGCGGCGTCCGGTTCACGCCAGCGCCGGAGGGCGAGGGCATCGAGGGGATCGCCTTCGACCGCGCGACGGCGACGCTGCCTCTCCCGGTCATCACTCTGGACGCCAACACGGAGGTGGTGCTGCGCAACCTGGTGGCGTACGAGGCGGTGGCATTGCGGGGGCCGCTGGTGCTGGCGCGCTACACGGAGCTGATGAACGGCATCATCGACACCTCCAAGGACGTGAAGATCCTGCGGCGGAGCGGCGTGGTGGTGAACCACATGAAGAGCAACAGGGACGCCGCGGGCATGTGGGACGGGATGGCGCGGGCGACGCGGCTCACCAAGGTGCCCCGGCTGGACGCCGTCATCGCGGCGGTGAACGCGCACCGGAGCCGGAGCGCGGCGGCGCGGCTGAGGAAGATGCTCAGGAAGTACGTGTTCAGGTCGTGGAAGGTGCTCACGCTCATCGCCTCCGTCGGGCTGCTGCTCATGACGGCGCTGCAGACGTTCTGCACCACCTACCCGTGTGAGAACCACTGGTTCAGAGGCATGGTGCTGCCAGGGACGACGGAAGACCCGCCGCAGTAGCAGCAGAAATCCGGCGCCTACTCGATCAAGCAAGAAAATACCAACAGGAACTTAAATAAAGGGTCTGTGCTGATTAATTACGTCATGTACATGCACCGTTACAAACTCAATTACGACGTGCGTGTAGGGATTAGCAGTGCAAGCGTTTCTGCCTTATTGGTTGTGTTGTGTGTGATTTGCCGGATCAAATGTGGCTTTTGCTTGTGGTTGTGGTTGCCATTGGCCAACTTTTTTTTTTTTTGTGCGTGAGTGGTTATTTGTACTTGTGTAATGAGCTTGTTTCTTTTTTTTCGTACGAGGATTTTGTAATAAGCTTGTTATAGTGGTTTAATATCAGCCCGGACTTGCCTTGACGTAGAAATAAATTAGACGCGTCACTTAATTAGAGACGGTAAATCAGCTAGGCTCACATGTAAAATATTGATAATTGATAATAAAAACACGTAGATGTCTGTTCCTCCTGACGCGACCACAAGCGCACGGTCGCTGCCACCGCTAATACCCGTTGTCCTTATAAAGGGAGGTACGACCGACGGTGAGGTGGGCGAGCGGCGCTGAGCATGCGGGGTAGACAATTGGTGGGCGGCGTTGGCGGATTGTAGGAAAGGGTGGGAAGGACCGGCAGGGGGTGGGCGGCCGAGGTGGCAATGAACACTGTCGTAACTACCTCCTCTGATGGTAGCAAGCATAACATGCAAACCCCTAGTCCTTGACCTAGGCATAGTTGGCCTTTGTAGCTCTTGAAGTGCCAGTAACAGACCCCAAGTGGGAGGGTCCTGTCGCTGCACCTTTACACTAGGGGGTGGACCTAAGTACACAGGGAGAGGGGGCACATGTCCCCGTTCAAATTCTAGGTTTTCAAAGAAAATATGTTTTTTTTGTGTAACGATAAAGTTTTATCAGTAAAAATTATGAATGGTGAGGCGTGAGCATGTAGTTTCCTAGCCATGCTAAACTGTGAATGACGGAGTTGTAGATCGAGAATCAATTATTGGGACCGTGCGACGTATTTGATCAACTAATCCAGCCGCATCATCAATTCGATCAGCACAGAGTTGGGCGAGGTGAACCAAGCATGTATCATGGCCCGTGCTTGATTAGCCGTGGATAAGTACCTAGGTAGCTAGCTACTCTCTCAATTCCAAATTACGAATCGCTTTAATTTTTTTTGATACATTTATTTTGGTATATTTTAAATATAACAATATATAGATAAATAACAAAGTGGATAAAAAGTTAAAGTAATTTATAATTTAAAATGAAGAGAGTTTATTATATTGATTTGCTCGCTCGCTCGCTCCCTAACGTGAACACAGTTTCTCTAATTATTATACTTGCTGCAAAACAGAGCCAGCCCTCTCCCAGCTCGCGGTACACGGGCACCGCGTCGGGTAGCCGCTCATACACGTACTTGGACCGGTCGCTGAAGCGCAAGCACGCACGGTAGGGTCGCCCACGAGATTGGTCTCGTCGATTGCCGGTGAGCATCGGCATTGGGTCCGCTTTACGTACGTGTCACGTCTGTGCGGCTGCTAGACTCCTTTGAGGCGCCGGACCATTTGAGCTCGTGCCACATTCTTTTAGCCGTATGTACGTGTGACATCCGTACGCTGCAGACTTGAAGTTTCGCTCGCATCGGTAGCCGGAGGCGAGCACACGACAAAGGAGTTGGGGAGTCCCCAAATGCACCCACACCAGACCGTGACGGCCGGCAACCTCCCGCCGGGCTTTCATGGCCAACTCACGCACGCACGCACGACATGACACCACCACCGTCGTCGAGCTGTCGAGCCTGACTGCCTCTTTCCGCCCTAGCACTTTCTCCCATTCCAAATAACGAGTCATCCTAAAAAAAATTTAAGAGTCGACATATCCTAAAGGCTAATCTAATGTTGGTTTACGTGGTAACCGAATGTGCCGGCACCCCCAATTGCCGAAGTGCAATTGACGGTGCTAGCATGCAAGATGAAACACGATTGACACGAAACAGAACTAGACACCGAAAATTAGAGCAAAAGATGTCCTCTCTTTCATTATTACATGTGGAGTGCTATTTATACACCACCGTAGACTTTTACATGGCCATTTTGCCCTTCTACCTATTACATATGTCTAGAATATTCCAGCTATCGAGGTCACATCCGTCAACCGGCTTCATGATGCCACCTGCTCCCTAACCGCTGAAACAGCAGGGCCCACCGAAGCCCCTCTATCATCCGCTTAGGCCTCCCCTCTGGCCCCCATTCGGGAAGACTTGTACCTGCACCGAGCCGCAAGAAGGTTAACTCGGCCACCGAAATATCGCCGAATGGACACCGAGCGTTCCGGGCTTGTGGCTAAGTCCGCAGAGCTGCATGAGAGGGCTATTCTTGTTACCAAAGCGTCACCGAATGGACATCAAAACGGAATCAATTATGTCGTGCTTCCCTTAGCTCGCAGCCCCGCCCTGTTGTTGGATGGCCGAAATGGCCTTCATCCCTCGGCTCATTCCCATAACAACCGACCGATTACCAACTAAACGGCGTAACTGAGGAGAGCCGATGGAGGGGGTGACCACTCCGTGGTCATCCCCAACAGTAGCCCCTCGGCGCTACTTTGCTCGCTTTTCGGGTAATGAGGCAGCCGAAACAGACGCTCGATGATTTCGTTACGCCGTCCTCGAATGGGGGCCGAATCATCGCGACCTGTCTCACTGCTCAATGCTCTGCTGAGCTGCCGCAAATGCTTTATGGGGCCGTTGGCAGTGGTAGGAAACAACTGTGAACTACGCGGGAACGAACCGTTGCATGCGTGTGGGATTGCACGGGAAGCCAATGCCAACCGGCGCCTCCTCGGTTCTTGAGCCCCATAACTGTTTGCTGCCGCGGGTGGTATAAAAGGGCTGCGACCCCCCGCGGCTCATTCCATACTTTTCCAGTCCGCGCCGTCTTCTAGAGCATGTGACTTTGCATTCTGAGCCTTCGCACGTTCGGACTCCATTCGTCATGGTGTAATCGGTAAGTGAATTATTTTTGTGCCTTTGCTTAGGGTTCTTTGAGCGGTATCGATTGCCTTACTTTTTGTTGCGGTGGCTTATTATTTCCTTTTTTTCCTCCGTTTCTTTTATTTTCTTTTTAGCTCGGGCGATTGGTTCTTTCGCGTATTCGGCTCATGGTATGTCGAAAGGCGAAACTACGTCCAGTTAAACTAGCAGCGGATCCGGGTCAATATCTGCGTCGCATTCGTCCTCTGATTCGGGTTCTTCCTCCTCTTCAGTGAAGCGTAATCCGTCTCCCGCGCCGGTTGATACTCTCGTTGAGATTATGGACGAGCCTGACTGCTCCAAAGTGACCGTTGCCGCTGACAACCGGACACCGGCTGAAACGGCCGTCAGCAGCTTGGGGGCCGAAGTGGCTGCCGACGAGGTCAGTGAAAACATAGTGTACGATGACGCTGGAGGAGAACGAGAAGTCACCGTGGACGAGGAGTATGAACAGCAGTCCGAGACAGATGACGCTCAATCTCATCCGACACGGAGGAAGAAAAAACAGTTTCGGCCAGTGTTTGCGCTTGATCAATCTAGGGTGACCGAACTACTGTTGGATGACTATCAGTGGCTTGGTTGATGAATGCCGATACCCAAGCCAAGTGCCGGGCCCCTAGCCAAGAAAAGATTTCGCGGCCGCAACTTCTTGAGGCCATAGTTTTCAGAGATTTCTTTGAGGCAGGGCTTCGCTTTTCGATTGAGCTGTTCTTCTGCGAAGTTCTTAGCCGGTTCGACCTCCAGATCAGCCACCTGACACCGAATGCGATATCTCATCTGAGTGTGTTTGCTATGGCTCTAATGATGATGGGATGTCAGCTTAGTGTGTCGTTTTTTCTTGGTTCTACGAAACCCACCTGCGGGGCCGATTCGGCACGATCGCGACCACTGGCAAAAGGATCAAAGTTGAGCATGGCAGATACAACTTTGTTCCTAGTCACGATCGTAGCCTTCCATAACTGGCACTGTATTATCGGAATAAATGATCTGATTGGAGGGAATTTTGGTTTTACATTCGGGTATGCAGTGATGATGAGGTGCAGACTGCTCTGGACAATGGGCTACCAAAAGCTCGCGCTCTTGTTTCGTAACAAGCTATGCTGGCTGGACAACGCTAGGAGACCGTGGGATTGTATGGTCCAGAAGATGAGGCGGCCGATGCTACCTTTCGGGAGACCTGCGGCGATAGAGCAGCCACGACCTCGTTGAGGAGATGGTCGCCTTGAACAAATGGCCATTAAGCAGCGAAGCCCACTTCGCTAACATCATGGAGAAGAAACAGTATCATGGGCCTGATCTTCGGCTAAATCGGCCTGCTGGTTTTCTGAATGATGCATCTTTCATTTCGGCAGTGGAGAGGAGGGCCAGCGATATCTTCGGCTTGTACAACATGCAGGAGCACCGGGCACGTCAGAAACATCTTGGGGCCACCTCACACCTGAATCGGGCGTTCGACGCTATGGGGGTGTTTTACTTAGACCATGCAATCTGTAGCAAGAGGGGAAAGCTGATTATCAGATCCTCTAGCCAAGCTGTGAAATCACCACTCTGGCCGAGTCACGAAAGTGAAGGCGCGTGGGGCGAATGGCTGCAAATCAGCAGCCTGCGGATGTTCAGGTATGCTGCGAGATGGCTGAATTGTCCTGGCCTAAACCGATAAAGAGAACTAAAAAGGTTGTATTAGGAGGTGGCCACAATTATGTCGCTATCTGCACCGAAATGGTAGTTAGATCCTTTGACATTTTTACATTTTGTCACCGCCAATCTTTGTTGACGTGCCTCTTGTTTTGCAATGCTGATGCTTTCCCTTTGTTTCTATTTCAGGTCATCTTGAGTTTGGCTAATGATTTGGATGACATGGCCACGAAGAAAGCCAGCAACCCCAGCAACATTCCGGCTGCAGATGTTGAGCTCGGCAGCATACAGTTTGGTGGATCCCGAAAGATCCTGGCAGGGCGCCTTGGCGATAGGGCGCCGAGGACGGAGCCTATTAAGCGGGCCAGGACGGGGGCCGTATCAAGCGAAGGCAGGGAGAAGTCACGAGACCCTCTAGCCTCGTCCGATAGGCATGCGGGTAAGTCACGATTTTACCCGGGTCGCTTACGAAAGACGAAGGATATGGCCAAGAACATGCTGTTTGGGCATGGAACTCTTTCCTTAGATGTTGCTGAGGGGGATTACGGTGAGATGAGGGTGTATTCGGGTTCTTCTTTCCCCGATGAGGGGAGTCCCGAACGAGAGAAAGCTTATCGCATTGCTCGTGCTTTAGGGGTTGATTCGGATATGATGCTGGTGTCCAATGTGGGCTATCGGCGGACCGGGATCATGCCACCACCAGAAGGCCTGAAGTTTACTAAGGCATGTAGCCGCTCTTTTGCTGCGCCGACCACCGAGGAGACCTGCTTGTTGTGGGAGAAAATGAATTGCTCAATGCCATCGATTATCACGCTATCTCGGTAAGCACTCATCCTGTTGGTAGACTATTTCCATTTCCACGGACTATGGCGAATCTTTAATTTTTGCCGCCGACTTTGTTTTTGCAGAGCTCACTGCTGGTTCGCTCTCTGGCTAAACAGAGACACGCCGATAGGGCACTTCTGGTGAAAAGAGCAGAGAATGGTGAGAAGCGGGCGAAAGAGCTTGAAGAGAAGCTTGCTGCTGGGGAGAAAAAACTGAAAGCCGAATCGACATCGTGCAAGGAGGCCGAAAACTCACTACTAGCAGCCCAAAGGGAAGAAGGACGCCGCCGGAGGGAGATGGACGTGTTCATCAAGATCCTCACCAGGCTTGGCGTTGCGGCCGTGCCACTCTCAATCGAGACCTCGATCACCGAAGGGCTAGGATGGCTATCTGCTCAGTTGGAGTCATTCGATGACCTCATGGATTCGGGGCGTGAGTATGCAGGCATCAAAGCTACTCGTGCCCTTGTCAAGAACTTGAAGGACGCTGGGTGTGGCCATGTTGATGGACTTGAGGTAGCCGATCCAAATACCTACTGGCCGGTGGATGATGGCGCCCACTAGACAACTATACAATTTTTCGATAGCTTCTGGCGCCCCGGCGAGCGGGACATAACGCTATATCGGGTGGCACTTTCTGACCTAGACTTGGTAAGACTTTACTTTTGGGGCGCTTTGCTTGGGATTAGCTTTGCTGCTACTTACTATCGATTTTCATTGCACGCAGACTGCCGAGGAGCGAGCCGTGATCAAGGAGAAAGTGCCCGTTCATTGCGGCCCAAAATGAGAAGGAGGCTGCTGTCGGTGCCCAGACTCCAGTGAGGTCCACTCCATCCTGGGACGAACCACCATCGAATGTCTAGCCTGAAGCCGCTGCTGTGAACCCCTCAACTGCTGAAACTTCTACCTAGAACGCAGGAGATGCTGACCAGTGAACTTTGTCGTGTTGATGTGACTAATGAGCTCATGGCCATCGTGCTGAATGTTGGGTGTAATGTTACTTCCTAAATTGCTTGGCGGATTGTACTTGATCTGTCTTGTCTAGACGAATGAGCGGACTTGCTTCTGTTAGCTAGCGCTTGCTTTGCTTGTTTGTTTTTGAAAAATGCCACTCCTCCCAACTTTTAAAGTCAAGGGGCATATTCGGCAACAGCCCCTCGGCCTCATGTAGAACCGAACGGCTTAATTTAAAAACACCGTCCCCCAACTTCCAAAGTCGACGGGTGCATTCGATGATAGCCCTTTGGCCTCATGTAGAACTAAACAGGCTTAGTTTGAAAAACACCGTCCCCCAACTTTTGAAGTCTAGGGGCACAATCGGTGACAGCCCCTCGGCCTTGTGTAGAACTGAACAGGCTTAGTTTGAAAAATGCCGTCCCCCAACTTTTGAAGTCTAGGGGCACAATCAGCGACAGCCCCTTGGCCTTGTGTAGAACCAAATAGGCTTAGTTTGAAAAATGCCGTCCCCTAACTTTTAAAGTCGAGGGGCACATTCAGCGATAGCCCCTCGGCCTTGTGTAGAACCGAAGAGGCTTAGTTTGAAAAACGCCGTCCCCCTAACTTTTAAAGTCGAGGGGCACATTCGGGGGCAGCCCCTCAGCCTTGTGTAGAACTGAATAGGCTTATTTTGAAAAACGTCGTCCCCCAACTTTTGAAGTCGAGGGGCACATTCGGCGACCGCCCCTCGGCCTTGTGTAGAACCGAATAGGCTTAGTTTGAAAAACGCCATCCCCCAACTTTTAAAGTCGAGGGGCACATTCGGGCATAGCCCCTCGGCCTTGTGTAGAACCGAATAGACTTAGTTTGAAAAACGCCGTCCCCCAACTTTTAAAGTCGAGGGGCACATTCGACGACAGCCCCTCGGCCTTGTGTAGAACCGAATAGACTTAGTTTGAAAAACACCGTCCCCCAACTTTTAAAGTCGAGGGGCACATTCGACGAAAGCCCCTCGGCCTTGTGTAGAACAAAATAGGCTTGTTTTTTAGATTGAAGATTGTACTCTTACTAGAAACTGAAAGTGTTGCTTATTTTTGTTTTTCCATCGCCATTTACATGTTTCCCGGAGTACATAAGCTCGTTTTTCCCTATCCGATTACATTTTGCCCACGAAATGGTTGGCTGGAACGCCAAGAAGTCAAAGTGAGGCCACATGGTGACCTGGTGTTTCAGGCGTTGTATGCGCATATTGCGCGGCCAATTTCAAAGGAGCTCGGGAAAGCGTGTGGTGCGAACACGCGTGATTGGTCTACGAGCCAAGTCTTGAGAAACATCGAGCCGAATCTCGGACCCCACTTTTTTCCTCACTCATGCGGGTGCCTGCCACCAGACTAGCGATTGCTGCCCGCAGCGCTGAAGGCACCTGTGGCATTCTTGCACTATCATCTGTAACTGTGCTGCCCGAATACCCGGAGGATCTCTCAGTGGTGCACCGTGTGTGCTCGCTCCGCTCATTCCTACCAAATGGCCTCTCCTGATACTTCCTATTTCTATTATCCGAAATCCTAGTGCAGGAGCCATGCAAATATTGTTTGCTGAGGCCAGGATGCATAATGTGTTTGCTTCTACCTCTGATGCTGTGGTTCTTCGCCTTCATATAGTGGCTTAAGGCGGTATGTTGCCTTTAATTCGTGTACGGTGAATATCGTAGGCCATCAATTGTTTCGATTTGATAGGTGTGTCATTACTTTGCCTAGTATTTAGGATAGTACATGGCCTTAACTGTTATGCGTAGCGCGTAAGTTAATTGCGGATCTGATCTATAACACCGGATTGTAGCTCGTAATTGCGGGTATGCAACTGAGTTGATAGCCTCTGGGCTTTTTGCTTTGGCCCCTCTTTTTTGGGGCATTTGTAGGGCTATTCGGCCCTGTCCTTTTCGGGTGTGGGTGCTGTAGCCTCTAGGCTTGCAGCTTAGTCTCATTCAGACTCTTGTTTCGTAAGCCATCGGGCTTAAGGTTGCTTGCAACCTTTACCAAAAATGCAACTGGCTGTCGAATATGCAAGGATGTCCTGAATGGGACCCTAGCTTTCAATCATAAATGATAGGTGTAAGGGAAAATAGAGAATAAATAAAAGTTCACCGGTTACATGAGAGTGTCTCACTAAAAAACCTCACACCTGTTGTCAGGTTTCCCCTACAAGGAAAAAGAGCGCATCTCTTTAGTTCGAAAGGAAATGCAAAAATAAAATTACAACCCCCTTGAGGCAATTTGGCTCAAGGGTAGAATCTCCGCAAGTTGTCGGTGTTCCAGGTGTGCGTGGTTTTGGCTCCTTCCTCATTGGTGAGCTTGAAGACTCCTGGCTTGATTACCTTTGAGACAACAAATGGGCCATACCATTGTGGTTGCAGCTTGCCTTGTTTGTTTGAGTGTCGAATTAGCACCATATCCCTGAGATTAATGTTCTTACGTAGGACTGTCTTGTCTCTCCAGGCCCTTGTTTCTTGGTGATATCGGTCCAGATTCTCTGCTGCTTGACATTTGCGTAGCTCAGTTTTCTCTAACTCAACATATCATTGGATGGGAGTTGTCATGGCTATTTCAGTTTTGAATGAGCCAAACTTGAGTTCTTCTGGCGTTATGGCTTCCTCACTGAATAGCAGACAAAAAGGCGTGAAACCCGTGGACCGTGTGTTGGAGATGTTGTGCCCCCATACTGCCGTTATCATTTCGCTGGCCCATTTTCCTTTCTTGATGCCCTCTAGCAGCTTGGATACTGCCTGGAAGATTTCTCCATTGGCTCTTTTGACCGCGCCATTGGATTCTGGATGGTAGACCGACGCGAATGCTAGTTTGATACCCAATTCGGCACAGAATTGCCTGAACTGGGTAGAATTGAATTGCTTCCCATTGTCCACTGTTATATATGATGGGATGCCAAAACGGCACACGATCCTTTGCCAGACAAAACTGATCAGGTTGCCTGAAGTGATTTTGGCTAGAGCTTTTGCTTCTACCCACTTGGTGAAATATTCTAGCGCCACTTCTGCATACTTCAAGTTTCCTAGTGCTTGAGGTAGAGGGCCTACCATATCTACCCCCATCTTTGCAATGGCCAAGTCGGCATGACCGATGATATTGGATTCGCTGGGCGTTCTGCTTCTTGGCGAACATCTGGCAAGCCCCGCAAGTCCTGACGATTTTCTTGGCATCTTTGGCTGTGTGAGGCCAGTAGAAACTCTGTCACATTGCCTTGTGTGCTATCTCATGAGGTCCCCTGTGGATGCCACACATCCTCAAATGTATCTCATTTAGCAGCTCTTTGCCCTGCTCTCTGCCAATACACTTGAGCAGTGGTGCGACCACTCCTTGCTTGTATAATTCACCGTGGATGATGGAGTCCACAATTCTGGCTCCGGCTGAACACCAAGCACCATCGTAATGGATGGTCCAAACCAGTGGCTTGACTTGCAATGTCGTATCATCTGCCGCTGGAGTCCAATCAGCGATGAAATCTGCAATGACCTACGACTTGACAGTGGACCTATGCTAGAATACGATTCTATGCTCGTTCAATTCGGTGGCCCATTTGCCTATTCTGCCAACTGCTTCTGTGTTGCAGAATAGGGACTAGCTGTTGAGCTATCAGGACCTTGATATCATGCTCCTGGAAATAGTGCTTGAGCTTCTGGGAGGCCATGACCATTGCATATGCTACTTTCTCCAATTTTGAATAGTTTAGTTTTGCTCCAGTGAGGGCTTCTGAAATGAAGTAGATCGGGAACTACACCATCTTTCCTTGATGCTCCTTTTCTTCCACCAGCACTGCGCTAACCGCTACCGGAGATGCCGCCAGGTATAACAACAATTCAGCGCCTAGGGATGGCTTGGATAAGGTGGTCAGTCTGGTAAGGTAATTCTTTAGATTTTCTAAGGCCGTCTGCTGCTTGGGTCCCCATTCGAATTGATCTACTGATTTGAGCACCCAAAAAAATGGGAGGCCCTTTTCAACCGACCTTGAGACAAAATAGCTTAATGCAGCTACTCTGTCGGTTAACTTTTGCACCTGCTTCCTATTTGCTAGGGGTACCATGTTAATGATTGCCGCTATCTTTTCTGGATTTGCCTCGATCCCTCTGGCCAATATGAGGCAACCCAGGAGATTGCCCTTTCGCACAATGAAAATGCACTTGTCGGGGTTGAGCTTTAACCCGCTGCATCTAAGATTGGTAAAAGTCTCTTTCAGGTCTTCGACGTGAGTTCCTTTAGCGTCACTTTTGACGACGATATCATCAACATATGCCACCAGATTCTTCTTGATCTTTTGGTCTTTGAATACCTCATCCATCATTCTGGAAAATGTTGGCCCCGCGTTTCAGAGCCCTTCTGGCATCGCTTGTAACAATACGTACCTCCCGGTGTTATGAAACTGGTTTTTTCTTCGTCTTTTGGGTTTAGCCGAATTTGGTGATAGCCAGAAAAATAGTCCAACAAGCTCATCATTTCACAACCTACTGTAATATCGACTAATTTGTCAATTTTTGGTAGTGGGTAGGGATCTTTGGGGCAATGCTTGTTCAGGTCAGTGAAGTCTACACACATTCTCCACTTTCCGCTCTTCTTCTTGACCATGACCATGTTTGCTAGCCATTCCGGGTACTGGACCGGTCTGATAACATCCACTTCATGAATTCTTTGCACTTCAGCTGCCACTACCTCTGCCCTTTTGTCAGACATGTTCCTCAGTTTTTGCTTCCTGGGCCTGGCTATTTTTGACACATTCAGATTATGCTGCGCCAGAGTTCTTTGCTTTCGCCTTTGGTTAAGCTTGATCCAAGGTGCACACACCTGTCCGGTCTGTTCACACAGAGGGGGACTTTGACAGTGGCTTCTGCTGTGGCGGCCCTAGGTTCTTTTGACTTTTCGATATCGATGTCATCGTTTGACTCGCTGTCTGAATCCGCATCTTTGCTTTCTTTCTTGTCCTTGGTGATCTCATTGACCATGCTGTACCCCGGTATAGGTTTGCCCTCAATTCGCCTAGCTGCCTGCTGATCGCATGTATGGAGATGATCTCGAAAGGCGCAGGTATTTTCTTGCATAGGTAACTTTGATGAATGACTGCATCAAATTTGCTGATGATGCCTCAGCCGAAAATGGCCGTATATGGGTAGCTGATATCGACAACGTCGAATTGAATTTCCTCGCTGCACACCTTGATGCCTTCACTGAATGAGACTATGAGTTTCTTCTTCCCTAGAGCATTGATTTTGTTGCTACCAAATCCAAATAACGTGTTCTCTGTAGGTTCTAGTGTTCGACAATCGAGTTGCATCAAGTCGAAAGCCTTGGTGAAAAGGATATCGGCAGAACTGCCATTGTCCAATAACACATTGTGCAAAGTATAGCCGGCCACGTGAGCTGTTACGACAAATGCATCCGAATGCGGATAATCTCTGACTTGAAAGTTAGTTTCATCGAACGATATCGGGACCATTGACCAGGCGAGTCTATTCAGTGGCACTCTTGGCGACACAGTGAGGACCCTCCTTTCGTAGTCTTTCCTGGCCCTTTTTCTTTCATGCTCGAGATTAGATCCACCAGTGATCGTAAAAATGTTTCCATTTGACTGTAGGATGGGATTGACGACCTAGACATCTTGAGGTTGCTCTTGCTTCGGCTGCGGTTGTTGGGCCTGTGGCACCTGCTGGAGCTAGTCGACCACCGCTGGTGACGAAACCGCCACTGAATGGGCGTGCGCTTGATTCTGGCTGAAGTGCTGATACTAATTTGCCGGTGGCAACTGCCATGTATATGGGTTCTGGTAGTACTGTACCGCCAGCGTGGGCTGAGGCGCTTGGTACTGAAGCTAGTGGTAAACCGGAGCCTGGTCTGAAGTTATTCTCTGACCGGTATTGTGAAACACGTGCTTGGTGGACTGAGCTGTGCTTGCTGCTTCGTCTTTCTCTTTCTCCTCTTTCACCATCTGGCCGCATACGAAACAATAAGGGATTCTCTGACCCCTGCCACGTCCTCTGCCGTGGTCCCCGTGCAGAGGTCGTCCGCCTCTGGCGTTTTGAGCAGGAGGTCGAGCTTGACCTTCCTGTACGAAATCGGGGGCTGACTGGGCCAAATCATCTTGTATATTGTTGACGAATGTGCGAGGTGCGTTAAATTTGGCCCTGCCGATTGTGCCTGCATAGGGGTGTTTTGCTTGAGGCTATTCCTTGTTACCTTTCGATGCTCTTTATCTTCTTCAGATCTGGCGAATTTGCGCATCTCGGCGAACAAATCATTGACCGTTGCAGGTGAATCACGAGACAATTGCTCTCCGCACGGTCCCATCTTGAGCCTCTCTTTTGCAACCGTGATAAACACCTCATCAGCGACATTAGGCGTTTGTACTCTGAGCTGAATGAGCCTATCCAGATACTTGGACAGGGGCTCGTCATCCGGTTGGTGGAGCTTCAGCAAATCCCTTATGCCTTTCTTTTCTGATTGAAAGCCTTGGAAAGTATTCACCAATTCGGTCTTGATCTGATCCCACGATCTGATTGATAATGGCCAAAGTGACATGTACCATTCATGAGCGACGTCATCTGCTGCCATGATGAACAATTTTGCCAAGGTGCTGGCATCACCACCTGCCGAATGCACGCCTGCCTTGTAGCTTGCAATAAATCTTCTAGGGTTTGACTTCCCATCGAATTTAGGCAACCTGGGCTTGTATCCAGGCGGCCAAGGGCATGTTTGCAATTCAACTGAGAGCGGTGATAAAGTATCGACTGCAACGAGATCAATAACCGGGTGAAGCGCTATCCGTTGACGATGCGGCTGCGGCTGGTGCTGCACGCAAGGTGCCGCCTGCATTGCTTCTAAGTCCCTTTGCAACTTGAGCTTGGTAGCCTCGGCCTGCCTGATTGCTTCTTGAGTTGCAGCCACCCGGTTTCTCGCTACGATTTGGTTCGCCATGCGCTGCCTTTCTTCCTTGAGAGCCTGGATGTCGGATTGATATTCGTCGAGCCTCTTGAGCAGAGCTGCGTGTTGTACGAGTATTTCGTCTCGAACTTCTTGCGAATCGTCGGCCGCTTGCGCTTCTTCTTCTACCTCAACTTCAACCTCTCTGTTTGATTGTACGCCGTTGGTCGGCTGGATAACAGGCTGATGCTGCTGCGGGGCGGGGGCGGGACGAGGGCGGGCGCAGAATGACCACCCGGGTTTCGGCAGCCGCCGCCGCGTTCCCAGCCAGATCCTCAGACGTGCCAACTGCGTCTGCTGGCTGAGCATTGTTCTTGGATGTCGCGGTTGCGTTGAGAATATCAGTCCCTGTGCGCGTTTTCGGCATGGTATGTACGTGCACAACCACGGTGGGCGCCAATGTTGATTTGCGTGGTAACCGAATGCGTCGCCACCCCCAATTGCTAAAGTGCAATTGGCGGTGCTAGCACGCAAGACGAAACACGATTGACACGAAACAGATCTCGACACGGGAAATTAGGGCAAAAGATGTCCTCTCTTTCATTATTACATGAGGAGTGCTATTTATACATCACCGTAGACTTTTACATGGTCATTTTGCCCTTCTACCTACTCCTACATATGCCTAATATTCCAGCTGTCGAGGTCACATCCGTCAATCGGCTTCGCGATGCCCACCTGCTCCCTAACCGCCAATAGGGCAGGGCCCACCGATGCCCCCCTGTCGTCCGCTTAGGCCTCCCCTCTGGCCCACATTTCGGAATACTTGTACCTGCACCAAGCCGCAAGAAGGTTAACTCGGCCACTGAACTATCGCCGAATGGACACCGAGCGTTCCGGGCTTGTGGCTGCAGAGCTGCATGAGAGGGCTATTCTTGTTACCAAAGCGTCACCGAATGGACACCGAAACGGAATCGATTGTCGTGCTTCCCTTGGCTCGCAGCCCCGCCCTGTTGTTGGATGGCCGAAACAGCCTTCATCCCTCGGCTCATTCCCATAACAACCGACCGATTACCAACTAAACGGCGTAACTGAGGAGAGCCAATGGAGGGGGTGACCACTCCGTTGTCGTCCCCCAACATCTAATTTATGTATTATAATCATAATATTTATGATACAAACTAAATATTATTAGATTTTTATTAATTATTTTTTTATAGTATGCACATCAACGTCAGGATTTTTCATAATTATTTTTGTTATATTCGATATACTTTGACTCTCCTAAAAAGTTTATATATATAAAATTAATTTGGAACGAAGGGAGTATAAAATACCTATCGTCCTAGCAAACCAAGTACAAGTGATCGGAACTCACACCTCTCTGAAAATTTACAGGTTTTAAACTCCATAAATATTCCAATTAGGATCTTATATGATGTGAACAACTCGTATGTGTCATGTGAGGTTAACTAAACCAATTGGCTAATCAAATGGATCACCATTTAATTCATTAGCGAACCGCAATATCACAAACAAGTGAATTGGTTCATTTTTCCTCCAAATATATCCATATTTTTCTTGGGGCAACACCCATGATATGGAACAAGAATGTATAATTGCTGGTGGAGAACGTAATTTCCGGCCCGGCCTGGCCCGTGGCTCTCTGTCTTGCATCGGCTTTGCCTGCCTCCCGCATGGATTTCTTCTGTTCCGAACTTCCGATTCGCATTGGCAACGGCGAGGCCGTCGTCCTCTCCTGAATCTTGATCCTTCTTGGAATCTTGTTGTTGGCGGCAAGTCCGCGATGGGCTGGAAAGGATTATTCCATTGAAACCGCCTGCTATGGACGGTACCCCTCGCCGGCCCGGCCATCGACCTGTCAAAGATCGGCCGTTGATCGCCGCCTTCCGACGATGGTGGCCGGCTTAAATATAGCGAAATATAGAAAAGCTGGATCAGGGGATTCCTGACCACGTGCTCTTCTCCGCTGCGAAACGGCAGAATCAAACGCCCGGCCGTTTCAACAACGGACTCCACTCCAGTTGGAGTATTTGAAGTTCAGACCGCTCACCAGTACTTCTGCAGAACTGAACTTGATCTGAAGTAGCATGTTGCTGAAACTGAACAGGAAGCCCTCAACGAGACGGCCGCGCGCGGGTAGCTTTTGATTGCCACACTGTGCGAAGAAACAAAGAGTCAACTTCTTCACAGACAGACGTGTATCATCTCGTTCTCGCCTTCCAGCACAATGCAGGGCAACGAGGATAGAGTTCTCCATCCCATGAGCAACTGCCTCCGCGCTCTGCTTAACCACGTGACAGTCCCAAGTCTTTACAGCTCCTCTGTGAGTGACTCGAGCCACCTCCAATCACTTTCACCAGTGAGGATTTGGATTCATTTCTTGCTTTTTGAGATTATTATGGTAAATTTGGATTCATTTGGATTCACCTCCAAGTCTCTACAGCTGCTCTGTGAGTGATTATTATGGTAAATTTGAGATGAAAATGTATGCATTTCCAACTTATAATAAATGGTTTTGCTATTTCTTTAGAAAAAAAACAATTGTTGAAAGGAAAGACGCAAGGAGACGAGAGCAGACAAAATAAAGAGGAGATGGTAAAAACCAATTGTTGAAAGGAAAAAAAAAATGAACAAGCAAAACGAGAAGTACACGGGCTCAGCCGTTCGAGTCATTCCCACCTGGCCAACTGTGTATCTAAATAGATATAAGTTTCGTCATTCAGACAAAAAAAAAACCCTTATCAGGCCAGACCTTCTCTACAAATATATTTGAATTTCTTTAGTAAAAAAGTTCAAAGGAAAAAAATAAAACGAGATGGTACAATATACCAGACCTCCAAATAGCTTTGTTATTTCTTTAGCAAACAAACTCCAAATAGCTTTGCTATTTCTTTCTTTAGCAAAGAAAAAAAAATTGTTGAAAGGAAAAACAAAAAGAGATGGCAGAAAGGGTATAGATGAGGGTCGACGGTTGGCAGTCCCTCAAACCAGCCCCCTCCCTACCATCTCTGAGACGTGGACTGTGGTGTTCTTACTTGAGAAAGTTTTCATTGGGCTGGAGAAACGATATGGGGACTAACAAGACAACACGAGAAAGCTGGCCTGTTCAGTATCTCCACGTTACGTGTATGCAATTTTCCGGCTCGTTGATAAAAAAAAATAAATCTCTGGCCCGGCCCGTGTCTCTCTCTGCCTTGCACACCTCCCGCCCGGACGTGTCTTCCGATCCTTATTGGTAGCGGCTAGTTGGAGTCGGCAGCGGCGCCCCTTGCCAGCCTGGCCGTCAACACGTTGATCGCCGCATGGAGACAGACGATGATGGCGGTGGCCGGTCTTTTCTTAATCTGATTTCCTGAATCTCTACCTAATTCTTAATCATGAAAATTCCCTGCATGTTTTCTGCCAGCCATAGGTTTTCTGACCGCTCTTTTCCGCTAACAAAATTTATTTATGCTTCATAGCCCGCCTGACCATAATAATTGGACTCTTTGTTCGTGGATCTGAACAAGTCCAAAACACCTACTGTATCTTGATTCCGTTTCACACTTGAAATAATCAATCACAGAACCTTTGTCTATCTGACTCTAGAAAGAAACAACTTGTATTTATATATCAAATCACAAAAATCAATTTGATCGAGGAGGAAATCATAGAAAGAAATTGAATCGAGCAAATCAGCGACGCTGCTGGGCAGGTCCGCCTGCGCCGTCATCTCTGCGCCCGCCGGCCAAGGCGCCCGCGCCATCACCTTCCACAGTGGGCACATCCAGGTGCGCCTCCAATGCTTCCGCACGGCCAGGCCAGGTCCGCCCATTGCGCCGTGGCCAAGCGGCGGCTACGTGGACAAGCGGCTGCTAGAACTGCCGCAAAAGCTAAGATAACTACTAGACGGGGCCCAGCCGGTCTCCATGGTGATCCTCTGCTCCTCCATGGTCTACACGGCAGCCTACAGGCATGTTGAAGCGGGAGGCGATAGATGTAGAAAATTTATTTATGTGGACACAGTGCAGATGCGTGGAGGATAACGTCCACGGACAGACTGACCGAGAGGGGGGAGAAAAAGCTCAGCACTCTACTATCCGACAATATGTACTGACGATGACTTGTGATGTGTTGAGCAAAGATGTACAGTCCAATTGTTCAATAAAAATGTACAGTCCAGGATTTTCCCCCCTCTACAATGTTGGTCCGCAAGCAATTAAAGTTAGCTTTTGATGATTTTTTTTATTAGAAAGTTGCTTGTAATAATTTCCAACCGGATAGTATTGATCTTATAAGTCACTCAGATATTGACATTGATATCGTATAATATGATCATATACATTGTCTCTAATGTAAAGTTTATGAATATGTAATGCTGTTTTTTTGCATAATCATGAGAAATTATACAACACGATAGAGTTTAGCCAGATTTATTGCTTTTTTTAATGAATAGGGTAAGAATCAACTCTATTTTTGTGCTTTACAATAGAGGAAAAAAATCCATAAGAAAATCGGTACTTAATTGGATAATGAGACATTATTCTTAATATATTTTATTACATTGTAGATATCGTGGTTATAAAAAAAATATTTTTAAAAATAATTAAGTTGTATAAATATGTAATAATTTTGGGGACTGTCTACGTATCTGTCAACACATTTTTGCATCCAAAATCTGTCACATTTTAGACAACTGACAAGCTGACACATCAGCCAAAGAAAAACTGACAGATTTGCTATAAAAAATCTGTTGGATTTCAGTAACGCGGATAAAAGATCAACAAAGATCCAAAACCCAATGATCATCCGGCAGGTACAGGTAGCAGGAACGTAGTAGTTTACACAGACAAAGGCACCGGACAAAAGAGGCGCAGAAATGACTGTTGTCTTCCCACCTTTCACCCTTGTGATCTTGTTAACCCTTGTGACCTTGTTACTCGTCCAACATTACAACAATCTTCCATTCCTGAAAATGATCAATATATGTTTTTAGGCTACAGTTTACTCGTTCACCATTGCAACATTCTTCCTTACCTAAAAAATCAACATATGTTTTCAGGCTACACTTATTGCATACGTTAGGTACCCTTTTCATTGCTTGTTTTTCACACGCTGGCATTACTGCATTAGCAAAAGCATATTAATAAAGGATTGTATATATGACGAGACCAGCATGCAAGTAAACACCACCGCTAGCTACCAACAGAAACATGAGGGGAAAATATTCACAAGGATTGCTATTAGAAATGCCTATGATACAACCATTTGACCACATCCTACTCAACGGTACCTAACAAAATGCAATCACTGACCAACTATGCACATATTCTAGCTACCTTTCAAACTATTGCATCAACAGACAACAACAACTCCAGTAAGGAGGAGCAGCTCGAGCAACGCCTGTTTTAATTGGCAACTCAAATACGAGAGGCAAGACATTGTGCCCCTCCATGAATTTTTCAAACCAACAAAGCTTCTCGATGGGTTATGTACCACCGGAGGCAAACCTAATACAAAAGGAGCGGGGACATATGCCCCCGCTCAAATTCTAGATTTCTAAAGAAAATAGGCCTTCCATCACTAGCTAAAACCCACCACTCAAATTATGTGCTAATTATGTCCCTAGTTGTATAAATGATGAGACCAGCATGTAACTAAACACCACAGCCAGCTACCCACAGAAACACGAGGGAAAAATATTCACAAGGATTGCTATTAGAAATGCCTGCAATACAACCACTTGACCACATCCTACTCAACAATACCTAAATATACTTAAAAGATCATGAGCAGGGATGGCCTTCTGCATGAGGAAGCCACCAACAGCAAGCTTCAACAAAAGAAATACTTGGTAGCTCCTTCGATTGAAGCATGAGCTCTGTGTGCTGTGGCAAAAAAAAAGAATCATTGACATAAAGGTGAGTTATGTGGCTGCTGGTGTTGAGGGAAATTGATTGGGATTGAGGGAGCGGCGGCTGAAGGCGTGAACAATACACCCTACTACTGTTCATAGGGAGGCGGCTGTGAGAGAGAGAGGAGGCTAGGGTTTTGGGCACTAGGAACGCCGGCCGCGGGGCTCTGCCCACGGCCGGCAAGAGAGAAGGGATTTCCTTCTGATCTCTTGGTTGATTAGATTGATACATCTCCTCTCCTTATATAGAGAGGTTAACTTGACTCCTAAGCAAGCGACTAAGGGCGTGTTTGGTTTGCTGGTTCTAAACGAACCTGGCTCATGGGATGCAGCTTCACTACGTTTGGTTGGCTTGATGTGCGTCAGAGCCTGGCTGCCCAGATGCAAAAAGTGTCATCGGGCCTGGCTCGGAGAAAACGAGTTTCGTTTCCATTTTTACTCAGCCTGGCTCGCACGGGCGCTTGAACGTGTGTCTCGTGCTACGATTGAGAGAGAGCGAGCCTATTCAGGCATGCGTGAATGGCCAACCAAACGAACGCTGCATGTGGCCAGGCTCTCATCAAACATGCGTCCAAACAAGCAGCGCGCGTATCACCAGAGCCTGGCTGATATGAGTCTGCATCCATATATGCGAGCTGGCTTTGTTGGTACACAAACCAAACACGCCCTAATTAACCCTAATGGGCTAAGGCCCATTAGGCCCTTGACTCTCCTAACACTACACCCCACCTAGACATGCAGCTCGTCCTCGAGCTGCAACTTGACACTGACACCAATGATGACTCTGCTAGACACAAACCTAACACCTAAAATAAGCCTTTTACATGTTGACTTATTTTATTATTCTCAACCTAAAATGGACTCTGACTCTTAAATTTTGACTCCTAAACATAAGGTAGACAACAACCACATGCCAGCCCAACAGGTGTAAAGCCTCCTGGATCCCATGGACATCGTCTGAATGAAAGAGGTGCATGTGTATGGCCACCTAGAATCGGTCGCAATAGCGACCAGCGGAGCTGCCCTCGCGGTGGCCGACGGCGGAATGCAGTGGTGCTATACGGTGCCCTCTCGCCAGTGACACCATGTCTTTGCCCCGCCAGACAGTTGCTAGTCTGCACCGCATAGAGAAGAGCGGAGGGCTTCCAACTGTCGACGTCATGGACTTTGAGTTCGCTGCCCGTGGGGAAAACATTATGCTGAACATTTCCGACGCAACGGATCTAGGATATCAAAGTCGTCCACATGGCGGAACGCAACTTGGAGCTGTGAAGGGGTGGAGGGCTGAATAAGCTGCAAATCACGCATCTCCCGCACCCGCCGACGTGCAAGGAGGCCGCGCGCAGCAACCTGCAGCTGTACTGCCGCTGACACCTGGTAGCTAAGCATCTTCCCCGCCGGCTCCATCACGATGTCCGTTGGCTGCTTGATGTGCTATGACTTCTCGCCCTCATCTTGGATTTGCTGGAAGCCAACACCCCTATAGAAGATGCCATCGGTGAATGGGTGCTGGAGGCTCGGTCCACCGGGAAGGACTACGCCGATGGTGAGCGCTGGAGCGACCATCATCGTGGGCATGCCCTGGAACGAT
>CM041637.1:41736579-41801171 GCA_023333625.1 Bothriochloa decipiens
TGGTGAGCGCTGGAGCGACCATCATCGTGGGCATGCCCTGGAACGATGACACCATGGGGTGCACGCCTTGGAATGGCTGCACCTTTGGCTGCATGTCCTGGAACAAAAACGTCGTCCTGTAATTTGGTATCTCGTAGGGGAAGACCGGTGGCAAGGTGTCCACAGCCAATTGCGGCGGCCACTGCCGCTGTGCAGCCATGATGGTGAGGCGCGAACACATGTCAGTGATGGATCGGGTCTGGATGTCTACAATCATCTGCTCCGGCGTCGTTTGAGAGGACGCGCAGGTGCCGAAGAAGACACCATGGCGGTGGAGGATCCCTGGGAACCTGACAGCTCCGGTACCAAATTGTTATGTGGTTGCTGGTGTTGAGGGAGATTAATTGGGATTGAGGGAGCGGCTGCTGAAGGTGTGAACAGTACCCACTGCTACTATTCATAGGGAGGTGACTGTGAGAGAGAGAGAGGAGGCTAGGGTTTTGGGCCCTAGGAACGCCGGCCACGGGGCTCTGCCCATGGCCGATAAGAGAGAAGGGTTTCATTCTAATACCTTCTTGATTAGATTGATACATCTCCTCTTCTTATATAGAGTGGTTAACTTGACTCCTAAGCAGGCGACTAATTAACCCTAATGGGCTAAGGCCCATTAGGCCCTTGACTCTCCTAACATGAGCAACAAATGCTAGCTTTTTAGCAAGCTCTGGGTCGTTCTTCTCTTCCTCCTTGTAGAATCTAACATTCTCTAGGAGCAGAACTCCACCTTTGGGTCGTTCTTCTCTTCCTCCTTGTAGAATCTAACATTCTCTAGGAGCAGAACTCCACCTTTCGGCAAAAAGCAGTAGCCTACTTCTCAACTTCCTAACAAAATGCAATCACTGGCCAACTGTGCACATATTCTAGCTACCTTTCAAACTATTGGATCAGCAGACAACATCAACTCCAGTAAGGAGGAGCAGCTCGAGCAATGCCTGTTCTAATTGGTCACTCAAATACGAGAGGCAAGACATTGTGCCCCTCCATGAATTTGTCAAACCAACAAAGCTTCGATGGGTCATGTACCGTCTGAGGTAGACCTAATACAAAAGGAGCGGGGACATATGCCCCCGCTCAAATTCTATATTTCTAAAGAAAATAGGCCTTCCATCACTAGCTAAAACCCACCACTCAAATTATGTGCTAATTATGCCCCCAGTTGTACAGCTGCCGCTACAACTCTTTGGGCATGAGGTCACCGCTACTCCGGCGGCTTCATCAGGGCCAACGCTAAGCCTACTAGTGCGGCGAGCTTCTTCACCATGGTCTCCGTCGAGCCTAGCACTACATACTCTATGGTTTGGCTTTTTTGTGAGCCTAGAGGAGGGCACATGACAAAGGAGATGGGAGGATCTCCACCACACTAAGGGTCCTTTTGGATGGACTTTTGGGATTGTTTTTTTTTTCCAACCCAACCCAAAGAGTCTGATTTTCCATCAAATTTTGGCAAAACAAGAAAAAAGAGAGGGGCTCTTTTTTTTATTTCTTACATTGTTTTGGGAGTTGACAAACAAACATTTGTCAAGTAAAAAAATAGCAAATTGTTAGAGATGCTCTCAGAAGCACTTAGTTCAACCATAGTATATTTTTCAAAGCACCTTAAGACTCTGTGTTTTGCTATTTCTTTAGAAAAAAACAATTGTTGAAAGGAAAGACAAAAGGAGACGATAGCAGACAAAATAAAGAAGAGATGGTAAAAATCAATTGTTGAAAGGAAAAAAAAATGAACAAGCAAAACAAGAAGTACACGGGCTCAGCGGTTCAAGTCATTTCCACCTCGGTACCTAAATAGATATAATTTTCGTCGTTTAGACATAAAAGACCCTTATCAGACCAGACCTTCTCTACAAAAATAGCTTTGTTTTTTCTTTAGCAAACAAAACTCGAAATAGCTTTGCTATTTCTTTCTTTAGCAAAGAAAAAAGCAATTGTTGAAAGGAAAAACAAAAGAGATGACAGAGAGGTTATTGCCGAGCCCATATTCCACTTAAGGGCGCCTGGCCTATGCCACGGTCCGCAGTGGCAGTACCTTAAGCCTGCCCCGTCCCTATCACCTCTGAGACGTGGACTATGGTGTGCTTATTTGAGAGAGTTTTCATTGGGCTGGAGAAACGATATGGGACTAAGAAGACAACACGAGAAAGCTGACATCCACGTTACGTGTATGCAATTCTCCGGCTCGATGATAAAAACAAAAAAGCAATCTCTGGCCCGGCCCGTGTCTCTCTCTGCCTTGCACACCTCCCGCCTGGATGTGTCCGTTCCGATTCGCATCGGGAACGGCGTCGCATTGAGACGATGGTAGCGATGGCCGGTCTTCTGAATCTGATTTCCTGAATATGTAGAAAAAAAAGAGTCAGGGGATTCCATACCAAACCACATCCTCCTTTGCTGCAAAACGACAGAATCTTTCAGTAGTTCAAACTGCTCTATCTATACACCAGTACTTACTTCTGTAGAATTGTGGAACATGCTCTGCAGCATCGCCTGATGTAGCATTTTGTTTGCTTAAAACTGAACTTAAAGCCCTCATCAACGAGACGGTTGTGGTAATTTCTGATTGCTAGAATGTCCGTGTGTGTGCTCCGTACATACAAACAAACAAAGAGTCATCTTCTTCACAGACATAAGTACATCTCAATCAAATCATCTCGTTCTCGCCTTCCAGCACAATGCAGGGCAACGAGGATAGAGTTCAGCATCTCATGATCATGAGCATCTGCCTCAGCTTAACGTCATGAGAGTCCCAAGTCTTTCCAGCTCTTCTATGATACAAGGCATAGGAGGACCTCCCGATCATCTCTTTCACCAGTGCGGATTTGGATTCATTTTTAGCTTTTTCCTGGCTACCTGAGTATGAGACGAAATAATCCACGGCGGAAGCCACAAGGTAAATATATCTGCTGGTTTCTCAGATTTCAGGAGGACATATTTATGTAGTTGATTGATGATGTTGCTCAATTCCACAAATATAGTATAGTATGAGGTAGTGTATGCTGTTAATTTGGTAAGCAAAAAAATGCAAGCAAAGGATATGTTTGTTGATGTTGCTATCGAGAGAGAACAACGGCTTATTTTTTTCGAGGGCTATAGTGAAACAGGTCTCTTAGAAGCTTTTGGTAAAAAAAAAACAACGAACCAAAAGAAAGAGGAATTTTGATGAAAACCCAAAAGACATAAATATTGTCACGATGTCTCCATAGGATTCATTTAGAGTATCATTTACCTATTGTTGATCAAGCTATTGCCTCTCTTACGAGATTTGAGCAGTACCAAGATTACCAAAAAAATTGGCTTCTTATTTACTTCGGAAACATTGCAGTCAATGGATAACCAAAGATTGAAGTCTTTTTGTGAAAATCTTAAAAAGGATGAAAAATCTGATATTGATGCCAAAGAACTGTATATAGAGTTGAAGTTTCAATGAGAAATCATCCCAAAAAGAAGAACTGAAACTATTGAAATTATATGGTTTTTAAAGGAGCATGGTTGTTTTACTAATGCAACTATTGCATATAGGGTTCTATTGACTATTCCTGTGATCGTTGCATTAGTGGAGCGAAGCTTTTCTAAATTAAAGCTATCGAACTCTTATTTACGCTAAAAAATGACACGAGAAAGACTTAATGATTTGGCTATAATAGCACTTGAGGTCAAAATGTTGGAGAAGATTGATTATGAGCGTACCATTCATTTCAAAGAATACTAAAATAATGATCCATTTAAGTAAAGATTATGCAACGTAGGTATCATTCATGATATATTTTATTGCAATGTACTATATTATACCGTACATCTTATTCTAGTCCTATTTTTTCTAGGCTAGTTGACCTCATTTTTAAGTTTCATATAAGGCCTTAGATTTCCCTAGGACATCCCTAACACTTAGTTCAGCAATGATGAGACTCGCGAGAAGAACTCAAGAGTACTCGTGCCTAATCCTGCAGTTGTCACTACAAAAGACATTGCGGCCGTTTGCCCATCCTTCCGCCACACCATAGCCGCTGCCATTGCAACTTACCTACGACGGTAGCACCGACACTGGCATTCGACAAAGATGGCGATTCCAGTAGTTGTTTGGCTTCTATCGGCGAAGATATCGTTGCTAATATCGATGAAGATGTCGCTCCGCTTCTAGCCACGATTAGACTCCTCCGCCTTTCGTCTCCTTGAATATATTGAACTGGCGATATAGGTCAGGAGCATTAAATTGGATGTGGCATTTGGCTTCTTCCAATTTCTCACGGTAAATTTGGCATTGTCAATATCGATGGCTGGTTAACATCAAATGCCAGTTTCTAAAAGTGACACTTGGCGACCAAATCGACAATCGTCCTTGTTTTCGGTCTCTGCAGAAGCTTAAGTTTTACATAGATATGTGTAGTAGGACTGATGATTTAAATGGATCATACAATGACCATCTGTACAGCGTGATATGTACATGCATTTCGCGTGGACTGCTCATTCACATCAAATGCAGCAGCAGCAGCAGCAGCAGCCAGCCGCTCTATCTATCCATGCATGACAGCATGAGCATGGCAAATTGAAGGGCTGATGATCTGCAGGGTGCCTCTTTTCCGCCAGTGCCACATGCACTGTTGCTATTTTTTTTAGGGAAATCATGCGCTGTTGCTGCTAGTGATAGATGGGCCCATGGGCCGGGCCGGGTTAGCAGACGCATGTCATGTGGTGTGACGGGCATCGCAACCATATACAGTAGGTAGCTGAAAAACTATATACAGTGGTATGACACAGTATAGCTGGAAAAAAAATTATATACAGTAGGTAGCCGAAACAAACAGCGGATTTCTAAAAAAAAGCTAAAAAAAACCGCGGAAACGTTAATTTTCGTCGTTCAGAAAAAAATACTCTCCTATATTAGACCAAACATTGTCTCAAAATAGCTTTGTTATTTATTTCTTTAGAAAAAAAAACAACAGTTCAAAGGAAACATAAAAAGAGATAGTAGGAAGAAGACCCTCACATTCAGACCAGACCTTGTCCAAATAGTTTTGCTATTCTTTCAAAACAACGTTGAATGGAAAAATAAAAAGATATGGTAGAATAGACCTTGTCTCCAAATAGCATCATTATTTATTTAACAAAAAAGAACAATCTAATCTGAGGAAAAGATAAAAAAAGATGGTAAAAAATAATTGTTGAAAGGAAAAAATAAAAAGATAAAAAACGATGGTAAAAAAAATAATTGTTGAAAGGAAAAATAAAAAGAGATGGTAGAAAGGGTTAAAGGTGAGCACATTCCCCACATATAGCGGGGCTTGCGCCATGGCAACAGTGGCAGTACCTCAAATCCGTTTTCCCCTCCCTACCATCTCTGAAATGTGGGGTGTGGTGTGTTTACTCCGTACTTGAGAAGGCTTCAATTAAGGCTGGAGAAACGATGTGGGACTATAACAATAGAACACGAGAAACTAAGCTGCCTGTTCAATATTTACGTAACGTAACGTGTATGTAATTCTCTGGCCCGGCCCAGCCCGTGGCTCTATCTGCCTTGCATCGGGGGGATCCTTTTGTAGCGGCAAGTCGGAGTCAGAGATGAGATGGAAACCGCTTGCTGCCGACAGCGCCCCTCGCCGGCCTGGCCGTCGACCTGGCAAGAATCCGCCGTCGATCGCCGTCTTCCGGCGATGGTGGCCGGTCTGATTCCTTAATATATATAGAGAGAAAAAATGAGTAAGGGGATTCCATACCATACCACATCCTCCTTCTATGCAAAACGACTGAATCTTAGTAGTTCAAACTGCTCTATCTATACCATACGACATCCTCCTCTGCTGCAAAACGACTGAATCTTTCAGTAATTCAAACTGCTCTGTGTATACACCAGTACTTCTGTAGAGTGTAGAACATGTTCTGCAGTATCATCGCCTGATGTAGCATGCATCTTGCTGAAAACTGAACTGGAAGCCCTCAACGAGACGGTTGTGGTTATTTCTGATGACCAGATTTTTCGTAACTTCTGATTCCGGGACAATACCCATACTATGGAATCTGAGTGCAGAATATATCATTCGCTGCAGGGAAAGTTTAAGACCATGCGAGCAGAATAAGTACGGGCTCAGCAGTTTAAGCAATTCCCATTGCTTCATCCAAATAGATATACTTCTATTCATCGAGAAGAAAGATTAACTATATATGGTTGGTCAACAAGGTGTCATCCTGAGGCCAGACCTTGTCTCATGAACGAAAAGATATGAGCGATGTTTCACTGCTTCTCCCTATTTATATCAGACTAATATAATAATCCTAATAATTTTACTATGTTTTAGAACAACAATAGCTGAAAGGAAAAAGAGAATAGTATTGTAGATCATTTTTTTGGATATAATATGGTCAACAAACAAAATATAGACTTGCCACGTGGTCTGTTTTCTGAAAGGATCAGGGTGGTTCAGGTATACATAAACTTGCTTTACAAAATAAATGTCGTGAAGTAAATGTTTTTTCAAATTATGCAATCAACATGTATTTAGTGGAATAAGTACATAAAGACAACATATTATCACAAGGGAACTTTCAGAGATGCCGTCACCGAGGACAACTGGATCAAAGATGTAGATTATGATATGACTGCACGCCTGATTGCGGAATTCATAGAGCTATGGATACATGTTCAGCATATTACTCTCACACCAATGCAGGAAGATGTGATCGTTTGGCAACATAGCTTGGACGGTCAGTACAGTGCAAGATCAGCTTATGCTTTGCAATTCATTGGCAACACTTCATCCTCAGCTGCTGAGATCACATGGCAGACTAAAGCCCCACCAAAGTGCATATTCTTCATTTGGCTCATGCTGCAGAATAGAGTGTGGACAGCTGCTCGGCTTCAGCTTAGTGGCTGGCCAAATCAATACTTCTGCCCTCTCTGCATGGGCAACCTTGAGACCATTCAGCACCTAATGCAGGAATGCGACTAACGTACGTCAAGGCAATCTGGGAAAAAGTGGGAACCTGGACATCTGCACCGGCCCTGAGACCATCAAACTGGAGACAGACTGAAGCCATGGATGATTGGATCAACGAGCCGGGGAACAGTGGGCGCGGAACTAGGAAGAAAGGGATCAGATCGGTCACCATGCTCACGGCATGAATGATCTGGAGGGAAAGAAACAACAGGATCTTCAGTAGGGCTTCAAGAACAACGGACCAGCTGTTCAGAGCAGGGAATACCGGCCTAGAAGTCGTGAGTACAGGAGCAGGTCAGGCAGCCGGGGAGCTTTTCCACCCCCAGCTTGTAGTGGTTTAGTATCTATCTAAATTAGATTGCTGTATCATCTTTCGTGTAACCGGTCTGTAGGTTGTTCAGGGATGGTGGGGTGTCACCCTAGGTGACATCACGCATAAACGGCGCTGCTTGTGCCAATTCTTGTATATAACTTTCAATCTTCTTATCAATGAAAGCCGGTAACGGATCTTTCAAAAAAAAAACATATTATCACAATTTACAAAAAAAAACTTAGTCACTTTTATTTTTGGATTGGGTTTTGGGAGAGAAGGACCATTTCATGAGCTTTGCCAAATTCAAACTAAGAGATGGTACTTAGGCCCTATAAAGAATTGCACTTTCTACGGCGACCACCGAGGGAACCGCATAATCCTACTAAATATCATGTGGTCAGTTTGATTTCTCGCCAACATCGGATTGAATTAGCAAGAGGATGTTACTTATCACGGGTCTATCACCTTGGCTTGCACATTGCATTGGGTGGAGGATGCCGTCCTAAACAAAGCTTTAAATAATGTTATAGGAATATACTTGGTTAATCAGATTATACGAATACATGTTAATTATATAAAGATAAAAAAGCACACAAATTACGTCATGGGTCTTTTCTTATTAGTATTTTCAGGCACAAGAGCAGAACAATATAGGTATCTCATAGCTTGTATCCAATCTGTGAGGTTAAATTTCTGTTAGACTAATCAATTAGAGAGCCACGATCATCTGATTGAATATGAGTTCATGGCAGTAATACACTAGCAGCAAAACACTCTTCAATCTCTTGCAAACATTAATTTGAGTATAAGCATTAGTTAGAACCTAGAAGTAGAAGTGAATTAACCCTAGCATTTTACTGCATTCCAAGTCATTGACTTGACTCGCATTTTACTGGATTTATGCCAATGTTTAACAAGATTGTTGTTTAGTAATGGGTTACAACAAAAAGAGTTGGAAGAAGGGGATGGGGGCGAGCTCGACGCTCTAACCACGAGCAGGGCTACGAATGACCAGCAGGGCTCAAGTCCTTTGCCTCTCCTCCCAACTACGAAACCAAATTGTAATTTTGTTTTTTTAGCCGGCTTCTTTGACGTTAGAAAATCAATACGGCACTAATAAGTTAACACGGTTTGGACCAAGAGAGCACGTGACCCAGTTGAGTTTTATCGGCATCAACATGGTTCGGCCTGTCAAAATCAGCCCATGGATCGAGGTGCGCCCACCCAAGGCAAAGAGCCCACAAAACTCCCACAGTCCAAACCCCGACTCCGACGGGCAACGGCTCCCCGCCGCCGTGCGCCCCTGCCGGTGAAATCGCCCTTGCCGATTGCCGCCTCCCGAAGCCGTGTCCTCGCCGTCAGCAGCTTCCTTTCCATTCCACGGTTAGCTTTCTTGATTGTTTCTGAGTCGTATGTAATGTACAGGTACAGCTGACTGGAAAACCATCTTCCCTGACTATTTCTTCAGAGCCAAGCTACTGAATTATTATCTGATCATTGTCACTTGATTCTGGGTCTCAAGGATGGTTTCAAGAGAAACAAAAGATTTCATTGTAAAACACAGATGCCTGCCTTCTTTGACGCTATTGTCAGCTTCCTGGAATCAGCCTGGATGTGTGCAAACCGCTTGTCCACTTGAGAGAGTCTCCATCAAGCTCAAACAGCTGACTCGAGCCTTGCAATGTTGGAGCTAGAAGCAATTTTCTCATGTTAAAAAGCAGTTGGCAATTGCTAGTAGAGAAGTGTTGCGAATGGCCTAAGACAATATAAATTTGTCTATTGATGAAGATTGACTACGCAAGTAACTGAATAAGCAATGTCTCGCTTGTGCCTCCCATGAAAGGACAATTGCTTGGCTTCGCTCCTGGGTGCATTACCTTGACGATGGTGAAGATAAGCATCAGGTGATGCACGGATATTATGAAGGCTCATTCGGTACTGTTTGTTTCTCCCTGAACCACCGTTCTGAGCCTACAATACTACTCCATCTCGTGAAGGCACTGATCTATTAGACTTCGATGTTATTCCCTTCAGTGATGAAAGAGGTTTGGGCAACAATTACGAGTCTACCATGATATCATGCACCTGGTCAGTCCGGTTTCATAAGTCATGCTGGCCTGTGATAAAATCTGAATTTATAACTTAGAAACGATGGTTGCTGAATTCAACCTGTATCTAAGGCTGAAGCAATAAGAGCCAGGGATTTTAGACCAATTAGTTTGGTCCATAGCTTTGCTAAGCTTGTAAATAAGTGATAGAGTTAAGGCAAATTTGTTGGTTTTAATCTCCATAATATTCCAATTAGGATCATAAGATGTGCTATGCGTCATGTGAAGTTAACCAAAGCGGTTGGGTGATCACATGAATCACCATTTGGATCATTACTGAAACGTAGTATCACAAATAAGCATATATTTCATAAAAAAACAAATTGAGAGGCAGAGCTCCTGCCATGTTTTTTTTTAAAAAAACATATATTTCATAAAAACAAATATGCATATAATTGATCTTGCAAGTAGCAATCAGAACAAGCAAATCAATAAGTACATAGGCTCTGCATCTAAATAGATGCAATTTTTTGTCGTTTGGAAAAGAAAACGCTCCTATATTAGACCAGACCTTGTCTCCATATAGCTTTGTTATTTCTTGAGAAAAAAAACTCCAAATAGCTTTGCTATTTCTTTCTTTAGCAAAAAAGGAAAATACCCCTGATATGGAACAAGAATGTAGAATTGTTAGTGGGGAATTTTAGTCTATTTGCAAAGTTATCTTGCAAGTAGCAATCCGAACAAGCAAATCAATAAGTACATAGGCTCTGAATCTAAATAGATAAAATTTTTATTGTTTAAAAAAACATTCCTAATATATATATGTTGCGATTAGTTTTATTGTGTTTGCGATTCATGGACTGTTTTTTTTGCTTCTAATAATGTCTTCTAGAGTTAGAAAATATGATTCTTGTCATGAAAGGTAAAAGAAGAAACAATGACCTGAACGGTTTACTCGGACTCAGAAAACAATGTTTCAAAAATAACAATATATATATAAAGATATAATTGAAGAAAATATGATTCTTATCATGAATGCTTTGGTGGCAGCTGCGGCCAGTGGCGGCGGCTCCACAAAGGGACCCCATCCGCCCCACCGCCCCTCCTCCACCCCCCTATCCTCCTCCCCTCCACCTTTTGCCCCGACGTCCATGGCGACATCCGACGGCCGACGAACAGCCGGATCCGGGCCCCTACGGGCCAGAGGCACCGTCTGGGCCCCCTTCCTCGCCCCTCCCTAACCTGGTGGACAGGCTCTGATCCGCCGGCGCCCTTGGCGTCCGGCCTCCAGCGAGGTGCTCCGAGGACGGCAAGGGGGCTGGCTGACCGGATCTGGGCCCCCGGGCCCTGGATCTGGCTGGCTGGCCAGCTTCCCCAAATCCCCCCTCCGACGCGGCGGCGGCCTGCCTCGGCGGCCCCCATCCTCCTGGTGGCCCCCTACTGCGCTGCGTCTTGGCCGCCATGGGCCAGGGCAGCAGCGGGCCGCCGGGTGGCCGGGGGGTGCTGGGCAGGGTGGTGCTCGCCCCCTGCCCACCCTCTCCTGCGTCACCCTCTGTTGCTCGGTCGGAGTCACCCTTGGCGGCTGTCCGGGCAAGGTGTGTGTGGATCTGGGTGGCGTGGCCAGCAGCGTACGCCGTCTCGCACCATGGTGGCGTGGGCAGCTGCTCTGGCAGTGCGCCATCGACGCCGTGGTGGCATGGATTTCGCCGACTCGCTCTCCCAGGGCTTGACTAGGATGCATGGAGCTCCGGGCGAAAGCTCCGCCTGATGTTGTTCGGGCAGGCGACGGTGATGTCTTTTGGCACCACTCTGAAAGTTCCTAATGTCTAGAGGGGGTGAATAGCCTAATAAAATTTCTTACAAAGACACTTAAGCAACTTGTTAGACTAAAATATGGCATAAATGCAAAGCTAAAGCTTCTATTACTCTATGCAAGCCTTTCTAACAAGTCTAGTATATAGGCTATACTACTAGCACCCAATCAACAACAAGCCTAGCAATTCTAAACAAGATTACTCTAGGCACTTCACTAAACTAGCAAGAGCAATACGATAAGAACACAAAGAATCTACACAAGCTAGCAATTCTACTCACTATCTAGCAAGACAAGCAAACAATAAAAGAATGAATAACAAGCTAGATACAAGAGAGGGGGATTGGATTGTTATACCAATACGAAGTGTAGATGGCCAATCACCCAATCGAGATAACCGCACAAGAGAATCCTCGACAATCACAATATGAACACAATGATTTTTTCTCCGAGGTTCACTTGCTTCCCGGCAAGCTACTCCTCATTGTGGCGATACTCCCGCTTGGAGATGTGCACGCTAAATTGGCACTCAACGCCAAACCCGCTGCCAGGCGCCGCACTATCAACACAAGACGGGGATCCTCCAAACCACGCGCAATCCACTAGAGTATCCTTTTGCGAACTCCCGCGGGGAAGGATCAAGAACCCCTCACAAGAACACCGGGTGTGGCCTCGAACAAACTCCACCTCGAGCTCAACACCCCGCTGCCTCCAAACCGTCTAGGGTGACGGGAATCACCCAAGAGTAACAAGAACTCTACAGCGAACTTGAAGATCTAGTGCCTCTAGATGCAACTCTCAATGCTTAGCACTAGATTCTCACTCAATCTCAATCTAAATGAACAACCAAGTCAAGAGATGAGTGGGGAGGAGTTTTTCTCGCTCAAAGAATGCTCAAGAATGAAGGAATAGGCAAGAATCCCTCTCAACGACTGGCCAAAACCCATATATAGTCACCTCGGATTGGTCTACCAGAACTTCCGATGGAGCCCAACCAGAACTTTCGGTTAGTCCAGATCTAGCCATTGTATGCGAGTCAGTCCGCGAAGTCAACCGAAACTTCTGGTCATCTGACCAAAAATTTCGGTACCGGAACTTCCAGTAGAGCCCTACCGGAACTTCTGGTTAGTCCAGATCTAGTCATTGTATATGAGTCAGTCCACGAAGTCAACCAAAACTTCTGGTTATCTGACCAGAACTTTCTCTCATCCACCGGAACTTCCATCGGAACTTCCGGTCGTGAACCGAAAGTGATTTGGGGCGCGCGGTTGCTCGGGCTGGGCTGACCGGAACTTTCGGTCACCAACCGGAAGTGTTTTGGAGCATGCAGTTGCTCGGGCTGGGCTGACTGAAACTTCCGGTCTAGGCCCACCAGAACTTCCACTGGTCCAGCACCACCCGCACTAAAACGGGCATATCTCTTAGCTCTGAACTCTGTTTTTATGATCTTGGACTCTATGGAAAGCTTATTCAGAGGGCTACGCAATAAACATATCCTCAAGATCCCAACCATTATGGATTAAAGTAGTTTTCTAATCCAAGAGCCATCACTTCTCTTTTCCAACACAAGTGTTCTTCATCGTCGTGCCTTCGTCAATCCAAGTCACACCACTTGCCAAGGACGCTAACCTCAACATGTAAACCTCTTTGATCACAAGAGTTAGCATATCTCCAAGAAGAATAGGGGCAAGGGTTAGATCTCTAGTTAGCCTCTCATATGCATCATGCCAAGTCAAACCTAGAGGCACTTGAACCGTGAATTCAACCGTGAATTCCCCTCTTGATAGTCAGTTATCAATACTAAATGTGATCACACTCTCTATAGTGTCTTTATCACTGAAAGGAAATCACCTATCTCTTATACCTTTGGCTTGAGCCCTTAATGCTTGATCAACACAATATCCAAGTCCACCATCAAGTCCCTAGGCATCACCTCCATGTTGCTTATGTGTCTAGTCACACTTAGATGAATCATTAGCAACATTGAGTGTCATCAATTATCAAAACCAAACACGAGCTTTCAATCTCCCCCTTTTTGGTAATTGATGACAACCCTTCACAAAAATCTCAAAGATATGGAAATTGAATTCAATATGAAATTGAATTGCTTGTCCAAGATAAAATGATCATGAATCTTGGTTGGACAAGCATTTCAACTTTGGTTTTGGTAGTGGTAGCTCCCCCTACGTATGTGCATCCATTGTTTGGTCGAATTTCAAGCACATATGCATAGATAAGAATTGTGGGAGAGATATCACTACCAAAATTGATGCTAAAGTTTATAGAGTGGACCTTTGAAGCGTGATACCAATCGGAGTGCGATAATAAACCATCCTTATCATCATGGTAACTAGACATACATCAAAACTCAAAATACCTCATGAGATCAACATTATAAGAGGAATATCTTGAATTGCAAGAAAAAAAACTACGTCTAGATACCATAAGAAAGCATGCTAGTGCTTCATATCACAATTCAGGTTCTAGAACTAGCATACACCATTCAAGCATGAATATTGAATTTAAACTTGCAATGCTCCATATCATCATGCTATGCACATACAAATGCAACAAATAGCTTATGAGCTTGCTCCCTCTATTTGTGTGCTCAAATTTTAAGTTTTAATTGATCCCCTTCCATTGATCTTTGTGACTTTTTGTGACTTACTTCTCCCCCTTTGTCAACAATCACCAATAAGGGTGCATAAGATGAGAGAAACAAGTCAATCAAATTATGGTCAAATCTAGATCACTTACCTGGAGTATGTATTTTGATTTGAACCAAAGACAAGCTTCTTCACACCTCAATAATAAGGGTTATCTTGACCATGTTGAAATACACATCATAAGCTCATGCTATAGATTCAACACTAGGTTTGCAAGTTCACAAATATGTCATATGCCACCACTAGATCAAATCAACCATAGAAGTAATAGTGGTGCCATACATACATCAAATCCCTTTGATTTTCATGAATGATCCTAATAAGATGCACCATGACTATATGTTCTACACAACTAGCAAAGGATGCATGATATGCCACAAATAACTTTACCTTGCTATGTTGGAGGAGAGACATGTCATATATAAGGGGGTGCATCAACTCATGTTGGAGAAGCTAAGTATGTTCAATTCATTCCTCAACTTGCAATATCTTCTTTCATCAAGTGGCTTGGTGAAAATGTTGGCTAGTTGATCTTCGATGCCAATGCTTTAAATGCTAATATCACCTTTTTTGATGATCCCTTATGAAGTGGTGCCTCACATCAATGTGCTTTGTTCTTGAGTGTTGAATTGGATTGTTGGTCATCTTGATAGCACTCTCATTATAAAAAAATAAAGGCACATGCTTGAACTTGATTCCATAGTCTAAGGTGGCTTTCATCCATAGTAATTGTGCACAACAATTCCTCGCACTAATATATTTGGCTTCGGCGGTGGAAAGTGCAACATTATTTTGTTTCTTTGAGGACCAAGAAACTAGAGATCTTCCAAGCACTTGGAATGTTCCATTTGTACTCTTTCTATCAATCTTGCAACCGGCATAGTCGGAGTCCGAATATCTAACCAACTAAAAGCTTGACCCCTTTGGATACCATAAGCCAACATCTTGTGTGCCCTTTAAGTACCTCAATATTCTTTTAGCTGTCGTCAAATGACTCTATCTTGGTGAGGCTTGATATCTAGCACACATGCACACACTAAACATGACATCCAGCCTAGAAGCGGTCACATATAGTAAACTTCCAATCATAGACCGATATAGCTTTTGCTCCACCATATTGCCACTATCATCAAGGTCCAAGCCTCCATTTGTACCCAATGGTGTACTAATAGCTTTAGCATCTTGCAAACCAGACTTCTTCATCATGTCCTTGATGTACTTGCCTTGACTCAAAAAGGTGCCATTCTTCATTTGCTTGATTTGAAGTCCAAGGAAGTAACTTGGCTCTCCAAGCATAGACATTTCAAACTCACTAGCCATCATCTTAGCAAACTCTTCACAAAAGTCTTGATTGGTTGAACCAAATATAATGTCATCCACATAGATTTGCAACATAAACAAGTCATCTCCAATTCTTTTAGTGAAGAGAGTGGTGTCCACTTTTCCCATCTTGAACCCTTTAGAGAGGAGATAATCTCTTAACCTCTCATACCATGCTCTTGGTGCTTGCTTCAAACCATAAAGAGCCTTCTTGAGCTTGTAGATATGGTTGGGCTTCTTCTCATCTTCAAATTCGAGTGGTTGCTCAACATAGACTTCTTTATTAATGAATCCATTTAGAAATGCACTCTTCACATCCATTTGATATAGCTTGATGTTGTGAGCACAAGCATAGGCTAATAGGATTCTAATTGTCTCCAATCTTGCTACCGGTACATATATTTCTCCAAAGTCAAGACCCTCTACTTGTGTATATTCTTAGGCAACCAATCTTGCTTTGTTCCTCACAACCAACCCATCTTGATCTTGCTTGTTCTTGAACACCCACTTAGTTCCAATCATATTGTGCTTCTTTGGCCTCTCAACAAGCTCCTAAACTTTATTTCTTGTAAAGTTGTTCAATTCTTCATGCATGGCATTTATCCAATCGGGATCCTTTAATTCTTCATCAATCTTGGTTGGCTCAATAAATGACACAAATGAATAATGCTCACATATGCTAGCCAATCTTGATCTTGTTTGCGCACCTCTTTTATTGTCTCCAATGATATGATCTAGAGGATGATCTCTTGCAGCATTTGAAGGTTGAAGCACTTGTTGATTTGGATTGCTTGCTTGACCTTGATCTTTCTCTTGATCTTCATGTTGAGTGCCACTAGTGCTTGCTTGATTTGAATCTAAGTTCACCACTTGGCTTGTCATTTGCACCTCATCATCAACTTGCCTTGGCCTAATATCACCAATGTCCACGTGTCTCATTGTATTGCTTAATTGTTCTCCACCCAAATCATCTTGATTTTTATGGTCACTTCGAGAGCCTTGGGTTTCATCAAACTCAACATCATGAACTTCTTCTATAGTACCACTAGCCAAGTTCCATACTCTATATGCCTTGCTTGATGTAGAATAACCAAGTAAGAAACTTTCATCACATCTCTTATCAAACTTTCTAAGTCTTTGGCCTTTCTTGAGAATGTAGCATTTGCAACCAAACACTCTAAAGTATGCAATGTTGGGCTTTCTTCCATTCAATAGCTCATATGGTGTCTTCTCATGCTTTCCATGACAATAGAGGCGGTTGCTAGAGTAGCAAGCCATGTTGATAGCATCACTCCAAAACTTTTGGCTAACATTGTATTCACAAAGCATTGTTCTTGTCATTTCAATCAAGGTTCTATTCTTCCTTTCCACTACACCATTGGATTGAGGAGTGTATGTTGGAGAGAATTGATTTCCAATGCCAAACTCATCGCATAACTCTTCAATCTTTGTGTTCTTAAACTCACTACCGTTGTCACTTCTTATCTTCTTGATGATAGTCTCAAACTTATTTTGCACCCTCTTGACAAATGACTTGAATAGATCATACACTTCACTTTTGTCATAGAGGAAGAACACCCATGTGTATCTATTGTAGTCATCAACTATCACAAAACCATACTTGTTGCCACCAATAGATGTGTAGGTTGTTGGGCCAAATAAATCCATGTGCAATAACTCAAATGCCTTTGATGTGCTCATCTCATTCTTCTTGGGATGTGGCTTCCCATGTTGCTTGCCGGCTTGACATGCACTATAAGGTCTATCCTTCTCAAATGTGACATCACTCAAGCCTCTAACCAAGTCATGCTTCACTAATTTATTCAATTGCTTCATGCCAACATGACCAAGTCTTCTATGCCATAGCCATACCTTGCTAGACTTGCCAATCAAACATGATGAAAGTTGAGATTCACTAGCATTGAAATCAACCAAATACAAGCTTCCATGCCTAAACCACTTTAATATGAGATTTGTTTGATCCATGCTCACTACTTCAACACTATCTTTGTCAAATATGCATTTATAACCAAAGTCACACAATTGAGCCACCAACAATAGACTGAAGTTCAAAGTATCAACTAGCAACACATTTGATAGACTCTTGTCATTGGATATAGCAATCTTTCCAAGCCCCATGACCTTGCCTCTATTGTTGTCACCAAATGTGATATAATCAAATCCACCATTTTTATTCTTATCAAGTGACTTAAACATACTAGTCTCCCCGGTCATATGATTTGAGCACCCACTATCAAGCACCCAATGCCTTCCTCTGGCTTTATAATTTACCTACAAGCAAATCAATAAAGCTTAGGTACCCATTTTTGCTTGGGTCCTTGGAAGTTAGTTACCAAGCTCTTTGGAACCTAAATAGCCTTCTTCTTTAGGCTCATCCTTGGGTTACCAACAAAATTGACTTTTACACCCTTCTCACCCTTGGTAAGCACATAACAAGAATCAAAGCATATAGAATAAGCATGAGGTTTCTTCTTGTTATGGTTCATTTTATTGCAATTATGCTCTAAATGCTCAACTTGCTTGTATTTGTTGCAATAACGACCATCGCTCCTCACAAAGCTAGGCTTTGGAGTCACAAAGGCCGCCTTGCCTCTCTTGGGGGTATAGCCCAATCCTTGGTATTGAAGAAAACTTTTGGCAAACTAAGAACTTAAGCAAGCGGCCTCACCACTATAGGCTTTGCCTAAGGCATGAGTGAGCTCATCCACCTCTCTCTTGAGAGCATCATTCTCAACCTTTAGTGATGAATCACTAGAAGTAGAGATAGATTGGGTGGTGGTGGATGAAGAGCTACAAGAAGGGTTAGCATTTTGCACAATGATAGGCTCAAAGAAAGATTCATCAAGTAAATCACATGTAAAGCCAACATTCTTTTTCTCAACAACCACAACTTGGGATTGCTCTTTATCATGTTGCTCAACTAGAGAGAAATGAGCTTTGTCAAACTTGGAGTGAGCATGTTGAAGCTTCTTATGGTCTTCCTTTAGACTCTCATAAGATGCTCTTAGCTCCCTAAGTTCTTGCTCAAGGTTTTCTTTTTTTTCTTACGCAAGCCCCTATATTCCTTTCTAGATGACTTAAAGCCATCCTTGCAATCCTCAAGCGTAGTGATGAGTTCATATTTAGTGGGTTCATCATCAATATCGGGTTGTACCTTAGTGGCCTTAGCCATGAAGCAAGTCGATGGAGCACCAAATAGAGAAATCTTCTCTTGAATGGCAATGCTTGCATGCCCCTTCTTCTTGCTCTTGGAATCATCCTCATCTTCATCACTTGAGGAGGAGTCAATTTCCCATGTAGCCACATGAGATTCACCCTTCTTCTTCTTGTGGGAAGATTCATTCTTCTCTTCCTTCTTCTTTTGCTTCTTCTTCTCCTTCTTCATCGTATCCTCATCATCACTATCATATGGGCATTTGGCGATGAGATGCTCCTTGCTATGGCACCAGAAGCACTTCATTGAATGTTCACTTATCTTGGAAGAGCTTCTCTTTCTTCTTGACTGGTACCCTTCTTCTTCATGAGCTTGCCCATCTTTTTGACAAGAAGAGCCATCTTGTCATTCACCTCTTCTTCTTCACTAGAGCTTGAGCATGATTCATCTTCACTTGATAACTCTTGCTTCTTCTTGTCTTTGCCCTTGGATGATGTGGCTTTGAATGCCACACTCTTCTTCTTGTCATCTTCATTCTTGTTCTCATCCTTCTTCTTCTTGTTCACCAACTCCTCCTTCTCATGATCTTCTCTAAACTCATCATCGGACATGATCTCTTGAAGAACTTGATTTAGAGTTAGGCTATCCTTCATAGTGGTTTTCACCATAACCGTGATCAAGGTGTCAAATCTCTTGGGCAAGCATCTTAAAAATTTTGTAGAGAATTGACTATCCTTGATTTCTTCCCAAGTGCCTTGAGCTCATTCACAATCACTTCCAACCTATGAAACATCTCTGACACACTCTCATCATCCTTCATCTTGAAGATTGAGAACTTCTCTTGCAAGACATATGCTCTTGCAATCTTCACACTTGCAGTGCCCTCAAATGACTCCTTGAGCTTCTCCCATGCATCATAAGCCACTTCAAGATTTTTGATGATCTCAAAGGTCTTGTCATCAAGAACTTCATGGAGAGCACTTATAGCAATGTCATTGCATTGTACCTTCCTCTCTTCCGCCGGTGTATGGTTGTCGGCATTGGCAACCTCCACCTTCACTTCGGTGGCCTTCCACACCTCTCGATTGATTGACTTGAGGTGGCCAATCATCTTGACCTTCCAACAGGAATAATTGGTGCCATCGAAAGGTGGTGCCCTCTTGGTATTGTTGATATGCAATTGTGCCATTTTTCACCATAGGAGGTTTATCCAATTGCAAACAAACGGTGCCTAACTCTGATACCACGTGAAAGGTCCTAATGGCTAGAGGGGGTGAATAGCCTAATAAAATTTCTTGCAAAGATATTTAAGCAACTTGTTAGACTAAGAAATGGCGTAAATACAAAGCTAAAGCTTTGATTACTCTATGCAAGCCTTTCTAACAAGTCTAGTATATAGGCTATACTACTAGCACCCAATCAACAACAAGCCTAACAATTCTAAACAAGATTACTATAGGCACTTCACTAAACTAGCAAGAATAACAAGATAAGAACACAAAGGAGCTACACAAGCTAGCAATTCTACTCACTATCTAGCAAGACAAGCAAACAATAAAAGAATGATAACAAGATAGATACAAGAGAGGGGGACTGGATTGTTATACCAACACGAAGTGTAGATGGCCAATCACCCAATCGAGATAACCGCACAAGAGAATCCTCAACAATCACAATATGAATACAATGATTTTTTCTCCGAGGTTCACTTGCTTTTCGGCAAGCTACTCCTCGTTGTGGCGATACTCCCGCTTGGAGATGTGCACGCTAAATTGGCACTTAACGCCAAACCCACTGCCGGGCGCCGCATTATCAACACAAGACGGGGATCCTCCAAGCCATGTGCAATCCACTAGAGTATCCTTTTACGAACTCCCACGGGGAAGGATCAAGAACCCCTCACAAAAACACCAGGTGTGGCCTCGAACAAACTTCACCTCGAGCTCAACACCTCGTTGCCTCTAAACCATCTAGGGTGACGGGAATCACCCAAGAGTAACAAGAACTCCATAGCTAACTCGAAGATCTAGTGCCTCTAGATGCAACTCTCAATGCTTAGCACTAGATTCTCACTCAATCTCACTCTAGATGAACAACCAAGTCAAGAGATGAGTGGGGAGGAGTTTTTCTCGCTCAAAGAATGCTCAAGAATGAAGAAATAGGCAAGAATTCCTCCCAATGGCCAGCCAAAACCCATATATAGTCACCTCGGATTGGCCTACCGAAACTTCTGATGGAGCCCCACCGGAACTTCCGGTTAGTCCAGATCTAGCCGTTGTACGCGAGTCAGTCCGCGAAGTCAATCGGAACTTCTGGTCATCCGACCAAAACTTCCGGTGGAGCCCCATCAAAACTTTTGGTTAGTCCAGATCTAGCTGTTACATGCGAGTCAGTCTGTGAAGTCAACCAAAACTTCTGGTCATCTGACCAGAACTTCCACCGGAACTTCCGGTCATGAACCGGAAGTGATTCGGGGCGCGTGGTTGCTCAGGCTAGGCTGACTGGAACTTCCACCAGAACTGTCGATCACCAACTGGAAGTGTTTCAAAGCATGCGGTTGCTCGGGCTGGGCTGACCGAAACTTCCAGTCTAGGCCCACCGGGACTTCCGCTGGTCCAGCACCACCCCGCACTAAAACGGGCATATCTCTTAGCTCTGAACTCCGTTTTCAATGATCTTGGACTCTATGGAAAGCTTATTCAAAGGGCTATGCAACCAACATATCCTCAAGATCCCAACCATTATGTATTAAAGCAGTTTTTTAATCCAAAAGCTATCACTTCTCTTTTCCAACACAAGTGTTCTTCATCATCACGCCTTCGCCAATCCAAGTCACACCACTTGCCAAGGACGCTAACCTTAACATGTAAACCCATATCTCCAAGAAGAACAAGGGCAAGGGTTAGCTCTCTAGTTAGTCTCTCATATGCATCATACCAAGTCAAACCTAGAGGCACTTGAACCGTGAATTCAACCGTGAATTCCCCTCTTGATAGTCGGTTATCAATCCTAAATGTGATCATACTCTCTATAGTATCTTGATCACTAAAAAGAAATCACCTATCTCTTATACCTTTGCCTTGAGCCCTTGATGCTTGATCAACACAATGTCTAAGTCCACCATCAAGTCCCTAGGCATCACCTTCATGTTGCTTATGTGTCTAGTCACACTTAGATGAATCATTAGCAACATTGAGTGTCATCAATTATCAAAACCAAACATGAGCTTTCACACTCCCTTCTTGAAGGCATCGTCGTTGAGTCTCATGTTCTGGTCACCTGTGTCGTATTCTGGGTGAAAGCCCTGCTTTGGCTATCCAAGGCCAGCAACGATGGTGTCCTCGGCGTCACCCCCTTCGTGAACGCGTTGCTGAAGATCTCCACGGTCGTCGTTCCTTCGGCTTGGTCTTTATGGTTGTCTTGCTGCACCTTTTCATGCCTAACGTATTCTCCTCACCTGGGTTGTCTAGCTAGTGGTTGTGGTAGCCGTAGTGGTGTTGTTTCCGGTGGATGCTTTGCCACCGAGGTGTTTATGGTGGACGCTTTGTCGCCGTGAGGTTCTTCAATGCTTAGACGGATGCTTGGCCGCCGGCAGTCTTCAGGTAAGTCCTCCTCGCCCGTGGTCCTCAGTGCTTTTGCCTGAGTGACTCGGAGGAGCAATCGGTTCCCAGAGTGGCATTTCCGATGGGCGTGTCACCGCCAAGGTCGCCGTTGTTTTCGACGGATGCTTTGCCGCAGTGGTGGTTCAGGTGGATGCTTTGCCACTGAGGTCGTCGTCTTTCTGGCAGATGCTTTGCTGTCGAGGTTGGGTTGGACGGATGCTTTGTCGTTTGGATTTCCTTTATGGCTCCGATCGCTGCTAGCTACCAGGGTGTCAGATCTTTGTAATAGGTTCAGCTTCCTGGGGTTGTTAGGTGAAGGGTCCCCCCTCATGTTTCTTGCTTTGTGCTTGTGTGGAGGCTTCATCGGTAATCCCTGGATTACCTATGAATCCTTTTGTATTAACTATATGCATAATGCACATTTTCCAAAAGAAAACTTTAAATAAGGCTCTGCACGCTACCAAGTATATGGTGATAGCTGGGTGGACAATATGGCAAAACAAATGCAGTTACAAGTGAAAATTTTGCCAATGATTGCAGAATGCTTGAATGGATTCAAACATAATGTGAGTAGCACCAGGCTGAGTAAGAACAAAATTTCAGTAGTCATGGCAAAACAAATGCAGTTACAAGTGAAGATTTTGCCAAGGATTGCAAAATGCTTGAATGGATTACAAACATAATGTGAGTAGCACCAGGCTGAGTAAGAACAAAATTATGCTTAGGCCCCTTCTAACAAAGGGAAAATTTTAATTCAAGTTGGTATGACAACAATGCCGCCAATTATTCAGGGAGAGTCTCAATGTCATTGTGAAAGGTTTAAATAAGGCTATGTGTGATACCAAGCAGATGGTGAGAGGCAGGTCAACAGTCCCGGCGAAACAGATGCAGTTACAACTTACGAGTGGAAATTTTCCCAACTATTGCATGAGTGATTGGTGGTCATTGCTATACAAATTATTTTGCTAAGTTAAGTTATGAATCATTATTTTTTTAATACAATATAGTAATTATCTTTCTCAATTTGATGGTTATCCATCTATTAAGAGGAAAAAACTACAAATACATATGCATCACATGTCCATGTCAACTATATAATATTTGGTCTGTAGTATCATAAGAGCAATTTTTATCACAAATTTAAATATGAGTATGTCTTACCACAGGTACATGCGTGCCGTACGTGCATGGTTACTAGTTTTTGGATAATATGATCAACAAACAAAATATAGACTTGTCACGTGGTCTGTTGTCTGCCGGTATGCATAAATTTGATTTACAAAATAAATGGCGTGAAGTAAATGGCGTTTCAAGTTATGCAATCAACATGATATTTAGTGGAAGCTGCTAAGAAACAATTTTGAAAGACACAAAAAAATTGGTGATTTTTATTTTTGGATGGGCTTTTGGGAGACAAAGATCATTTTATGAGCTTTGGCAAATTCAAATTAAGAGATGGTACATAGGCCCTATAAGGAATTGCACTTTCTGCAGCCACAACCGAGAAAACTCCATAATCCCACTAAGTATCGTGTGGTCAATTCAATTCTCGCCACCGCTGGATTGAATTAGCAAGAGGATCTTGCGTATCACGTGTCTATCACAGCGGCCTGCACATTGCATTGGGTGGAGGACGCAATCCCAAACAAGGACTTAAATGATGTTATGGGAATGAAGGGAGCACAAAAATACGTAACGGTCTAGCGTCATTAGAACTCACACCTCTGTGAAAATTTGCAGTTTTTAGTCTCCATAATATTCCGATTAGGACGGAGGGAGTAGAAAACTGAGTCAGGGGATTCCTCCAGACCACGTCTTCCTTTTACTGAGAGAAGAAAGGGCTGAATGACACGATGGCAACCACTGAACCATGGATTCCAGGGCTCCAGGCCGAATATTTCAGTTCAAACTGCTCTATCTGTATCTGGCCGAATAATACACCAGTACTTGTGTTGTAGAACATTCTCTGCAGCAGCATCGCCTGATGTAGATTGCCACAATGTACGAGGATGCCTACGAACAAACAAATGAAACAATAGTCCAACTTCCTAACAGACATATCATCTCGTTCTCTCCACCCAACACAATGCAGGGCAACGAGGCTAGAGTTCGCCATCATGAGCAACTAGCTGCCCCCGATAGAGTTCCAATTTCTTAGGACAAAGTCCTTCCAGCCCCACTGCTGACTTGGGGCATAGTAACCTTCGATCACTTTCACCAGTGCAGCTAACTAAAGCAGCTCGGTGATCACATATTCACATGAATCACCATTATATACTCCGTATTTATATCTTTAATGAACTGTGTAGTGTCACAAATCTGCATATATAATATAAGTTACATGATTGATTGATTTTTCCTCAAAATATTTACTGATTTTCATAGGGGCAATACCGGCCCATACTAATCAGAGTACAGAATATTGTCCGCTGCAGGGAATAGTAGTCTACTTGGTGAGTAGTTTTAAGTAATTCCCATTGCTTCATCCAAATAGATTAAGTGAACTATATATGGTTGGTCAACATAGTCTTTTGAGTGAGGTTCAATACTATGTCATCCTGACTTCCTGGGGCCAGACCTTGTCTCATCAACCTAAGGATATGAGCAATACTTCATGGCTTCTCCCCATTTATATCAGACTAGTAATCCCAATAACTTTACTATGTTTTAACACAACAATAGCTGAAAGGGGAAAAAGATGGTGTGGCAAGGGCTTTAATGAAAATAGTGTGGCAAGGGCTTCAAAGAAAACAGTGTTGTATATCAATTTTTTGGATAATTTTTTTGGATAATATTTGGTGGACAAAAAAAAAGACTTGCCACATGGTCTGTTTTCTGCAATAAAAGGATCAGGCAAGTTCAGGTATACATCATTTGATTTACAAGAGAAATGTTGTGAAGTTAATGGATTTTAAAGTATTTAGCGGGAGCTGCTATGAAATAAGTACATTAAAGATGACATATTATCACAAGTTTAAAAAAAAACGTGGTGAATTTTTTTGTTGGATGGGGTTTGAGGAGAGAGGGATCATTTGAAGAGGTTTGGGAAATTCAAATTAGGAGATGGTACTTAGGCCCTATTTGGAATTGGTTTTCTACAACGGAAGCCGAGGGAACTACATAATCCCACTAATCACCACATGGTCAGCTCGATTCTCGTCGACACCGGATTGATTTAGCAAGAGGATTTTCGTACATGGTTAGAGGACATGGTACCAAACAGAGCCTTAGATAATGTTATGGGAACATACTTCCTCCATATATGATTTAGATGTTGTTTAGGATAGTGATACGGTCTCGAAAGTATAACTTTGACTTCATATTTTTATAAAAATACTCACAATTTTCATATTTTCAAACTTTATAACTTAAAAGTTATTCATAATTTATGTTCCCAATGTTTGATCAAAACCTTATCTAAAATTATTTTTTTTTCTATATGGAGAGAGTATTTATTTGGACGCATATCTTCTCAAAACGCAGTATCCAACCTTGTACAATATAGTATGATGTAAATATGCTATTATAGCAAAATAATCTAGAGGTAGCTAGCTATAAGTGTCTCATTCAGTAGGACTTTAGTGGAAAGTAAGATGGCTGAGTGGAATAACTTAATAGCAAGAGTCGCGATTCATTGCTAGATTTATTTTAAGATTCATGATGATACAAGACATTTGTGGTGACGATGCTAGTGGTGCTGAAAAGGATGATTCATGATGATAACAAGACATTATGTATGCTAATGGTGCTGAAAAGGATAACGACAAGGTATGTGTGTTCATATGAATGATGATGATTCTTGATGTCCAAGCCATTTTGCAATTAATCATCGGTACTGCAATTATTAGCAGCTGAACCTTAGACGTAAGGTCGTAGTAAAAATAGCCATAAAAACTCGCGGGAAAAAAAAAAAGAGTTGAGAGAAGGGGGGCAAGGGCGAGCGCGGCGGGCTCCAAGAATGAGCACAGGCTGGTGGTTGCCTCGCCTTGTGGAGGGATCAAATGATCAGAGGATGATCAGATGATCAACAACAGGCTGGCGGTTGCCTCGCCGTGTTGCTCCGTCGCACAGCAGCATGGGGAAGGAGCTCAAGCCCATCAACCCCTCCTCCCAACTCTGGACCATGGGCTGAAGTGTCGTTGTTTGAGCAGGCTTCTATGTGGTTAGAAAAGCAATACGGTACATACTCAAGGCGAGCGTGTCAATGTGACACTTTTTTTTTATCAGACACCGACACGGTCTGGCCCGACAAAATGAGCCCATGGATCGAGGTGGGCTGACTCCAGGCCCAATAGCCCATAAGGCTCCCGCGGCTGCCATCAGAGCAGCGACTCCGACGCTTCCCCGCCGCCCTGCCCGTGAAATCGCCATTGCCGTCTCCCGACGCTGCGGCCCCGCCGTCAGCCCGCAGCTTCCTTTCCGCGTCGCCATGGTTTCCTGACGCAAGACGGGATCCGGTGCTCCGTCCCGGTGTCACCGTCATCGCCACGTACGTGCGCCGGCCGTCCCCGGTCATACAGTACACATCAGTTTTTTTTTATGATAGGATCGTAAGGAATAAAAAGAGTTTGAAGACGAGATTATATTAGAGAGAAACAAAAAAAAAAAAAAGAGTTGGAAGATGAGTGGGGGCGAGCCTCATGTGGCTGCTCAACGGCGCTGTCCCAGCATGGTGTTGCCCTGTCTGTGGCCGGCCGGCTCCAGGGATAGCGGAGGCTCGAGCCCGTTCATCTCCCCTCCCAGCTCTGATTCATGGATTATTTCGTGCTTATTTAAGCCTTCTATCATCAGGTCAGGAAATCAACACGGTATTAATAAGTACACTATTATAATGCCCGTGCGTGTTTTATCGGCAACAAATGGTCCGGCCCATATAATTAAATCAGCCCATGGATTGAAGCGGTCGAAACTCAAGAGGCCACAAAGACTCGCACTATTTCTCAAATCAATCAAAAAGAAAAAAAAAAAAAGAAAAGACTCGCACTCCGTGGTTCTATCCTCCCTATATAAGTTTTATATAGTCTCCTTAAAAACTAATAAAAAGGAGTTGGCAGGAGGGTAAATATAATTTAAAGAGAGTTCTTTTTTTTCAAATGTATGATTTTTACTAGAAATTTTGACAACAATCTTACCTAGATAACTAGTGCAACAACGACAAGGACAATTCACAATAGACAATTTACAAACTTTTTTTGTTCATGTTGCCGAACAATATCAACAAAAAAGGCTAGGAACCAGAGATATATGACAAGTGTAATTTATAAGCTCTGTTTTCCTTCGAGGAAATAAAATTAAGAGCCGATAAGTTTTCTTAATTAAAAATAAAAAGTTGACATAGAAGGTAAATATAACTTATAAATTATATTTTCCTTCAATCTTTCTTTGGTAAATATAGCCTATAAGTTTACTCTTCCTAAGAAAATAAAGAGTAAAATAAGGAAAGTTAGCAGGAAGAGTAAATATAATCTACAAATGCAAATTTACCTTAAAAATAACAAAACAAGGGTTGACAAAAAGGGTAAACATATCAATAATTTCCTTTTGCAAGAAATCAAAGATTTTTTACACAAAATAAAAATAAAAAGAGTTGGTAGGAAGGATAAATAGTGGGTGAGCCCAAATAAGAAGTCCAACTTTGCTACAACGCAACCTGGATGAAAACAAATAGTCATCCAACTTTTTTAATTGGCTACTGATGTAGCCATCTTTTAGCGGAATTTTTGTTAGCCAAAATTAGAGAGCGAGAATGTGACTCTCTAGGGCACACATAGGATATAAAAAATGGAAAAAGTCTACTTAGCCTCCCAACCTATCAAGAGTGGTCTACTTTACCCCCAACTAAACGATGAAACCGTCTATCTTACCCCTGAACTTTTCAAAACTGGTCAAATTATCCTCTGAGCGGTTTTGAGTGGCGGTCTTGTCTTACCGAACAAAACTTTGAGCTCATGTTCAGCCCATTTATAGCCCAGCAACAGCTGAATCGGCCTGAGCATTGGTCTCCAACGTTCAATTACAAGAAGCTTAAGTTTCTAAAAAGACAAGAAGCTTAAAATATAAACCCAGTTTTCTCAAAAAAAAAATACAAGAAGCTTACTACGACACCACATGTGCTCACATGATGTTCAATGAAGCTTTTTTACTTAACTTTGTCACAATTTTCAATACTCACGGCCCCATTATGCTAGGACAAAAACACCGTAAAAATTATAGTATCGATACATATATATATAAGAATAATCTAGCAAGACAACAAAATATAAATAGTAAATAAATAAAACTATAAAAAAATGGTATTACATGTATTAAAATAATCTAGCAAGATAGAATAAAACTATGAAAATATGATATTGCAAATATTAAAATATTATTTTATATATTATAAATAATAGTATTAAAATTTGTTTATTGCTAGACTTAGAACTACTATAAATAATAACTTCTTTTCTAGGCAGGAAAACTACTATACTAATTTACAAGATTATAGTAACTCTTTACTATAATGTTATTGTAAATATCCCCATGTGTTATAGTAACACAATTATTGTAAATATGTATTCATAGTTATTATATTTTATTATTGTAAATAGAGGTCGCTATACAACAACTTATTCTGTAGCTAGCTACTGAATATACTCTTACATGCTAGACTTGCCAATTTACTTTAGATAAACATGTAAATAAGGTTCAAAAAATTTAGAGTAGAATATAACTCAATTGATAAGTCCTAATTAGTTCCGGTGTTCATCCATTGATACGTCTATGAAGTTACCGCCTTCTCTTTAGGTTTCTTGAAGTCGAGAGCGATGCTCCATAATCATTTTTGTATAATTTAGTTACATACCAAATTACATAGATATAAAACATTTTAGTTGGTACAAACTATGGCTGCTATCTCCCCCCGATCGCGCCTCTTCTACATTCGTCTCCGCGGAGCAACTAGAAAGCCAAGAGCGACCAATCTTATAATTTATTTGACTTATTTAACATTGGATTAAACCCAATTCATAAAATTTAATTAAAAAAAGATATGAGAATCATATAATAGACATGTGTCCGTTACAACGCACGGGCATTTTTACTGATAAACAAAGAGATAGTTTAGTGATCAATCAATGTATGAGTGGTGACAGAATGCGGTGCGATGATATATCGCCCTGGTTTATTTTTTTCTCTCCTCGTTGTACCGGCTTAGAATACCCAATGAAGCGGCCCTTAGACTTTATTCATGTGTAAGATGATTCTAATCTAATGAAAATCCTTATAAAAGATGTGATTCCTCCTCCTCCCAACTCTAATACATCGGCAATGACGTATGTGTTTATTTAAACTTGTTTCCGTGCGATTAAGAAAGTGATACGATACCTACTTAGACAATAATCTCAACAACAGTCACAATAAAAAAGTCCTGTTTGGCAAGGCTATTGGGGCCTCCGGGCTCGGCTCCATCATCTGCTATAGCGACATTGTTTGGCACTACAGCAAGAAGTCGTTTCGATTCACGAAACAGAGAAACGAACAGAAAGAGAATGAGTCGGCACGACAACGATTCCTAGCTTTCCCCGCTCCGTGCTACGCAGCAGTAGTGGAGCCGGAGCACCCAAAAAGCTATGCCACACAATCTTTAGGCACACAGACCCTAAATTAGGCCTCTGCCGCCTTGCGATCGCGAGCACGTAACGTTATTCCAGGCCCAAATCCAAACCACGGCTGCCCGAGACGCGGCTTGCACGCCAGGATTTCTGCCTGGCGAACTCTAAAAAGATTCCCCGTCGCGATTAACGCCACAGGTAAGTAATCTCGATCCGTTAACCTCGGGCAGCACGCTGAACCTGAACTGAAACGACTCCCGTGTCCTCTCCCAGCACCCTTCCCAGCCGTCGATCTTTCCTCGGACGCCCCCGATCGCCCCACGTACGGCTCCAACAGGGCCCCACCCACCCAGCCGCGCGGCCGCAATGATTCCGCCCCCTCCCGAAAGCGAAGTGAGCTGCTTGCTGCAGATAAGGAAGGAGGGAGGCCGCCATTATCGCAGCACGCCGCGTCAGCCATCTTCATCAATCGAGGCGAGCGAAACGGAATAAAAATCTTCATCAGTCAGGAAGGAGAGAGAGGGAGGGAGGGATTTTTGTTTTTCTCTCTCGGCCTTTTCCGGCGACGCGAGGTGAATCACCGGCCGGGCGCGGGCGGTGTCGGCCAAGGCTAGGGTTCCGGGGATCGCAGGCGCGGGGTCGACTCTGGTAGCCTAGCCGCCGGCGCCGGCGCGCGGGAACCGGATGCTATGCTGCTGAGCTGCGGGTCGCTCTCCTCCTGGGTGCGCCGCTTCGTCGCCTGCGTTGGGTAAGCCACCCTCTCCCTCTCTCATGCCCTCTGCTATGCAGGCGCGGTCAGTCGATTGCTAGGTTTGTCTGCTTCCTGCTGCTCCGATGCGATTGGCCATGGATTGGGTTTAGCTGTATCGACGCGATTGGCTCTGCGCTGTATTCCCTTGGTGAAATGGTTGCAATGGATAGCTAGCACTTAGCAGGCTGCAAAATGGTTGTTAGTCTTAAAAACCCTGTTAGCTCTTAGCTCCAGACAACCCAACTCATATAAAGGAAAAATAAAATGGCCTTATTACAGTTAGCAGTATGAAATGGATGATTGGTCGATTGATTTGCTATTTTATTCTGGTTGCTTGTACACTGGTCATTATATCTGATCAGCTTATTTGGTGATGTTCCAGCAATGCTGGTTATCGCCCTACACTCTGTGATTGCCCTGAGGCTTGCAATCAATGTCCACCACAACTGACCGTAACGATAGAAATGAAAAAAACCCACGTATTGATGTTTGCTCCCCGCTATTGATATTCTAGTGCATCATTTATTTGCTACCAGGGTAATATTTGTCGACACATGCTCAGTTGATGCTGTGTCCGCACAGCACACCAGGCCCGAGCTGGACCTCTTCCACAGTCCACGCACATGAAGCACAAGCTGCTCCTTGCTTCTTTGTGGCCACATGACTCGTGCCCAAGAAACTCACCATCACTCAGGGTCCTGATTGGAGAACTAGAGAAGTGGAATGGCCATATCAACCATCCATGCCTGAACTGCATTGCCTCCCTCACGGTTGACACGTAGGACATGTCTTGTCACCGTATTAGTCCATGTAGTTTCCACGCTCATGAAGCTTTCAGACCTGTGCCACTCTGATCTAGACCCCTGATCCCCCTTATATAGTCTAGAAATGGTGCCATAGCTGACAAAAGTAGCACGGATGTCCTCATATATTAAAAATCACTCGTATTGCTCTGAACTTTTAAGCACCAGCACCACAATAACAACATCCTTCAGAAGGTTATCTCACAACGATCCCATCAAGCAACAGAAAATGAATAGTTTGGTCATGCCTGGCAACTTACCATATCAAGACTAGGACACGCAGTCTTGGCCAAAGTGGGAGCAGGGCACCAAGATCATCATGGCACCAGGAAAGGGAGAGATTCATGAGCCTGGTGAACTCGCCGGTTGGGCGGTGGTGCCAACTGCCAAGGTCATGTCCCACATGTTAATCGTGGAGCAGTTAGAAAAGGCATTTCCCCTTCTATTGTCCAAACTCCCAGCGATTGTGAGTTTCTTGGGTGTCAGCCATGTGGAAAAGGAATCGCCTGGTGGATCACTTGTGTGTCGAGGAGGTCCAGCACCAGGCTGTTGAGTTTGCAGTGCGGCCTCGACTGAGTGCATGTCTGTACTATTTACTTGTTGAGTTCAAGCTAGGCCTAGTAGTTGCTTCTAAACTTGTACTATTCCACCATTTGGGATTATCTAACTGTTTGCTTCCAATTTAACCATTTTTTTTATTTGTGCTGTTACTCGTCAATTCGTCATGTACCTTGTAGTACTAATCGTTTCTTGGTCAATCCTGGCTTGCAACAGAGCAGAGGTTGTTTTGGTTGTGCCCAGCCTACTCCGATAATAGCTGTTGATGAGCCTACAAAAGGTTTAAGAATTCAAGGGCGCTCAGTAAAAAGGCGCAATTTATCTGACGACTTTTGGAGTTCAAGTCCGCACGATATGGAGAACAGTGCTTTGCAATCCCGACATAGTATGTCTTCAATCAGCACAGCAGCACAACCTAATGATCAGCATGCTTCTGGAAGTAGCAGCTCCCCAAATGAATTTTTAAATCAAGGTAAACTAGTTACCATATCTAAATCTCCAGAACAGATGGTGCCTATGTCAATTTGTTGTACACTAAATTACAATGTTTGATTGTTTGTTCCATACTCATGAGTTTCTAGAAATCATTAAACCAAATATTGCTTGTTGGGGTTCCGTTCATGCTTATTTAAACTGCATTTCAGTATGGTGTATTTGTGCTCCTGAAAATTCAGCAAAATGGCAATTTTATGAGATGCCATGTTATGTACTAGCATGACTGCATGCTGTAGCAGTTTTTGGAACTCAGCTATGCTCCTATAATTGCCAACTAATTTCAGTCTCCATAGCAGGAAATAATATATAATGACAATAGACAAAGAGTCTATCACATCAGTTTTAATTTTGTAATAAGCCAATTGAACCCTGACAATGGCCTCACGGCCAGATGTAAATTGTTTGCCCTTATGACTTCTGAATCCCAACCCTAAAGGGTAGGTGCTGAGGGAGAACAATCTGTGGTTCATTGCATCATTTCATATATTATGAACCAATAAAACCACTGACGGTTCATTCACTGATATTCTGTCCCCTCATTTGTACAAACATAGGTCTTTTACTATGGCACCAGACTAGACAGCAGTGGATTGGAAAACGAAGGCGTAATTCTCAGGGTCAACAAACTCAGGAACCAAAAATAAGGTTAGTTCTCCAAGTTTCCTTTTTCTTATGGAACATCTATGGTCTTATTAAATTTTCTACGTCTTTGCAGTGGCCAAAATATTTCCTCAATGTTGTAGTTTTAGTTATGTTAAATACGTTCTCTTCATGCTTGGAAATAAACTAGTTGTGGTTTCTGTCACTCTTTGAATTGTCATTTGAAATACCTCAAGGTTGTGATATATTGTGGTTATCGATGATAGTAATCTCCCTCTTGATAATTTGACAGTGGCACACCGCACACCAGCAGTGTTTTAATACTTTGAAATTATGATAGCTTCCGAGTCCTTTTGAACTAATATCTTCCTTGATCTGCAGTTGTAGTGCTACATATGAGAGCCTGCTCGGAAGCTCGAAACCATTTCCACAACCGATCCCACTTGGTGTAAGATATGTTGAAAAGCACATGCCATCTTACATTTGACATATGCGTCCTGTTTAGACAATTCATTGACTTCCCTTGGTTATCTCTTCTTAGGAAATGGTGGATTTCCTCGTGGTCAGCTGGGAGCAGGAAGGCCTATACGACTAGAGTTGGTTATTGGAAGTGTGTTGTTTGAAGTCACGTTATGAATGAATCGCTGAAATGTACGAAACTTTAGTATGCTGCGAAAGGCTGTGTCGTGATGAATGTGGAATCATTGGATTGTCTCGGAGACAGGATGCCATCCCTCTTAAGCAAATGTAAAATATCCTTTGTTTTTTATTACTAGTATAATTGCGTTCACAGCGTTTAGTTTGTTTAGTTTAGGAGTTCATAGTTTAGTTTACGTTAGCTTTCGTCAAGAGAATCAGAACGACGCAGGGAACAAGTAGACAGATAGAGTGAGAGCCTGATAAGTTGGCGATCCAAAATTTGGACAAGCCAACGTTTTTGGCTGGGATTTGATTTGTGTCAAAATAAATTACAATCATATTACATTTAAGATTTCTTTCGCAAGTATTTAGCCCGACTTTTGCTTGCAATATGAATATTTAGCATGTCAAATTCTGGTAGCAACCCTCTGTCAAATCTGCTTTCCATGGATGCTCGGCGCGCCCAGAAGGTGATAGAAGTGGGAGGCCGTCTCTTTTCCAGATGCCTCTCCGGCCTTCTCAGGCCTCGCGTGTAGCCTCCTCTGCCACTTTTTATATGCACACAATCGCCATCTGCATCTCTAAACAGAGTGAGGACGGTGACCCAGCAAAGTGACCAAGCGGTAATCGAGTCATCAACATCAAGTGCCTAAGCTCGGCGAAGGCTTTGCCATGACTTTAGCTCGCCTGTGCCTCAACAGGGCCCTCGCCGCCGGCCGCGCGCAGGCGCTGGCGAGGCCGGCGTACGCCGCAGCCCCGGCGACAGATTTAAAGCTTCACTCCCTTTTCTCAACGTCGGCAGCCGACTCTGCCCCCTCAGGCGAGGCGAAGCGCCGGGAGGTCGCGGTGTCGGAGCGCTCCGCGCCTACGCGCCGCGGCGGCCGCTGGGCGTGGCGAGACCTCCGCGACTTCACCCCGTTCCGCCTCGTCGATGGTACGTCTTGACCAACCCTCATGCACGCCGGCAGGCCGGCCAGCCATGGACACTGACTGACTGACTCACGCACGGCACGCAGGTATCGGGAGCGCGCTGTCGCAGGTGGCGGAGACGCTGAGCCGGCCGCTGGAGCGGCTGGCGCCGTCGCGGCTGCTGTCGGGGAAGGTGCGGGAGGACGAGGCGCGATATCGGCTGCGGTTCGAGGTGCCGGGGCTGGGCAAGGACGACGTGCGCGTGGCCGTGGAGGACGGGGTGTTGGTGATCGAGGGCGAGAAGCAGGAGCACGGGGAGGAGGGCAACGACGGCGAGTGGTGGTCGGCCAGCGGGTACCACGCGAGCCTGCTGCTCCCGGACGACGCGCGCGCCGACGGCATCACCGCTGAGGTCAAGGACGGCGTGCTGTACGTCACCGTGCCGCGCTCCGGGCAGCGCAAGCGGAACGTCACCGAGGTCAAGGTCCAGTGATGCGTGTCGTGTCACTCGTGTGCGTGGTTCTTGTTCGTGAGCTCGTGACCGTTGTGTGAGATCGTGCAGACCGTCTCGAGGCAGGGCGGAGGCCCGAGCTAGCGCGCGTCCGCTGGCGCACCAGCAGATGATGTCTGTGGAAATAAATCTCGTGTACCGAAAGAATGGCGTAATCATCCATCAAAATTGTACTGTATCAAAAGAATCGTGCAAGTGATTGTCTCGACTCTCGAGGCACTCGAGCCGACTTTTCCATCCAAAGTGTTGGCCTTTTTTGAGAGAGGATGGGCTGTTTTCTGTTCCGAGTAATGTAAAGAACTTGATGTTTTATTTATTGATCATAGATTATAATTTACAGGGAAAGTAAAGGAGGAGTTACGGAGAAAATTTCGTCGCTACGGAACCGTGACTCCGAGAGGAGTTGGGTCCCTCAAGCCACGATATCCACGGGGAAACACTTGTGGGAGTCCTTCGAGTAGAAGTCTTTCGTATTCGGGAATATTATACTTACGAAGGGGAACTTTCTTTCATACTGTGTGAGAGGATGCGAAGGGAAATCCAATTTACGATGAGATCATCCCTTCGGGAAATATCTGTTCCATGAGATATCTATAACACTCCCCTTGATCGAATGCGTCCTTGAGATCAATGTATGGTATTGTTCCTCTAAAAAATTCTGTAGGATGAAACGAGGAAAAATATATGTGGATATGCTATGAAAAACTTCTTAAAACCCAATGGAAAAAGAAGGAGAAAAATATAGCATATAGTGATTATTGCCTCATTGTAAACTTATGAGAAAATCTTTTCAGGAGAAAAACTCATATAGTTTAGAGAGCAATATATGTTTTTGATATTCCCTAAAAAACCCTTGTGGGGGAAAATAAGGAATATGACATATGCTTTATGTTAATATTGGCTCATTAAAAACTCTCTATGAGAAACCATATGAGAAAAAACTCATGAAGAGAAAAGAGTGCAATATGATGGTTTGGACAGGCCAAAGTATAGAGAATTTATCCCCTTAAACTTTGCAACTCTCTAAGTCGCCGCATACCAATTCCTTTGACACATCTCTCAAATGAGAAAGCTGGTAGGGATTTAGTGAACAAATCAACGAGGTTGTTACATGATTTGATTTTCAAGATATCTATTTCTCCGTTCTGTTGTAATTCATGAGGATAAGACAACTTAGGAGAGATATGCTTGTTGATGTTGCTTTTGATGTAGCCTGTCTCCATCTGTGTAACATAAGCTGCATTATCTTTATAGATAATGGTTGATGCTGTGATAGCACCAATACCACAAGACTGCTATATGTGGTTGATCATTCTGCGAAGCCATACACATTCACGTGAAGCCTCATATAGTGTAAATATTTCAGAATAATTTGTGGATGTTGTCATCAAAGTTTGTTTGGAGGACGTCCATGAAATGGTTGTTCCAATGTGTAAAAACACAAAGCCTGTTTGTGATCTGCCATTGTGGGGATCAGATTGATAGCCAGCAGCAGTGTATCCAATCAAGTCAAAATTTGGTCCTCTTTTGAAAAAGAGTCCAAGATCTCTTGTTCCATTAACATATTTGAGAATTTTTTTTACTCCTGTCCAATGTCTTTTAGTGGGAGCAGCGCTATGTCTAGCAAGCAAGTTCACTGCGAATGCAATGTCAGGCCTTGTGCTATTAGCTAGATACATCAGCGCTCCAATGGCACTAAGATATGGGACATGAGGTCCCAGAATTTCCTCCCCCTCATCTTGAGGCCTAAATTGATCGGTCTTCATTTCTAAAGATCGAACAACCATGCAGGTTTTGATTGGATATGCTTTGTCCATATTGAATTTCTCCAATACTTTCTGGGCATAGGCAGATTATTGCACAAAGATTCCAGTTGGAAGGTGCTCAAGCTGTAGGCCTAAGCAAAATTTGGTTTTACTTAAATCCTTCAACTCGAACTTCGTCTTTAGATGTTTGCATGCCTCGTCAATATCTTGCTGATTGCCAAGGATATTTAAATCATCAACATACACAGATATAATGCAAAATCCCGTTTGGAACCTTTTGATGAAGACACATGGGCAATCATCACTGCTAGTGTATCCCTTCTGCAGAATGTATTCACTAAGTTGGTTGTACCACATCCTTCCCGACTGCTTTAAGCCATAGAGTGACTTTTGAAGCTTTACACAATACATGTTGCGACTTGCGTTCTAATTCGGTATAGAGATTCCATCAGGAACCTTCATATAAATGTTTGAATCAAGTGACCCATAGAAATATGCAGTCACTACGTCCATCAACTACATAGAGATATGCAGTCACTACGTCCCATTTGAATCCCACAGGGAATACTCTAGGAGGTGTAGGTATTGCTTGAGAGAATACCTTCCTTCTAGTGAGCGAGGATATTTTTGCTTGGATTGCATCCTTCCATTGATTCCAGTCCGAGTGTTGTTTGCACTCTGCCATGGTTTTAGGATCTGAATCATTTTCAAGGATTTCAGCAATCATTGCGGAGAAATATGTGTTGACAACTGTAGTCTTTCTGTCATATGATTCTCCAGATTCAAGAAGGTTGATGGAAATTTCTTGTACCCTTTCCGATGCATCAACATCTTCCAAAATAGTTGCATCAGGGCATTCCGATGTCCCAACATCAGTAATTGAGTGCACTGTTGATGTGGGATGTGAAGGTTGATCCTCCACAGGGTGTTCCTCAACATGGGGTTGAGTTGCATTTACTGGATCAGAAGGTTTGCTCTTCTTTTTCCTTGGCTTGCTAGAAGCTGCATCTGTGGAAATAGCCGTACTTCTCCCCCTCTTACTTGGGAGATGAGTAGTTTTGTTTGGTACCTCTACTCTTTCCGGCACATTTCACGCAGGATTATAGGATTTTGTGACACCCTTATAATCAGTAAATGCATCTGGCGCATTATTTGTAATGTGTTGCAAATTGATAATTTTCTGAACTTGGAGTTCAGTATCTGAAGTACGTGGATCAGAGTTGGGAATGTCTGTTGCATCCCAGTTGATTTCCTGGCATTCTTTATGGTACTTAAAGTCTCCCCCTAATGTCGAGAAATGATCTTCGTTGAAGATGCAATCAGCGTACCGGGCCATAAATAGGTCCCCTGTGGTGGGCTCCAGGTATTTTATGATCGATGGAGATTTGTATCCCACATAGATCCCCAATTTTCTGTGAGGGCCCATAGTTGTACGTTGCGGTGGTGAGATCGTGTAACACCTTTGGTGTTATATTAATTAAAACCTGCCATGTCATCATATGCACTGCAAAGCATTCATGATTAGGTCAACTTTGATGTGCATTAACTAAAACAAGTTTACATTTCATAGGTTGATTGTATTTCTGGAATGTGTGGTCACATGAAATAATAAAACCCTACTTTCGAATGTCATCTCAAATGCTTAGTTTATATTCTATGTACTTGAGGTGTAAACTGTGTTTATACTAGTGCCAATCATAGTGTATAAATCTAAGTCCAACCCTAAAAATTATTTCCATATTTGAAGTTGAATTTGGGTTTCAAAGCTTATTCCCAAGCCTTGTAATTCAAATTTGAATTCAGATTGAAAAGCTATAAAATGTTTTTCAAAAATCAACTTGGTCAACCAAGGGTGTCATTGGGTCATTGACCTAAAAATGTCCTTGGATGATGTATATGATCACTAATAACCAACCAGTTAAATTAGAAACCAAATCGAGTTTGAATTCAGTTTCAAAAACCCTTTATTTCAAAACCTAGTTTTATCCCCTTTTCTGTAATTCAAACTCTATAAGGAATTTGGGGATACTCTAAAAAGGTAGTTTGTAGATATTGATAATATCTACAAAGTTGGTATATAAAGTTTTTCAAGTTTCCACAAAGAATTTCAAATAAATTTAAAAATACAGTTTTCCAGCATTTGTCCCCTTTTGATTTTAAAACCATAATTCAAAAATTATGCATAATTTGGGAAAACTTTGTATATGAAAATGGTTTGGTTTGCAAATTTAAACATTTCATAGTTTTGAAGATTTTCAAGTGTTATTTAAAAATCAAAAGTAATTTCAAATGTTTATTTCTAGGGTTTTATTCCCCTTTTGAATTTAAATTCATATTTCAAAAACCAGACAGAATTGGAGGATGCTAGTTAAATGAAAAGTGTAGCTCTTGAAAAGTTATGAAAATGATATTTTTGAAGATTTTTAAATTCTTATATAAATTTTGGAGTAATTTATAATTTTGAATGAATGGCATTTCTATAATTATTGCGAACAGCACCTAACCCTAACGTCGGCCGCCATCGCCGGCTTCTCAAGCCCGCACCGCCGTCCACCGTCGTGCAGGCCACACATGCCATGGCCACCAGCTCACCCGGGCGCTCGAAGCATCTCCGCCGCGTGTCCGCAGCTCGCACCCCTCCCCTGCCCTATTTATATGCGCGGCCGATCGCCGTCGTCTTCTTTTCTTCTTTCTGCTCACCGCCGACGACCTCACTCCGCCGCCCAAATTTGCCACCACCAAGTGCGCCCCGCCTTCATTTTCTCCTCCATAAGCTCCACCTCGTTCTTGCGCTCAGTTTGAGCTAGCCCGTGCTTGCTCTCCTCGCCCGAGTCGCCCGCGCGTCGTCGTCTTTCTCGCGGCCGATCGCCGAGTCACCGCGAGCTCTCTCGCCGTCAACCGCCTCCAAAGGTGAAAATATATTGCCTTTAACCCCTCTATCCTATCATCCATCTTCTCTTGCTCCTCATGCGCACCGTGGTTTGCTCTCTGGTGCACAGGACACACCGGAACGCCGTCGTTTTCACCGGAGCACCGCTGTCGCCATCAGCGCCGCCGACTGCAGCTCGCCTCCGACCGTTTTCCATCCAACTAGCGTGCGCACTAGAACCGTGGTGAGCTCCTACGTCTACCCATGCCCTCAATTTCACTCATCTCGCGTCATGGAGTTCGGCCGCCGTGACTCGCCGCCGGCGTGACCTTGCCGCTCCGTCGCGTGCGTAGCCGTTGCGGCTGGGGGCCAAATTGAGCCTCATCTTGTTGCCCGTTAGGCTCACGTGGATGTATAGATCATAACCGCACGCTTGCCGTCATCAGAGAAGCTCCGGTGAGCTCTCCCGCCAGGCCGCCGCGCCGTCGGGCCGCCATGGCCGTCGGCGTGGGTGCCGCCGCCACCCCGCCGTGTCATTTACCACCCTGATCGACTCCCCGTGCCAAACTGAGCCCGATGGTTCAAGTTCGATCGCCGGAGACCTCGCCGTCGGCGAGTAATCACCGGTCAACCACCGACGGACCGTCGGTCAGCGCGAGAGCATTGTGCTCCTTTTTCTTTTTCTATTTTCAGAAAATGATTTAAATGCTATTTTCTTTGAAAAATCATAGTAATTCATGTATAGCTCCAAAAATTCTAAAATTTTTTGTATGTGTTCTTTATGATGTCATCTACCTAGAAAAAAATATGAAATGCCAAATTTGAGTACTTTTTTGCATATGTTAAAATTAGCTCTTTTAATTGAAAAATGGACCTTCAATGATTTTTAATAAATAAAATAATAGACTTTTAATTCTGAAATTTGTTTTTCCATCTAATTAGACCAAGAGCTTTTCAAAATAAAATTTTGAACTTAATTAGACAACTTTAATTTTTATGCCTTTATTCTATGCTTTTAAATAATTAATTAATCCTGTTTAATTAAGTTAATCATTATAGGATTTGTTTGACTTTAGGATTGATTGATGACCTTGGGTCATTAACCCTAATGGCCTTTGGCACTTTAATTAATTATTTGCGCTTACCTGGATCATGTCATTAGGGCTTAATTAACGTTATTTCATGTGTTTAATAACTTTCTTAAATAATATAGTTAACCCTAATGAACTTAGTAAGTATATTTTGGTTGGCTTGCAACTTTATCATGAGGAAAGTTGTACTCAAGCCATTAATCTGATCATGTATCCATCGAGCATCATGTTTACTATTCAATCATGTTGAAGCATATCATTGCATCGTATAGTTTTCGATAACGGAGAGTTTAACGTTGTCGCCCCAGATACGAAGGAAGAGCAGACTCAGGAGTTGGGAGTTGATCCAGAGCTCGAGACCGTCTACCCCGACCATGAAGGCAAGCCCGGATGCATTCAAACCCTATTCTATTTTTATAAAAGTTTTACCGCTCCAGTTATGATATGTTGCATTAAGTAATAGGAGTTGAGTGAAAACCCACCAACTGCATTACCTGTCTTACTCCCATAATTCTTTGTTACCTGTTCTAAAAGATGCGTAGTAATGCTTAGCCCTGCTTAATTAACTAAATGTTCAGAGGTAAAAGAATGAAAAAGATGAGTTTGGTTTTATCTGTTGAAATCATGATGATAGTTAATAAATCGAGTCCGGACGGCTAACTTGCATTGGAAATGGAGTCCCTCTGTAGTGTTTTCGTCTGTTGATGCCCTAGGTCCCGTGTCGATGGTGAACTGGTGACATCGAGAAATTAGAAAATCCACATGCATGAAGTGATATACTGATGGTTGAAGCCGGGTATATCATGGAGTGACTTATAGTGGGCCAGAGACCCCACATATGTTATAGTGTGTTATACTGTGGGTTTAAGTTCCCATGTATATCGATACACTGGGTCGAAGTGCTCATGTGTATCATGTGGTGATATATGGCTGCGGTTGTTATCCCGGTATATCGGTTCACCTGCTATGCTTAGGAGTTAGAGTCTCCTGCATATCAGTAACCTAGGTCCCAGCTGGGTATGAAAATAGATTCAAATCGCCGTGCTTCTCAGAGAAGAAGACTCGATCGGTGTTCATCGTCGTAGTAACAACTTGAATAATGAGTAAGGTTTAAGAAGAAAGTTGGTTGGTAATTTTGATCTTAATCAAGACAACTTTTCTTTCTTTTAAGCTTTTTGTAAAATTTCTTATCTCCTGCAAGCCTTACCTTGTCCCTCTAACCTGCATTTCCTGAGTCTTCACCCCTCTTTTCGTCAGGTTAGTCTTGTTGAGTACTTTTGTACTCAGGGTTTGTTGAACCCTTGTTGCAGGTGAGCCTCATGGGCAGGAATGCTTCGCATCCTGCTGCATGACCGTCGTCGAGGAAAGTGACGACGAATAGGATATCTCGCTCTTGGGCAGAGCATATAATCAAGGTGGATGTAATAAGTTATATTGTATTCCACTGCTATATGGTTTGTAATAATCCAACGTATGGTTTGTAAATGGTTTGTAAACTTATGTTATTGTAATCCTTCCGCTCTTTTACTCTGATGTATATTATTTGTATAAAACTGTTGTAATACTGCAATGTCTCTTTGTAATGATTGATCCTGCTCGGAGAATTGTGGATGATTCGGGATTTACCCGACAGACCTTTTAAGTTTTGTGGAACACATTCATGGTTATTTGGAGTCTGTTTAGCCAATAATCATGCGTGTGGGCCATAGGATTTAGGAGGTTCTGCCACAGATCGGTACGTATGTGGCGCAACCAACTTTCGCAGATGGGAAATGTTTGGGGGATTTCCACGTACTAGGTGCAACGGCAAGGTTGCATGATATGCAGTTGGACGCAATTGAATCAAGTCAGCAGTGTGTAAGACTACGAGACCCCAACATGAGGTTGGAAGATTGCAATTCTGTAGCAATGGTCTTGCGATGAATTTGATTCTCTTGATGAGAGATTCAGCCAAACCATTTTGAGTATGGACATATGGAACTGAATGCTGCATTTGAATTCCTAAGGCCATGCAATAGTCATTGAAGGCACGTGAGGAAAATTCAGTAGCATTGTCCATCCGAATGGATTGGATTTGATGGTCAGGATGCTACGCTTTAAGTTTGATAACTTGAGCGATGAGTTTAGCAAATGCATGATTCCGTGTCGATAGAAGGGACACATGAGACCATCGTGTGGATGCATCTATTAGAACCATGAAGTACCTGAATGGCCCAAACAAAGGTTGAATGGGACCACATATGTCTCCTTGAATGCGTTCAAGGAACTTGAGTGATTCAGCTCAAATTTGAGATAAGAGGGCCTCAAAAATAATTTTTCAGTGGCACATGCGGTGCACGTAAAATCCAAAATTTAGGGGAAATTTTGCATCACTTAGAGAGTGACCAATAGAATTGCTAGTAATTTTCCTCATCATCCCTATGCCAGGGTGACCAAGGCAATCATGCCAAGTTTGGAATGCATTGACATTCTAGAAAATTACTTTGTACGCAACATGTTATACGGGTTTTATATATGTATAGTACAATCCAGATGAGAGTGAGGGAACTCTTTTGAGTGTATCTTTGCCATATCCGTTGTCCTTTGTAATGAGAAGGAACTCCTCATTATTGTCATGATGGGTTTCAACATGAAAGCCATTTTTCGGATATCTCTATAACTCAACAGAGTACGAGTTGAATCGGGATACAAGAGTGCATCCTCAATTGTTATCGATGTACCCATAGGGAGGGTGATAGTGGCTTGTCCAAAGCCTACAATTACAGCATCACGCCCAGCGATTGTTAAAACATTTCCTGTACTCTTGGTGAGAGTTTGGAAATATTTTATTTCCATAAGTATAGAGTTAGTGGCATCACTGTCCACTAGGCACATTTCCTCATCCATCGGATTGAACCCCGTACAATCTATATAAAAATGGAAAATAAAATAAAATTCTCAACAAATAAATATAGATAACTGATATAATATTGATAGCAATTGTGCAGAATACAATAAAATAGAAAATGTGCTTGCAGAAATAAAACAAAGGACAATAACTATTACAACTTTTTAGGCATAATGATAATCTAGATCTCAAACGACTAGGAGCCTAAGCACAGTCTCCATATATGTCCTCTGAAGTGTATTCGATGAGCATATTGTCGATGTCGGCGGCGTCGCCATCAGGTGGAAGAAGAGCCTTGGTGTTGCTTGGTTCCGCTGGGGCAAAAGTTGAGCACCCTGGGGCTGCCAGTGCATTGAAGTGTGCTTCATGCTGATGTCCACCTTGGTTGACGCGTCCATGGTTGGAGCGTCCACGTCCCACGGAATTTAAGTACAGATCCACTAAGTGCTTAGGAGTGCGACATTTCTGAGTTGGGTGATTGTAGCAACCACACTTGGTACAAGTGCTAGACTTGTCTTTGTTGAACTTAGAATTGCCACCCTTTTCCTTAGCACCACAAGGCTTACGGTTTCTCTTGCGCTTGTTCTTGCCTTGAGAGGGTCTAGGAGTGCTATTTTTAGGAGCACTCTTGTGTGGTTTCTTCTGAGTGGCCATAGCATGTACTTCTGGCAAGGTTTGGCGCCGATAGGGCCTTTGTTGGAGTTCCATACAAGGAGCTCATCATGCCTTTCAGCCTGAAGTAATGTTTTGATCAACTCAGAATAAACCATGAAACCCCACTGACGATATTGCTGTTGAAGGATCATGTGAGCGGGAAGCATGGTAGACAAAGTCTTTTCAATTTTCTCCGCATCAGTTGGTTCCTTCTCACAAAACTTCAGTTTGGCACTGAGTTTGTGCATAGCATGGTTGAACTCTCCTACAATTTTAAAATCCTGTATGCGGAGATGGTTCCACTCATTTGTAGCCTCTGGCAGGATGACTGCCTTTTACTGCTCATACTATTGTTGCAAGTTAAGCCAGAGAGCCTGTGGGTCCTCTTCCATCAGATACTCAGCTTTGAGATCAGGATGGATGCGGTTCCTTATGACGTATAAGGCATGTTACTTTTTTGGTTCAGACAATGGAGCTACACCTTGTTTGGGAGCCTCAATTGCCTTGAACATTCCGCGCAACGATAGACTCACTTTGAGATCCATCTCCCATGTAGGAAAGTTGTGTCCGTCAAGAGCAAGCTTGGCAAATTCCTTCTTGGAAGAAACTTGGGCATCAGACTCTTCAAGGGCCATTGTTCCTACAGGTGTGATGCCAGTCTTAATTAAAAATCCATGGCATAGTTGTAATAATTGAGCAAATGCATAAATCAAGGTAAACTTGAATGAATAGAAGGGATTTGTCTCGTTTTAATGGAACTTAGGTAGTCACCATGGAGGTGTAGACCTTTTTGTAATTTAATTGATCCACATCAAGATGTAGCCCTTGTATGTTTATAGTCAAATTGGAAGGGCACTTTGAGAAATAAATCCCGCAATAGTACTTGGTACTACCTTGTGATTGCCAATTTGAAAATAAACCAAAAGGTAACATCGAGGAATCAAGTTCCGAAGAGATCAATCGACCATAGCATTTGCATAAGTACATGTTATAGAGAATTGAAATGAACAAAAATGTATTGAACATGTACTGGAAAATAAATGCATAATTTAAATTGCAATAAATAAAATTACATAAAGTAAACTTGCATAATGTAAATAAATTAAAGCAAGGTAAACTTGCATATGTAATATGGGATTTTAATCTCATTTTGTGGAATATAGGTAGTCACCATGAGGGTGTAGACCTTTATTTTTCATGTTGAGATATAGTCCTGGTATGTTTATCAATTAATTTGGGAGAGTACTTTGAGGAATAAATCCCGTAGTAGTATGAGGTACTACCTTGTGTTCATGAAATTAAGAATAAATCAAGGTGACATCGAGTGAAAATATTCCAAATAGGGAGAAAGAAAATCAACCATAAAAAAATTGCATATGTACATGTGATAAGGAATTGTAAAAACAAGACACGTTCGACACGTACTAAATATTTGTATTCACAATGCATTGCTCGAATAAAATATTACAATGCCTTAGCAGTACATCAGGAGTCTAATACTTAGGTAATTAGACTAACTAAACCGATGTAATTAGGGAATTGAAAAACAAATACTATGTAATTAGGAATTAATTTGCTGAAATAAATTACAAAAATTAAATATGCAGATAACTTGGCCCAGGCTGTAAGCTCGCAGGCCTCAACCTGGGCCTGGGCCTGGGCCTTCAATCCGACCATGTGGGAGGGGAGAAGGTGGGGGCGCCCATGTAAAAGGCCAGGCGGTTAGGGTTAGAACCCTAACCACCCAGCCTTCAGCCGCCACCGCTAGAGGCCTGAGGGCCAGCTGCCGCCGGTCTGCCTGAGCCGCGCGAGGGAGGGCCTCGATCCGTGCGCCGCGTGGGGCCGCGCGCTAGGTGGGCCTGCAGAGAAGCCTATCCGCCTGCTGCTTCTGTCGGAAGTCGCGACCCTGACTCGCGATGGAGCGGCGCTAGCGAGCGCACCGCGCGAGGCCGGGCTTGGAGCATCGCGGCGCGAGGACGCGTGGAGCTTTACCATCGCGGCGCAAGGCCGTGGAGGTCCGTCATCGCCTTGTCGCCGCCCTTCGCGCCGCCGTGGCCCGGCCGCGGCCGCCCCCTTCCCCCTCTCCCTCCCCCCTTCATGGCGTTCAAGCCGGAGGAGCGCGCCCACGAGCCGAAGGCCCGTGGGGCACGCTGATCCACTTGCGGCGGAGACATGGGGAAGCCAGAGGAGGTGGTGGTGGCGGTGGAGCAGCCAGCGCTGGTGGTGGCGAAGGTGGAGCGGGTGGAGCCGGTGGTGGCGGAGGTGGAGCAGCCAGCGCCGGGCTGATGTCCGTCGGGGTGGCTACCGCGGCGGGACGGCGCGCGTACTCCAGCAGCCGAGTCGGTGCGGAGATGCGCGCCGCGATGTTCGGTGGAGACCGGCGTGCGTACCAGATCGGCGACAACGGCGCGGTTCCCAGCGTCAGCCGTGGCCGGCTGGACGGGCCAGCGGCGTCCGGCGAGGTAGGCAGTCCTGGGGTATACACCGGGGATGGGCACCTTGATGAAGATGCTGCCGATGCCGCTGCCGCTGCCGAAGGAGCCGTGCAGGAGCCGCCGGTGGTGTCGGTGTTCTCGGTGGTGCCGCGGGCGGAGCCGCGGACGACACCACAGAGTGCCGCGATGAAGCCGTGTCGGAACGACGACGACCTCCAAAACGACGTCCTACATGAGGGTGACCGCGCATCCCGTCGAGGTCGCGACGTCTACCACGAGGGCGGAAGCCATGGCGCTCGCCAAGGACATCACGGAGGTCGTGCAGGAGTTCGCCTTGGATTCGATGGTGGGCGAAACTGATGCCCAGCGTCGAGGCGCGATGATATGCGATCATCACGACTTGGAGGAGGAAGGAGGCACGAGGAACAGAACGGTACGCCATCGGAGGTATACCTTTCTTTCCGATGATCTCCTCAATGCGCTGTATCCAACTGAGCTATATCTCTGTGGAGAGGGGAAGTGAAAGAGCGAAAGGTGCCGATAATGTGTTGCGAGTAATGTAAATGAACGAGACAGAGATGTATGGTGAGAACTTGGTGTTTTATTCATTGATTATAGATTACAATATATAGGGGAAGTAAAAGGGAAGTTACGGAGGAAACTCGATCGCTACAGAACCGCAACTCCGAGAGGAGTCGGGTCCCTCAAGTCACGATATTCTAGGGAAAGCACTCGTGGGGAGTCCTTCGAGTAGAAGTCTTCCGTACCCGGGAATATCGTACTTAAGAGGGCGAACTTTCTTCCGTGCTGTGTGAGAGGATCCGAAGGAGAATCCAATGTACGATGAGATCATTCATTCGGGGAATATCTGTTCCACGAGATATTTGTAACATTTTCGTTGGACAACAGAGTGCGTCTGTGCTTTGGGAGCCCAAACTAGTTGGGCCGATTAGAGATTTGGGCCGGGGGCTCTCCACACCGTTGTGCAGCCCAACTTCCCATTCCGCGGTCCTCTTCGCCACCACTCTCACCAGTGACACGGTCCACGGGTCCAACACACGTGCAGGAAAAGGAACGACCTCGGAGCCAGAGTGAGCCGTGAGCCCGTGAGCGTTCGCTTTCCCCTCCTCCTGGCTCGGTGGCTCCGTGCTCCCCACCATCGGAGCTGGAGATAACGCTTCCGGTCCCAGGTCCAGTCAGAACCAATCAGCAGAAACCAGTGCGGCGGTCTCCCTCCCAGCGAACGCGCGACGACGAAGTGTGAACTCTCTCCTTCGCCTCCCGCAGAGCAGTGGTGTCGCACCGAGCGGCAGCAACGACGGCGACAATTTTTTTGTTTTTTTTTGCGACGACCGACGGCGACAATTTTTGCCCAGTTTTCTTTTTACTACTCGGTTTCGCCACGCGAACCACGGAAACACGGAGCCGGCTTCGCTTTGACGATTTTCCATTCCAATTCCGTCCCATGTGCGATCGGCGATGGAGCGCACCTCCACTCCACGCGCTAGAGGGCCCCGACAGAACGGAACGGAATCCTTGGGAAATCATCACATGAAAAAGAAAGGATGAACTGAGGGGGAGGGGATTCGTCCGGCTCCCGTTCCCGAGGCCTGAGTGTGACGCCGACGGCGCCGTGGCGGTTCGAACCGGTGGCGAGCCAGAGCAGTGGGCGGGGGCGGGGGCAGGGTCAGGGGCAGAGGGGCAGGCAGACTGGCAGCAGCATGCGTGGCCCGACAGCGACGCGTGCGCGGGGCGCGTGATCCAGGGCGCGCCGCGTAGGCGCCGGAGCCGCCCTGCACTGCACGGGCGCGTCAGGCGGGACATCCCCCAGGGCACTGCTCTGCCTACTACTCCGTATATAGCAGTCGGTTGAACGGAACGGGGCCGCGACGGCGAAAGGAAAGTGGCAACGAGCAACGCCTCAACCGCATCGGCATGTGCCGCCACTCCATCATCGACTCTGGACACGGCGCCGAGCAAGATGGGAGGCGGCGGCCGTTTGCGCGCTTCCCTCACGGTCGTCCTCCCATCCCTCCGGCCCCTCGGTGTCCGTGCACATGTGTGTGCGCTGTGCACCTACCGTCTCATGTCCTCTGTTATTGTGTCTCACGGAGTCACAGTAGCCGCTTAGTCAAAATGCAATTAGCACGGCGCAAGTTGAGCCCTTTTTGTTTAGGAATAATACCGGAGAAAGAGTAGTCGTGCTGAATTGTGTTTACGGTCAGTGCGTTAGACTTTGACGTTCTACGTTTTTTTTCCAACCAAAAAAGACAGGATATTATTCCAATAAAAGGCATAGCCACGTACACAGACTTAGTCAGATAAGTTGGGAATTTTGTTTTTGTTTTTTTTTTTTTTTTGCAGCCGGCTATAGATGAGGGTTGTTCAGGGTTTCATCTATTGTAAGGTCTGTTTGATAGGGCTGTTCATTAAGTGCTCCTCCAGAGAGGTTGGAGACTGAGCAGCCATGTCAAAGAAGCCCTCTAAATTGTACATTTACATCTTTTGATGCCACACATTACTAAGAACCGAACCAGCGATAACTAAACAAAAGTGGCCGGAGGTGCACATCGATGACGGTCTCAGCGTTTGTAGATCATCAATAACGACAAACGGAGCGGATCCAGCGTATCTTCACTAATCACTTGATTATTATCAACCCAAGGAAGATATACAAGTACAAATCATTGATCCACTATGCCATATTGCCATTAGACAAACAACCCTCCCACCAGGCCACCAGCTCTAAACAAAGCACTTAACGCGGCAAACAACGCAAGTGGCGGATTATACTACGTTAATTAATTAGGCACAAGTGGCGGGCGGCGTTATTATACGTGCGATGCAATGCAGACCCTGCACCTGGACTACTGCTGCTGCTAGTACGCTTTGGAAATGGGTGGAACGGAACGGGACACCGGACAGGGAGAGGATAGGCGAGAATCACAAGGAGTGGGGTGGGTGTGCAGGTGCAGCGCATCCGGCTCTTTTTAGGGCTCGGTGGTGGGTGGTGGGGTAGGCGGGTGAGAGGGAGAGGGCCTGGGCTAGGTTCGCTGCACGCGGCTGTGACGAAACACGAGTGACGCGCGGGGCGGGCGACTCTTGTTGTTCCAGTTTGGGAATTCCTGTTCTCAAGATTCAAAAAAAAAAAAAAATTCCAAATTAAAACTATTCTTTTTTTAGACGGATCCAGTATCCAAATACTACCATCATAATTTTTTTTAAAAAAAATAAAATAATTTATTTGTTTATATATGTATATATATAGGTGGTCAGCGTCCCAAGAGATTGAACCGAAGAGGTTTAGATTTCAAGCAAGATGTCCCCTCTTTTCTCCTGAGCTTGTATGTCAATTTTCTATTTATTTTGTCCATCTAGCACTAGAAAGACGTCATCCCGTTCGTTTTCACGGAGTATGTATTTTTATTTTTGATGGAAACGGAGTATGTATTTCTCTCATCACGGCTCATAACCGGCAGATAATTTTAGCTAAAAAAACCATTCCGCGGTTCGTTCAACACGTTGATTGAACATATAAAAAGGAAAATGCACATCACCTACGGAGTATGTACCAAAACATGCATGCATGTGTGTCGTACGCCGTTCATCCGATGAACGTAACCTTATCCAGAGAGAAGAAGAAAGAAAAGAGCAGAGTTTAGTGGAGGCCACAGTTTGTGTATACTTTAAATGTGGGTAGAATATTAACCTTTTAAGTAAAGAGAATAAATTAGTGATCATTAGGATGATCACTCTTTATCCAATTTTTATTGAACTGCATTTATTAGTTTAGTTGATTTTGCAATGGCTTGGCGTCAATTAGTGTAAGATTTCCAACTATATGTAAAATGTAATGGCAATCGGTAAGTTGTTAAAAACACTACTCTTCAAGTAACTCGGTTCCAAATGGTAGCTTTTTTGCTAGCTCTGCATGCCTTTATTTCAAGTACAAGTAAGTAAATAAGAGTCTATTTAGGACTGCTCCACCAACACTGATAAGGAGTAAGTAAAAAAAATAATCTTAGCTTATTTAAGCTTTGCAAAAAAAAAAAGTGAGAAAACACATAGAGTAATAAAATTGCACGTTTTGTTGCAAGAGACTGATATGTTTTGCTACAGTTGTTGTTATTTATTTATTTCATTATAATTATAACAAACTATACCGTGTTGGAGATCGACATGCATGGATGTAAGACTGGACCGCCGGTGCTTGTGCACCCGCATCCATCCCAAGCGAGAAACGACCCTACGGCCGTACCTGTCCAGCGCGGAGGTTCATTGAATCCGTCCAGCTCGCCGCGGGCGGTGCAATGCAACTTGGCACCAGCCACGAGGGTCGACGACGAGCACGCGACGCGACGTCGAGGCCCCCGACGCTGTCCCTTGGGCGCGCCAAGGGTGCTGCCGCTGCTGCGGCTGCGTGCTCTCCTCCTTTCGCCCCCGACCGATCCATTGCACCCGCTCTCCCCGCCACAGTGCCACACGTTCCGATGAAATCGGATCGGACACAGATAAATATTAGTCATACCTCATTTATTTTTATATTTAAATCTAGATTTAGATTCAAATATAAATAATATCAATATCGTAAATATAAGATTTTAATATTCGAATACGAATACGATATCAGATAATATTCAGATACAGATACGGACAGATTTAAACCACTCTGAACCAATTCAATCGGTCGAAAAATATTCTTTATCGATTTCATCCATAGCCACACGCAAGCGGGCCAGGCCCCCACTTTCTCTCTCATCCCCTCCGCTCCCTTTCTCTCTCTAACCGACTAGCCTATATTCCTCTCCCATCGCCTCGCAGGCTTCGCTTCTTCTCTAGGTTCGGTCTCCTCTCTCAACAGAGGTTCCCCTTCCCTTCCCTTCCTTTGCTCCCTTTTTTCCCTGTCGCCGGCGGCGATAGGGTTCCGTTTTCCTTGCTCCAGCGGGCTGTAGATGCTTCCGGCCCTCTCTGGCGCCTCAGATCCGGCCGTGACCGTGCTCTTGTTGGTTCTTCTGGTCTTGATTCGACGATTGGGAGGGGAAGGGGTCCCTTCAGTCCTGGGAGATTCGGAGACATGCCTGCTCTCTACGCTTACGGAGGTGAGACGCCGAAAGACCTCTTCTTTCTTCTTGTTTTCTTTGGGGTTCCGTCGATTGAGTTGAGATTTCATGCTGGAGAAGAGGAAGCGATTACGTGCGTTGTTCCGTTCTGATGGTGGCTAATTGGTTTCTTGTTTCTTTGGATGGATCAGATGGCGGGTGCCTCGTCTCGGCGCCGGCTGAGCTGTCCGGGCTCTTCTGCCGCGGCGCCGCCGTGCAGCAGCGGAAGCGCACGCTGGTGGCCACGTCCGCGGTCGCTGCCGTCGCGGCGGCGGAGTGCGTGAGGGCGGCCAAGAAGCAGAGGCAGCAGCACCTGCCGCTGCCGGTGCCGTCGCTCGACGCGCTCCCGGACGAGTGCCTCTTCGAGATCCTGCGCCGCGTACCAGGGGGCCGCGGCCGCGGCGCGTCCGCCTGCGTCTCCCGCCGCTGGCTCGCGCTCCTCGGCAGCATCCGGGCCTCCGAGCTCGCCCAGGCTGCCGCCGCCACGGCGGCGGACACCCCGGCGCTGCCCGACCTGAACGAGGAGTTCGTCATGGAGGAGGAGGAGGACAAGGAGGAGTCCTCCCCCGCGGCGGATCGGCGCGCCGTCGACAGGGTCCTGGAGGGCAAGGAGGCCACCGACGTCCGCCTGGCCGCCATGGCCGTGGTCGCCGGATCCCGCGGCGGGCTGGAGAAGCTCGCCGTCCGCGGCAGCCACCCGACCCGTGGCGTCACAGACCAGGGGCTCTCGGCGGTCGCACGCGGCAGCCCCAACCTCGGCTCGCTCGCGCTCTGGGATGTGCCGCTTGTCACCGATGCTGGGCTCGCAGAGTTCGCCGCCGGGTGCCCCTCGCTGGAGCGTCTGGATATCTCTCGGTGCCCCCTCATCACGGACAAGGGCCTCGCCGCGGTTGCGCAGGGTTGCCCCAACTTGGTGTCTCTGACCATTGAGGCGTGCTCAGGTGTTGCTAATGAGGGCCTGAGGGCGATTGGCCGCAGCTGCGTGAAGCTGCAGGCTGTGAACATCAAGAACTGCCCTCTTGTTGGTGACCAGGGCATCTCCAGCCTGGTGTGCTCTGCTACTGCTACGCTTGCTAAGATCCGGCTCCAGGGATTGAACATAACTGATGCTTCGCTTGCTGTGATTGGATACTACGGGAAGGCTGTCACTGACCTTACACTTGCTCGTCTTGCTACTGTTGGTGAGAGGGGTTTCTGGGTGATGGCTAATGCTGCTGGCCTGCAGAATCTGAGGTGCATGAGTGTTACCTCTTGCCCTGGAGTCACTGATCTTGCGCTCGCTTCCATTGCCAAGTTCTGCCCAAGCTTGAAGCAGCTTTACCTCAGGAAGTGCGGACATGTGTCGGATGCTGGCCTTAAGGCGTTCACAGAATCAGCAAAGCTGTTTGAGAACTTGCAGCTTGAGGAATGCAACCGGGTTACTCTTGTCGGTATTCTTGCTTTCCTCCTCAACTGCAGCCAGAAATTTAGGGCTCTCTCTTTGGTGAAATGCACGGGGATCAAGGATATCTGCTCTGCACCTGCACAGCTTCCTCTTCGCCGTTCACTTCGTTTCCTTACAGTCAAGGATTGCCCAGGTTTCACCGATGCAAGCTTGGCTGTGGTGGGGATGATTTGCCCTCAGTTGGAGCAGGTTGACCTCAGTGGTCTTGGTGAGGTCACTGACAATGGGCTTCTTCCATTGATCCAGTCTTCCGAAGCTGGTCTGATCAAGGTTGACTTGAGTGGTTGCAAGAACATCACAGATGTCGCTGTCTCTGCCCTGGTGAAGGGACATGGAAAATCTCTGAAGAAAGTCAGCCTTGAGGGTTGCAGCAAGATAACAGATGCTAGCCTCTTCACCATGTCTGAGAGCTGCACCGAGCTTGCTGAGCTTGATCTTTCAAACTGCATGGTTAGTGACTATGGTGTTGCCGTCCTGGCATCTGCAAGGCACCTCAAGCTCCGTGTTCTCTCACTGTCTGGTTGCTCTAAGGTTACTCAGAAGAGCGTGCCGTTCTTGGGCAACCTTGGCCAGTCCCTGGAGGGCCTCAATCTTCAGTTCTGCAACATGATTGGCAACCACAACATTGCATCGCTGGAGAAGAAGCTCTGGTGGTGTGACATCCTTGCATAGGCAGACAAGATGGTTCATTGCTGGAGGGGCTCATGTCTACTGGGAGCCACTTCCAGATGCAGATATACGACCGTAGCAGTAGCACAACCAGATGATCTTCAGGTTTTTGGCTCGCATGCGAGTCATGATGGTGGGCTTCCGCATTGTTCAAGGACCAGTTGTTTTAGGGGGTGCTTTCTAGCCAAGTGCTCGTTTTTTCACAGATCACCTCTCAGGGGGTTTATCTGTTTTTTGAGCCTTGGCTGCCATCACTGGCATCCTGTCCCTCGATCCAGACACTGGTCCTTGCCTTTATAGTCATAAGGTTTTTTAGGTTGCCATAGTGTCCAAGTCTTTTTTTTCGTTTTACTGCTTCCTGGTTATGAAGTTGCAGGCGTGAGCGATCCATTGGCAGCTCTGGACTATCAAAATTCTAACTCAAGCCACCAGATGCTGGTGTAAGGACATAATTTCCAGGGCTGCTGATGCTGGAGCGTCTGTGGACTTGTGCAGTGTGTTTGGTTGTCGAGTTTTGAGTTTGTTTTGAGTCTTGATGTGTTGTGTGTGATGTTCTCCATGGTGTGTAAGAGTCATGTAGGGTCGCATCTTTTTTACAGTCTCTTTGGGATGCCTGGTGTTCATGGTGATCTTGGCCATTGTGAGGCGCATACTAGAAGCCTTGTCTTGACAACCTTGTATGGTTGTTTTCTTTGCCAGATCCCAGTTTTTACAGGCAGATTGTTGAGTGCTGTAAGCTTGGTGACCCTCTATGAATAAATGAAATATGTGTTTATGTTGAAACTTTGTGCTTGCCTTGGATTTATAACATTGTTGTGCAGGCAAGTTGATTATATGGGATGTGCTTATATTTTATCAAACCCCAAATCCTCAAAATACACATTGTCCTGCTGATGCGTTGTTATGAATTAGTTTCATATTTAGCCGAGGCTATTTTAAGTATTGAGGTGCAGCTGCTCATGTTTGAAATTCTTTCTGATTTTTTTTTTATTGGCTAGGAATGAGTTATTTTCTGGTTTGTCGACTTTGTACTAGCAGATCATATATAGCACTGTATTATACAATTTTGTTTGTCATAACTATGACACTTGAGTTATGGCTTTCTGAACTGTCGAGCGTGAAAAAATTGTCCAAAAAAATTTAAAACAAAATAGTCGTAAGTGTGAATGATTACATGGATTTAGATTACGAAATAAATATGGAGTAGATAGGTACAAAATAATCGGTGTAAATCATATGGATTAGATTACGAAAGAATACGGAATAGACAGATTAGAAATATGGGTGCGTTTGGATGCTAGAACATTTTGGATTCTGGAGTGCATTGTCCTTGGCGATTCTTTGTGGAACACTTAGAAACGATTCTCTGTTTTGACTTTTGAACTAGGAATGAGAATAATCCAAGTAAGTGTTTTGCTGTGATTCGAAATGTTTTTCTATTTTGTACTAGGAATGGGAATCCTCCAAAATAGGTGTTTCGCGTGATTCTAGTTCATTTCAAGCAAAATCTGGACCGCTGTGGTATGCCCTTCTGTCGTGCGTGAGCGTGAATCTTCTCTTGGGGCTTTGGTTGCAGTTGCATGTGAATCGTGCTCCGAGTCTGTGTGTCCCTGTTTGTTCTGTGCTCGGTTCGATACAGCGAAGTGACCAGCAAGAGGATTCAGTCATTGAAACGACCGATGATGATGACTCCTGCCAGCAGCTTGCACATGACAAACTGAAGAGCACTTGTTCAAGCTCCCATCCTGCAGCATTAGTTCAGTACCTCAGACCACTGGAGCCACAGCCACTCATCGATTAGTAGGCGAGTTTAGTAGGCAAGTTCCAAGGCCATTAGACAGGAGTGCTGATTCTGCCCACTCTCTAGCTTTCTACGGATAAAACAGGAGAGCCACAGATGAAGATAGCATTATCCTATGTAAAGCGAACGAGTACTATTCGACAGGCACGTTACGCAGATCACAAATATCCAGTACACAATTGGAGCTCAAATTATCAGTTGAACAATGCTAGGGATAGCAAAGTTGTAATGCCTAACGCGGAAGGGAAAAAATACTTCTGCATATAGCCTGAATTTACTTTTAATCAACATTTTCTAGATGCTGTATTTTCATCAAGCAGTCTCAAATACAGTGAGTTGTTCAGTAGAATGTCAATCCTAACTAGATCAGGGACATTCTTCTTCCCAGTAGGGGCTAATTCTGAAAAACAAAAGGTACGGAATTTTGGTTTAGGAGGCACAAGTTCTAAGGTATGAAGCCGTTTCAAGTACACAGGCCAAAAAAAAAAAAGCTGGCGCAAAGACCACTAGTATCTCTTGCTACGGCCTAGAGCCCTGGATGTTGAAATGAAATCTCACTAATCAGGGCTGTCGAATTAGGATGTTACCATCTGCAGGCACCACAACTACAACTTATTAGGAGGTTATGAGGATGAATTTGCCACCAACTGCAAATGAATTTAGACAATTTGGATATATCTGTAGATTATGAACAAAAGCTATCTAGATTGATAAGCAGCATACAAGGCTTCAATTCCAGGAAAACAAAACAGGAGTATATATCACATAATAACATAATACAGGCCACAAGTTACTCTAGCAGGCAAGCACAATATTATACAAACGAGGCACACCACCATCCATCACAGATCAGTTGGTTTTGGTCACCGTGATCTTCACTAAACGACACTCTGTTCGCTGACATCAGGATTAGCTCCAGCTTCAATTGGCCCCTGAACAGAGTCTGTTTTCGTCTCACTTCCTTGTACCTGTTCTGTAGCTGATCCTGTCTCCTGAGCATTAACTGCATTAAGTTTGGTGTTCTTTAGCTGCCTTGAGGCGGCATCAAGCGTGCCAGCTTCTTCAGATGGCAGTCTGGGGAGTGACTTCCTCTGCGGCTTCTTTGCTGAATTCAGCAGGGTTGATTTTTTCACACCATTTTGAGAAACCTTTTCCTCAAGGCACAGACGGGCAGGTTGGTCCGTAGTAGTCTTTTCTTCAGTCTCTGGTGTGGACTTGTTTTTAGAACGACCAAGCTTTGGTGATTTGGCTCTGGTTGGGGGGATCTGCAACAAATATCAATGCTGAAACACATAAGGTTTGTTTGGAATACAAACTCAATATTTGTCCAGTAGTATATGTGCATGTAGACAAAAGAAAGACTCTTCTACTAGACCACTGCACATATCAAAATTACATGCACACAAAAGACTGCCCCTCACCACGGCATTGCACTAAGATTTAAGAAGCTTCTCGTGCTCAGACGGAAAAACACCCCGAAGAGCAGCTGCCCTAGATGTGCCACCAAGTGCCCAGGACACATGCTTGCGTCCATGTGCATGTCGCTGAAACCAACTAAGGCTGAAAGCAACTAAGGCTAACTCAAGACCACAGCCTACAAAGGGAGTCAAACCCAGGAGCTCGGGTGCTACTTGAGCCCTGCTAACCAGTCAGGTAGTAGGCCCGTTAGCTTCTACTACACATATTAGAGCTAAATTAGTAAGATACATTTGAGTATCTCGTCTGTCCTGCAAGCCTGGTAGTTGCTGAGTGCTCACGGTGTGTATAATTTGGCTCCTCATCCATTTTTGACAAGGTTTTCTGGTGCAATATCATGTGCTTGACTAATCATAAATGCAATATTTGGAGTAAACAATCATATCAGTGAAGCGCCAAGTTGATCGATGCCAAAGAAACAAGAACTTAAAGTAGGACAGCCACTAGTCGCTAAACAACTATCAACTTTGTGTTAACAGGCAAGGGATTAACTTTATTTGAGTAGTGTGTTCCAACTGTAAATCAGTATTTCTGTGGATACTATGAAGCCAAACAGGTCGGTGTTCCTATATTATTCATGTCAAGATGACCAAGAACAGAACATTTAGTAATTAGTACACACATGTAATAATTGCATCCGGAAAGTCGTAAATAGAGAAGCAAAAATCAGACTGCCGTTACCATCTCCACTCAGATAACAGGTTTTTTACATCAGAAAAAAAAGGCTTCCAGGTTCCAGCTAAACTAAACGGTAGTTTCAACTTCGTCTCTTCTTTTAAAAAGATTGTGTGAAGTATATACTGTAAAAAGGCAAGAAAGGCAGTGGGTGACTAAAACTGATGGAATTTACACTGTACTAGTACTGGTGATGATTCCAGACATGTTCAGAGTGATATTTCTGTTAGGCAATAGAATATCCCCTGCTAATTATGGATAGCATAGCCATAATTAGCAGCTGTAATTCAGGTAATTAGCAGATGTAAATCAGTGATCAGTTGCTATAGTTAGCAGATGTAAATCAGGGAGATTACCCCCTGCCTTGTAAAGCAAGGCCAGCCGGCCATATAATAGAAGGTGTCCCCCTCACGTTGAGGTGTGGCCAATTGCCCCAAACTCTATTCTTCTTCTATTCTTCTACATGGTATCAGAGAACCGGGCCTTGATCTGATTTCCCACCTCCCACGCCACCCCTCCTCCTTCCCCTCCCATGGGAACCGAATCAGACCTCACCTCTGCCACTAGTGGCGCCCTAGGGGCTAATTCTGCCCCGGCCATCTGCCCCTTCGCCACCATCAATGTCAAACTGCACGTCCCCATGGTCCTCGAGCTGAAGCCCTCCAACTTCACCAAGTGGTCGACGGCTTTCCGCGCCATGTGCGGGAAGTTTGGCCTGCTGCGCCACCTCGATCCCGCCTTCCCCGCGCGCCCTACCGACGAAGCATGGCAGCAAGCTGACTTCTGTGTCCGCGGATGGATGTACAGCACCGCCTCCGACCCCGTCCTCAACCTCGCCATGACCGACACTCAGCAGACGGCATGCGCGCTGTGGCGGGCCATCGACGACGTGTTCCAGGCGAACAAAGCGCCTCGTGCCATCTTCCTCAATCACGAGTTCCACTCGATGATTCAGGGGGATTCCTCCATCGACGACTACTGCGTCCGCATGAAGGCGAAGGCCGACGAACTGCGCGACGTTGGTCAGACCGTCCTCGAGAGCACCCTCGTCCTCAACCTTCTGCGCGGCGTCAACGAGGTCTACTCTACGGTCGCCGACAACATCGCTGGGCAACAGCCCCTCACCTTCTCCTCCGCTCGCCATCAGCTTCTCCTCAAGGAACTGCGGCTGCAGAATGACGAGAAGGTACGTGCTGCCTCGGCGCTCTTCACTGCTGCCTCCTTTCCTGCTGGTGGCCAGCCGCAGCAGCAGCAGGACAACCGGCGCCCCAACAGCAAGAAGGGCGGCCAGCAGCCCTCCACCTCTGGCGGCCACAACCCCAACCGGCGCCAACCCTGGGGCTTTAACCCCTGGACCGGCGAACGCGTGGCCCCCGGTGAGCGGGTCACCCCTCCTGGACACCGCCGCCATGGTGGCTTCGGCGGGTCTGGTGGCCCCAACGCCCAGTCTGGGCGCCAGCAAGGCCTCCTCGGGCCTGCTCCCCAGGCACACACAGCCTTCGCTCCTGCGGCAACCTCCGACAACTCCAGCAGCACCACCTGGGATGCAGCCGGCCTCATCGCCGCCCTCCAGACCATGAACATGCAGGGCAACTCACCCTGGGTCGTCGATTCCGGCGCCTCAACACATATGACATCCTCAGATGGTATGATTACCCAGCACCTACCCCCTTCCACCTCCTCAATAACAGTTGGTAATGGCACCACCATTCCAGTCACGTCTAGAGGTCACTCCGTCCTACCCACTCCCGCATCTAATTTTATTCTTAAAAATATCCTTGTCGCACCATCTATAGTTCGTAACCTGCTCTCTGTTCGTCAATTCACTCGCGATAATAGCTGTTCATTTGAATTTGACGCCCATGGTTTTTCTATCAAGGATCTCCGAACGGGACACGTGGCTCTCCGCTGTAACAGCGACGGGGACCTCTACACCATGCCCGCCTCCACGCCAGTCGCCCTCTTGGCTGCTTCGTCGACCCTATGGCATCAACGTCTCGGTCATCCAGCACCTGCTGCCTTAGCGCACCTCAATAAAATTCGTGTTGTTGCCTGTAATACAGTAGATCGCTCCCTCTGCCATTCATGTCAGTTAGGCAAGCACACACGTCTACCTTTCAGCTCTTCGCATTCCACAACTCCATGCTCATAAGGCATATCAGTCATGAGTTCACCCAAAGTATAAGATACTAGAGGCTACAGCTAGTCATGAGTCATAGGGGCTTGTTTGGAACCTTGCTGCTCCCTCTGGCTTGCCTAACTACGCAAGAAGTTGACAGGATGGTAGTGTTCGGTTTTCTTGCTATAGTTCTCGGAATTCACGATTTCAAGGTTTTCCCACGCCAAATGGAGCAAGCTAGATCTGTTCTCCGCTCCTGCCAAAGCTGGCCTTGCTCGGCAAGGTGAGGCGAGCAAACCACACAAAAATACCAAACATGCCATAATCACTAAGTTACCTTTTTCAATTCAACCTTGGCAGGAGTTGGTTCCTTGTAAAAGCTTGGCATTGGTGTTGCCTTGAAATTCAAACTCTTTCTCAGCATTTTGAGTTCAGCTTCTTCAGTTTCCTGTGCATTTTAGAAATACATCAGCAAGCAACATAAGAGATATGATGTTGGAAGGCAACAGTTCCCAAAGGAAGGGCATATAAGGGTACCTTTGACTTGGCTTGCAAATTGCTTATTTCTATCTCTCTTGCATGAATCTTCTCCTCAAGCTTCGAATAGAACTGTTTGATTGCAGAATTGGGTAAACAAAATTGGCAACATACAATTTCAAAACGGAATCAGAAAATAAAACAGCTAAACACAGTTTTACCTCTCGTCTTTTTTCAGATCTCTCATCACACTTGAAGGTGAAACTGTATGATGGAGTGCTGCCAACTTTTCGAGGCTTCGCACTCTCACCATTTGCCTGTTCTTCATCTTTTTTGATGGAAGAGAGCTGTCCTGATGGCTTTTGAGTTTTCCTTTTCTCTCTGGATTTGAGTTAAATGTAAATAGCATAAGTGATTCTTCAAATATATAGCTGTATTAGATAATTTTATATCCAGTCCATGATACACCAGGATCTGTCTAGGATATCATATGGATATATATTTGTTGCAGATCTGAAGCTATAGAATGATTTTTTTTTAGCATGGTTTCTTTCTTTTTTACAAGCACACGTCGAATTTATGCACATACACATGCGTAGAGGGGACACACACTTACTGTGAACACACTCAGGTGTGCACGTGCTATTCCTACTGGGGGCTCTAAAGCTGTCTCTGGAAGAGTTCTTCAGTACCATAATCCGTGGTGAAGATATTAATTCGGGGCATATCTATATCTCTTATATAGATAAACCCCACTAACTAATTCTCTTGACATGCAAAGCATCCACATCATCATCCACTAGAACATCCCACTAACTAATTCGCTTGTCATGCAAAGTGTCCACATCAGCATCCACTAAATATTCCACTAACACATTATCCTGCCATACAAAGTGTCCACATTAGCATCCACTAACAAATCCAACTAACACATGTCATTATCCCGCATTCATGTTATTCACATTAGCAAACCACATCATTTCCTAACATATATTTAGTTGTCCATGCTAGAATACTAAAATTATCCACTAACATGTATTACCATAGTATAATTTTACTCGTGATTCCCGCAGCAACGGGCGGGGCATTCTCCTAGTATACTAGAACACTATTGGTCTATTAGTACAATCCTTCTACCGATTTATTCTGATCTTGATAGAAAGGAAAGAAGCAACTTACTTGGAGTCATCCAGCAATGTTGCATCCATGGGAAATGAGCGAGACTCATTCCTGCCTGCTTTCTGATAAAGTGAAACAAGTCATGTAAGATCCAACTGGATTCGCAGGAAGCTGATTCTAGATATCCACATAACTAGTGAATATATTTTAAAATCGACCCGCCGGGGGTACCCTCCCTCAGGGCCCAGGGCATTGCTATTAAAGTAGAACTCAACCTTGCAAGCTGAGAAAATCCCGGAACCCCAGCTTTGCCAACGAGGGATTTTTTTTTTTAACCCACCTAAATAAATTTGCTCCCAGAGGAATCCTACTCAGGACCTGGAGGTGCCACTAATGCACTTGCAACCACTAGGCTACAGGCTCTTTCGCTGAATAGTGAAGATATTGAAACATAGTGCATCATAATGTAGAACTGCTTACATTACTGCCGACACCAGCGTCACCACGGGACACCTGGACAATGGGTGCCTTAGGAAGAGAAGAATTGGGAACTTTTCTCCTTATCTGACCTTCATCTCCACTCATTGGGCTCTTAGATTTGACAGCCTTAGGTCCATGGCTTTGATTCCCCTAAAATTACATCATGAACGAAATAACAATTAGCACAACTGCAGATGGTATCATTTCCTACCGACATGTAGAAGATAGCGGCAAAAGCATTACAAGACATCGCCGTCAAGAGCTCACCTTGGAAAGGCGAGGCTTCCTGCCTTCCAGGGGCGAGGTGGCCTCCCCGCCAGCCTCTTCAGGCGGGTTGATCACCTCGCTCTCCCCTGAGTTGTCCTCATTGCCCTTCACCTCATGCTCTTCCTCACCCTGCGCCCCTAAGCTAGGCATTGCGGGCTTCTCACTGGCCCCATCCTCGACGGCAACCGCCGCATCCGTTGCATTGGTGATGTCATCAACCACATCGTCCATCCCGAGCAAGCTGCTGCTGATCCACCCGCCGAGGGAAACGAGGCACACGCGAGATGTACGCACGAGAAATATCGAACGCGCGCAGATCTGGGCCAAGCTACCGCAAGAGAAATCCCGGTGGCACTGGCACCAATGGGGCCGGAGGGGGTGGGAGAAGGTGGAAAGATGGTTTCTTTACCTCGCCCGTGGGGAGTGCTGGGGAATGGCGGTGCGGAGGAGCACGGCGAGAGGGATAAGGGAGGCGGCGGCCCGCCGGCTTCCACGGAGAAGGGCCGCCTGTGGCGATGGAAGGAGAGGAGACAGCGGGGGATGTAGGTGACTGTGTCTGGAGGTGGTTACTCGTTTCCAATCTCGCTGTCTTTTCAATGTTTCCTTTTCCGTTTGTTTTTCTCTGCTGTTTTCTTTTAACTTTTTGTCTCCAGTTCTTTATTCCTAGATTTCCTGTTCTTAAATCCTAGAAAAAGAATCTTGTGGTCTCAACAAAAAGATAAAGTTAGATTATGAAACACAAACATCTCTAAAACATCAAATGCTGTCCGAGACTCAGCCCTTTTCAAAGAAGAGGACCATAACACGCAAGTTATATGTAAGTTTTCTTTCGCGTCACCTAAACATCGCTTCCCAGCGATACTATGAGAGACTGACTTGATGGTGAACGATGACACAATAAAACGATGAGAGCATCATTGCCTACAAATAGTTAGTGTCGGTATGGGTAAAGCCAAGGCACAATATTAGTGGGTAACGATCATATTGGTAGACATGAGGGCAATGACTAAAGTGTGTTGATGTTGGAGAAAAAGGCTGGCAAACAATGTCCATGGAGTTGCACATTAATTTCTAACGTTTAGAGGTATAAGAATAATTTATGGATTCGGTTTACAAGGGATATCGAGATGGTTACCACACTTCAATTCTCCGTCTGCAATACTCTTTTATCTAAATGCATTGACAATGGACCTGATCCCTATTGTGCATATTGTAGGTACGAACTTATGTTTATCTTCACACTATGGCATATTACCTTTTAAGTTGCTCTACCTTGTTCCATTGCCTCTACTACTACTATGATGTTCCATTGCCTCTACTACTACTATGTAAATATGGTAGCCAAGAAACCCTATATGTCATGGTTATTTGGTACAACAAATCATACGTTTGGACTTTGTGGAGCCTAAACATTAGCTTTGGCATATGTTGCGCCAACACCCACACTTGAGCCTTTGTATGTATCTTGGACTCCTTTGGTTTTTATAAAAAAAAAAAGTTCTTACACTATGGGGATCTCCCCCCCACACTTGAGGTGCGTAATTGAATTGTTAGTTGTCCCTTGAAAAAATTACGGTCGGTTTCCACTAACGCTATTTATTTGTAGGGTTCATGTCAATTTTGATTTGTATCCGTGCAATTCTTTTTAGAAACAGGGATAATTTAGAGTTTTTAGGTTGGTACAGCAGACTAGCAGGGGCAATAACATAGAGTGTTCTTTGGTTTTTTGAGAGAGCAAGTAGACAATTGTTGACCAAAGTAAAGGCAGTGGGATATTTAAAATAAAAAGAAACATGTAGGAAGAGCCAAATTAGGGAGTTTCACAATTGAATGTTTTTTGTTTCGTCTAAATATTATAGCTTGGCTTATACATAAGAGTTTATAGATCAACCATCGTAACCAATATCGACTATGTGAACGTGAGAGGACACCACACACAAATAAACAAAAGTACATAATTTTTAGACCGTTGGACCTCGTGAGTTTGTTCGGACATTTGGCTAATACATTTTGTTGCGAGCCTCGCCAATAAGGATACTTTTGTGAAGTTGGGCGTATGTGTGATGAAGAAGATTGTTAATTTTAGTTTTGCATCAGAAGTTGATGGTGGAGGAGCACTGAAGTGCCCCATACATCTATTAAATTATCTTTTGTGTTAAGTCGGGCCCGAGACCTTGATTGATCATGGGCTTCGGTGGACCTGGGTACGGTGCAATACCGGCTACAATCTATATACACTCTAACATTCAACAATCTATATACAACAATCCATATACATAGTGGTAATAACAACAGAATCATATATTTTCTTCAAAAAAAAAAAACAACAACAGAATCATATATTAACTTTTGCACTGTTTAATGGGCAGATGATCATTTATCTTGATGAGCGTAGAATGATAAGGTCAAGTTTTTGCCCCACACTAGCTTGGGTCCCCTTGGGGGCACTGGAACTCTAAAAAAAAGACTTCCTTTCTTTTTTTTTTTTTGAAACTAAAAAAAAAAAA
>CM041637.1:41801181-41816202 GCA_023333625.1 Bothriochloa decipiens
TACATGCCTACATTTGCCTCCAGGACAAGGACATCGCAATGTCCAAATCAGGGTTTGCAAGGCCCATCGTATATATGATGATGATTACATCTAGTGGTAGCTTAAGCAAGACTAGAAGAGGGGGAACAGAATTGGTGATTGCTTTGCGTTTTTTTTTTCTTTGAACGAAGATTGCTTTGTGCTTTGGTAGGTCTGTACACACGTGTTCTTTTTTTTCCCTATGTGTTGCTGACATGGCTCTTCCATCATCATGTAATAATCACACAATATGGTCAACACTTTTATGCATCTCCTTAATGCTAATTGCACTTCTCTGAAGCCTTTTTTACCCCAGCAAAAATCGCTGGCAGGAATACATCAATAGAGACTTCTCTGAAGGCTTAGCACCCTGTTTTTTTAGTACATGCATTAGCAGATAGCCTCGCACCTCGTCGGTGTCTTTTTCAACGATCTCCTTATCAGGATATTTATGCATTTGCTTGGAACCTTTTTCATCAAGAGATGTAGAGCCATGTCTTGTCACTTTCTGTGAATGGAACATAAGCCACACAATTGTTTCCTCCCTGCTAGCTGATGCACAAAGTTGTGTCGTCTCGTCAGACAAATGGATGCAAGTCTTCCTAATTTCCGGGGAACTCATTGTTGCAGGGCAGACAACTGACCAGTTGTGTGCAAAGAACACGATGTTTCAGTTCAGACTTGAGACACAATTTTTGCTCAAATACTTAATAGACCACTAGTGTTCTTTAGAGCATTTAAAAAGAACTGCAAAGGCTATAGCTAAAGGTGTATGGGCGTCCGTGCACTGAACTAGTAGAAAGCATGGTGGAGGCTGAAAGGTTTGTGCTTGATTTCCTAGTCCTAATAGGAATAGAAAAAGGATGTGTAGAGAAATAAACACGTGGCTCATTTTGTCTCCCAAAGAGCCAAAAACTAAACTTGTTCACAATAGTAACATAGTATATATTCAGGTGCAGATTGCACCAGCAGCATCAATAGCACACTTGTTCATCAGTTTGTTCTGCTCTGACGCAATTTTCTCCAGGCTTATCCTCTGATCTGACGTGGTTTCTGCTCTGAATCTCGGTGTGCCTTTTCGCGCGCTGTCAGCATTCCATTTCTTTCACTCGCTCGCTTGCTTTGCTTTCTTCCGATCCTTTGGATCCCTGAGAAGAACTGAGCCGTAGCTCATCTCAATGGTGGGGTGAGGCGGCTGAGTGCCGAGCTGCAGAGCAGGGAACGCAGCAGACACACGTCGCATGCGCAGGCAACTGAGGAGGCAATCAGGCAAGGCAAGGCAACGCAAGAGACCCGATACCATTCCCCCTCGGCCACCACCATTCCATTCTTGGCAACCCCTGGCAGGCACTCACTCCTCCTGCCCACCGAGCCCGGCCGAGCAAGCAACCGGCCACCTCGCCGGCGAGCGAACGTGCGTGCGCGCGGGGGAGAAGTACTAGTTAACCCGCGGGCGGGATCCCATCCATGGCCGTGCCGCCGCCGTGCCCCGCGCGCCACGCAACGTGCCCCGCACGCCGCCCGCCTGCTCTAATGCCCGCGCGCCTCGCTGCGGCCACGCCTTTCTCCTCCTCTTCCTGCGCTCGCGCCTCTCGCCATCACCGAGCTCCTCCTCCTCGCTGCTGCTGCTCCGACAGTTGGACTGGGAGACGGCAGCGGTGGTGATGGCACCGCCGCGGTGGAAGTCCGGCGACCGCCGGCTCCTGCTGCTCCTTTGCTGCTGCCTCCTCGCCTTCCCCTGCCACGCTCAACAAGTCACCACCACCACCACCCCTGCCACCACCAACAGCAGCAGCATCTCCCACCGCTCCGATCAAGGTAGGCTGCTCTGCTCATCCATCCATTGATTGATCAATCGATTGGTTCTTTTAATTCATTTGATTGATTGATTGATGATGTGATGACTTGACTGACCCTGATGATATGATCGTCGCCCGATGCATGCCATGGCCCATGGCTGGATCAACTTCGCTTGCAGGTGGCATCCACTCGTTCGTGGGCACGTACGGCATCAACTACGGGCGCATCGCTGACAACCTGCCGGAGCCGGAGGTGGTGGTGCGGCTGCTGAAGCTGGCCAAGATCCGGAACGTGAAGATCTACGACGCGGAGCACAAGGTGCTGGACGCGTTCCGCGGCACGGGGCTCAACCTCGTCGTCGCCATCCCCAACGAGTTCCTCAAGGACATGGCGGCCAACCCGGCCAAGGCCATGGACTGGCTGAACGAGAACGTGCAGCCGTACTACCCGGCCACGCGCATCGTCGGCATCACGGTGGGGAACGAGGTGCTGGGCGGGGCCGACACGGGGCTCGCCGAGGCGCTGGTCGGCGCGGTGCTCAACGTGCACGACGCGCTCCGGATGCTCCGGCTGGACGCCAAGATCGAGCTCTCCACGCCGCACTCGGAGGCCGTCTTCGCCACCTCGTACCCACCGTCCGCCTGCGTGTTCAAGGAGGAGCTCATGGTGTACCTCCGCCCGCTGCTCGACTTCTTCTCCAAGACCGGCGCGCCCTTCTACGTCAACGCCTACCCGTTCCTCGCCTACATGAGCGACCCGGCGCACATCGACATCAACTACGCGCTCTTCAAGCCTAACGCCGGCATCGTCGACCCCAAGACCGGCCTGCACTACGACAACATGTTCGACGCGCAGCTCGACGCCGCCTACTTCGCGCTCGAGGCCGCGGGGTACGCGGGCATGGAGGTGCGCGTGGCCGAGACCGGCTGGGCGTCCGCCGGCGACGCCACCGAGGCCGGCGCCAACATGGTGAACGCCGTCACCTACGACCGGAACCTCAGGAAGCGCCTCTTCCTGCGCAAGGGAACGCCCTACAGGCCCGACCGGGTGGCCAAGGCCTACATCTTCGCGCTCTTCAACGAGGACCTCAAGCCGGGACCCACCTCCGAGCGGCACTACGGCCTCTTCAAGCCCGACGGCAGCGTCTCCATTAACATCGGCCTCAAGGGGCTCCCGTCGTCGGCGCCGCCACATTCTCTCCTGCCCTTCAAGGTACTATACATGCTCTTGGTTTTCTTGGTTCCTCGATCGGCTCCTCTCAAGCATCTTTGCCATCCACATCCACAACCACAAGTGGAGGGTAACACTATCATCCATAGTGTATTGGGGGTGTGTGGCACACCATTTACCAAAATCAGTGCTTCGGATTCTTTTTAGATGGTGTGTAGCACACGTCTCAATGCAATGTGAGTGGTGTGGATATTCTCGTAGTTGCACAAAATCATGTTCTTTGGTCTCGATTGAATAATTTTGCGGTGTTTCTGAATTGTTTGTGTTCTTGATGAATTTGCAGAGACTTGGAACGTGGGGGTGGATTGTACAGTTCTCGGCTGCGCTTCTTCCATGCACATTGTTTTTTCTAGCATTAGGGACATGACCGCAGATTAGCACCTACATGCCTGCTTACTGTATAGCGTTTTAGACCCCCATGCTTCATGAACTGGATGCTCATGGTACTTATGAAGATTGAAGAAGTAGCTAGCTGCTCCAGTACAAGTTCATGCAGTTTACTAACACAATTCTCTTCATAGAAAATTGCGCTTTTGCGAAATTCAATGGATGATTCGGAGACAGTTCAGAATTGTAGTTTTCCTTTGCAGCAGAAGAATTTCTCATTCTTCTGAATAAATTGAAGCCTCATGTATTTCAGAGTTCAGCCTGATCCCTTTACAAATTGAAACATCGACTTTTCGACCTCATCAGTCTTCATCCTTGCGACAATTCATCGTTTTTATCAAACCCAAATGTGAAAAAAAATCAGGTATAAAAATCCACACGAGGACTCCATATACACCGCTCACCAGATTTCTGTTCGCACTGGAGAATGTTGCTACCTGGATCTCTGAATCACTATTCACGGCTTTTCCCTTTTTACCAAATAATTTCTGGACAGACATGGTTTTGAATTTGGAGGCTTTCCTTCCCCAGTAAGTAGTGTAGAATCACTGTCCTACATATGCATATGGCACTCAAGGCATCTGAACTGATTAGCCACAAAACCTGCCACTGCATGCAATCTCTGATTCACAACCTGACATGCTCAAGCTAAGGATCACTTGCAGAGCGTAGGCATAGAGAACCCCCATAATCTTCTGCTGCTTGCAACAGAGTCTTTCCAAGGTGGGAGGTTTTGTGATGCTTTGCTTATATATAAAAATGATTTAGTGATTATAAGTTTATAACGATAACATAGTCTTTTGTCCCAAACAAGTTGGGGTAGGCTAGAGATGAACTCAGAAGAGAGTAATCACAGAGCAACACATAAAAGTCATGGTTTAGGCATGTGGATGGCTAGCCTCCAATTGCTCCTATCCATAGCCAGATCCTTAGAGATATTCCACTCTTTAAGGTCTCTCCTAACCGACTCATTCCAAGTCAGTTTAAGTGGACTTCTACCGCTCTTTATATTGTCGATCCGCTTTAGGAACCCCCTATACACCGGCGCCTCAAGAGGTCTTCGTTGAACATGTCCAAACCATCTCAACCGATGTTGAATCAATTTCTTCTCAATTGGTGCTACCCCAGCCCTATCCCGAATATCGTCGTTCCGTACTCTATCCCTTCTAATATGTCCATAAACCCAACGCAACATACGCAATTTCCACCACACTCAGTTGCAAAATGATTTAGTGATTATTTCGCAAAAAAAAAAATGATTCAGTGATTCATGTTGTTCCTGAAAGGTTTCAATCCTATAGCTAGACAAGAACTGCACAAGCAGATTCCTGTGACTCACCAACCACTGCTTTTTTGTAAAGCCGGCCAAGAGATCCTTCAGAAAAAGTCAGGCTAGACTCGTCCGTGCAAACCTAACTTGTGGGCACTGGGCAGCAGCTGCAGAAAACCAAAAGAACTATTGGATACGAAAACATAGCCGGCCTGACTTTTGGAAGAGCTGACGAGCCAATGAGTTCTTTTTTCTCTTTTGGTCTTTGCACAAAGGTTGGTATCTGATTAAAACTGAAAAGAGAAGAACGGAAAAGTACCCCTTTAAGCTTTCATCTTCTTTGACAACTTTTTACATCAATAGAAAGCGATGAATTTTTTTACTAAGCGCAATTTGACACATGTGATTAGGCAGAATTCTATTTGGAAAACATTATGGTTTACGGTGTTTTGCACATGATATCAAAAATTGAAAATAAATAATAAAGGTTAAGGTTGAAAAAAAACAATCTTCATCATGCGCATCCGGGGAATCGAACCCCGGTCAGTACCGTGGGAGGGTACTATGATACCACTACACCAGATGCGCTCAGACGACTAAGCTGCGTGATGGATAATTAATATATAAATTAATAATATAGAGCCTCATCAAGGATGACATCGGCATCGCCTTGGGTTCTCCCAGCTCGTAGGCTCGCACGGCCACCGCGCCGCAAAGCTACCCTACGACGCCACCGCCATAGGGGCGCGCAAACGGCACCATCGTGCGGCCGTGTCCAGGGAAGAGGCCGGGGGCATCACAGCGGACCAGCCGTTAAAAGCTCAGTAGCATATGCTAGTCCTGTAATCTCGGATATACTTTGCAGTTGCAGGGTCGGATGAATGTAGATGCAGGTGGCGTATATCCTGGACATGCTCACCAGCAAGTCCATGGATCATGTATGGCAAGAAGCTGCAAGCGTGCTCACTGCTCTCCCTGCTTGTTCACAGCTTCAAGCCCCACGGCCCACCTCAACCCATCCTACTCATTCCCACAGACAATTTATCATTCACAACGCAGCAAACACTAGTGTGGAAAATGGCCAAAAAAAAAAACTTTACCAAATAAGCTTCCATGGATCTCCATTAATAAACAGCTAAACATATGTGTTGGTTATTATATACTAACAAAAAGGTGATTATGGTTTCATGTGCATCTAATATACATACACGGACTGGGTTATCTCTCAGCCTCTGCAACCATAAACTCAAGCTTGCGTCATGCAAATGCAAGACTTCGCCACTATATTCCCCAGGCAACTGGGGACCGTCAACCAAATTATAGAAACGAGCAGCAGTGATCAACTTCATCAGAGGTCACCGCCGGCGGCACCAGTTAAGGCTCTCCACGGATGACCATCCTTGGGGCATGCTACTCCTTTTGGCCGTTGGGGGACTCATCCTGCTCGCCAATCTTCTGGAACTCGGCCTGGATGACCTCGACGATCTTCGCATCGTCTGGGTCTGGCTCGGGAATGCTGACGTGCAATGATCCCATCTTGATGAGCTCCCTGCACGATGCTTGCTCTTTGATATGATCGTAGAGTTCCTTGTGGAATGGATGGTCAGGGGAGAAGCAGTTGTCGACGTCAGTAGATGAATGCTTTGATGATCCAGAGCCCTCCCGGCGGCAGAAATGGGGAAGTGACGAGTAGTCCATAATCTACAAACGTTAAGCATCGCAACTGTTTTACTGAAGAAAAAATACATATGCACAGGTAGTGATAGTACTGCACCCAGAAATGAAGGTTCCAAGTGAAAAGGCATCCAGTTATTCACCTTCAGAAGTTCATCTCTCCCACAGCCACTCAAAACTATAACCTTCTTTTTTGTCCTCTCCTGCAATAAAGGCTTCACAACCTAGCAGCATGCTCAAATTAACTGTCATCAGTTTCTGCTGAAAACTCACTAAAAAAAGTAAAAAAAAAAACTTAGGTCAGAGCATCAGTTGTAATTGATAGTACCTTCCAACAAGCAGAAAATATGTATGGAACATTGACTACATAATAGGTCTCTGTCTTTTCAGGGTAATTCAGATCATCAACTGTTGATATGGCAGTCAACATCTGTATATCATATTAAAACTATATTAACAAAATAACATGCCACAATCAATACCCGGAAACAACACAAGTAATGCACACAGCATACAATTTTTTTAACAAAAACATGGGATAAGTGAAAAAATATTATCTGAACTTCAGCGTTGACACTTTGCTTGAATGCCATACAGAGTCACAGAGATGAATAGAACAGTGTCAAAGTTAGGGTTAAGCTATTCCTCTTGAACACAAGGTTAGATAAAGCTAACTCTGATATTCTACTTATCCCTTACTAAAAAGGATTATTGAAGTTCTTATTATACATGCTCGTACAAGAATACTTACTCATTAGTGTAGTCTAATGGGGATAAAAATGGGTTAGTCATAGCACGTACCTTTATTTGGCTGAGTGCCGATAGCTTCAAACCAGTCATATCCAGAACCTTTATACACTGGGTAACAGGCCGCCCAAACTGTTGTGTCAACCTAGGCTAAATGTGGTACAAATAAATGTTAGGACTGGATTCATATGTTACATAAGTGATCTTAAACTCAAAGCATTTTGTCGGATACTCACCAAAATTATACGATCACGGTACTCATTAATCTGGATATGAGATTGCACATAGTAGTGGACCTGAGATAAAATACCTCTATTTTTAGTTGACACAACACAATTTAGTAGAAGGAAGCACAAGGCCACAAATAAAATGAAGTTATTTGAATAAGATCATTATTTAGGTCACTGAATGATTGTGTACTACATTCAAAGCTTATATCAACCTCTGAAAGATAGAACTTTCAAAGCTTATATCAACCTCTGAAAGATAGAACTTTCAGCAGCATACAGTAAAAGGCTAAAAGCAGCCAATTTCATGATTTTGGCTGTAGCGGTAGCCAAACAAATAGCAAGCATCAGAGTAATTACCGAAACTTTGTCATATGTGCTATGTCCAACACCAATGCCAAAAACTGGGAGACCCTGCCAATCAGAGAAACAAAGACAGAAAAAATTATCGAAAAGAAGGATAGAAAGAAGGAAGTTACTATAACAACTACCACATGCAACTTAACAATTGCGGTAGAAGTTTGCTATTTCTTTTTTTTTAAAAAAAAAGAAAATTAAGAGTCTTGAGGAACACAGACTAGACCATATTCTTAGACATGCCTTTTTTAAAACCATATTCTTGAACCATTACCATATACTAACAGTAAAAAGGCATGTCTATTTCAACACACACAAATGACTGGTTCATAATCAATTCATATAGGGTAATGGTTCAACCAACAAAGATTTTACTATTGGAAGTAAACAGCTATACCTCCTTTGTGTATCCTGACAGGCCAATAAGTTGCGAATCACGTATTGATCTGTATAAATCTACTGGGACTATAGGTCTCTGCAGATGGACAGTGCAAACATTGATCAGAAAAAAAAATTGAGAATTTTGCTATACAAATATACACAAATAGGTAGATTATTGAGAGTGATATTGCTGCAATAATAATAAAATAAATAATCAAAATGAGAAAAGATTAGGGAAAGACCAGAATCATAGAACTTTAAGGGAATCTTTGGTAGCTTTCTGATTAATATGTACAGTAATATCTGGAAGGATTACATTCTAGACAGGATGACTCACCTCCAGCACACTATCAATTTCATTTTGAATCCTCCAATTCAAAGAATCTACAATCTATATAAGCAAATATATTAGTAATCAAATTCAGTGATCACTTCACCGACTGTTGAGAAACTTGTACGAAATTTTACCATTTTATGAGCCTTTGATACGTTCCATTCTCTAGCCTTAAGGAAACGCACCACTGTTTCTTTGGGATAGCCCTGGTGCATATTCTGAAATAAACGAAGATATGCTCATATTGCTTCCCAGAATCACTTGACAAGTAACATATTAAGTTGATGAACAAATAATCATGTATTACATCTAACAAAACTGAAGCAAAGGTAGCAATCAAACATTTTCAGAAATTTAATCATATCTATATAGTCAAACGTATGAACATACATTGACATATGGGTACTACAGACTATGGAGCAAGGCTACCAAAACATTATGAACTAAAGGTGGTGTTTGGTTCTACCAAAAGCAACATGATGTAAATGGAATGGTTCCACGCCAGCAACAGAAAGGAAATCTTTGATTTACTTATCTTGTTTGGTCCAGGCATGGGAACCGGAAGACAGACTTGTTCACGCGCACGCAAGCGTAAGCGCTTCCCACCCAAGATCAGGTGTAACCGGGGTAATGAAGACATGTAACTACTCCCCTGTCAACCGATTACAACATACGTCGAACAAACAATAACTAACGTGATCGAATGAAGGTCTGATCAGATCACGCTACAAACAAGCCAACCCAACAGCATCTAAGGTTGTCTCTGTCTCTCTCTGTAGGGAGTTCCGTGATTCCAGCAATCATGATAATGAAAGAAACACATACCAGAAACAGAATGCTGACTTTTTTAACATTCCCCTATGATGAATCCAAACTTATAAAGTATGTTTGCAACTACCCATCATAACAAAATATGTCAAAACTTAAAATGGGTTGGATGAGGATGAACCAAGTATTTTCTCGAATACGCAAAAAGACTTGAGTATCATTGTATTAGGTAGAAGAGTTTAGACAAACATACAACGCGCTTCAAACGAGCGCCGAAGAAGGTCAGGGTAACACAGCCGTAGCTGGACCATCCTGGCTGATGAGATGCAATTACAGTTTGCAATGGTTAATGAGATGCAATTACAGCTTGCAGGTCTCGTTTGTTCACAGAACATCACTTCTTGATCAAAATATCGAATCTCCCAATAAATAAACTTATATTAGATATTTTCTTTTACAGACCTGAAATTTTAGCTTGGAAATAAATACTCCAAACTGGGATAGGAACATTTGATTCTGCTTCATAATGCCCCCATCCTCCCTCCCTCCTTATAACAAAGAGGAATTTATGAAGGGCCAACAAAGTTAAGGTTTATTTGTTGAGAACTGCTCCGGTAGTCCTTTCATGAAACTCACACAAATCTCAAAGCAAATCAATTGCTAATTAAATGTCCTATTGATCATTTTTGTCGAACCACATATGGTCCGGCTTTGCCCATGCCCAGCCAGCTTCTTCCTAACTGAAATCCCCGATATAATCATCCTCCTGATAGACTTCCATTGCTGTTGGCACCTCATCTCCACGAGATGATCGAATCAAGTTTGAAGTCATAGGGAAGGACGGGATGCAAGCCACATATAGCCCTAGCCAGTGCTCCTGTATAGCATCAAATTATTGAGGAGCATTCAGATCATGTAATCAAATTGTGGTTTGGAACTTTGTTGGTATCCTTAGCATCTGTCATTTTTATCGCTCTCATAAATCAAACACGGTTCAATTGTTTTCTTGCCTAGATAAACTAATAGGTTGAGTCAATCAATTCCAGAGCTTAATTAGCTAACTCAATCAATTGTTTCATCTCGCAGGTCGCAGCCACTAAGTGCAACGAAAGCGGATCAGGAACTTCAGCGCTACCGGCATGGGCTGGACGCAGGCAGTCTGGCCTAGACGAGACCCAAGACAAATATAACAATACAATTATTAACTAACAATTTGTTTACTTTGAGATCCGTGCAAATTTCCATGGAAAGAACGACTGAAGCAGTCCTCCTATTTGTTTCGTCTGCCTTCAATAAAAAGGAAACAAAAGGCTAGCCTTTACAGTAGTTACATGTAAATCTAGTAGGCAAGTCAATTCTTGGAGGGATTCATAGATCAACAGTCAACAGGTTTCCAGTGGTATCCGTCCAGTTTTCAACCCCCCTTTCCTAGCCAAATGTCAGAACAAAATGCAAGGTAAACAAAAAACTAAAGAATCATTAAAATCAGTGGGGCCCGGGTTAAGTTTAGCCAATCATAGTCACAACCCTTGTTGGTTTCTGAAGGTTTCCATTCACACCAAAGAAATGAATGGAACTAATTTAGCACATGTGTAAAACGGCTTCAACAGTTTTAGAACATCTCTTAATCTCGTAATGAATTTTTTTTTTGCGAGGACTTGGCCTTCACATTCACACTCCAGGCTGCAAGTTTGGCTGACATTAAAAACCAAAAGTGGATCAGGCAGCAGGACACCAAAAGTTCCTAGATGGAAGTTAGTTACGAACCTATACAAATGGCACGTAGAGTGCCGATTCTTGAATAGCGTATTTAATGGACTAGAGATCAGCAGTCTTGCCGCTCATTTCATCTTGGACTGGAAGCAAGATCCACGGGGCTCCCAACCGATGTCAACCTAAATATGTCCAAAGTGACTTAGCACAGTATTTGACACTCTGGGATCAGCATGATTCTGCTACACCATTCACAGTAGAAGACAGCCTTGATCCATTGGCTCACAACAGATGTCAACCCAGGGAATTATAACGAACTTCACAGAGAGTGCAGGCCACTACACCACTCCACTGCCATTCTAAGTAAGGTCAAGCAGCCAAGCACCACCAAACCTGAATACCCCGTTGACAATGCAGCAAATTCACATAGCACATACTACTTGTTACAGATCAAACAAAATCTCCGAGCATGCACTTTCCTAGCATTAATAGCTAGCTGGACCATCATATCTCCAGCATATACTGTTAACCAAGAAATGACCAGACATGAAGTGAATCACCCCCAATTTGATCCATGCCGATTTAGCCATTCGTAAGGCTTAACGATACACTGAGTAGCTCACTCTCCCTCTCCAAATTAGCTCAAATCTCGCTGGAATTTGCAAGGCTACACAATGATATGACTACACGGGCCAGATTCTACCATAAGCCAAGATCCATGCTTTCCCAGAGAAATGGACATTACCGCACTCCAGATCCATACCTGAAACGATCTCTTCAGCGGGGCCTCCACTGCAAAGATCCGCACCAAGAATAGCGAAAAGTCAGAGAGACAGAACACCGAAACATCAACCGCAAAGAAGCACCGAAAAACGGCGCGAAGCTTCGCTTCGCTCCACCAAGAAAGCACGCACGCACCTTGCTCCATGAGGAGGCTGAGCTGCTTGACGGCGTCCTCGGAATCGGCCCCCATTGCCGCCTGAAGAGGCGTCCCCGAGCTCAGATTCGGCGGGCCAGGGGTGGAATCGCAGGCGCGAAGCGAGGTAGATTCAGTCGGCGATCGTAGGGGAGCGAGGCCACCTGAAGGTGTACTCCCCTGCGCGCCTTCGCTTCCACGGCCTTCTTTCCGTTTGCTGATCGCACAGTGTGTATGACTGTTTGCTCGGGCCTGGTTTAGATGCACAAATTTCTAATATTTTTAGCATTAAAAGTATTATAATATTTTATTTGTATGTAAAAAAATATTATTAAATTATAACCTAATTAAAATTAAAAAATTTATATTATAATTTATAACTAATCTATATAATTAATTATTTATTTTATTAATATTTAGTACTCTAGGCATACGATATAATATTTAGTATAATAAAAAGAGTAAAATTTCTGACCGTTTTAAGACAGCTAAACAGGGCCTCGGACCTCCATGCAGAAGGGGGAAAACGCGTCAGTCGTCGCGCCGTACAAGTACGGTTCACACTGCTCCACCTTTTTCATACCCGCCCGAAAATGGAAATATCTTTTCTTTTTCTAGTATATAAAACAATAAGAAAAACCAGAGTCTACGCATTCTCTCCACATAAAAGAATATAATATAAGGAATACGTATTTAGTTTTGACAGGGCACTTCTATTATAGCATTTTTTACTAGTATTGCAAGCAACTCCAATAGTATTATATTTTTTTAGCAAAACATGAAGTTTATCTATTCTCAAATTAATATGGAGAGGAGAAAAAAATGTTATGTCCAACGGTTAGGCAAAATTAACTTGTCAAAATCCAAAACAGGAAACCCAACGGCGCGGGAGGGAAGAGCGCGCGCGAGAGTAGTGCGTGAGACGGAATGTCAAGCCGATCGTGAGCTTGCAATATGTCAATCAATCATAGAATTTTGCCAAGTTAACAAAAATACAAAGCTCATTTACAAAACTATTTGATAGGACTTTTGTAGACTTTTTTTGTAAAAATAAAAATACAAACCTCATTTACAAAACTGTTGAAGTTGCTTTAAAAAAATACTTTTGAAAACAAAACCTATAAGGCTATAATACATTTGTTTGCTAGAATAACTAATATATAAAAATGCTAATATTTGGCTTTGTTTGGATCTTGTTGAGAGGTAGCATTGTCAAACGGGATTGAACCAACGATTTTTTAAAACAGGCTAAGGTGGTTTTGATAACTTAATTTGTTAAAGTGCACCTTGGACTGCACCAATACGTTCCTTTCACGAGACAAGTGAAAAACATTTATAATATACAATTTCTCGGTTTCAAATTATAATATTTTTATACATCTATTTTTTATATATTTAAATATAAAAATATGTCTAGATATATAGCAAAATAGATAAAAAATCAAAATGACTAATAATTTAGAATGGAGATAGTAGAATGTATCATTGGGAGCTTATGGAAGAAATGTTACTTCCAAGAAATCACCCATGAGAAAGGCTAAGTCAGTTTGCACAATATAGATGTGCTTCGTCGAAGAAATAGGTTAAGCCGATTTTCATAGAGAGTTAAAATCAAAATTGACTTCATTAGAAACCCATCCAATCATGTAAGGAACTTGTAGATTTTGTGTATATAGATTTCCTACTGACATAAGACCGGACACTTCCTTCCCTATATATCATAGGGTTATAGCTAATTGGTGTATTGCACCTATAATCAACTAGATGATATCCCGCGCGTTGCTGCAAAAATTTGTAACGCTATGTCTATGGATTATATGTATTAAACTATTAATTATTAATTAATTTGATTTACAACGGATGCGAAACACACAACTAGAAGTAGACGTCTAACAACTTATTGAAATAAAATTGCGCCTCTATCACCCTTTCATTCTCACAAAAGCCAACCAATAATTTATCATTAAATAATGTCAGGCGTACAGATACAACCATGTTCCACCACTGGAGAGCTCCCAGAATATTATGTGCTCACTAACTTCTTCTTGTTGATCTTTCTCTTCATCATCCTGCTTCGTCTGAACCCAGGCCATTGCTTGAAAGGTTATGAAGAGATTTAAAGCATCCTCGTACACATCCAATGCTATCTGAAGAATTATCTCTCAACCTTGGTTTACCCGTTGAACTAACAATCACAACAACTAAACTCAAAAAAGAGGTAGGAGGAAGTTGGAGTAGTTTTTTGAGCAACAGTCAAACCTGGAAAACTCAATGGGGGAGATTAGAGCAGCAGGCGAAGTGGAAGCCATCGCAATTTGGCACCAACTGGATTGTGCTAGTGGCCCCGGTGTCAAATGGTATCCAAAACCACATTGCGCGCCCCGATAACCGCCCTTTGTGCATTGTGCAGAACACCGGAGTTCCAAAGATCATATTAAGTGGTTTGCTTTCTCTTTGGTTGTTCATGCTTTATTAGTTTTGTTGGCCGTGTTGTTAGGATTGCCTATGATCTCAACCCCTCTTTCATCTAGCACATATTTCTTACAGCTTTTGTGCGAGTTAGGGCACTAGTGTGACTCTAGCTCCTCTTACACCTAGTATTGTATCAACATTGTGTAACACCTCTGGTGTTAAATTAACTAAAAAATGCCATGTCATCATATGCACTGTAAAGCATCCATGTTTAAGCCAACCTTAATGTGCATTAACTAAAACAAGTTTATATTTCATAGGTTGATTGAGTTTCTGTAATGTTTGTCACATGAAATAATAAAACCCTATTTTCGAATGTCATCGCAAATGCTTAGTTTATACTCTATGTACTTGAGATGTAAACTGTGTTTACACTAGTGTCAAGCATAGTGTATAAGTCTAAGTCCAACCCTAAAAATGATTTCCATATTTGAAATTAAAATTGGATTTCCAAGCTTATTTCTAAGTTTGGCTATTCAAGTTTAAATTCAAAATGGAAATGCTATAAAAGGTTTTTCGAAAGTCAACTTGGTCAACCAAGGGTGTCATTGGGTCAATGACCTAAAAATATCCTTGAATGATGTTTGTGATCACTAATAACCAACCAATTAAGTTAGAAACCAAATTGAGTTTAAACTCCATTTCAAAAACCCTTTATTTCCAACCCTAGTTTTATCCCCTTTTCTCTAATTCAAATTCTATAAGGAATTTGGAGATACTCTAAAAA
>CM041637.1:41816212-41831371 GCA_023333625.1 Bothriochloa decipiens
TGACCTTAGGTCATTAACCCTAATGACCTTTGGCACTTTAATTAATTATTTGCGCTTATCTTAATCATGTCATTAGGGTTTAATTAATGTTATTTTATATGTTTAATTAACCTCTTAAATGACATAGCTAACCCTAATAAGTTATTTAAGAGTTGCAACTTTATCGTGAAGAAAGGTTGTACTCCAGCCCTTAATTTGATCATACACTCATCAAGCATCATATTTACTATTCCATCATGTAAAGCATATTAATTATCGAATAGTTTCCGTTAACGGAGAGTTAACGTTATCACTCAGATCTGAAGGACGAGCAGATCCAAGAATCGGGAGTTGATCCAGATTTCGAGACCATCTACCCCGAACATCAAGGCAAGCCCCGGATACATTTAAACCCTATTCTATTTATAAAAGTTTTACCGCTTCAGCTCTGATATGTTGCATTAAGTAATAGGAGTTGAGTGAAAACCCACAAATTGCATTACCTGTCTTATTTCCTTATTCTTTGTTACCTGCTCTAGAAGATAAGTAGTAATGCTTAGCCCTGCTTATTTATTTAATTGTTCAAAGGAAAAAGGAATGAAAAAGATGAGATTGGCTTTATTGTTGGAATCTTGATAATAGTAATAAATCGAGTCCGAATGGTGAACTTGCACTGGGAATGGAGTCCCTCTGTAGTGTTCTCGTCTGTTGATGCCCTAGGTCCCGTCCGTTGGTGAACTGGTGATATCGAGAATTTAGAAATCCACATGCATGAAGTGGTATACGGATGGTTGTAGCCGTGTATGCCATGGAGTGACCTAGAGTGGGGCCAGAGAATCCCATCTGTGTCATAGTGTGTTTTACTGTGGGGTTTAAGTTCCCACGTATCTCGGTACGCTGGGCCGCAGAGCTCACGTGTATCATGTGGTGATATACGGCTGAGGTTGTTATCCCGGTATATCGGTGTATCTGGGGTGCTTCGGAGTTAAAGTCTCCGGTATGCTTAGTCGCCTAGGTCCCAGCTGGGTATGAAAATGGATTCGAATCGCCGTTGCTTCTCGGAGAAGAAGACTCGATCGGTGTTCATCATCGTAGTAACAACTTGAACAAAAATTAAGGTTCAATAATGAAGTTGGTTGGTAATTAGAAGTAGTACAAGCAACCTTCTCTTTTGTAAAGCTTTTCTGCAAAATTTCTTATCTACTACAGACCGTACCTTGTCCCTCTAGCCTGCATCTCTTAAGTCTCTACCCTTCTTTTTCGTCGGGTCAGTCTTGTTGAGTACTGTTGTACTCAGGGTTTGTTTAACCCCTGTTGCAGGTGAGCCCCATGGGCAGGAGTGTTTTGCATCCTGCTGCATGACAGTCGTCGAGGAAAGCGACGACGAGTAAGCTGTTTAGCTCATTGACAGAGCTTTTGTTTAATATTATAATCTACTGCTACTCCACTATTATTATGGTTTGTATAATTCAAACCTGTAGTTGTAAATATTTGAAACTCAGAAGTTTGTAAACTTATGTTATTGTAAGTCTTCCGTTGTTTTACTCCGTGGTATTTTATTTATATCAAACTGTTGTAATACTGCAATGTCTCTCTACAATGATTGATCTTGCTCGGAGAATCGTGGATGATTCGGGATTTACCCGACAGACTTTTTAAATCGTATGGGACACAGTCATGGTTATTTGAGTCTGTTTAGACAATAATCATGCGTGTGGGCCATATAATTTAGGAGGTTCTGCCACACATTGTTTACAAGAGCTATTTTTATATCTCATACAAAAACAAACGTGGAGCTATGAGAAACCACAATTTTAGCTCATTCAACTCCATCGGTAGCCAGGAGGTAGAGCCAAAGGGCCCAGGCAAATGGAGTCTTAGTCTTAGCTCCTAGCCAATAGTTCTGGACTTCTGGTTAGTTGGAAAGATAGGGTGAAGGTTAGTTACGCTTAGTTATATTCTTTATCCTTGTTCATATTTTTTTCGTTTAATAAAACCATGGCAAATTTCTTAATCTTTCTAAAAAAATATTCCATATTTAGTGAGTGTTTTTGTCCCATTTACAATGTATACAACATATTCACCAAAATACTTTGGATATATAATTTTGTGTTGTCAATACAATTCGATGCATTTATGTGTTTGTTTCCTAATACCCAAGAAAGAGCATTCGGATTTTGCGGATGCCTTCTCTCTTTGTCTTTCGGTTGACATTCGTAGTTGCCCTGGCTAATTTATTAGGATGGCTAGCAGTCTTTCAGCTCTTATCATTTTCAGCTGCTAGCATATTCTATGAAATATTCCCCGTCCCAATTGTTGTGGCGCCAGTTCAAAGAGCGACAGCGAATAAAAGATGATGTTAGCCTGTTGCTTGCACAAGTTTCCACCCTTGAGAAAACAAATGTCAAGTTTCAGGCCGTGAAAATAGAATAGTAGATACTCCTATGACTTTACTGGCCTATAAAATAGAATAATAGATACTCCTACAATACTAACCATAGCATCATTAATTAACACAAAGAAATATTTTCAAAATATAATACAATAGATCTTATGAATTAGGCTTTCTTCTCACTAGACACTGGCCGACCCATGAGTGCCTATGTAAATCGTCTCAACTTTTTAGTGAACCCGTGATACTTCAGTTGAGCACTTGCCAGTACAGCCTCCTAGCTTCCCTCGCCACCGCTTTGTAGCGCACACTTTGATACCATGTTTGTCCCAATCACCTAATAGAGACGGATGTGTCAGTGAGTTTGATCGAAGAAACATAACAATTCATAAGGCCGTTGGACTCCAGAATCTATCCAACCAAAACTAGAATACTCCTAAAACTTTTGATTTGAAGCTAAAACTAGATTTACTTAGCTAAAATTTTGCACTCACAAACACTAAATTTCTTATTAAGGATTTAACGACTAAAATTGATATGTCTTTATTTAGATTTGTCCCGACTTTGATAGGGCAAAATTTAGAGCTCAACAAATCGGACCCCAAAAAGTCTACACAACTCTTCAACGCGAACTCTGTAGAGACACAATTCCTAAAGTATGCACAACACTTGGCTGTTGGGCAAAAGATGATGTGTGTGAAATTATTTATGGATCTTGAGCCTTCATTATCTGAAATAAGTATAGATGAGAGTGATGGAAATGAAGAAAAAAAAAATGGAAACGATATCAATAAGCATAAGCACGATGGAAGCATGCATGTTTCAATAGCATAGACTTGCTCGGGTCAATGGCCTAACAAGTTCACACGAACTGGATAGGTGATATCCTGTCCTCCAATATAAGCATGTCAACAAGTAGTATAAACAAGATCACATGGAAAGTTCGCATATTCTTTTTAACAGGTTCATGTGAAAAACGTGCTATGTCACGGTCGCCAAAAAAAGGTTCACATACATAGAAGTCCAACAATGTTCCTGATCCGACCTAAGCCTGTCCAGAAGTTCCCGTGAAATATTAAAGCCCACTCTGGCCCAGTAGGCCCAAAGAAACATGGCCCACCATGTTCCTGAAACACTTTGCGGGTCGAGAGACGTCACCGTGTTCAGTTCATAGAAGACGGTATCCCGTAAGTCTATTTTACGTAACCTGCGCGATTCTCTTCTTGCGACGGAAGCAAAACCTGCGCGACACACAAGAGAGAGAGAGAGAGACACACAGACGACTGCGGCTGCGGGACGACGAGATGGCCGACGGGGAGGACGCCGCCGCCGCGCGCCGCCGCGCCGCCATCACCGACTACCGAAAGAAGCTGCTCAACTGCAGGGAGCTCGAGTCGCGCGTCGGCACCGGTGAGTCGTCCCGCTCCCCTCCCCCTCCTGCCCTCAACCACTTTGGTCGACTCCAGTCGCTCTAGGGTTCGGGGCGGTCGATTCCCGTGTCTCACTTGGGGGTTCGTGGCTGTGTGCGCGGGATCTAGCTGGAGGTCTGGATGCCTAGTAGTTTGTGTAGATTCGCCGGCCGTGGGGCGGCGGGCTCGGTGATTTCGAGGCTTTACTAGGGGGTCAGTGATGATTCACTTCGCGTCTCCTTCCGTGCTAGATCGCGGCCTGTGGCGTTGGGATTGCCGTATTGGCAGCTGTTGATTTAGTAGATTTGGCGTTGGAGACCTGAATCTGGCCGTCTGGGGACTGGTTACTTTATGTGGATCTGAAGTTGTGCAAGTACGAGGCGACTTAGTGTTTAGTCTGCTCAATCTTGGTAGCTGGTGCGAGGATAATTGGCCCCAATATTTTCCTTCTCACCCTGGCTGAGCTGCATAGTATTTGTTGATCACTCAGTACCTTTGCTTGTTTGGTCAGTTAAACAAAAAGTACTTGTTGGGGCATCTATTAGACACCGTCAATTGTTTATTTTCTATTTGAACTGCGAAGCTTCAATAGGTTTTTGTGCGTGGACCCTCTACATTTTATTTGGACTGATTTCAGTCTTGAGGGGTATGAAATTCCATGGCAAAAGTAGCATGTAGCTTGAGCTTGGTTACAGCTGCCGCAATCCAACAGTTGTCCTGCTTCTCAGTGTGCTAATTGCATGATGGCTGTTTAAGAAAATCGTATGGTGCAAATGCTCCTAACTCTGTTCTGCATGGTTATTGGTGATGTGTTTTATTGAGACCTAGGGATCAATATGTTGTGCACCCAGAGTCATCTTTATAAATAAATTCGTGTAAGCTTGTATTGCCCCAGTTCCCTGGTTTAAATTTCTTCCCATCACAAGGTTTGGTTTCTTCTTTGTTAGGAGTAGCCTTGTACTGTTGCTACGAGCCTATTGTACTCTATTACTATTATTTTTCATTTGTAAATTTGATGCACAGCCAAAACTATTAGCTTTGGTGCTCCACAATAGCTTTTGTTCTTGGGGTTTAGTCTAAGAATTGCTGAAATACATTGTTTGCTTGTTTTCTGAAATTCTTGTTCCAATTTAACATGATTTGCTTGTCCCCTTGCATGCAGTGAGAGAGAGCCTTAGAAATGCAAAGAAGGATTTTACCAAGACTGAAGATGACTTGAAGTCTCTGCAGAGCGTGGGGCAAATAATTGGAGAGGTTCTCCGACCTCTTGATAATGAACGCTGTAAGTCCAGTGCATTTCCTTTGTCTTTGGATCTGTATTCATGTACGCAGTTTAGAGGCTTCAGATTTATTTCTTTCCCCTCACTATAAAGGAACACATATCTGTTTTTCCATTCCTCTCTCCTTGGTAGCAATGAATGAGAATACTGCTGTTAATCTATAGTCACCAACTGACTATTTTCTTTGGCATGTCTACATGAAGTATCACTTTTAGTTTCTATTGTATATTCATCAGCGATATAAAGCTGAACACTGAAACACCTGTCTATTCAGTTATCGTGAAGGCCAGCAGTGGCCCCCGATACGTGGTCGGTTGCCGGAGTAAAGTGGACAAGGAGAAGTTGACGTCTGGAACTCGTGTTGTACTTGACATGACGACCTTGACAATAATGCGTACTCTTCCACGGGAGGTATGTTTGTTTATCAGTCATTTAATGTATTTTTCTTCATCTATTATTAGTCTCTGTTGAAGTACAAATGTTTTCAATGAAAAGAATGTAATGTGATGATGTGTAATGAAAATCCTTCAGGTGGATCCTGTGGTATATAACATGCTTCATGAAGATCCAGGAAATGTCAGTTACTCTGCTGTAGGTGGTTTGTCTGATCAGATTAGAGAGCTCAGGGAGTCCATTGAGTTACCACTTATGAACCCTGAACTCTTTCTTCGAGTGGGAATTAAACCTCCTAAGGTAAACATAAATTTGTGTTTAGATCCCAATTATGCATATGAGGTGAAAGAGATAAATGTCCAATCTTCTAACTGGATATCAATATGCTTGTTTGTTTTACTCATCCAGGGCGTTCTACTTTATGGTCCACCAGGAACTGGGAAAACCCTATTGGCAAGGGCTATCGCAAGTAACATTGATGCCAACTTTTTGAAGGTGAGTGGCTTTTCACTTTGTTGATGGCATTCAGTATTTCTTATACTTCAAATATGTTGCTTACATAATGTCTGAAAACAGATTGTTTCAAGTGCTATTATTGACAAATACATTGGAGAAAGTGCTCGTTTGATTAGAGAAATGTTTGGCTATGCACGTGATCACCAAGTAAGTATCAGAGCCTTCATGCCAGTCATTTTTAATTCCTGCAAACCAAGTAAACCTAATGGGTCTGAACTGATCTTTGATTTATCTGGAAGACACTACCATGGTATACTGATATATTCCCTAAAAGCTGCGGGTCTAAGCAGCTATGCAAGCCAATATACAATACTACAGTAGCTTATTTGATGAAAATATTGTGTCATATAATTATTTCCAGCAACGCAACATGGAAGATGCGCTTCACTAATAAAACTGATCATTATTTAAACTGTGGGGTGTGTTAGGTGCGGCTAGCCAACATTTCAAAACCAGCCACTCTCATGGATATGAAACCCACAAGAGATTCGTTGGGGCGTAACCCTCTTAGCGACGCACTACATCGGAACCCGGGTGTAGTGTCAAATGTGCAAGGGCCGGGTCGTCATTCCCTTAATGGCGCGTCGTATCATGATCCGGGTACGATGATAAATGAGCAAGGGTCGGGTCGTCGCAACCTTTGTGACGCGCTACATCTGCGCCCGGGTGTAGTGAAAAATGAGCAAGGGTCTTCGCACTTCCCTCGACGGGTGCGAAGGGTAAGGAAGCTAGCCGAGCCAACTAGGATTCGTCTAGGTAGCTGGATGTAGGGTCCCTAACGGGTAAGTTAAGAGAGCTAGTCGATACAACAATTAGGAGGCGTGTAAATATTCTATGCGTTCAGGAGACTAAATGGAAGGGCCAGAAGGCGAAGGAGGTGGAGGATACTGGCTACAAACTTTGGTACATGGGGACAATATCGGGTAGGAATGGTGTAGGCATCTTGATCGATAGGAGCCTTAAGGATGGAGTAGTTGAGGTGCGGAGGCAAGGCGACCGGATTATCCTAGTCCGGTTGGTAGTTGGAGATTTGGCTCTGAATGTGATCAGTGCCTATGCCCTACAGGTAGGTCTTTGCGAGAGCACCAAGAGGCAGTTTTGGGAAGATCTCGATAGCATGGTTAGTACTGTGCCTATCAGCGAGAAACTCTTCATAGGAGGAGACCTTAACGGCCATGTGGGTGCGACTAATGTAGGTTTCGAGCGGGTGCATGGGGGTTTCGGGTATGGTAGTAGAAATCAAGAGGGGGAGGATGTTTTGAACTTCGCGTTGGCCTACGATTTGTTGATAGCGGGGGTTTCGGGTATGGTAGTAGAAATCAAGAGGGGGAGGATGTTTTGAACTTCGCGTTGGCCTACGATTTGTTGATAGCGAACACCGTCTTTAAGAAGAGGGAATCCCATCTAGTGACCTTTCGTAGCGGACAACACCTGAGTCAGATCGACTTTATCCTTGCAAGGAGGGGGGATAGACGTGCTTGCTTAGATTGTAAGGTGTTACCCGGGGAGTGTGTTGTCCCTCAACACAAGCTTGTGGTGGCGGATTTTCGCTTTCGGGTACGTGTCCATCGGGACAATCGGACCAAGATTGCGAGAACAAAATGGTGGAAGCTTAGGGGGGAAGCAGCGCAAACATTTAAGGAGAGGATGCTAGATGAGGGGCCGTGGGAAGGAGAAGATGCAGATGACATGTGGCTAAAGATGGCAACATGTGTTCGGAAGGTGGCTTCGGATGTGTTTGGAGTGAGTAGGGGAGGCAAACGGGAAGCGAAAGACACCTGGTGGTGGAATGACGAGGTGCAAAGGGCTATTAGGGAGAAGAAGGAGTGGTTCAAGCGTCTCCATCATGACAAGAGTGCAGCCAACATTGAGGGCTATAAAATAGCGAAGAGGGCTGCAAAACGAGCGGTGAGTGTAGCAAAAGGTCAGGCGTATGGTGACGTTTATCAGCGACTAGGCACGAAGGAAGGGGAGAAGGACATTTATAGGATGGCTAGGATCCGCGAGAGGAAGACGAGGGACATCAACCAAATCAAATGAATCAAGGATGGGACGGATCAACTTTTGGTGAGGGATTAGATCAAGGACAGGTGGAGAGAGTACTTTGATAAGTTGTTTAATGGAGAGAATGAGGGTCCTACCTTGGAGTTGGATGACTCATTTGACGATACCAACAGACGTTTCGTGAGGAGATTTCAGGAGCAGAGATCGGGGAGGCTTTGAAGAGGATGAAGGGAGGTAAAGTGATGGGCCCTGACGGTATCCCCATTGAGATGTGGAGATGCCTAGGTGCCAGAGCGATAGTATGGTTAACTAAGCTTTTTAACCTCATTTTCCGGTCAAACAAGATGCCTGAAGAATGGAGAAGTATATTAGCACCGATCTTCAAGAACAAGGGAGATGTTCAAAGTTGTACTAATTACCGTGGGATTAAGTTGATGAGCCATACGATGAAGCTCTGGGAGAGGGCTATCGAGCATTGCCTAAGAAGAGTGACAAGTGTGACCCAAAACCAATTTGGGTTTATGCCTGGTAGGTCGACCATGGAGGCAATTTTCTTATTACGACAGTTGATGGAGAGGTATAGGGAGCAGAAGAAGGACTTGCACATGGTCTTTATTGACCTCGAGAAGGCATATGACAAAGTACCGAGAAATGTCATGTGGTGGGCCTTGGAAAAGCACAAAGTCCCAACTAAGTACATCACCCTCATCAAGGATATGTACAGGGATGTGGTGACGTGTGTCCGAACATGTGATGACGACACCAGTGACTTTCCAATTAAAATAGGACTACATCAAGGGTCGGCATTAAGCCCTTATTTATTTGCTTTGGTGATGGATGAGGTCACAAGGGACATACAAGGTGATATCCCTTGGTGTATGCTCTTTGCTGATGATGTGGTGCTAGTGGATGAGACTAGGGCAGGGGTTAATAGGAATTTAGAACTATGGAGGCACACGTTAGAGTCGAAAGGGTTTAGACTTAGTAGCACCAAGACCGAGTACATGAGGTGCGATTTCAGCGCAACTAGGAATGAGGAGGGAGACGTTAGCCTCGATGGGCAAGTGGTGGCCAAGAAGGATACTTTTCGGTATTTAGGATCGATGCTACAAAAGGATGGTGACATTGATGAAGATGTTAGGCATAGAATTTCAGCCGGTTGGTTGAAATGGCGTCAAGCTTCAGGCGTCCTCTGTGACAGAAGGGTGCCTCAGAAGTTAAAAGGTAAGTTTTATAGGACAGCGATTCGTCCGGCGATGTTATACGGTGCTGAATGTTGGCCTACAAAAAGGCGATATATCCAGCAATTGAGTGTAGCAGAGATGCGTATGTTACGATGGTGTTGTAGGCACACAAGGAGGGATAGAGTCCGGAACGACGATATTCGGGATAGGGTTGGGGTGGCACCAATTGAGGAAAAATTGATTCAACACCGGTTGAGATGGTTTGGCTATGTCCAACGGAGGCCTTCTGAGGCACCGGTGCGTAGTGGGGTTCTAAAGCGGGTCGATAATGTAAAGAGAGGTAGAGGTCGACCTAAACTGACTTGGGACGAGTCGGTTAAGAGAGACCTTAAGGAGTGGAATATCCCTAAGGATTTAGCTATGGATAGGAGCGCTTGGAGACTAGCAATTAACGTGCCTGAACCGTAATCTTTTTCTTGTACCATTTATGTGTTCTTTGTTTTTATGTCTTTTTTGGGTTTCATCTCTAGCCTACCCCAACTTGCTTGGGACAAAAGGCTATGTTGTTGTTGATGTTGTTGTATTACTTAAACTGTGGATCTTGCTGTTAGTGTTGACTGAGAAGAATTGCCAAATGATCATCTTTGCATGAGAAAAATCACTCAGATCAATTATTTAATTTGAATTTTTTTTGGGGCACTACTAAATCAAAAATGCAATTCCCTTACCTGACTTGTATCACCTTTCATTTTAGTTCCATCACTCATGATATTTGTTCTTTTTCATGTCAATTTGTTCTTATCTAGCCATGTATCATCTTTATGGATGAAATTGATGCCATTGGTGGACGAAGATTTAGTGAGGGAACTAGTGCTGATCGTGAGATCCAGCGGACGTTGATGGAGCTCCTTAACCAATTAGATGGATTTGACGAGCTAGGAAAGGTAAAATTGTTATTTAGATTACTCATATTTTTCTAGGTACAATAATGCTATCTGTAAATTGAAGTTCATCTAACCAAAGTTGTGCACTCCACATTTATTGGATATATAACACCTGGACGATCATTACCATGTGATTTACTGTTGTAACTTCTCTGCAAGCGCCATTTGATGGTACTGTTGAGCAAATGCATGTTTACTGTCAGAATTTTATAACATAATTTTATAATATAATTTTGTAATATAATGAAACTTTATTTGGATGCCTTAATAAGGTATATGAATTCAGTCTGACAAGGATATTTTGGTTTTTGGCTTGAACAGGTAAAGATGATCATGGCCACGAACCGACCTGATGTTCTGGACCCGGCGCTCCTGCGTCCTGGACGCTTAGACAGGAAGATTGAAATTCCGCTACCCAACGAGCAATCAAGAATGGAAGTTCTAAAAATCCATGCAGCTGGTATTGCCAAGCATGGGGAAATTGATTATGAAGCAGTTGTAAAACTAGCTGAAGTGAGTTAATTGTATTACGATAATATCTGACCTCTAATCCTCTTGTATAGTTTCACCTTACTCTTTGGTTTTAGGGTTTCAATGGGGCTGATCTTCGGAACGTGTGCACTGAGGCTGGTATGGCTGCAATTCGTGCAGAGAGAGATTATGTAGTCCACGAAGACCTCATGAAGGTCACTATCTTACACTCCAATCTTGTGTACCTTTGCATAGTGGGGGTTACACATTAGCACTAAAATCCCTGCAACTTCTATTTCAGGCTGTGCGGAAGCTAAATGATGCAAAGAAGCTGGAATCGAGTGCACATTACAGTGCAGATTTTGGCAAAGAGTAATGTATGATGCTGATACAACGGATAAATGCATATCGCATGTATCATCAGGGAGCTCGGTCAGATGTGACACAGAAGGGCGAAAGAAACCAGTTACTTATGTTCGGCTCCAGGCAGCTCTTTTTCATTCACAATTCTAGTGAGGAGGATTGTCAAGCTGACCAGTGGGAGAAACCATTGGAGAATTTAGTAGTTCTACACCAGATGCTGTTTCCTTCTGTAAATGATACGTTATCTGCTTCCGTGCTTGTTAGTCTGGTAACAACTCTGGTCCGAGCTGTTCTGTTTCCATGTACTTTTGACAGTGTGCTTGACTGCGCGGTAACAGAGGAGAAAAGAACAATTTGTTTTTCATCCTGAACTACGATTTTCCCTCATTTGCATTATTCACACTCCAGTTACTACGAAGGCTATACGTACTCAGTATTTGGCCTTAATGGTCCGTGAAATCCGGAGCCAAACAGTATTTGGCCTTAATGCAAATTTTCACGAGGATTTAAACTCATGAATGGGTTTCGCACGATAAAGCTGCACGGTCAGTCATGCAGGGGTAAATCGAATCATGCTGAGTCAGTTGGTCAAATAAAATGACTTAGAAAAGACATAGATTGTAAAAATGTTAAATAATTAAAAAAAATCATAAAACCGGATTTGGAATTAGAAAAGCCATAATTTTTTTTTGTTTTCAGCTCATAAAAACATGGAACTATTTTTTTTTCTAAAATCATGTTGTATGTAGTTTGGAATTATTTGAATGTTATATGGTCTCCTTTTGCAATTTATTAGCCACTAGATGGTCCCGTTATCTGTCTTATATGATTATTAATTAGTCTACGGGCTCGTTTGCCGAACCAGGACTGGTTGCCGAACCAGGACTGGTTGAATTTGGCAGGACTGCAAGTCAGGCAGCCGGCCGACTGATTTTGTTTAAAATCTATCCAAATTTATACCAGCCGAATATAGCCTACATAATGACAATACAAAGTGGGTATAGACATCTCATACTTGATCCTATGTAGTGTAAACATAGATATCACTTGTTAGCTTGTGTATTGTTGTACGTCCTGTTCGCTTGGTCGTTTCTGGCTGGCTGGTTCTGTCTGCTGCTGATTTTTTTGTGAGAGAAAAAAACTGTTGAATGGCTGACTGGTCTGGCTGATAAGTTCAAACAAACAGGCTGATAAAAACTATAGGTTCAAATCTCCTAGGACACAAGGTTCCATTTGTTTTGGAATCACACTTGTTAGCTTGTTTAGAACGAGAAGCTAATGGCTCGCTGCCCCGATTGATCCCGTTTATATCCAGTTCAGATAAACCTGAGGCGTCCCAAGACTATCGGAACAGGCCCCACGTGTTAGGCTGGAACCATCCCCTTTCCGCGAAATGCATCCTCCTCTCACACGCACGAATCATGAGGTGAGAAATGCGCCACGCGATAAACACCTCCCGAATTCAAACGACCGCGGGCAATCCCTCCCCTCGCCTCATCCAAATCCCCAATTCCACGGAGGTCGATCGCGGACCCGCCATTGCTGCTCGATCTCTCTCTCTCCTCCTCGTCGCACCGTGGCAGCGCTCGTCCGTCAGTCCGTCTCCCTCCGAGGCCCCGGGATGGCGAGGCCGTCAGGCGCGCCGGCGGGTCCACCGGAGCCCGACCGGCACGACGCGCCGATGCTGCTGCGCGTGCACGTGGTCGAGGCGCGGGGCCTGCCGGCGATCTACCTCAACGGCACCAGCGACCCCTACGTGCGGCTGCAGCTGGGGCGGCGCCGCCCGCGGGCGACCACGGTGGTGAAGCGCAGCCTCAGCCCCGTGTGGGACGAGGAGTTCGGGTTCCTCGTCGGCGACGTCGCCGAGGAGCTCGTCGTCTCCGTGCTCAACGAGGACCGCTTCTTCGGCGCCGAGTTCCTGGGACGGGTGAGGCTGCCCCTCGCTGCTATCATGGAGACGGAAGACCTCTCGCTCGGCACCAGGTGGTACCCGCTCCAGCCCAGGAGCGGCGGCGCCGCCGCCAAGTTCAGGAAGAAAAGGCGCGGTACTCCCTGCTTGCATCCGATGTTTTCCTCTTGCATGCCAGGCCATGGAAATCAACGCTTTGCTTCATCGGTGATGATATGGTTCAAATCAGTCGGTCGAAACAGATACCAAGGAGATGTGGTAGGGGAATGAATGCTTGCTCTACACATGGGATTCCACCTCATGATAGGTGTTCTACTTGTTCAGGGAAATAAAATCATATCGCCCTCATCAAGTTGTTCGTAGTCAAGATTTTTCTACTTCCCATAGCAACGCACCAATTCCTCTTTAATTTAGTGATTCTCCATATCACAAGTCGTTGTCCCCAATCCTCACCAGTTTCTTTTATCCCATTCTGATGAATGCTTTACTGTTGAGAAGATCATTTCAGATTTCTGCAGGGTAGAATGCTGTGGTGACTGAAGGTAGCATTATTCACTGTTCAATCATATTCTCTTGCAGGTGAAATTTGCCTGAGAGTATACTTATCGGTTAGGGCCACCCTTTGTGATGATGCATTTCAAGCTCCACCGCAACTTATCGATGATATATCATGCAGCTCACACAGGTCAATTGAAACTAATGACTCGTCATTATCAGCTACTGCTAGCAGCCTAGATATGTCAGCCTGTGCCAGCATTGATCGAGCATCCCTCAAAAGTTTGGATGGCTTCCCCCAAAACATAATGGGGGTCCTAGGCCCTAGAAGCACAGGGCCACCATCTTGTGTCAGCACAGAGCAATCTGTTCTTCTGGAGCCTGAAGAAGACGATGGTAGTGCCACCGCTGATACATCCTCGGTAGTGGAGGTCATGTCTCGATACTTCAGGAAAACTGCTGACGCTACACATTCTGTAGCATCAGATACTGTGTCCACAGACCAGTTTCGGAACACACAAGTGAATTCTGAGTGTCGTGAAAATGGCGATGGTTGCACACTGCCTGAGGTCAGTCTTGATGAACTACTGAAAAATATGGAGTCCAAAGACCAAGCTTGTGAAATGCCGGCGAACTTGCCTGGTGGTGTACTAGTGGACCAATCTTACATTATTGCACCAGCTGAACTGAATTCGTTGTTGTTTTCTGGAACTTCAAATTTCTGGCCAGAAGTTTCTGAACTTCAAGGAACAAGTGGATTTCAAATTGAGCCCTGGAAGCATGACAATAGCGAGAATTGTTTAAAACGAACGATAACTTATACAAAAGCTGCTAGCAAATTAGTTAAATCTGTTAAAGCCACAGAAGAGCAGAAATACTTGAAGGCAACTGGAAGTTCTTTTGCAGTTCTGTCTAGTGTTAGCACTCCTGATGTTCCCTGTGGTAATTGTTTCAAGGTGGAGATATTGTACCGTATCATATCTGGTTCCCAGTTGCCATCAGAAGAACAAACCACACAACTTACTGTAAGTTGGCGTCTGAACTTTGTTCAGAGTACGATGCTGAAAGGAATGATAGAGAATGGAGCGAAACAAGGCCTTGCAGAGTGTTATTCACATTTCTCTGAAGTACTGTCCCGGAAAATTAAAGTAGCTGAACTTGACGATGCTAATTCCAAAGATAAGATTTTAGCATCACTCCAGACACAGAAAGAATCAAACTGGAAGCTGGTTGCCCGCTTCCTTGGAAGCTTTGCATTCATATGCTCTCTCAGTACAGCACTATATATCATTACACATCTTCATCTAGCCAAGCCTAATGTGGTGCATGGGGGTCTTGAATATTTTGGTATTGATCTTCCAGATTCAGTTGGAGAGATTGTATTTTGTCTTATTTTGATCATCCAGGGGCATAATATCATCAAAGTAGGGCGACGTTTTCTGCAAGCCTGGAAACAACGTGGTAAGACAGTAATCATCTCTATGTGATGGTTGATATTTACATGTCTTTCTGATGGCAGATCTAGGTTATCCTGCAAATGTTAAGGAGTTAATCCAAAATGAAGCAAACATTTTCTTTTCAGCACTCTCCTTTATCTAGTCTTTTGTAAGATTACCGTAGTCCTCTAAATGACTTTATTACTAGTAAAATTATTCATCTTTAAAGTTAGTATTATTCATTTTCACTGTAACCTTTGTGTTTTTCTTGTCTCAACATTAGGTAGTGATCATGGGGTCAAAGCTCATGGAGATGGTTGGTTGTTGACTATTGCACTTATTGAGGGAAGCAGTGTAGTAAGTGCAGATACACCTGGTTTTCCT
>CM041637.1:41846371-41861841 GCA_023333625.1 Bothriochloa decipiens
TGTTCTTTGAATGTCCCTTCAGTCAATCTTGCTGGAATTATGTTGGCATATCCTGGGACCTTACCTTACCCTCTCTGGATATGATGATCATTGCAAAAACCAACTTTGCAAGCCCAATCTTCAAAGAAGTCATGATCACGATCTGTTGGTCCATCTGGTGTTCGAGAAATGGGTTAATTTTCGATGGCATTGCATGCTAAATAGCCAACTGGAAGATTCATTTTAAGCATGATCTGGATTAGTTTGTATCAAGTCCAAGCCTAGCCGTGTTGGCACTCTCAAATCGTGGTCGGAGAATATCCCCTGATGTATTTTCTTTTTCAGTTTTGAGCTTTGGGAGCTCCTTTTAGCACAGCTCGGCCATTTGTAAGCTTTGTTGTAATCCTTTTATCAATAAAGAAGGGGGGGGGGGTGGGGAATAATCAATTAAGGACGAATTGCACTGAGGAGGTCTACATAAAAAGTTATTATATACAAGAAAATAGATCCACGGAAGTCGTGGTTACGAGGTCATGGTATACAGGGATCGATGACCAAGACCAACCTATAGACAGAAAATTATGGATGACATGGTAACTGCCGTTTTGTCTGGAATCCCCAAAAGAAGAAAATAGAAAATAGCCCGGTTTGATTCAAACGCCCAGCATCGTGAGTTCCTGACCGATCTCGAAGAAGCATATTAGTTTTCGTGGGCACTGAGGAGGTCTGCATAAAAAGTTATTATACACAAGAAAATAGATCCACAGAAGTCGTGGTTACGAGGTCATGGTATACAGGGATCGATGACCAAGACCAACCTATAGACAGAAAATTATGGATGACATGGTAACTGTCGTTTTGTCTGGAATCCCCAAAAGAAGAAAATAGAAAATAGCCCGGTTTGATTCAAACGCCCAGCATCGTGAGTTCCTGACCGATCTCGAAGAAGCGTATCAGTTTTCGTGGTGGTGATGCTCCTCCTCAGTGCTTCTTCTCTTGACATCCCGTTTATTTGCTTGCAACTTGCAACGAACTCCACGAAGTCGATTTCATGTTTTTCTTTTTGTTCCCTTTCTTAGTTCCATATAGCATTTTTATTAGAGAACTATATCAACAATCTGTAACTGCAGCTGTACTTTTTAATTTTTTTGCATACTGTTTAATTTAGTTTCAGTAGGGGCTCCTTGTACCATCCTGTTTCTAAAAAAGATCTCCACGAAATAAAGCATTCCTCTCAGTAAGCCACATCCACAATGATCGGAACATGTCCCTGATCGAGTGAGCACAGCTGCACAAGTTGTCAACATCAATAATGAAACGGTGGTGAAGAATACTATATGAGCGAGACCATTTATTAACAGTATTTTGTCTCATAATAAATCAGCATTAGATAGAATCAGTCGGACAGAAATAATCTGGACAGAGGCATAACTAAACAAGTTGTACTACCTGTCACAAGCGGGCAGCAGGTGTCTGCAGCACAATGGTGGCACCAAAGCCTGTCACGCTCGTAGGGTCGGTGCGCGAAAAGGAGACCACGAGCTTCATTCATTTAGGACCACCTCTCTTCGTCGTTCTACGACATCCAGATTAGATGAATGGACCTGGCTCCACCAAAACCACGTACCTATATCGTCGAAATATACTTGATGTGCCAGTATATGGTAGTGGCCTCCGTTTTCATTTGGATTCTTTTGAAATAGGGAAATTTACATAGAAAATCATATACAATCTCAGTTCAATTTTTTAGAACATACAATGACAGAGATAATACAAAAGGGTCCACGTGTAATACTTATATCACCAACGAAATCCCACGAATACAATGGATCGCAACAAGCCAACAACCGACTCCTCAATTTGTGCAATGAGCTCAACAGTTGCTACGGCACCCATGGTCCTATGCAGAGACCTGTCGTTGTCTAGAGACTTCACTGGCCGTAGAGTGGAATTGGTTGTCTAGATGGATGAATCGGCAACGCGGAGAAAGGTGAAATTTGTCGAGGTCCAGGGACCGAGAGCGGACGCAGAGTGCTTCCCGAACCAAAAGGTGAAATTTGTTCTTTTTTCCCACGTACATATATCTAGCTATTGCAAAGAAAATACCTTGCTCTTGTTGTCCGGATAGATGAATCGGCAAAAATCATAGACGCAAAATGCTGGTTCGAGCCTTGGGCTTGGGAGGCTCTTCTGCATCCGCCGTGGCTCTCCTGGTTCGACTAGCTCGAAGCCTTGTGACCCGTCAAAATTTAGATCACCGTTTAAAAAACCTACTTAAAGGTTTTCAAAAACTATAAAATGATGCACATACATAGTGCACTTGCCCACTTGCAGGGTTTATTTGTTTCCTAACTAGAAGGATCGCAGGTTATGAAAGCAAAATATCATATCTTTAAAAAAATATCGCAACTCATCTGTCATGGTGTGTGAGCTAGTGGTTCCTCTTCCCACACGTGCCGTGCAAATGCTCAACAAATGGTGCGTTCGATTGCAAGAACTTCACACGAGTCTAGACCGATGGTGCTCATAATACAACAATTAATTATTATTAAAGACAATACTAGGCTGGTCTTTCTGTGACTTTTTTGGTGCATACATTTTATCTAATGCAACTCTGCTAACTGACAATCAAGTGTTGGCTTTTGTTGTGCTTGCTAGATCACCACACACGACACACTATCTTGGACATTGGTCTATGGTTCTTATCATTATTGAAGCCCAAGACATTAAGCAAGCAAAAAGCTACTCAGATAATCAAGAATTTAAGATTATATATATATATAGAGAGAGAGAGAGAGAGAGAGGGAAAAAGATAAGATAGTTGATGGTACCTCTTGCAAGGCACTTGCTCATCAAGCATGTGCAACGATACTTCGATTGAGGGTAACATGATCTATCTCTGTGACCTATTGGTGACGCAATGTAAGTTTAAATTTTCAAACAAAAAAATCGTGTGTACTACTACAGTAGTACAGCACTCATGAGCAATTTGTATTCATGAACAAACATGCTAAGGTTGTAGTAGTAGTATCTGGATATAAGCATTTGTACAAACCTCATGGGCCCCACAATGCAGCCAGCAGAACTAACATGGCCGATCAGGGTGCCATCATCTCTACAATTTTTTTTCTCGAAAACCATCTCTACAATTTTCCCGTTGACTTATTTCAGGATCTTGCTCAACGGACGAGATCCTGCTTCGCCGTCCATCACGCATGATACAGTAACTTTAATAGCGTATTACGTATAAAAAATATTTTATACTAGCATATTAATGATATTAATTTGGTATAATAAATTTATTGCTATCTTAAAATTTAAAATTTTGGACTTAATTAAAACAAGTCTAGCGGAGCGAGTGCAATCTTCAACGCAAAAGACAACACAAGTGGCATCCTCTGCCATTTGATTATTGGGACTTCAGCCAGTAAAGGAGGTTCAGCACGTACGACCTCGAGCCATCAACTTCTCTCTCAAGCAATTTCAACGTGCTATTATAAGTAACTATCTCATAGCCATATATTTATTTTAAAATTTTGCTTACGTTCGAAGAGAGAAGACATAAAAAAAATCTTATATTCCGTTTAGACTAAAAACAAAGCACGAAGCCATATTGGGTCCATCATTGAGAGCGTGTGAGGGAAAAAATGATGTGGGGTCTATGATGAAATACTCGGTCTTACTATATTTAGAACTTAGTAGAGATGATTTATTAAACGGTTTGTCTTCTATATCTGGATTAGTATTTAACCGATAAAATAATATACTCTCTCTGTCTCAAATTATAAGTCATTTTAAGAATTTTAGATAATTAAATAATCTTAAATTTGATCAAAATTATATTAAAAACTAAAAATTTTTAACATCAAATAGGTATGTTTTAAAAATATAATTAATAAAGAATCTAATAATACTTAGTTGACAACATAAGTTTTATTATTTATCTTATAAATTTAGCTAAAATTAAATATTTTAACTTTTAAATTTTTTAAAATAATTTATACCCTAGGTTTGCGTGTTCAAGCCTCGAAGATGTCCTCGATCTCAGTCTCAGCAGCCTATCTATACAGTGATTTACTATTCCCTATAAATACATAATTCATTTACCATCTCACAAACTGTATTGATTATCGTGTTTCAGTAGGCTGTAAGCTAGTACTTCCCTACTATATAATATTTGCCCTTGGGACCACATGACACGACTTTAGCGATTCGCCGCGCGGCCCACATGACACGACTTTCAACCGCACCACTCGCTTCTGGATAAATTATTCGCCCGCGCAGCACGCACACGCATCACTTCCAGTTCGCGCCACGCCTCTCTCTCTCTCTCTCTCTCTCTCACACACACACACACACACACCCAGTCCCAGTGTCACAGCGGTGCACCTCCCCAACCTGCTCCGAGGCCAGGTCGCAGCTCGGGCATGGCCGGCCGCGAGGCAGGTGACTGCGGCGGAGACGGGGACGGAGAGGAGCCGGCGGTGGCCCGCGAGATCCCCGACGACATCACGGACGAGATCCTCCTCCGCCTGCCATCGCGCTCCGCGCTGGCGCGCGCCGCGGCGGCGAGCTGCGCCTTCCGCGCGCGGGTCTCCTCGCCGCGCTTCCTCCGCCGCCACCGCTCGCTGCACCGGGATACCGGCTCGCTCCTCGGGGTCCTCACCTTCCCCCTCGTCACCGATGGCGCGCGCTTCGGCGGCGGAGGAGGAGGCGGCGACGGCACGGGCTTCCACCCCGTCGAGCCGCCGCGGCCGACTTCTCCTTCGGGTTCCTCCCCCCGCCGCGGCTGGGTCCGAGGCCGCCGCCGCCGCCGAGACCGAGTGGATGGTCCGGGACTACCGCGACGGCCGCTTCCTCCTCGACCGCGTGCCGGCGGCCACCGGGAGCACCGTTTTCACGGAGCTCGCCGTCTGCCACCCGCTGTCCCGCCGCTACGTCCTGCTCCCGCCCATCCCGGACGACCTCGCCGGCACCGTCCACAGCGTGCTCACCGTTTTCGGCGGCCGCCGCTCGTGCGAGCCCTTCCTCGCGCCGAGGCGGAAGACGCCGACGCCGACGCGGACCCGCCCCTCACCGTGTTCTGGACGGCCCGGTCCCCGAGGAAGGTGCTCGCCTTCGCCTTCTCGTCGCGCGACGGCGGCCGGTGGCGCGCGCTCGAGTCGCCGCAGTGATTCGTCTGGCGCAGGCACGGGTCCCCGTTCAGCTGCCCCATCAGCGCCGTCTGGAACCGCCGCCACTACGCGCACGGCCGCTTCTACTGGGTGGACTGCCTCACCAGCCGCTGGCTCGTGCTCGATGCGCGCACCATAGAGATCTCCCTCGAGATCATCCCGTCGCCGGCGGGCTACTGGGAGGAGCACGTCGCCGTCGTGTTGGCCCCGGACGGGAAGCTCGGCGTCTTCGCGCACGGCTTCCACCACCCCGGCGGCAAAGCCAATCTGCACTACTATACGATCATGCACGACAGGGAAGCCCGCGGCGACGCGCGGCGGTGGCAGCTGGAGAAGACGATCCCGCTGCCGTGGCCGTCAGACCACCGGCCTTTCTGCCTCCGGGGCACGGCCAACGGATGCCTCATCACCGAAGTCTGCGAGGGAAGGTCGGTATTCATGGCGAGCCACCGCGTCAGGGACGCCGAACTGTTCAAGATCGACGTCAAGAGCTTCCAGATCCAGAAGATCTGCCAGGCACGGTGCGCGGCAGTTCTGCCGGCGAGTGCTGCTGGCCCTACTTCGGCTTCCCGCCATCGCTGTCGTTGCCCACTGTGTGAGCACTGAGCAGCATGATATTACTCAAAACAAAATTATTATGTTACAACTTTAGAGCTTTCAGTTTGTGTGTTCCACATGTATAAGCAACACTTGTACTTGTCCAGTTTGTTTACAAATGCAACGCATACGTGATACAGATACAGTTTATACAAGTACAAATAAACAACAACCTCAACATTTTTAAACTGTATATACCCCACAAAGCAGTAGACCATTGCCCAAAGGCATTGATTATAGTCGAAGCCACGTCACTTGATCTTGATGTTTATTCTTGTATACTATGTCCCAATGCCATGGTTGCTTTCAATGGTACCATAGCAATGAGCAAGTACAGCATTGCACCTTCTACACAAAAGAAGGCAGCTTGTATGAGGCAAAAGGAACCAACTGCTGTACAGGCTAGAGGATAATCCATAGATCATACCAGGTGCTCCTAGCTTGCTCTACATTTTGATATCTTCCACTGCATGTTTGTCGTTCTCTTTGTTCTCTTAAAGGATTGCTCAAGGTCAGCTGAGGACCATCCAGTGAAACCAGAAGATCGTCCACGGCTTGCCGAGGATGATCCAGTGCCACGGAAAGATGGCCCAGGGTCCGCTGAGGATGGTTCAGACAGACGAGAACAGATACCATATGATGATGCAGTCGAGCTCACCATACCTGCCACAACAGGCGCAAAGCTCTCCACAAACATGCCGCAAGATATCAAAGTCTCACCAGGAGGCATGTTGATGTATGAAACTGTACCATCCTGAAGATCTACACAGAGGAGTCTCTTCTGGTTGCCAAAGAAGATCTTAGTCTTGAGCTGGAAAAATGGGCTTATGCCCACCGGCATCCGAGGAGTGATAGTCTGCAAGTAGATCCAGTCTTGACGAGCCAAGTCTGCCACCCAAATATCTGACACTGTATTGTTAGATCCATCAGAATGTGTTGACAACAAATGAAGCTTTCCTTCCCCTTCAAATAGTTCCAAATTATGGTTTTTTACATCATCTGGGATGGGAATTTTTGAGAACCTCTCATCTGTCAGGTTGAGTGACAGGATTTCTCGACACAAATGGGAGTTAGCCTCATTAAGAAGTAGCCAATACATTCCATCATTAACAATGACTGCCTTTGTTGCCTTTAGGAGCTCTGGAGATTCATGTATTGTCCTCCATGTCCTCCATGACAGTTCACCAATAGTGCATATTTCAAATGTCAAGAATCGCACACGGTGACGGATAGAGACCACCTTGTACTGTTTTGTGGAGTGCACAAATCCAACAAAATATTCAGAGTAAAGAGACTGGAACTTGAGTACTGAATCTGGGAGCCTAAAATGCTTTCTTGTTGTGGGATTCAAGACCTCAGCATCACCTTTTATATCATAGGCACACACCAAGCCATTGCAGAGGCCTGACATGTTAAACCTACTTGAGAATACAAGATCCACGCTTCTGAAATTCATTGTGGCAGGATCAAATGTGTACATGTGGACTAGGCCATGATCAAGCGAGGTGAAACAAGCAATGGACTGGTGGAAGCGGCAAGCATTATTCAGGTGACGGTCCACAAAACTAGCTTCTTCCACACAGTCTCGCCAGAACTTGCACACACTGCGAAACTTGACAACATCCCTGCCAGGCAGAAAAGCAAGGATAATCCCTTGGGCATCTTGAGGAACAAATATTTGAGTTTCCGTTGCTTCATTCTGCTTATCAAGATCATCATTGTTACAGTCCATGCCAAGGATGCAATCTACAATTCTGTCCAAGGTAAAGGTTTGTTCAGTAATCACTATGCAACAACAAAAAAGCGAGACAGGGATTGCTGAGACAAAATTGTACTAAAATAAAATATGCCCTTTAATATCCAACATAAATGTTTCCACTTCAGAAATTAACATCATAAGGGAATGGGTTTGGTACTGCTATGTGAATTCATTCATAAATGGCTGAAAGTAAACGTAGAATACGTACAGAATCAAATGAGCACCTGCATGCTCTAACTAACATCAAAACCATTATGGCTGCAGCACTTTAATGAGGTATAAGGAGTTTTAAACTTCTTCCAGAAATGGATATTGAAGAGCATCTCCAGCAGCTCACCAACAATTCATCACCAACAGGATGGTATTGATAGTCAACAATACTGTTTTTTTTTTTTTGGAATATTAGTGGAGATTCTGAAGGGCGGCCCTGGTGCAGCGGTAGTGTCTTACCGTCTGTTACCGGAAGGTCCAGGGTTCGAGCCCCGGCCTCCGCACATTATGTGCGGGTATGGCTTGGCGCAGAAATCCCTTCCCCAGACCCCGCACAGCGCGGGAGCCTACGGCACTGGGTACGCCCTTTATTAGTGGAGATTCTCCAGAAGATCACCAATATTCTTCCCCGATACATAGGACCCTACAAAAGGGAGAAGTATTGGGGAGCTGTTGGAGCAATGAAATCACCTCAACTCCCCCCAATATGACAGGTTTGTGGGGACGAGGGATTGTATTGGGGAGCTGCTGGTGATGCTCTGTACTACAGATGCAAGGCTCTATGAATCACAATAAGATGGGACTCCCCCCACCCCTACAAAAAAAAAAGGATCATTCATCGAGGAATACAGTATTGGGCTATTTTGATAGAGATTAAATGATTGTGTATCAAAAATCAATTCACCTTAAAGGTGGAAATAGTAAAAGGTGCACGAGTATATCAAATTCACAAGTTCTAAATTTTAAAAAAAGGAACATATATGACACTCAAAGCATGGTATGCAACCAATATGCTTTGCCCTCCCCCTACCATTTACAATGCACTATTGACCACTCACATGTTAGATATTAAACCCATCCAAACTTATCTCCAATTTTAGATCACTGGACTACATCAAGGACAAATAAGCATTTTTACAGCAAAGACTTGTTATTTTACCTTCCCTCAGGTATGCTAAAGTATCATCTCTCAGTGCAGTTTTAATTCACTGTCCATTTCTACTCCAACTCCAAGTTAGCAATGAAATCCCTATATCCGCACAGAAGCAGGAAAGTCCTAAGCAAGCTTACTCCCAACAAAAAAGACTGCAGGGATAGCCTTTGGTTCCAAGTTGGTGATAGAGGTTCAAGATTACGATCAGTTCCATCATGAGGATAACATCTATGCATTTCCAATTCCACTGAGAGATAATTCCCATTCCCCACGATATATGCAGCCACCGGATCTAAACTGTTTGCCAACAGATGTAGGTTCAACCAAGGGTCTGGCTAAAATGGTGCCAATCATACAACGAACAGCACATACAACCAAATGGCACAGAGATCTGCCAACCGATCTCCACTTCGCATGATATTCCGACGACAATGATCTCATAGCATCTCCATGGCGAAATAACAGGGGGCGGACCCGAGCAAAGAACATGGGCGTACATACGTAACTAGATCAGATCCGAATACGAATACTAAGTTAGGGTTTGGGCAGTGCACCGTTTCGCGCAACAGGAAGGGGGAGATCGAGGGGAGGGCGTACCAGGCGGCGCTCTTCGCCGGCAGAGGCGCCGGAGAAGACCTGGGCGCCTGGCGTAGGCGGCAGCGACGGCCGCCCAGGCGTCGCCACGGCCCCCACGAGAGAGAGAGAGAGAGAGAGAGCGAGAGAGAACGCGGGGGCGGTGATTGACAAAGGAAAAGCAGGTTTCATCATACAGGGAGAGGCAGCACGGGTCCATGTAGGTCCGGCCTGACACTGGAGTGTAGATAGATTGTACCATTCCAGCTTCCAGGTGTTAGATATCCCCAAAAATACTCCAGGTGCTAGATTTGGAATTTGGACGGTGAAGTACAAACAACACTTGTGTTTCACAGTTTTATTCAGTTTCACGTGTTTACATATTTAAATGTTGGAATGGAATACTTTACTGGATGAAGTTTCACTCAATTTTCTAATTTGTGAGGATGAAACACATTCTCGGTGGACGCCTCTCTTGGAATATCAGTTATGAGTTAACATATTAGCCGCAGAAATCATCAGCCATACACTCCTTGACTTAAAATCAGTCCACATCCTCACACTTATCTCGTCTATCTTCTCATGATTTATGTGTCATGTCATCATTGTTGCTAGTATGTCACCTCATTAAGTATAAATAGAACTCCTATCATTTTTATGTGCTATCATATCTATTCTCTATGATAGTAATAACCACGGCTTAGCAGGGTTTAAGGTTGCAAAGCCAGCCTAAGTCGGTTTTTGACTTCCTAGCAAGGTACGGAGCCAAAGCCAGTGCTTATATCGACTTAGTTGTTTATGTCCAAGTTTATAGGTTTGTGATGTTTTCCTCATTATATCTTGTGTTTTCCTAAAGACTCGTCGCTTGGCTATTTATTCATGTAACATGTCAATTAAGCGAGATAAATACTGACTAAATGGAAGCAACATATCACAGTGTACCGTTTTATATGGTGTTTAAACAATATGATTAGACGAACAATAGTTTAAATTCACGAGCATATTTACTACTCCTTTTAAAGAATTACATTTCTAGACGTCCTAACTACAAGAAGTTTTTTTGAGCAAACTACAAGAAGTTTTTTTAAAACAAGAAATAACATGAAGAATATTGTGAAAGTGATAATTACAAGGACGAAAAAAATTCGGTAGCTGAAATAAAAAAAAGAACATTCCTGGAGGTCATATGGAAAATACAAAAAACATATCTGACGAGAGTGGGATTTGAACCCACGCCCTTTCGGACCAGAACCTTAATCTGGCGCCTTAGACCAACTCGGCCATCTCGTCACGTTGGTAAGACTGTCCACATGATATGTTTTATTGGGAAATATCTTCTTTTACTCAGTACTCCGTCGTTATCCCTTTTCATCGGCTGGGCCAGCTCCAGCTGGACCGACGCAGTATTTTCCATTATCCAGTTCCCCGAAGCTGCAACAATGGAGTCTTCATCGCTCACGTCACTCGGCAATCTATTCCCATGGCCGTGCGCTTCATCGTCTCCAATGTAATGCGGAACCCCATCTCCTCCTACAGTCAAGACGAGAAAAAAATTGTGTCCAGTGCTCTGATGCTCTCTTGCCTCTTGGCCCTGTCCTGGAGTTCTTTGAATCAGATGCAGGTGTCCGTCGGAACCGAAGAAGATCCGGCCGGCACTCCGCAGTAAGGCTTCGTCTCTGAAGGCCACCTGTGCGCTCTCTAGGCGGAGGGCAGTTTCAGGGCTGCTGGTTCTTGGTGCTGTGGCCTTCTCCATGCCGGCGCAAGCAGCAATGTTGGAGCCTGATATTATCAGGTAACGCGCATCACCTCGCGGAACGAGTTTTTCCAGTGGTCATCACTCAGTCTGATCTCTTGATTCCGTTTTGAAGTTTTCAGGTACCGGAAGCTGGACAGCGGAGTCATACTCGAAGGTAGCTGGTAGCAGTGAGTTGCTGTCAGTCGCACGGTGTGCCAGCTATGTTTTTCTGATTGCTCATGGACGAATTGCGCTTCTTGATCTGAAGATGTCGTCGATGGGGAGGGGCCTGAAGCACGGGATGGCGATCTGGTGCAGTTCAACTACGTCTGCCGCCGCGCAAACGGTTATTTCGTGCATAGGTGTGTGGAATTCTAATGCCAGTGTTGTTCAGTTATCTGATGGCCTCACCGCGTTTTCCCTGTCTGCTGCAATTCAGCACGGTGGACCAGTTCAGCGGTGAGAGCAAGCCGGTGACACTTCCACTCGGCGGAGAAGAGGTTACAAGCCGGGCTCCTGAATTTTTCTCCCCCACATTCTTCAGGAGTACTATAGATATCATCTAGGTGCACTCTGCCGCAGTTTCTAGTTCTGTGAATTTGTTTGTTGTGATATCTAGCTTATGTGCTGTTCAGATGATTCGAGGCCTCAAAGACGTCCTAATTGGGATGAAGGCCGGAGGTAATTTTGATAGCTGCTTAGTTCCAGTTCCAGGCAGCATACTGAATTAATTATTCTGTTTTTATTTTTCTTATAATGATATGAATTTTGATGGTTGACAGTATGGTTTCAGCATTGCCATTTTATTCGAACCTTTTTCATGACTTGGTATGCACTGTGCAGGCAAGAGGAGGGCTCTAATCCCTCCTCAAGTAGGCTACATCAATGAGACATTGAAGCCCATACCGGAAGAGGTGCAGGATCTCGATGCTGTACTCTTTTCTAGATTTGATTTGAAGGAACATTAGTACAGTACTTCTAAAATTTAACTTTTTGCACAATTCTGATGGTTTATGCAGCTGCCTTACGACTACTCTTCTGCTTGTTTTTTGTTCAAATTGCAGTTTGGACCGCGGCGAAGTCTGCTGTCTCATGCCAAGGAGCCACTGGTGTTTGAGGTTCAGTTGCTGAAGGTCCTGTGATTCTGCATTTCTGCCATCATCATTGTCATCATCATCCTTGGTCAATGCAAACGGTGCTCCAAGGGAATCACCTGAGTTCACTATAAACATAAATGTTCTCCCTTTGAAATCGATATCAGTAAATTCAATCGGTGAAATAGTCAAGCAGCAGACATCCTGCTTTTGTCAAAATATCGTTAACTTCAGACTCAGAACGGTTCTTCAGGTCAAAGTTTCTGAATGGTTCTGCACTGAAAACGGATACGCGAATCAGAATCTTTTGAATTTCTTCATGACCATTTGGAAATATGCCATTCACTAACTGCACGTCACCGTTCATGCTAGCAGTTTTTTTTTCCTTGTGTAACTAAAAGGGCGCTTCGAACTGGTAAACCCAAAAGTTTGAAGGAAAAAAGTGAATTTTGAATTGCATTGCTATTTTGTATGCGAGATTTTTACTGTTTGCTCTCTGTATCGGTCGTGCAATAAGCAGTGTAGTACAGGCAGTAGGAGGGGAAGACCGATTTGCAGAGCAGCACCGGCAATTCCCGCCGGCCGCCGTCACCGTCAGCATCAGCGGGAGCTGTCAAAGCGGCGTCTTGGAGGCCGACGAGCCCTCTCACTGGCGAGCCAGAGACAGCGACGCCGCGCACCGTCACGTGCGGAGGGAGGAAGCTGCCAGCCGTGGCGGAAATATAGTCGCCGTTGCCGAACCACGACGGCTCGGCGTGGCTGGCGGCCAGCACCCGGCGCCACAGCCTGTGGTCCGGGCGGGACCTCAGCAGGGCACCCACGGCCTTGGCGCCGTAGAAGGAGCCGCGCAGGCGCAGGCGCAGCCTCCTGGCGATGGCCTGGCCCGCCGCCGCCAGCCGCGGGTCCGCCTCGGCGTCGTCCCCGCCGCCGAACGCGTGCGCCTTGAAGAAGAACCAGTACTCCTCCGGCGGCAGCGGCCGCAGGATGATCGGCTCCTTCGTGCCGAGGTCCACGACGTGCTTGTCGCTGCCGGTCTCGATGATCCTGCTCCCTGTTCGGCCGCGCCGCAGCGCCGGCATGATGGAGTCTATCACTCGCTTCTTGCGCGGGTCGACGTTGTCGAACACGGCCAAGAACCTCTCGCCGTGCAGCTTCCGCTCGAGGAGCCTCAGCTGCTCGCCGCCGCCGGCGAGGCTGGTGCCTGCCGTGCTGGCGACACTGAACAGAGAGCGCAGAAGCTGCACGGCCTCGCTGGGTACCGTGAGGCTCATGCAGTGGAAGTCCAGCAGCATGATCAGCGAGAAGTGGCGGCGCACCGCGGGCTCGTCGCAGACGTGCTGCACGAGGGTCGTCTTTCCCAGGCCGGCGCGCCCGATTATGGGAAGAACGCCCAGCTCGCCGCCGGCGTCTTCGTCGTGCAGCAAGAAATCAACAACACGGCGCCTCTCGAGGTGCCTGCCGAACACCTGGCAGTCAGCGTAGATGTTCGTGGCCAGCGGTCGGTGCAGCGCCGGTGGGCAGCAGTGCAGCAGCATGATGAACTCGGCAAGATCGCCGGACACGCTCTCCATGTCCGCGAGGACGCCGTCGAGCTCTCCAACGCCGCCACAGCCGAACAGCGTCCTCCTCGCCGCGACGCGCACGCGCTTGGCGGCGTTGAACGAGCTCGGCGAAAACAAAGAACGGCGCAGCGGCTCGGCCCCGCCATGGCCATCGTCGTCGTCCTCGTCCTCGTCCTCATCCGTTACCTCGACCGCCCTGCCGCCTGACGCGTCGAGGAAGTAGCGCCCTCGGTGCGCGGCGCCAACGAGCTCCGAGAGCCACTCCAGAAGCACTCGGCTCGTGATCCGCCTCGCGTCGGCGGCGTCCACCACGCTTTCGAGCTTGACCACGAGGTGCCGTAGCCGCCGCAGCTTGTCCTCGGCACCCCGCCTGTCTTGGAGCTTCCCGGCGACCCATTTAACATATGCTTCATTTAACATAGCAGCCCCTGCCTGACCCATATGATTTTGCTTGTTGCACTGCCTCTTTCGTGATTAGCATTTCGCCGCTTTCCTCCTGTACTTAGCTTCTGAATACATGTGAAGGCACAGCAATGTATAAACATGTCATTAACTAATATGTCTTTACATAGATGTTGGAATGGTGAAGAAATGATCCTATAAGCTTTCTCTTTGTACTCAAATGGATTAAGGCCCAAAACAGATTATGACTTGTTATGCTTAATGTATTTCGGGTTATATTTAGGGTCATACACAAGAGTGTGAGACAAAAAATATTTATTATGAAAAAATCTCGGATGTTTTGAGTGCATCTTTTAGTGTAACCGTGGCAACGCACGGACATTATATTAGTAAAAAAAGGAAAGAGCGTTTTTTTTTTTGGGCAACTGCAAGCGGGCTGGTTCTTTTCCACGAGCTGGGCTGCTCGTATCCTAAGGCCCGTTGTTTCCACGCTGGGCATGGGCCGGCCGATCTCCTGCAAGGAGTCGGTCTAACAGACCTGCCCCTCGGGCTCTCCCGTTCACTTCCCACTGCCCGTCTACGTCGCTCTTCTCGTGGCTGGCTTCCTGGCGGCGGCTGGCCGAGCGGCGGCGCCCTCGTTGGGCCCTTCACCGGCGACGAGCATCCATCTGGTTCTGGTATTCCCTTCGCTTCTCGTCCCATCCCTCTGTGCGAAACCGAGTACCCCAAACCCTAAACCGTAAATTGTGTATCCGGATCTGACCCAGTTACATGCACATATTTCCACCGATGTCCTGTACTGGATCCGTCCCTGCCCTTGAATCGATGAGCTGAGCAGTTTGGCTGTTGTTTCTCTCCCTGCTTATAGACGTGCTCCCGTTCAGAATACAGAAACTGGGAGTCTTGAAAAAAAAAATTCATATGAAAGACACATTTCTGGCACAAGTTATTATTATTATGTTTTGTATTGGTGTAAATGGAATTCCACCCAGCAAGACTGTAGTTGATCCCATTTTGAAACTATCATGTTTATACATGCTTATACCTGTGTGCTTCTAAGATCGTTTATGGATTCAGAGTGCACAATTTTTTTAACTTGCACTGAATTTTTTCTTCAAGTTTCATTTAGTATTATTAATTCATGTTTGTTGTGATGCAGGTGGAGAATATTGCACTCACATAATTGATATTAGGATGAGTCTCTATACAATAGCTCGACGACTATGTCTTTCGAAACCATCCTCTGCTAGTCGTCTTTCAGTAGTCTGGGGTCATCTATACAGCACTGAGGTTGCAAAGGACACTGGTGCTAAGAAGTACAAGTACCCTGATGTATACGATCCATATGGGCCTATGCCGCCACCATCAGAGAAAGTTGTGGATCTAGCCGACCGCATCGCTGCTCTCCCTCCTGAGGAGATCAAACAGATTGCCCCAGCCCTTCTCTTCAG
>CM041637.1:41862241-41881094 GCA_023333625.1 Bothriochloa decipiens
GCTGGGAAGGCTGAGGAGAAGAAAGTTGAGAAGACAGTCTTTGATGTCAAGTTGGAGAAGTTCGATGCTGCTGCAAAGATCAAGATTATCAAGGAGATCAGGACATTTACAGATTTGGGGCTGAAGGAGGCTAAGGAGCTGGTGGAGAAGGCCCCAGTCATTCTGAAGCAATCCCTCACAAAGGAGGAAGCGGAAGCAATCATAGGGAAGATAAAGGCAGCTGGCGGTGTTGCGGTGATGGAGTGAACGAAGGATGATCTTGTAGACACAACACACCTTTTTTTATTTTCTATTTTTGTTGCCATGATCAGGCATTTGAGATTGCACATTGCAGTGCCTTTATTCCAATGGAGGAAATAGTTCACACCTACTACGTTAGTAACCAAGGTGAGATGGAAACTAGAGATTTAGTTGCTATGATGATAGTCACGACTTGTTCTAGAATAAGCAGTTCTTTGGTCTCCACATAACTTTTCTGGTGAAGTGAATGAATGTGGCCATCAGAGCCAATGCCATGAATTTGATGGTCTTGTTGTATCTGCTATGACTTACAAACACTTCCAGTTGCTTAGTTGCTTAGATACCCTGATATCTTCTCTATGTCAGTTACATTGCAGTATAAAAAAACTTCTATTGTTGTATTACATCTGGTGTGCTTGGATTAAATATCCAGTGACCGAAACTTAGATTCACTTGAAGTGTTCCTAGTTACAAATTTGTAAAGCTGAATAAGCTTTCAATGTCATACCAACAGATCAGTTGCGCCCATCAAAACAGGGGCAAGATGATTGCCTTGCCCTTCAAATTTCATCCCTATCCTATATGTCACTGCCTCAATCCGTCCTCCATGTCTGAAGGAAGAGACAGAAGTCAGTCCCTTCACCTTCGATGCCATTCCCTCCACTGTCCTCTTGGATCTCCGGCGGCGCGCCGGGCTTGAAGACGAAGGCCGCCTGTGTTCCCGGTCCGGCGAAGAGCCAGTCGTGCACGTCCCAGATGACCTGCACGGGCGCCTTGTCGACGAGCAGCGTCTCGTTGCCCCGGAACTTCCACTGCAGGCTCTTGACGTGCAGCAGCACGAAGCCGTCCACCTTGATCCACATCTCGGGATCCCTGCTGGATCCCGCGGCGGCGAGCGCGTACTCGATGACGATGTCGTGCTCCTTGCTCCTCCTGGCGTCGAGCCTCGCGCGCGCCGCGAAGCTGCGACGGCCGAAGACGCTCTCCCGGCGGCACACCAGCACGGCGTCCTCCAGGGACGGCCGGGCCTTGGTCCGCTTGTACGCGTCCTTCTTGCAGTCGCCGAGCAGGAGAACCACCTCGTCGTTGCAGACCAGCGCGACGTAGTAGCCGCCGGTGGGCTCCGGGCTGCTGCTGTTCCCCCCGCCCGCGGCGAACTTGGCGGAGCGCAGGTCCCAGAACATCTCGACGCGGTCGCCGCCGCCCACGTCCAGCGCCTTGCCGCCCTTCTTGCTCCAGAACGGCCACGGCTTCATCTCCACCTTGTGGGTGACCGGCCCGTCGCCGCCGTCTCCGTCGATGGAGATGGTGAAGGACTGGTTGATGAGGCTCTTGCTCCAGACGGCGGTGACCAGGCGCGCGGCGCCGTTGATCTTGGCGAGGAACACCGACACCGTGGAGCACTGCGCCGCGGCGGCCGCGGACGACGGCGCCCTGCCCGTGGCGTAGTCGTCGCAGGACGTCGCGGCATTGCCGCCGCCGCCGGTGCACCCAACGCGCTCCTCCATCTTGGTGTACGGATCGCAGGATTTGGATCGCTTGTGCATGATTCAAAAAAACTCAACCACCCGTCAAATCGCTACGTGTTTATTAATATTAGGAATGAGATCGATCAACCGCATTGGCATGCGGCGGCGTTCGACCCACGTTCGTCGTCGCGTTCGTCAAGCATGTTGGGAGATGATAGGATCAAGAAGAACTAGGCTCCTTCATGCTCGCGAACATACATTCTTGTCCTTTTGCAGTCGATTGTGGTGGAGACTATCTTTTCCTGAACGAGAAAATTCCTGTTTAATTTGGGCGCGAGAAAGAAGGTTGACGGAAAGGTAGAAATGACCCCAGCCGGAAGACAGAACAAAACGGGCACCTCAAATTAGCTTTAGTTTCTTTTTTCCCCTTTCTGATACATTTCTACGTTTTATTTACAGGTGGGACGATCTTGCCCACTGGACTAGCTCCAATGACGTGCTGCTCGGCTGCTACTATTTATAGCCAGCACTATTTATGAAAGCAATGTGGCGCACCTCGTTGATTCTCAGACATAGTTACACCATTTACTAGAGTTTCCAGAATAAACTCAAGGGTTCATGGACTCAAATATAAGAATGTTTCCGCGATCCCCCAGGTCCTAAGCTCAAAAATCCTCGTGGGAACGAATTTCAGGTTGTTATAAAACTCCCCTTGCTGGCGTAGCCAGCTTCGGGGGTTTTTCGCGATCTGGAAGAATCATATTCTTCTTAATGACAAACGGTTGGGGGTGTCTTCTCGTCCGATTGCATTTTTTTTTTCAAAAATAAAGCTACTCTAACTAATTTGTGTGCCACCTGTTCGCTTCCCGGTTGCATTGCCCAATTGGAGAAAGCAGTCATAAAAAGAATCAGAGCACCTATTGCTGCCGAAATTCTGCCATAGGAGCAAGTGAGCAAGCAGTCATACAAAAATCGGAGCACTTATTGCTGCCGAGTACCCCTAGCCTTATAGTTTCAACTACCTCTAAGCAATCTGTCAGTAAAATGAAACCATTGCATCCAATATGGTGAGCTAGCATCAATCCGTCTCTGAGTGCCATCACCTGCTATTGGGTCATCCACTGTGTGCTCCAAGTATATGTATGATCCTGCTACGAACGATCCATTTGAATCTCTAATAATTGTGCCTGTTCCACAATTTCCATTCTCCTCTCTGAAACTCCCATCGACATTGATCAATAATTTTCTGTCTAGTGGCTTTTTTGCATCTTTCCCGCTGCCTGACGGTCTTCTGCATTGCTCTTTGGTAATTCGTTCCAGGGTAGCCATTGATATGCACCTCGCCGGCTGGTTGATACTTTCACCGTGGACAAATTTTCTTCTCTCTGACCAAATATACCAATCACCCGTTAAACTGAGTTCAGCAAGTCCCATACTAAAGTGGTCTGGATATGTTAATTAGATCGGCCTCCAAAATTGATCCTGATCTATCAATACCGAAGACTCTCTGAATATTAGTCCATACACTAAGACACTACCAAATCACGTTTGCTCGATTATTACATGTAAATAGTAGATGTTCGATATCCTCGCAACCTTCATGGCAAGTTGGACAGGAGCTTGAACTCTCAATTTGTTGATTTGCTAAAATTCCCTTATAGGGTAATTAAGAACCTTGCAGAATTCTCCATAAAAAAATCTTAATCCTGCTGGGTACTTTCAGGGACCATAATTTCCTGCATACTTCCCCATGGCCCCACACCACCAGCTTGATTATGTGTCACGTTGCCACCAATGCATCCACTATCCTAACCGAGAAAAAACCATTTTGACTGAAGTGCCATGCTACTATATCTTCTCTGCCACCAACAAGCGGAATTCGTAAAATCCGACGATGTATATCTACAGGCCAAAACAGACTCGACAACAGTTCATCGTCCCAATACCCCGTTTATAACCAGCAATAATTTGGGGTGATTAAAGTTCTTAATGGTTTGGGCGAATATAGGACCCAAACAAAGTTTAAGAACCAAAATGACATATACTTTGTAAGTATAGTGGCTAGCATGACACACCTGCACAAGAGTTTGAGATCCGGCCATGCACTATTTTTATACATTTAATTACTTATATATTAAATATTTATTAATATAAGGATGTTTTTTTGATGAATTATCTAGAGAGAATTGCACTGGCGGTCCCTGAACTGTCGGGGTGTCATCCAAGTCCCCAGACTATAAAAATGCACGCTTGGTTCCCTAAACTTTTCAAGTTATGTCATCTTGGTCTCTAAACTATCACCGAGGTGTCATCCAGGTCCCCAAACTACGAAAGACACGCTTGGCTCCCTAAACTATCGCCGGGGTGTCATCCAAGTCTATAAACTTGACAGAGGGTGTCATCTAGGTCCTTAAACATAAAAATAAATAAATAGTTTAGGGTTTAGGGTATATATTTATATTTATATAAATAACTAACCTTTAAAACTAACTTTAAAGTATATATTTATATTTATATAAAACTGAATTTAATTATTTTAAGTATATATTTTAAAGTATAACTTTATATAAAAACTAACTTTAATTATTTTAAAGTGTGTACTTATATTTATATAAAAACTAACCTTTAAAACTAATATATAAAACTAACTTTAGTTATTTTAAAGTATACATTTATATTTATACCAGTAAAAATGCACGTGCGACACTCACGTGCATACCAAAAAAATCATTATTCCGTAAAAGATTAAAGACTAAAAAAATGTTAGACTTTGCTCTTAAGCAATATACATACTCATAAAAAATACCAAGCCATAAATTTAATAACAACCTAATCTATCAGATCATGGTACGATGAACAGTTAAATTTTACGATATTTTCCAAGTAGCCTAATAAATTATAGGTCATCTCTTCTACCTAGCCTTGCACATTCAATGTGGTCAAAATTATCATGTTTTATGTTAACAGTCAGTAAATAGAATTAAGGACAAGCTTTAGCAATGAAATTCAAGAGATTAAAATAGTTAATTGATGTTTATTTGTAGTATTTAATAACTATAAGGAAATACATCAATTTCTTAGCTGGCACAAAACTCGCCACTGGTAATACTTAGCTCAAATGTTTGGTGTGGCTCCTCTCTGGCAGCTTTCGCACCAGAGCCGAAGGAGCCACATCGCACAACCACTTTGGTTTAGAAGTGCTTCTGTACCCGTAGAAGACGAGCCAGAAATAACAACTCAGATCCTGCCAATGCTATGCCGAAATATTGTTTTTACTATAGTACCAAATGGCTGACATAAGTAATCAAAAATAACTTAAGGCAATCAAATAATGAGCATCATGCCATACATTTATGTACCTTTGTAGCCAAATCTGTCAGTATCAGCTCCCTTATTCGCCATCAACAACAACAAAACTGAAAACATGCTAATCTAATTCGTGTTCCTACATTCACCATGGAGTGATACAACCTACTTGTAAAAGCATGGATTAACCTCGTCATAGGTGATTTCATTATATATGTAGCTTATGATTTTCCTCAAGCAACTCGAACCCATGTGGGACAAAATTTTTATTTTATTTTTATACTTTAAATGTTAGTTTTTTATATAAATATAAATATATACTTTAAAACAATTAAAATTATTTTTTATATAAAAGATGTACTTTAAAATATATACTTAAAATAATTAAAGTAAGTTTTTATATAAATATAAATATAAATATATACTTTAAAGTTAGTTTTAAAGGTTAATTTTTATATAAATATAAATATATACCCTAAACCCTAAACTATTTATCTATTTTTATGTTTAAGGACCTAGATGACACCCTCTGTTAAGTTTGAGGACTTGGATGACACATTGGCGATAGTTTAGGGAGCCAAGCGTGTCTTTTATAGTCTGGGGACCTGGATGACACTCCGGAGATAGTTTAGGGATCTGAATGACACAACTTTAAAAGTTTAGGGAGTCAAACATGCACTTTCATAGTTTAGGGACCTGGACGATACCCCGACGATAGTTTAGGGGCCGTCAGTGTAATTCTCTCTAGATAATTCATCAAAAAAACATCCTTATATTAATAAATATTTAATATATAAGTAATTAAATGTATAAAAATAGTGCATGGCCGGAACTCAAACTCTTGTGCAGGTGTGTCATGCTAGCCACTATATTTACAAAGTATATGTCATTTTGGTTCTTAAACTTTGTTTGGGTCCTATATTCGCCCAAACCATTAAGAACTTTAATCACCCCAAATTATTGCTGGCTATAAACGGGGTATTGGGACGATGAACTGTTGTTGAGTCTGTTTTGGCCTGTAGATATACATCGTCGGATTTTACAAATTCCGCTTGTTGGTGGCAGAGAAGATACAGTAGCATGGCACTTCAGTCAAAATGTTTTTTTTTACTGTACTCATATGTAAATGGCCACGTGCATTGACTTTGTTCCACGCACTAAAACTATTGGTCAAGCAAGTCGGTATCTAAATGTGAATCCGAATGCAAACTAAGCATCTGTTTTGCATGCATATCGATCCGGTAATATATATTTGTATTCACATTCAATCTCTAATTAAAGAGTGGCAAATAGTGCTACATGGAATCCATACATAATCCACCCCTACAGTATGTCCTCTGTGCGGGGATTTATTCTTTTAATTATACAATACAATGCATATATATGTTTACATCACTTACCGCTAAAAACATATCGCTGCAAAATTCTAAAATAAAATTTTAAAAATACGAGCACCAATGCGGATCCGGTGGGCACAGGTTCCACCACAGCGACCTGACGGACCGATCCATGATCAGTTCGCTTTGGTTGTGGTGTGCACTTATGTGCAGTGGCAGCAGTGCACTGCAGTGCTTGCCCCGGCCCGGGCCGGGGTCGTGTCGTCCGTCTAGACAGCGCGCGTGCAACGTGAGATCGCGAGGCGAATAGCCGCGCGCGCGCGCACCAAAATTTTCCAGTCTCCTGCTCGTTCCAACATTCTCGACGGATGCCGGCGGCGACAGCAGCGCATGCTAGCTGGTTGGGTACTGGGTGTTGAAGTGAGTGCCATCCCCGAGTCTTTTCATTTGTCGCGTGCACTTTAACTCAGTGAGCACACATACTACACGCACGGCACCAATTATTATTGCATTGGTCAGATTATTGCATCTAGTAGCTAGGTAAAGCCAAAGCTTCTCGATCGAGAGTGGAAGTGAGGGCGACCAGCTCAACGCCGGCGCTGACCGCCGGCCGCACCTATGCCGCAGTAGTCGTCGTGGCCGAGACAGCTTGTTGGCCAATTGGCGGTTTAGCGTATACTACGTGTTTTTGAAGAGACGAAGATTACAGCCGAATCGGTCCGGTTACGGACTACGGAGTTCATCTTTTTTCTCAACTGCTCTTGAATATGAATCATAACGCTGACATTTTCCGGAAGCGTGCAGAAGGTGGACAGAGACCGATCGACAGCTATAGCTAGTATCTAGCTGGCGTTCTCACCTCACCGGTGTTACCTCTGATCGATAATATTCTCCCTCGCGTCGAACGTTTCTCCTCGTCTCGCGCGGTGCAGTTCGTTCCCTGCGCTGATGGCGGCGGCGGCGGCGGCGGCGGCGGCGCGGCATCAATGCTCGCTGGCCTGGTCAGAGACTCAGAGTCACCGCTGCATGCCGCTCTAGGTACTCATTCCGTCCAAAAAGAATGACGTTACGGGAAGCGTATCGGTTAAACTTTCTCAACTTTAACTAGGTTTGTATAAAATACGTGTAATATTTATATCTCTAAATAAATTTATTAAAAAACTAGATTTAAAGATCTTTCTGATGATACTAATTACTTAACATAAATATTTATATATTTTAATATATAATTACCAAATGACATCTGTTTAGACGGAGAGGGCGTAAGCGGCGGCGGCGGCCTATAGATTCGTAGCGCCAGACGTGACTCGCACAGCCGGCACCCATGATCTATGTCTATGTGGTGCTAGCATGGTACTCACGCCGGGACCGGGAGTGGCCGGGAAACAGGAATCGGATCCGTCACATCCATTAGTGCGCGCAAATTCTTGTTTTACTGCACTTTTTTTTGGGCTCGCACGTGCGTCAATCAAGTATTATAGAGTTTTGACTAATCTTAGTAGGTTTTATGAGAGTTTTATTGGTATTAAATAGGTTATATTAATTTATTTATTTAGCAAAATATGTCCATGCATAAGTCGCAATATGAACCAAGAGATATGATTGAAGTTTCATGTAACGAAGAGAGATGACTGAAGTTTCATATAAGTAAAATGAATTTATACAGGGATAAATTAGCCTACATTGTTTTCAACACATGGGAGTTTCAAAAACTAAACTAGGAAGTAAAACATTACCAAGGGTTTATTTGGTTCTTGAGTCCTTAGACTAAAGATTACTTATTGGGCTAAAGGTGGTAAAAATAAAGCTTAAGATGGCTGTTTGGCTCTAGGTGCTAAAACATACTTAAAGGTGGGTGAAAGGGAGAGGAGAGAGAAAGAGAGTACAAACACTTTTATTCCCTTTTAGCCCACCTTAAGGAGAAAATGGACTAATAAAGGCTAAAAATTAATCCTCCTCTTTTAACCCACGCTCATATGTTTGGTTCCCAAAGGCTAAAAGTGAAGGCCTAAAGTTTAGCCCGTGGGAACGAAACAACTCAAACATTTTTTATGATATGATAATGTTTTTTAAAAAGAGAGAAAGTGTGTTTCATCACGATTACTAACTCTATGAAACAATAGAATGAAACTGTGCATTGAGGTTGTATATATGTTTCGTCTAAGTTTCATTTTATTTTAAACGGTGTGGTAGTTTCAGAAATATTGTTATGACTCTACACTAAAAATAGCCTAATTAACACATCGTTGCATCATCTAGCAAAGGCAAAATCACTGGGATTTCATAGCACCGAAAAATGCAGCAGTATTCTTGACTGAAAGACACTGCCCTCTCATAGCATGCATGAGCAATTGTTTTGCCAAAGCAGTTGCAACATTCAGGATTTGTTAGCTGCAGTTCCTCTCCTCTTTCTCCTTCCCGATCCGATCGAGCAATGGCCAAGTTCCTCTACAACATTCTGAAAGAGAGGATGACGTGTGGGTTTCACTTAGAGGGAAAAGTGGGCGAACCACACTGATAAAACACAACTCTGGAGCTCAGAGTACATTCTAGCCAAACATCACTAAAATACAGCTTCAACTTCACTCAAAGCCAGCTCTACCTGGATTTTTAGAGTAAAGTTGCTCTGCCTGGAGTTGGAGCCATACCAAACGAACAGGCTCTATATGGTTGAGGCTGATTGGACGTTTCCTTGGGGTACTTGGGTTGGGGTCGGCATCGGCCGGCTGAACTCTGCAGCGCGCCATACATAGGCAATGTTTTCTCTTTGATCATCTTCTAGCTAGGTGGTCAATAAACAGATGGCAATGTTTTCTCTTAGAAAAAATTTAACAAACATTTTTAAAACTAACTTTAGCATAACTAGTAATACTACCAGTGAAGCTGAGTTATACCACATAGTCCTAAATGGATTGTGCTTGGTACTACCGGTTGAGATTGTTGGCCCCAAAACGACACACTCTGTCATCGCCTCAGCCCTCATCGGCTATGTTAGCACGAGGACGACTTCCGCTGGGTTATGCACAAACATGACCATGCTTAATCTCAGATCGTGCTTGACACATGCTTAACGGAACGGTGCCCATAAGGTCATTAGGTCTGACCCATCTTGCGACTAATATCTGCTAAAAAGGGAAAAAAAACGCTAGCGACTGCAATATGCACCAATTAATTTCAGAGTCATTTTACGTGTATTATTTTAATTTAGTATTCAAATGTGCCTTTTAATTCGGTGTATATTTTACATGACACGATTAAATGAATTCCACACCAACAAGTGCAATTTCCCCTGCGTTAGTTTCTATCGTGAGTTCGTGACTCGTGTGAGCGATCGACTAAAAGCAGAAGTCGCACAAGTTAAAGTTACCACACACACACACACACAGAGTTTATCCGTTCCTCCGACTCCTATATACGTTTCGTGCTTAAAAAATTCATATATATATGGTTGTCAGGACGGCTCGTACCCTACGCAAACGGGCGCAAAATTGGAGTGGTGTGGACGGCCGGGATCCACTAATTATTGCTTTCATAAGCTGCTATCATGCGGTGTCATGGTCGTCTCGTGGATTGAAAGAAAAATGAAGATTCTGTTTCTGTCCGACTCGACTAACATGCTAGCTGCTTGGATAAGGCTACTGCGGAATAAATTGAATGGGCTCGATCATTGAATGGATTGAAGAAGCATACTTTGACCATTGTTCTTCATGCTACTAAAAATGCATTCCACCCTGAGAGAGAGACAGAAAACCAACTGTTGTGACGTTATTGTATATACTCCCAGTACTTCCTCCCTCCGTCTCAAATTAAATCAACTTCTAGGTTTATAGTAAATTCAAACTATTTTCTTTGTAGAAAAGAGCATCAGTGCTTATGACACTAAATTAGTACAGCATCACTAGATACATACATAATGAAATATATATTTTTTATAATATATTTATTTCATGCCATGGATGTTATTACCCTTTCGTATAAAATTGGTATAACTTAGGATAGTTTAACTTATCATGGTTCTAGGAATGTGCTTTAAGACAGAGGTAGTATTAATTTGATTAAAAAAATTATTCGCGGCATAAATTTTAAGGGGTCGAATCTTTTATATTAATTTTTAAGTTGATGAATACTCAAATCTTGAGGTTGAAATATCTTAACCAATGTGATATTATCCAACTCTTCTTCTGGTCAACTTCTAATATTTGTCAGTTTTGTGACAATCATCATCTTGATGCTCGATTGGTATTATATATATATTGGAACGTTTTCCAAGATTCGATTGTTAATCGAATCTAAATCATCTTGATGTGAAGTGAAAAAACCGCCAACGAACTATTTTAACGATCTGCTATAATCTTGCACACAGTCCATTATTAGGCGACAAATACTACAACGGAGAGAAGGAGGGAATGTTGAACAAATTCTATTGAACAAATAATTGTGGAGTAGACTCAAATATTAGTGGACTGTTTAGCTCATGGTTTATGCAGCTGATGCTATTTTATTTGTTTTGTTGTGAGAGAAAAATATTATACCATTACTGATAAATCAGGATAAGAAGTTCAAGCGACCAGTGCCATACGTCTCGTATGGCGTCACTGAATCCAAAGATTATGGAGACTATTTTATTTTAGAAACCTCCAGCCTGTGAGGCTGTCATACATCAAGTTGGAAACAGAATTAATAGATCTATATTTTTCCTTGTTGACAAAGTTGACAACGTTACAAGGACATATACGTTGAGACCATCTCACAAAGATATGGTTAATACAACCGAGATTATCGTCGAGATTAATATTTTTTTCTTAATCCTTAATTATATTTTATTTAAAGGATTTATATCTTTTATTTTAGATTATACGGTACGACGCAGATGATCACGACGTACGCGCACTCACTCCTATGAACACCCGTCCATAAATCCTACTTCTATAAGCACATTCAAAAATTAGGTCAGCGATTCCTCAGGACGATATTGACAAAGTCACCTTAGGCACATTGCTATTGACTCATCTACTACTAAAAGCCGAAATATTGTTAAAAACTAAAATATTCACTTTCATGGAGAGTCAAACCCGAAACTTTTTTTAATCTAAAAATCCAGAACTTTACATGTTATCCGGCCAGCGGATCACAAGTATAGAGCTAAATTCCCCTAATTCTACTCTTGAAAATATACTATCGATGAGTGTTTTCTAGATAAGGAATATCTTTGTTGCCCTTTGCGTGAAGTATACATCGGTATATACATGTTGCCACGTATATATGTGCCTGATTGAATGTTGTCTATACCACGTTATATATATTTTTGAACTTATATTACGCCATATTAATAATAGTACCTCCTTCGACCCTAAATGCGTGTCATTTTCGGTAATATCGGGTTAAATATATAAAGGTCTAATTGTACACAACTTTCAAATAATTTTAGTTTGAAAATATAACACACACAAATATGGGTTGCTATATTGGTCTTAGATACAATCTTATTGAATTTATTAATACATTCTAGGACTAAATAGTGTTCAAATCATGCATTTAATGTTATTAAGAAACGTCAAATATCAGTTGCCAGTTGGAGTAGTTCCTAGAAAGTCAGTTGGTAAATCATGAATTCTTCTACTAGCTAAAAAAATGTTGAGTGCATATTTTTTTTGTTTTTCCTTCGGCACTTCTAAAATTCTCCTAAAATATAGAGGGTAATTTTGCATGAGAAATCTCAGATTATTTTTAAATCACACCAACCGTATTTATGCTATTTTTGTCTCTTTACATTTGCATTGGGAACTCTATCTTTACCTTATTCCTCTCCACGTCATTCCATCTCTGTAGATCGGCCTACCAATAAGCGTGTAAATTTTCACATGGTTAGGTTGATTTTTTTTCAAGTGCGGAAATATTAGGAGTTGTTGGAGAGCGCTTTTTGAATCTTGAAAAAAATCCAGATTGAGAGTGGGTTTCCAAAACTCTCAGAGATGCTCTAAGCTGCAATAGCCAAAGGAAGCCAACCTATTTTTTATATATAATATGGAGCATCTCCAACAATATAAGCTAGCACTAATTCTAAGCTGACAAACATAAAGGAGAGAGATAGCACAAGCCATGCCATGTAATGAGAGAGAGAGGCATCGTGAAATATGCAAGACAATCTCTCGGCCTCACGCTAACCTTCTTTTTTTTTTGCATTATTCAGAGAGTAAGAGTTTGATTTTTTTTTTTGAAAAAATTGTAAGAATTTGATTTAACTGGCTCTAAGTGAGACCATCTGAGGCGCTCTAAGCTAGGCTCTGTTTAGATCATTGAGCTCTTTTTAAGCTTCTAGTAGTACTTTATTTTAGTCAATCTAAACGGAGTCCATATGTAAGTTAGATTCATCGTGAAATATACCTGTTGGTACGGTATCACAAATATTGACCTTCTTCGGGACAAAACTATTATATTCTCTAACAACCGTGTATAGGTAAATACTACCCATCACACGAATCAAGAACAAAAGATTATCCTTCAATGCGTATCTATCCCACCCGTATCATATCATAGAGATTACGCGCCAACATGTACCACATTCTCTCTCTCTGTAATCTTGAACACTGCCACGATCATACCCAGTATACAATGCAATGTAACTGGCCATGCAGGTATCTGCACACATATCAGGCCTTGCAGTCAGACAAGGAAGGCCTTCAAACGGGCGCGCAAAATAACCTCCGGGATATCCACGATTCCACGCACGCGCGGTATGTAACGAACTTCACCAGATCGATCGGCGGAGGGATCAAATCAAACCGCTTTTGCGCCATTCGCGTCGGCAGCGGCGGAGCCCCAAGAATCCACCCCCACGCCGAGTCGTCGCTCCACCTCCGCCATCCCCGCGCGTGCGCGCGCACACGCTGCATATATAAAGATACTGCCCCCGCGCCCATCCTCCTCGATCGTCCACTGCACAACCCAACCCCTTGGACATGGTCGCCGCCACCGCCGCAAGAACGATGGCGATGGCGCCCGTCCTCGTCGTGTTCCTCATAGCCTTCCTCTGCTCGCTCTCCGCTGCGGCCGCCGGCGGTGGCGAGGTGTCGTCGTACGTGGTGTACCTCGGCCAGCACGCGCACGGCGCGGCGCTGGGCACGCACGGCGCCGAGGAGCTGCAGGCTCTGGAGCGCGACGCCGCCGACGCGCACTATGACCTCCTCGCCGGCGTCTTTGGTGGAGAGTACGGACGCGCCGCGATCGCCACAATTTTCTTTTTCTTTTTGAGTTATATATACGTACTACTAAGATTGATTGATTGATGAGATGCGCAATGCAATGCAGCAAGGAGAAGGCGCGGGAGGCGATTTTCTACTCGTACACCAAGCACATCAACGGCTTCGCCGCCAACCTCGACGCCGCCGCCGCCGCTGAGATTGCAAGTGAGCCCAGTTCTTCTTTCTTCTCTCTGCCGGCGTCTGTCCTCCGGCGACCGCTTCGTGGTCACACTAATATTATAATTATTATTTTTCCTGAGATGAGAATTAATCTCTTTCGACTAATTCTTTCTTGTCCCGTTTCTTTCTCATCATCCTCTGACCAGGGCAACCCGGCGTGATCTCCGTGTTCCCCAACCGCGGCCGCAAGCTGCATACGACCCGGTCATGGCAGTTCCTCGGCCTCGCCGGGCCCGGCGGCGTCCCCCGCGGCGGGGCGTGGCGGAAGGCCAGGTTCGGCGCCGACACCATCATCGGCAACTTCGACACAGGTGAGCTTCACTAGCCGTCGATCGATCTCTCCGACATTGCCGCCGCTGTCTGCTCCTCGCCGCAGCCATCGTTTTCGAGGCAGCAATTTGGCGATAAGATGCTGTACCAGCCGGTGCTCTGTGATAACATCGTCATCCTAGAGTTGCCCGTCAAACAAAAACGCCTTTCTTTACTAACTTAATAAATAACTTCTAATCCACCAAGCTGGAAGACACACTGTTTCCTTAATAATCCTTAAAAAAAAAAAAATATATATATATATATATAAACACCTTTTTACGCCTTTCTGCAGCAAACTATATATGTCAATTCTTTCCTGTTTGATTGATCATGATACTATGTCAATTCTTTCCTGTTTGATTGATGACGATACATACAGTTGACTTGATTTTGACTCAAACCCAATCATCAGGAGTGTGTAGTGCTAGAAAACTGGGGTGCTTCCAAAAAGAGTGTTTGATCTTTTTGTTTGCTACTGGGCAACTGGGGGTAAACGGTTGTTTTAATTGGGCTGGCTACTATTTGCGTTCTTTGGAAACTGAACTTCACACTCACAAGTTTTGATAGAGCATAGTCATAGAGTGGTTGAACAGCACTATATTTTTCATAAAAAAAAAAGTTGCGTAGAAAGTGGTTGAAAAATTGACCAAAAATCCGAGTTAATCATCGTCGACTGGTACACTGAGCATGCTGTTCAGCAAATAAAATTCCACCTGCCCTGTATTGGTACCAACATGTCTAGGTCAGTGGGCATCTAGAAGACCGGCTCTTATGAGCTGTCAGAACAACGACATTAGCATCCCTATCCGTATGATTTAGCACCTAAACTTTTGTATTTTATCTTGTACATGCAAAATGAGATGCACATGTCCATTCTTGTGATTAAGAACCATGGAGCAGCTCATCCACAGTGTTTTTGCTGCTGACTTTGCCCATCAATCTAGTAGCAAATCGATAGGCCCAGTCGCTCATCAGTAAAAAGGCACAGGACAATCCAATGATCCTGCCGGCAGGGTGATGTGTGCATTCCTCCTAACTTTCTCTGCATGCTGTTGGGTCCTTTATGCTGCTGGTGAGCTTGTTAGATTCAGATGCAGCCAAGGCCTTAGTGGACATCCAAACTCCAAAGAGTGTTCTGCAGGCCTGTGTTCAAAATACCTGATTTTTTTTTTCGTCAGCTTGACTTGAATTACATATATATCCGGATGTCGTTTTTGCACCATGTGATGTGATATAGCTATGTGGGGATTTGGCATGCTTTGTTGTCTCACTGTGTGTGCTTTTTTTGTGATGCAAAGGTGTGTGGCCGGAATCTCAGAGCTTTAGGGATGATGGTCTGGGCCCAGTTCCATCCCATTGGAAAGGAGCCTGCGACAAAGGCCAGGACGATACATTCCATTGCAACAGGTAACCATAAGACATAGTGGTATTTATTCTTACTGCAATTCCACATGGATCTTAGCAATTCCATATGTTCGCAAAAAAAAAAACACTTTTCGTATATTGTTGTTTGATAAACTTTTAAACCTCTGACCATAAATGTCTTCAATACATATAGTAGATTGAAGATTGATGTTACTCGATTCACCATGAAAAATACTCTCATAATTCTGTTACATTTTTCATTAAGGTCTTATATATTTATATTACATTGTGAACATGCAAGTCCAACTTTTTATAATCTTTCAAGAAGTATTGAGTGTTATTTAGAAACTCTGCTCCGGTCCATTCTTGGAGCATATCCAGCGTATGTGATGCCAAAAGGTTGAGTTGCTTGGGTTTGGTATGGTGTAGTAGCACTACGAGTATGGATGGGGTTGATTGAGTTGAGTGTGTGTGAGACCACCACATTGCACGCATGACTGTGAGCGTGTGAGACCACCACCAGTGGATGCCCTTAGATCATCATGGGCATCCATCCATGCATCATGATTGAGCTTGATCCCACTCAACAGTGCGACGATGTCGATCGATGGCGTGTCTCAACTGTAGATTAAAGAGACTTTTCCAAATATTCTCAGCTTGAAAAATAAAAGGAAACCAGTATTGTCCTGAATAAAATGGAAACCAGACAAGTTATACTGAAAAAAATACTGAATATGTGAAAGATAACCTAATTGCTCTCTCTGCATATACTGAACAGGCATTCTGGTTGCTCAGATTTCCCATGTTTTCTGTAATAATACTTCAAATGGAAACCTATAAATTGGGAGGCAATGCCACTATGCCAGCATCGTCATCATCCATTGTACTACATACAGGAATATCCTTGTGAACTTTAGAGAAGATGGGCTTGGATTTTATTCTCAGCCTTTTCTCTCTCTTTTTATTTTTATTTTTCTGGATACTGAATTGCTGTGCGTTGTCCTCATTTTGAAGAATCAAACTTACTCCCTGTTCATTGACACAGATTGTAGTTTTACAAAGTTCTCAGAAATAGGAAGATCTGAACGTAGTCAATTTCTAGTGTCGCTTTAAATGAACAGTGTGTTCTCACTTCGAGAGTGGACGGGGCATTTCAGCAAACGTCATGTCCTGATTAAGTAGCTGTCTGCCCTTTGATGTATCTTTCGCAAAACAGTTGCTATGAGCCCATGATCAGTAGCAAACCAAGATCTAACTGAAGTGAAGCAGAACGATGCCCACTAGTTAAAATTTTTAACTCTGCAATGTCCTGCACTTTACTGTAATGTAACCTCCAAAGTTAACAATTTGAAGTGTTTCATACACCCATAATGCTGAATTTGGATAGAAAGAATTTTTTTCTTTTGTGGAACAAGATCTTCTTAACAGATATCGAGTTCTTCATGCTCTGATCGCCGGCTTTTGTTCCAGGAAGCTGATCGGCGCGCGTTACTTCAACAAGGGCTACGCGGCGGCGGCGGGGGCGCTGAACGCGTCGACGAACACCCCGCGCGACATGGACGGGCACGGCACGCACACGCTGTCGACGGCGGGCGGCTCACCGGTGCCCGGCGCGTCGGTGTTCGGGTTCGGCAACGGCACGGCCACCGGCGGGTCCCCGCGCGCGCGCGTGGCGGCGTACCGCGTGTGCTACCCGCCCGTGAACGGCAGCGAGTGCTTCGACGCGGACATCCTGGCGGCGTTCGACGCGGCCATCCACGACGGCGTGCACGTGCTGTCGCTCTCGCTGGGCGGCGACCCCTCGGACTACTTCGACGACGGCATCGCCATCGGGTCCTTCCACGCCGTCCGCCGCGGCATCTCCGTCGTCTGCTCGGCCGGCAACTCGGGCCCGGAGCTCGGCACCGCGTCCAACCTCGCGGCGTGGCTCTTCACCGCCGGCGCCAGCACCATGGACCGCGAGTTCCCGTCGTACATCGTCTTCGACAGCACAAAAAAGGCCAAGGCACGCAACTCCTCCTCCTCGTCAGAATAAAGCCGCCCAGCGGCCTCACAAAGATCAAGGCACGCACGCCGCCTCACGCTCACCGGAATCATTTCTTCTTGCAAGTGATTTCGTTGGTAGTTTTGCTTATTATTATCCATGGATCGATCGTCGTCCATGCAGGGTCAGAGCTTGTCGATGACGACGCTGCCGGAGAAGACCTCATACCCGTTGATCGATTCGGTGAAGGCTGGAGCTGACAATGCAACCACCAAGGACGCGTACGTCTCCAAATGATCACCATTATTCACTAGTGATGATACTTTTGCTGATGTTTATTACTGATTTTTGTGATGGTTAATGTTGTGCAGGCAGCTGTGCATGATCGGGGCGCTGGACCCGGCGAAGGTGAAGGGCAAGATCGTGGTGTGCCTGCGTGGGATCAACCCCCGGGTGGCCAAGGGCGAGGCGGTGAAGCAGGCCGGCGGCGTCGGGATGGTGCTCGCCAACGACGTCACCACCGGCAACGAGATCATCGCCGACGCGCACGTGCTCCCGGCCACGCAGATCAAGTACAGCGACGGCCTGAAACTCTACGCCTACCTCAACTCCACCAAGTAAGCATCCTGTGCCGCGAGAATTTTCATGGCGAGGAGACATTGCGTTGACATTGTTGCTCCTGTCATGTCACCTGCCAGGAATCCGACCGGCTTCATCACAAAGCCGGCGACTGTCCTTGGCACGAAGCCGGCGCCGTTCATGGCCGCCTTCTCGTCGCAGGGGCCCAACACCATCACCCCAGAGATCCTCAAAGTTCTTGGCTTTCTGACTGAACGATCCATGGCTCATCTGCGGCGGCGGACGGCTTGACTGATGTTTCTCATGCGTGTGTTGCAGCCCGACATCACGGCGCCCGGAGTGAGCGTGATCGCCGCGTGGACGCGCGCCAACTCGCCGACGGACCTCGCCTTCGACCCTCGGCGCGTGGCCTTCAACTCGGAGTCCGGCACGTCCATGTCGTGCCCGCACGTCTCCGGTGTCGTCGGCCTCCTCAAAACGCTCCACCCGGAATGGAGCCCCGCCGCCATCAAGTCGGCCATCATGACCACAGGTAAGCCGCCACACCGCGACGATCGCCATTTCTCCATGAACGTTGCTGACGGCCGTTTCATTCGCATGATCTAACGCAGCAATTGAGGTGGACAACAAGGGGGAGCTGATCCTGAACGCGTCGTCCCGGTCTTCGAGCCCCTTCGGCTACGGCGCCGGCCACATCTACCCGACCCGCGCCCTGAACCCGGGCCTCGTCTACGACCTCGGCGACAAGGACTACCTCGACTTCCTGTGCGCGCTCAAGTACAACGCCACGGTGATGGCCATGTTCAACGGCGCGCCCTACAAGTGCCCGGCCACTCCCCC
>CM041637.1:41896094-41947332 GCA_023333625.1 Bothriochloa decipiens
CACGGTTTGCCTCTACGCCAGATATGCCAAGACAATGGCCATTGCCCAGCCTGGCGACGATCGCTGGGCGTTGCTCGACGCCGAGCCATACCTGATCATGTCCACGGTATTTTTCGGTGGCTGCTTCTACGGCATCACCGCCGGTGGCATCCTCGTGACGGTGGACATGGTCGGAGACGGAGACGGCAAAGGTCCCCGCCTGGTGGTGGCGGCCGAGCCGCCCAAGTCGTTAACGTTTAGGATGATGACGGACTCCGTGCACCTGGTGGACAATGGTGATGGGGATCTCCGGCTCGTGCACCGTACGTTTTGCCCGATCCGAGGTTCCATCTGTCTCTCCGGACATGCTTGCCATAAGTGGATGTATAGGGTGTACAGGGTGAACTTGAGCACAGGGAAGACGACGACCCGTGGCCGTCGTAACCTTGGAGGTCGTGCCATCTTCATTGACGTTTACGGTGGGCTCTCGGTGTCTCCTCGGGTGTTTCCGTTCCTCAGCGCGGATACAGTCTAGTCTACCTGGGCCTGCATTGCGGTGAGAGAGCCATCAACTATGGGCATATTGGTGCTTATCACGTCAGAGATGGAAGCATTGAAACCCCGGGTAACGATGATAGTGATAACGAGAGGCGCCGGTTCGCGCATCCCTTCAGTATTGCTGATAACCTAATTGCATATGTAAGCGGCTAAGCGCTAATTAAAAGCCTGGCAAGCCTAGATGATTTGCGGCTCAGAGATTTATTCAACAATTGGCATATATTTTCATGCGTCTTGGAAATCAAACTCTGCAACGTTGTTGGATGCTTGTTGTTACCTACTCATATAAGCACAGGCCATGAACGATGAATCTCTTAAGCCCTCCACGATGTGGGAGTAGTGCTTAAAAAAAAAATGAGCCCTGCTCTGAAAAATGGGCATCGCTAGCAGTGTGCAACAAATGAGGTACCTAAGCTATTTGATGTTGGCGCTTCATATCAACTGCAATCTATCTCTGCAACCCCTGGATATGGTAATTAATTGATGCAAGAACATCATTTGGAAATATTGTTTTTAGAGAGATTTTCATCACTGCCTGTTGGTGCCTTTGGGTTACGAGGAATGGGGTCATTTTTTATAACAAGCAAGCCAATGTAGAAGTGTGGAAGAGAAGCTTCAAGTTGGAGTTTGTCTTTGTTTGTATCAAAGCTAAGCCGCGCAAGCAGATCATCCTGAATGCCTATAAAGATAACTCTGAGCTATATTTGTACTATCCTATTACTATACTTTATACTTAATTCTGGGGTGTAAATTATTGAATATAGTGATATAATTTGGGGATAATTGTAGATCTCAAAGTAAATATATGCCTTTGTATTACCTTTTGGTTGGGAGCTGTGGTCAACCATTTAGCTTTTCTTATATGAAAACTGTCATTAGATTTATAACTTATCTTCACTTATTAGAGATCGGTACGGAAAGAGTTATCTGTTAGGCACTACGTGCAATCCCTCTCTCTCTTTTTGTCCTTCTCTTCTACTTATAGTTTTGTATTGTTAAATTTACATTGGTATGTTAACTGTAAATTTGTTAATATAATGGTGTAAGTTAGTTATAAGTAAGTTATTTAGTTGGGTATAAGCTACTTTTTATTTGTTTTTGCAAAATATTTCATTTCTTAAAAATTTTCTTTTGCTATCTGCCTACTATAGAAAAAATTTGGATTATTTGCCGAGAGGTTGATGGACAGGAAGGCCCTATTTATCCTCCTATGGTTGCATGCCTCCAGGTATTTTCAGAGTATGGTTCTGGGAATTGCTATTGCATGGATGTGTAGGCTTGTCTTTTGATTGGCAAAACCATCACGAATATTCTACAACCTTTGATCTCTTTTCAGTATTGAAGCTTTGATCTACTGTTACAGTGTTTATTGTTCATCAGTACTTAAGTTTGATCTACATGTTCAGTTAACATTTCACATTTCTTTGTTGTTTGTTGGAATGTAGGCTGAGTCTGGCGAGCCCAAGTTGCTATGTACCTAACATTTCCCATCAAGGTCTTGCCTTCACATCTGAATATTTTCCTTTTCAATGACTAAAATTATGTTAAGCGGCTTTCCTTAATCTGAATTTTTATTTGTATCCAGCTTTTTCATTTCATCATCCATTCTTTAGCAAATGTATTTTCCTACTAGGGCTGATGGTAGTAAATTGATGGACAATAGAGGATTTCATGTTACCAATGATCTTTTTTGTTTGTACTGTCAGTCTCAAAAATGTTGTGATTAGTAGTATTCTAATGTGAGGGCTATTTTGTGCCTTCTTGTAAAAAATCAGCATGTAATTTGTACAACTAGTTACTCATATAACCACTTATACTTCTTTTTTTTGTAATTTACAGTGAATGGTTAAGTGTAAATTTGTTGTCCTGGTGGTATAAGTGGGGGTACAAGCTTTTGATTTGCTATTTCTTTGCCAATGTTTTCAATTATTTAATGTTTTTATGTTATTTGCCTACTGTAGAAAAAATTGAAGTATTAATTTGATCTGATTCTGCAAAAATTTTCATTTCGTTAAAATTTAAATTGTCTTCTGTTAAATATAGAATAGAATTTGAATATTTGTTATGCATTTTTCTAATCTTGTTATTTCTGATGAAGTCAGCATTGTTATACATAGTTGGAGAGGAAGGCCATGGAGAGGGAGGCCCTGATATTCTTCTGTGTACATCAATACCACCAGCTCGTTGTAGAGGTAGGCGCTGGCTTGACCTGGTGGTTGCACAGCTCCGTGTCCACAGATGATGCTGAACATAGCCCTGGAACATAGCCGTGTCCTACTCTAGATCTGAACTTGTTGGATATGGAGGTATGTGTTGCTTTCCTTCCTATCTTTTGATTCATTTTTTTGCCTGTATGAATAATGGCAACTAATCTTTTCAAGTCTTGGCTCCATCTAAACAAACATTTCTTGCCTGTAGGAATCGAGGCTCAGACATAGTCTTTGTGGCAAGCATGTTACTATGGTTAGTTGCTTCTTCAGACTGAGTATGGCAGTTACCCTTCTTTAGACTGTCTATATGTTACTAAGATATTCAGACTGACTAAAGCCTTATATGAGCTCTCAATTTATGTACTTATTTGCTGTTAAATGCCAAGACATAGTATTCCAATTTGAGGGTTATTAGTGCCTTCCTATTTTTTTTAAAAAAAAATCAGCATGTAGTTGGTACAACTAATCACTGATATAACCACTTACACTTCCTTTTTATGTAATTTTCAGTGAATGGTTAAGTGTATTTTTTTGTCCTGATGGTATAAGTGGGGTATTAGCTTTTGATTTGCGCTGTCTTTGCCCAATTTTACAATTCTTCAATATTTCCTTTTGTTATTTGTCTATTGTAGAAAAAATGGAATATTTGATTTGCAGTCAATGTTGTTATTTGCCTACTAATCAAGTGTATAATAACACTTACACTTCCCTTTTTCTCATCAAAATATGTGCATATTATATTGTTGGTTATATTGATTCGAGGATCACTTGTTTACTGAAGTGATTAGAGCAACCTAGCACCTTTCATCTCTTTTCATTATTCTTGTTTGCTATACATATTTCAGCTTTTTGTTGTCTTTTTTGTTTACTGTTGCCTTCCAAATTGTAATGCAGGCTCAGACAAAGGATAGGCCACGTTGCTCTGTACCTAGAGTGTGCTTTAGCCTTCCATGTTGGAATGCAGGCTCAGACAAAGGCTAGGCCAAGTTGCTCTTTGCCTAGCTTGTTAGTGTGTTAAGTAGCTCTTTTTTTTTGACAGAAAATGTAACATCCCTAGAAATTCCCAACATCAAAAATAACAACCAATAAATTTTTTTCAAAAATAACCTATGATTGGTGAATGTCATGTAGGAAAATATCTAGTTGTTGCACAAGTAGCACCAAAAGTTAGTGAAATATTTGCATTTAATTTACAAGGGTTTGATTTGCATCTTATTTGATTTTATGTGATGTATAATAAAATCAAATAACTTTATATCATATGGGTATATATACGCTACTAACCTTTGGTATGGCTACCATTGTCACCATGAGACCCTAGTAGACCAACCATGGTGTGCACACCATGGTCACTAACATGTGAAACACAAAATCTAGGCCTTGCTTCATATACTGGCATGGGAGAAAATAGAAAAGGAATTGGAAAAAGAAAGAAATGGAAAGGAGCAAAGCGGCCCAACCGGCCTAGATGGCCCAGCAAGCCGCGATCGGCCTCGCCCGCTCGCCTGGCCATCCCGCGCACCACGCGGCCCAATTTGGCCGGCCGCGCGGCTCGCCACCGCACCGCCTCAGCCTGCTGCCTCTCCCTCGTGCCGGCCTGCCACCCTATGGCCCAGCAAGATGCCAGCCAGCCTAGCAGGCCGCCCGCTCACCCGCGCTCGCCCGCACGCGGCCCAGCAAGGCGCCAGCCGGCCCAACAGGCTGACCGCGCACCACACTCTGTCGCCCGCACGGGCCGCCCGCTCCCCCCGCTGACAGGTGGGTCCCACCTGTCAGCAGCTACAAATGGCCACTCGGCCATCCCATCCGCCGTGCCAAATATGGCAATGGCCGCCCCGGCCGTCCGCCCGTGCCCGCGCCCATGCGGATGCATGCCACGCGCCCCGCGGCTTCCCTGGAACCCTAACCCTAGGCCACGGCCGTGCTCAGCCGACCGATGCGCCTCGCCACATCGCTGCCGTCCGCCGCCGTCCATGGCCGACGCCATGGCTATAAAAGGGGCTCGCCTGCACCGTTATAGGGTTTCCTCGTGCCAAAGCCGCCTTGACAACGCACCGCTGCCACCGTTCACCAGACCAAGGAGGAGTGGAGAGGTAGGAGGAGAAGAAGGCGGAGAGGAGGAGCTCGGCGCCGAAGCAAAGCACCGCCGTCGCCGTCCGTCCGTGTGCCGGAGGAGCCCCGGTGACCCCGATTCGCCGCACCAAGCGAAGCTGCGCCATTGCTGCTCTGCTTCCTCGTCCTCAGGCTGTCGGAGCCGCCGCCACGAGCCGCCCTGACCGCCATGGCCGCCACCTTCCCCGTTCCCGCTCTCCCAACCTTCCTCCCTTCATCAACCCCGCCATTGGACCCGCCGTAGCGTAGAACATCTATTCGACAAGATTAGGGGAGCCGGGGACCCACGGACAGCGCGAGCACGCTTTGCTTGCTACTTGGTCCCTGGACTCCGGCCGCCGGAGCGTCGCCGTGACGCCCGACGTCACGCGCACCCACCGTGCCCCGATACCGCGTAGATCGGCGACTCGAGCTTCGAGCCGCTCGAAATGGGAGGAGCTGGAGGAAGATGGCGTCCAGGGAGAGGCAATTGGCCGGAGTGCCGCCGTCCGCCGCCGCCGAGCGCCTCGCCGCCGACCACTCGCTAGAGGACTGATTCCCTAAATTGAGGCCATTTCCTTGATCCCCGTGACCTCGCGACCCCGTTGCGCTAGCTAATGAGGAGCCCCGCACGCCGTAGCGCCCCGCTGCCGCGTCCCTGCAGCTCGGCGCCGTCGCCATGCGTGCGCCGATGAGTCCACGCCCCGTGAGGCCGCTCGGGTCTCGCCACTGCACCTGCCTGGTCTTCGCGCCCGCTTATCCGCCGTGCAGCCTAGCCAGCCTCGCCGTTGCCGCCGCTAGCCTGCTCGCCGTCGGCGAGGCCGGCCGTACCTAGCCGCGCAAGGGCGAAGAAGGGGGAAGTCCCTGCCCCATGTGGCCGAGTCCACCTCCGGTCCAGCTGGACCAATGAGAAGATGACACCCGGACCTCGAGCCTCTAAGTCCACCATGGACCGAGACCACACACACAAAAGCCGTAGACTCAGCCCATTGGAGATCCAGCCCGTCACGAGGACCAACTCCCTGCTCGACACATGTCTGGGCTAGGCCGGCCCAACCCGGCCCAAATTCGGCCCTACCCAGGCCCGCCGAGGCCCAGTCAGGGCCCGATCGGTGTTGACCGTTGACCTCGGTCCCACCTGTCAGTGACCGTTGACCCCGAGCCCACCTGTCAATGACTAAACTGCCAGACCCACGCTGACGTCAGCCCTGTACCACCTCTGCTGGACCCGCAGTGCCACGTGGGCCAGTCGAAAGCCGCCACGTGTCAGCCTCTGGTTAATCCGCCCTTTTTTTAGGAAATAGATTAAACTTCAGAAATTCATAACTAATTCATACGAACTCCGAAAAATATGAACCAAGTGTCTAAATTTTCATAAAAATGAGCTCTACGTCATAGGATTATGTATGATTGCATTTGAGTTATTGGATTTTATTGATTATTTGTGTTAACTCTATGGAGTCGCTAACGCGACTATTACGTTTCGTTTCAGAGGAGGAGCCGCTTGAGGAGGACAACCCTGACTACGAGGAGGAGCTCGGTGATGACTACGTAGGTGCCACATTCCACCCAACCTCGTAGATCCTATTACGCATGGTATAATATCTAGTTGCTAGAGCTTTATTTATGAATGAACATCACCAGTGATAGGTTGCATGATAGATTTTCCTGATGAAGCCTTTACCTTGTCGCAACCTTACTCCTGCACACCCGCTGATAGGCTAGACGCATGCTTATTCACTCAGGATGCTTTACTTCTACTACGCTTTATATCTGCGATGTGATGCATGGTGGAATGTGGATATATGGATAAGGCACATGGTGCCATTTTACTTGGGGAGAGTGCTGCGTGTGTCTTGGGTGTGTGGTGAGGGTTTTGAGTCGATCGGGCAGGATTCTACGACGAGCCTTGAGGGCGAGTCTTGCCGAGGGGTGTGTTCTGGGTATCCCTATGAGAGGTATCTGTGGCGGATACATTGTGAGGTATAAGGTGATCCCGGGGGTGAGAGCCTTTGTGGAGCAAGGCTCCGGGTAGGAGGTGCGTTGTAGCACGGATTGTTGTAGTCCCTATGAAAAGATAATCATGTCTGATCCCCCTAGGACCTAATATCCCTTGAGAACCGGAACCTTGGGACTTACGTGCTCACCACTCGCTCCTGCATGGGCGGGAGACGGATGACTGACTAGCTAGAATGGTGCCACTACTACTAGGTTGATAGCAGATAGTGTTGGGAGGTACGGGCATTGGGACCCACACCCTCCTTAGACAACATAGTGACCTCGGAGGCCCGGTACTATGTCTCACAGTCTCAGTGTGCCGGTGGTATTCCGGGATGTCCCAGTACTGAGTGGTAGGGTGGCATCGCATCGGTTAGAAAGCAGCCGGAATCAGCCTAGGCGGGGCACCGCTGATGATGGTGATCTTGTGGTTATGGGAGTACACGCTCTGTAGAGTTTTTGAATCTATATATATTACACAGCCACTAGTATGGCTTTTCCCTCGATCCACGCTTCTCTGGAGTAGTGAGATGAGTCCTTCTCTTCTTCCCTCCGGTGTTACCCTTTACGGCTGTGAGCCTCTGAGACAAGCTCCGAGAGGGAGTTGGACCTGTCGACTGAGTGCGAGAGGGTGAGATGTGTGTGATGAAGGGATGGGAATGATGATGGATGAGAAAGGGTTAAAAATTTGATGTATTACTATTATATAATGATGGTTACTACTTGCATAGGAAACCACAACCAAATGATAGGTCTCTTGACTGTATCCTTTGCATCCACCAAATACCACATAGCAAAAGCAAAGCATAAGGTGGGACGAGTGATCATTACAAACCGTACTAAAATTTATTTGGCAGGTGAACCCGACTACGACTTTGAGGAGTAGACGTCTCGTTCCTACGCTCAGGCTTCTTTTGGAGATTGTAGTTGCTTCCACCTACCGCAGCTGTTCCAGACGTTGCTACTCTGATGATTCCGCCAGTGTGGCGATGGACTATTTATGTATTACCTTCTAATTATACTCTTTTGTTCGAAGTATGGATTTCTATATCAACTATTGCTGGATAATGTGATGGTTTGAGCGTCGAACTATTATATTATTCGTTATTCTGTGTATTTTTTTCTTCGTGGAAAATTGAGGATGTTTCAGAAAAGAGCTTGTAGTATGTTGTACTAATCACCTATATAAAACTTACACTTCATTTTTAGAAATTTACACTGAACTTGATAATGTAAATTATGTGACTTGATGGTATAAGTTGGGTATAAGTCACCAATTTCCACTAATCTGGTTTTGTAATATTTTTTCATTTCTTCAAAATTTTACTTTGTTATCTGCCAGAAAAAATTGGATAATTTGTAATTTGCATTTGCCTTATTTTTCAATTCTTTAATGTTTTTGTTATATGCCTACTATAGAAAATAATCTAAATATTTGAATTTTATTTGTAATATTTTTCATTTTTTTTAAATCATATATTTTTTCTGAAGTATATGAAGAAGTCAGAAACAAGTAGCTGTTTTTGACCAATTGATTTTTGTCTCAGGATTCAGTTGGTTTGGTGGTGTTCTGTCAAATGAATGATTTCATTGACCAAATCAACCGAGTGGCCAGTTTTGCTTTTTACTCAGCAATCGGTTGATTTGGCCAATAAAATCAACCGGTTGATGCAAAAGGCCAAATCAACCGAACAACATATAGACAGACCCTTTCCCTTTTTTTTTTGGGCCTTGAGGCCTTGTATAACCTTGTACAGAACATTCTTTTATTTAATTGAAAAAAAAGGTCAGAGATTCCCCAGCTGATTCGATAAAAAAAAAGTATGCATCCATTCTAAAACTATAACTCATTTCAAGAATATTGGGATAAAATATGTTAATTAGCACCACTAATATCCTTATTAGCATATGAAACATGCACTAATCGACGTATTAAAATCCTACCATCATAATCACTAAGTAATAATATAACATATTAATAATCCTTAATTTATTTACTAAGGACAAAGATAAGAAGACATGGATCAGTTGGTCCGCAAGATTTCTACGAACCGAGAAATCCAACATCTCCATGGAATATTCCTTTTTCAATCCAATCCAATCCAATCCAATCCCTCAACCAAACATTCCTAATCCATCGATGATCTCATTCCATCCAATCCAATCCAACCAACCAACCAAACACACCCTTAAAGAGTTGAGTCATCATTTAAAATTACAAAGGGCTTTATGTAAGATTTCAAAGCACAAAGAAGATAGTAATAGATTACTACATTCCGTTGTGTTCTAATGACAAAAAGTTACATGATTCTCTAAGAGCCCGTGCAGACACGTACATCTGCCATCATCTGTCCCACCGCGAGAAAAATGATGTTAGGAGATAGGCTCTTTGATTAGCAGAGATAGATAGGATAGACCTAGCGATACTCTCCATAAATGGTAGGAGGCGCTCCATAAAAATGCACATCTCCATAATCATTTACAGCGGTGGCCATTCTGAGACAACCATCTCCAAAAATCATCAACTAATCACTAGTACACAAATGAACTTCCACAACGATAGGTTTTAGCACTCCGTGACGAGCATTTTTTTGTTCATCGCGGTAAATCCCGTGATTTATCGCGACGGGTATTTTTTTGTTGCAACGGGTATTTTTGTCTACCACGGTAAATTTATTTACAGTGGCGGGCCTTTTAAGATGCCCACTGCGAAAATAACTATTATCCGTAGCGGGCATCTTAAAAGGCCCGCTATGGTAAATCAATTTACCGTGGCCGGCAGGTTATAAGGCCCGCTGTGGAAAATGGCTTGGCCCAATAGGCCCAAAGCAAAGCCCGATAACCTCTCATGTATATAACCATCCTTTAGGGTTTCACTCTTCTCAGTGTCCAACTCCCTCCCTCCGCCTCCCTCACTCTTCCCTCTCAGAATCTAGCGACTCCGTCTCTCCATCCCTCGACGCCGCCAGCGACTCCATCTCTCCCTCCCCCTACGCCGACGCTTGGTCGCCTCCCTCCTCTTCGTCAAGGATCCGCGGTGGCCTCCTTCCTGTCCTTCTCTCTTCTTCCCCTCCCTCCCTCCGATGCAGATCGAGCTGCAGCGGCGTGGGGCGAGGCGGCGCGGGTCTGAGGCGGAGCTAGGCGAGGCGGCGCAGGGCCGAGGCAGCGCTCGGAGCTCTTCCTCCTCTCCGTCATGCCCGAAGCTCTCCGTCGCGCCCTCCTCCACGTAGGTCCGGCAAGGAGGCGGCGTGAGGAGGCGTCACCATCCCCACCTCTCCGTCGTGCGCTCCTCTACGCAGGTCTGGCAAGGAGGACGGCCGCCGCGTTTGGATCCGACCAGCAGGAGCGCTGCCATGCTCGGTAAGTCCCTCTCTCTCTCATCCTCTTCCTCCTCTCGGTTCCTATGTCCGGTGGTGGTTCCAGGTCTCCGGTGTGGATCTAGGCGGCAGCTCCCTTCACCGATGTATGACAGCGCAGTCCTCCTTCCCCAGGCGGTGAGCCGGCGACGCGGAGGCCAGATACCGCCCTGGCGAGGGCGGATCCACCAGCGACGGTAGCGGCGGCGCACGTGGCGGTGCTACAACCCTAGATGGGCTTGTCGGGGCCGTGGATGGGCTCGGCGGGCCTATCTAGGGTTTTCTTTCTTTTTTTCTTTTTTCAGAATGATTTACCACAACGGACATCTTTAGGTGCCTGCTACAGTAAATCAATTAACCACAACGGGCACTGACGTCCGCTGCGGTAGAGTCACGATTCACCGTGACCTTCCATTCGTGGCGGACGTGTTTGCCCGCTGCGGTAAATCCAAAGTGTCCGTTGCGGTTAAGATTTGTGCAGTAGTGAATGGAGACGCCGTCTTAGGATAACCGTCTTCGTAAAATCAATTTCCGGAGAGCTCCGAGCGCTGCCTCGCCTAGCGCTATCACGCAATCGCTCGAAAGCACCTCTCGGTCTCACCTTGCAGCATGCACAACCCACCCGTCCCCTCACCCCTGCAGCATGCAAGACTCCCATCCACCCCTTGCAGCATGTGGTCCCTCCAACCCCGCAACATGCATGCCCAATCCTCCTGCCCGCCGGCCAACAGATCTGCCCACACGCAAAAAACCTCCGAAAACATCACTGGCCCTCCACCTGAAACAAAACAAAAACACAAAATGAAAACAAAATTAAAAAGAACTACTGAAACAAGAGATTGATTGAATCTGAAACAAATGAATTGGATAAACTGAAACATGTAAGAAACTAAAACAAAAATAAAACATAAAAAATAAAACCAAAATTGAAAAGAACTACTAAAACAAGAAATTGAATGAATCTGAAACAAATGAATTGGATAAATTGAAACAACAGATTGTAAGAAATTGAAACAAAATAAAAACACAAAATCAAACCAAAATTGAATAGAACTACACAAACAAGAGATTGAATGAATCTGAAACAAATGAATTGGATAAATTGAAACAACAGATTGTAAGAAACTAAAACGTAGATTGAAAAGAGAAGAAACATCACCGTGCTACTAGCAGAACATCACCCCTGCTACTAGCAGAACACCACCCTGAAACTAGTGAAATAGACCACCGGAGCATAGTGAAACAAAAAACAGATGTTGCAGAAACAACACAATCAGTGCTATAGAAACAGACAAGAAACGCCTACTATTGAAACAAACAACAAGAACACAGTGAAACAAACTACCGGACCACGGTGAAACAAACCAACCGGAGTTGAAGAAGGCATGAGCTCGCCGAAAAACCCAAGAAACATCACATGAAAATTAATGAAACAACTAAAGGAACGAAACTGAAACAATCAACCAGAGTTGGAGAAGAAAAAGGATGAGCTCACCGGAGGCAGAAGAGAAAAGGAGAGAGGAGGAGCAGGAGGCCTACCCCCCCCCCCCCGTCGAATCCGCCGCCGTAGCGAGCGCCGTGACACGGCTGCCTGCGAGCTCCTGCCCCCACCGACTGGAAGCCCGGAGGAGGGCCGTCGTCTTCACAGAAGGAAGCGCGACAGACGTCGGAGAGAGGGCGCTGAGGAAGGGGCGGATGACAGGAGCAACCTCTGGCAGGCCCGCCCACCCGCGAGCGCCTGCCTCGTCGCCGGGGAGGCCGGAGGGGACTCGTCACAGCCACGAGCGCCCCTGAATCAGCTACCTCTCGAGTCGAGCTCCTGCCTCCGCCGCCACCACAGGCGGGGCGAGATAGCCCATCGCGGAGAGGGCGCTGGAAGATGTAGTGCTGGCCGCCGCGCCCACCGCCTCGCCAGCCACGCGCTCCACCTTGCTCGTTCGCCACCGGGGCCGCGCTCGCGCCCAAGGCTGGTGGGGGCCGTCGTCGTCGCATGAGATTTGAGCGGTAGAAAGAGGGCGAGCGAGTGGATAAGGGAGGAAGGAAAGGCGGAGTGGACGAGGTGAGGTGAACGAGTGGATGAGAGAATGCATTCGTGCTGGGTGAAGGTGTTTTTGGGGAGGTGGGTTGGTGGAGCTGCATGTGGGAGGGCTGGCGCGGGGCGTTGCAGTGGGCCGGCCCGGCCCACGACACTGTCCTATGGTTAGGACGTAAGCAAGTAAGCATTACCGACTGTTCTATGATTATGACGTAAGCAAGTAAGCATTACCGATTGCGATTGGCACACGTTCATGGCAGCCAGACTACAACTTCAAAGCGAGACTAACAAGAATCCAGATCAATTATCCGAGGGACTGAGACGGACTGTACAAGAGACTAGTAGAAATCCCAAAAGCGATTATTTTCCCTCGAAGAGCCACCACCAAGCCAGCTCGCGTACGAGTCGAATCTGTGAAAGAATCCTACGTACTCTGTATACAAGTTCTATATAAGCCCTCCCAAGTCCCAAACACGCAGTAAGCCAAAACCGTCTTGCGAGAAACACCGACTCGCACGGTGTTATATAAAAAAAAAAATAGGAAAGAGAACGAGTGACGAGGGGAACACGTACCTGCCGCCGGCGGCCGCCGCTGGACGTATGGGCAAGCGACCTGCTCCAGCCTGCCAGCCCCCTCAGATCTCGCAGCGGCCGCGGAGCAGAAGGCAGAGGACGCCCGACAAAGGCGCCAGGCCTTCGCTCCTGCAGCTGCAGAGCCACATCACAGGCCGAGCGACAGCCGAAGCAGGGGAAGAAGCCAAACACTGCGCGGAGGCTTCCCTCTACCGCCACCGCTACCGTGCAGATTTGTTTTCGTCGCGCCCTCTCCGTATCCTGGGGTGCCAAGCGGTCACGCACCGGCCTCGCCGGCAGCTCCAGGTGGAGGGACTGGGCGGGTCTCGACGAGGGTCCGGCCGGCCTGATCGCCGACCGCGTCCTCGCCAACGACGTGGCGGACTACGTCCGCTTCCGATCCACTTGCCTCCCGTGGCATCGATGCTGCGCGGACCCCCGCGCGCGCGGCGTGCTCGATGACCCGTGCCTCTTCCCGCGGCACTGGATCACGCTCCGCGACGAAGACGAGAAGCTCGCGACCGCCGCCACCACGCACCGCCGGTTCCTCAACACCCGCACCGGGCAGTGCGTCCGGGTGGACGTCCCGGAGCTCCAGGACCACGACGTGCTCCGCGCCACCGCCGATGGTCTCCTCGTCCTGCATTGCAAGACCAGCAAGGTTGTCCGCCTGCTGAACCCGCTGACGGGCCAGGGGTGATAAAGTCCATGATATTTTTTGCTGGCCGCTTCTACGGCGTCACTTACGGTGGCATCGTGACGGTGGATATGGCCGGAGACGACGGAGGTCCCCGCCTGGTGGTGGCAGCCGAGCCGCCCAAGGCGTTTCCGTTTAGGGCGATGACGGACACCGTGCACCAGGTGGGTGGATAATGGTGATGGGGATCTTCGGCTCGTGCATCGCATGCTACGCCGGAAGCGAGATTATGACGATCAACTTCATGATAAGCGGATGTATAGGGTGTACAGGGTTAACTTCAGCACAAGACGACCACCTGTGGCTGTGGCCACCTTGGACCTTGGAGGTCGTGCCGTCTTCATTGACCTCTACCGTGGCCGTGGGCTCTCTGTGTCCTCTCGGGTTTTTCCATTCCTTAGCGCGGATACAATCTACCTGGGCCTTCAATGGGACGAGAGACAATCTATCTGGGCCGACTAGATTGGAGCTTATCATGTCAGAGATATGGAAGCATTGAGCCCCCGTGTAACCATGACAGTCAGAGGCACCGATTAACCGCAGCGTTGCTGATAGCCTAATTGCTTACGTAAGCAGCTAAGCTAGTTCAAAAACCTGGCAAAAAAAAACTATTTTGTTAGATGATTTGCGGCTTGAAGATTTATTCAACGATCAGTATCTATTTTAATATGTCTTAGAATGAGACTAACGTTGTTGGATGTGTGCTGTTCTTTACACACACGTAATAAGCGAAGGCCGTAAACAGGCCATGAACGATGAACCTATTGTCATATACGAGATTACAAGGAGTGTGATGACATTGTGGAAAGTTAAAAATTGTTGTAAAAATCTTCTATATCTCTTTAATACTATAGATATAGTATATAAATGGAGAATTATTTGTTTGGCCCTGGAAAAAAACTCTGCTTATTACTTATTTGGCTTTTTTTTATTTGATTTTGTGTATATGACCTCAAAACAAAAATATCTTACTTATTTGTGCTTTCGTCAGTTCTAGACACTTAATGGTGTTAAGTGTTAACTAAAAAGACCGTTTTACCCTGACCGGGAAAAAAATAAAAAATAGAGTTTTACTTGTCTATTGTATATTTTGAGTGTAATATTGCTTGATATCAAAGCAGAGCTATAATAACTTACAGTTACAGTTAAGTGCTTTGACATCAAGTAATTAATATACACTCAAAATATACAATAAACAAATAAAACTCTATTTTTTTAATTTTTTCTGGTCAGGGGTAAATACCTAACACTTAACACCGTTAAGTGTCTAGAACTGATGGAATGCCAAATAAGTAAAATTTTTTTGTTTTGAGGTCATATAGGCAAATTCGAAGAAAAAAGATCAAATAAGTAAGCAAAGTCTTTTCAGGGCCATATAAACAATTCTCCCTATATAAAGCACTGCACTGAAAAACATAATCACAATTGTGTTAGAAGTTAGAACGCACTGAGATGTCAATGTTCATGGTCTCGTGAGCACACATAGCAGCTGAACTGCGCAGAGACCTGTCACCATATAAAACAACTGATAGAATTCATTTAACTACACAGTTTCAAATATTATAGCGTATAATACACTCTAAATAATCTCAAATATGAAAAGGTGTGAAATTGCTATAATATTAATGTTGATTGTCTTTATCTGACAGACTGACATTGTTAACTGAGCTTATATTAAGTATTTAAATATACAAGCCATCTAAAATTTAAAAATTATCAACTACAAAGTTCAAAGTCTTAGTTCTCTTAAAATTCTACATTTTTGACATAATATAAAGTGTATCTTGATCCAACCTGAAAGTGTATTTTCCCAACGTCGTAGGTTTTGCTGGATTAATGACAAGCAATCAATGGATTAATACATGAACAAGTGTTTGAGCAGGTTCTGATTTAAAGTGAAAATAACACATTTTTGGAATGACAGGCCTCCAAATCTATTTGAAATGAGTTGTGGCATTTGGAGCTTCATAGCAAATTCAACTGTTTTTTTTTATCTTTCGCATTTAAGTATAGGAAAATGCAACACTATAAAAAAGGAGTTTCAAAGTCTATCTTGCTGGTGTCTCTATGCTCCAGAGTGGCCAACTAATTCTTTTTATAGTTTCCCAAAAACCCATACGAATTAGGCTGAAAAATCAATTATCCCAATGACTCGGTACATGACTAGTAATCTAGTATAGAATCCAAAAAGCGGTTATTTTCCCTCTACAAAGATCCACCAACAAGCTAACTCGTCTACAAGTCGGAATTGGAGAAAGAATCCTACTCCCAAGTTCTATATTAAGTCCAGACTCCTCCCAAGTCCCAGGCACCATAGTGAGTCAATCGATCAAAATCAACGGAAGGCCAAAAGCATATTCTTTGTGTTCGTTGGGTTCTTTCTTGCGAGAAAGACCGAACTCGCACCGTCGCACGGTGTTTTCTAATTAAAAAAGAGAACGAGTCACTGCCCAACTCCAAAGCGGCGTCGTGGTGGGAATGCCGTGCAGTGCGACTGCGGGCCTCCTGGATCACAGCACGGTCTACCTGTCACCAACGCCAGCAAGAGAAGCTTCAAAGGTAATACTGAAACGCCTGAAGGTGCTGCTGATTCTTCAGTTCAGTCGTCGGGTGCGGCTGGTGAAGAGAAACGAAGGAGGAGGCCCAACGCGCGGGTGACTGGACCGGACTGGATTTGAATTCTACGCCAGATATGCCAAGACGATGGCCATTGCCCGGCCCGGCGACGACCGCTGGGCGCTCCTCGACACCAAGCCACACCTGATTCGGTGGACATGGCCGGAGACGGCGGAGGTCCTCGCCTCGTGGTGGCAGCCGAGGGGCCCAGGCCGTTTACGTTTAGGACGATAACGGACTCCGTGCACCTGGTGGACAATGGAGATGGGGATCTCCGGCTCGTGCACCGTATGCTACCCCTGGTCCGAGGTTACGACGGTCAGTACACTTATAAGAGGATGTATAGGGTGTACATGGTTAACTTGAGCGCAGGGAAGACGACGACCCGTGGCCGTCGCAACCTTGGAGGTCGTGCCATCTTCATTGGCTTCTACGGTGGGCTCTCCGTGTCTCCTCGGGTGTTTCCGTTCCTCAGCGCGGATACAGTCTACCTGGGCCTGCATTGGGGCGATAGTGGTGCCGTTTATCATGTCAGAGATGGAAGAATTGAACCCCTGTGTAACGATCGATTAGCGCATCCTTTCAGTACTACTGATAGCCTAATTGCTTACAGAAGCTGCTAAGTTAGTTAAAAGCCTGGCAAGCCTATTAGCTAGTAGATGATTTACGGCTCAGAGATTTATTCAATGATCTGTGTGTATCTTAATGTCTTGAAATCAAACTCTGCAACAGTGTTGGATGTCATATAAGCAGAGGCCATGAACAATGAACCTAATGTCACATACGAGAGAATGAGTGTGAGGACATTGTGCTGAATTTAAAAATGTTTGCACAAATCTTCTCTCTCTTTAATGTTAAGGATATACTCCCTCTGTCTCTAAACGTGTGTAGTTTTGCAAGAATAACTTTAGTTAAATATGTATTAAAAATATTAATATTTATAGTACATAATTAGTTTTATTGAAAAGATCTTTGAATCTAGTTTTGATATTTATAGTAGATATTATAGGCCATGAACGATGAACCTAATGTCACATACGAGATTATGAGGAGTGTGATGACATTATGGAAGTTAAAAATGGTTGTAAAAATATCTCTTTAATACTATAGATATGGTATGTAGTAAATCGTTATGCCAGAAGACATAATCACAATTGTGTTAGAACCACTAATACCTCAATGGTCATGGTCTCTTGAGCGCACATACCATCTGAGTTGCCCGACACGTGACCATATAAACAACTGATGGTATTCCCTTAACTACATAATTTTAAATCTTATATTGTATATTTGACACTTTAAATAATCCCAAATGAAAAGGTGTGAAGTTGCTATGATTTTGATGTTGATTGTCTTTATTCGACATTGTTAACCGAGCTTATATTAAGTATTTAGATATGTAAGCCATCTATCTAAAATTTAAAAGTTATCAACTACAAATTAAAGTTTTAGATCTCTTAGTTTTTTTGCATAATAAAGTGTATCATTTTTTAGATTAATAATAAAGTGTAACTTAATCCAAGCTGAAAGTGTATTTGCTCAACGCCTAGGTTTTGGTGGATTAATGACAAGCAATCAAAGGATTAATACGTGAACAAGTGTTTGAGCAGGTTCAAATTTAATTGAAAGTAACGGATTTTTGGAATGAAAAACCTCCAGATTTATTCAAAATTAGCTGTGGCATTTGGAGATTATAACAAATTTAAATTATTTATCTTTCACATTTGATTATAGGAAATATGCGTCACTATAAAAAAGGGATTCAAAGTCTATCTTGCAGGGTGTCTCTCTGCTAGCTCAATAGTGGCCAACTAATCCTTTTAGTTTCCCTAAAACCCACGCGAATTAGGCTAGATAATCAATTATCCCAATGACTCGGTACAGGACTATAGTAGAATACAAAAGACGGTTATTTTCCCTCCACAAAGACCCACCAACAAGCTAACTTGTATACGAGTCGGACTTGGAGAAAGAATCCTACTCCCAAGTTCTATATAAGTCCAGCCCCTCCCAAGTCCCAACAAGGGCACCATATAGTCAGTTAATCAATCATCAAATCAACGAAAGGGCCAAAAGCATTTCTTGGTATTCGTTGGCTTCTCTCGCACGGTGTTTTCTAAAAAAATAAAACGAAAAAGAAAACGAGTCACTGCCCAACTCCAAAGCGGCCCACCGGGCCCATGATTGATCGGGCCATTTCTATTTTCGAGCACCACCTTCCGTGGCCCATCTACTCAGTTCGCTTCCCCCAGTGTGCCTACAGAGTACAGACTACAGAGGGACAGCGGAACACCTGCCGCCGCCCGCCGCCGCTAGACGTATGGGGAAGCGAGCTTCTGTAACCAGCCAGCACCCTGAGATCCTGCAGCAGCCGCAGAGGAGAAGGAAGAAGACGCCCGACGATGCGGCAGCAGTAGGGGCATCGGCAACAGGCGTTCGCTTCTCCAGCACTACCACCAGCCGGACCCGGCTCTGGCATCAGCCCAAGAAGTCCGACGATGCGGCGCCAGGCAGCGCCAAATCCCAAGCCGAGCAAGAACCTGATGCCGACCCACACCGAGCAGCAACCCAAGCCGAACGACGGCCGAGGCAGGGGGCCACCGCCAGTCCGCCACCGCGCAGGCTCGTCTTCATCGTGGTGCCGTCTCCGTATCCTGGCGCGCCAAGCGACGGCGTACCATAAGGTCCGGCCCCGCCCTCCCCGGCAACTCGAGGTGGAGGAACTGGGCGGGTCTCGACGAGGATCCGGCCGGCCAGATCGCCGAGCGCGTCCTCGCCAACGACGTGGCGGACTACGTCCGCTTCCGAGCCGCGTGCCTCCCATGGCGTCGATACTGCGCGGACCCGCGCGCGCGCGGCGTGCTCGAGGACCCGCGCCTCTATCCACGGCACTGGATCATGCTCCGCGACTACTACGAGAAGTTCGCAATCGCGACCGGCGCCGCCCCACACCGCCGGTTCCTTAACACCCGCACCGCCCGGTGCGTCCAGGTGGACGCCCCGGAGCTCTGCGACCATACCGTGCTCCGGGCCACTGCCGATGGCCTCCTCGTCCTGCAATGCAAGACCAGCAAGGTTGTCCGCCTGCTGAACCCGCTGACGCAGCAGAAGGCCGAGCTCCCGCCGATCACGGGCCTCGTGGAGGACGAGTGCACGCCGTGGCACACGGGCCTTCAGGATCACAGCACGGTCTACCTCTACTTCTACGCCAGACATGCCGGGACAATGGCCCTCGTCCGGCCCGGTGACGACCGCTGGGTGCTGCTCGACGCCGGGACACAACTGATTCAAGACGCGGTGTTCTTCGCTGGCCGCTTCTACGGCGTCACCGCCAGTGCCGTCCTCGTGACGGTGGACATGGCCGGAGACAACGACGATGACAGAGGTCCCGGCCGCCCAAGCCGTTTACGTTTAAGACGATGACGGACTCCGTGCACCTGGTGGACAATGGTGATGGGGATCTCCGGCTCGTGCACCGTATGCTGCGCCCGGTCCGAGGCTACGACGGTCGATACACTCATGGTCCGAGGCTACGACGGTCGATCCACTCATCGGAAGATGTATAGGGTGTACAGGGTGAAGTTCAGCGCGGGGAAGACGACGAACCGTGGCCGTCGCGACCTTGGAGGTCGTGCCATCTTCATTGGCTGCGACTGTGGACTCTCGGTGTCGCCTCGGGTGTTTCCGTTCCTCAGCGCGGATACAATCTACCTGGGCCTGCATTTCTGCGATAGAAGCGACGGCGGAGAGCGGATTGGCGCTTATCATGTCAGAGATGGAAGCATTGAACCGCCGTGTAACCATGGCAGCCAGAGGCACCAATTAGTGCATCCTAGCTTGGAGTATTGCAGATAGCCTAATTGCTTACGTAAGCTACTAAGCTAGTTAAAAGCCTGGCAAGCCTAGTTATTAGCTGGATAATTTGCGGCTCGAAGATTTTATTTAACGATCGGCATCTATCTTAATATGTCTTGGAATCATTAGACACATATTATTGTTCTTTGCTTGTACGTATATTGCCCGTGGTACGCTACAATAGTATTCTAGATGATTACATTTTGTTAAGTACAGAAGAAAAATTATGCATTGTTGAAAGAAGGTAGGCCTTCCTCACAAGTTTCTATTGAAGTGGTCAAGTGATAACTTCTTTTCCTACTGTTTCCTATAACAATTGCACTAGAACAACTTTGTGGTCCACTTGACACTCTCACAGTGGCGGATCTACAATGATCAGCAGGTGTTGGCATTCTCACAGATGTAAATTTGAAGGACCAACATGTCTTAGACATTCTCTTAGTCTACTAAATCCAAGGTCGCCACTAATCTACTAGATTTCTCATTGTTGTTCTATGATCTTAAAAAATATATGACTTGTTTTCGTTATTATTGATTCAGGCCAAAAATATTTCTCATCCAAAGCTTGTGCTCGCTTTGAAAGGGATACTGTATCGAGTCACTTGCTAACTCTTGTGCTGAATGTGTAAAGGAGTTGCTCGATGATATAAGCACACAAATTGCAAAATGCAAGTATGAAGATGCAAATAGGTCCACGTGTCAGGTTATTGCTGAGATATGCGACTACCTATTGCTTAATTTATGTTGCTGGTTTGTGTATGATAACTTGTTTAGTTGAGTGTTACATTGCAAACTTCTAGAAACTAAGGTTCAGAGCAGGCAACCCCTGATGGTCGGAGTGCTAGGACTAGCAAAGTCAGGCTGCACGCGAGGCTCCCTCGACTCCACGACAACGCCAAGGTTCATTGGCACCACAACAACACCCTCCTGGACTCTGGCGTACGTAGACCTATATACTAGAACCCATAAAACCGTCTTGAAGCTGAACTCCCATGGTATTGAAGGGGAAGTTTGGCAATGAGAGGGGAGCAAGAAATAGAGCATTCCGAGCACCGCCCCCATCAACATACTGACAAATAGTTACCCCAGAACACACACTTTAAATGGCTATCCTAGCATTTATCACCCTTTCTTGGATTGTATGGCATGGCAAGGAGGGGTGCATTTATAAACCATGTGTGCTCATAGGAGGATGACATGTGTAAATATCTATGTTCTATATTATTCTAATTTTACATTGTGATAATATCTAGTATCTCCATGCCAAATATATAGCAAGAGAGGTGTAGAAGATTCTAGATGTTTCCAATGTAACCTTCAACATTCCCCCCTCAATGCAAAATTAGACTTCTAGTGCATGAGTTTTGATCCATCAAAGGTTGGCTTTGCCACCCGAGATCATAAGTGTTTGGGCTTCATCGTAGGTTGCCTATACCACCCAGAAGTCAACTTCATTATAGGTTCGCTTTGCCACACAGAAGTGAGGAAGTGGTTCTGCTATCAAAAGAACTCGCGCACTAAGTTAATAAAAATTAAAAGGCCTAACTGACTCTAGTGTGAGTTGGGGTGCCTTAGGTGTAGGTCCTCAATCTAGTGGTCTTAGGGACATCCCATTTTCAACAATGGTGTATACCTTTATTTGGCAAATGGTTTTTTTTTACGACTTACTCTGCTAACATGTAGCAGACTTGTACTCCAAACTATTTGGCAAATGGTTTGGGGTACAAGTTTGCTACATGTTAGCAGAGTAATGGCCGCATAAAGAAGTGGCACCACATGAAGATGAACATCCCGATCCATAGCATACGACTTTTGTAATCTAACCACATACTACTGGATTTGTATTTTCTATGGTGGCCTTGATAAAGCAATTAGCTCATGCCTTCCAATATGTTAACTTTGAGATTTACAACGGTATAGAGCTGCTATTTCTCTTGTATTCTCACTTTATATTAGCTTTGACCAAAAATCAAATGCTACGATTTTTGTTCTATACTACATTTTATAATTTTTTAAGTATGAAATGTGAAACTCAAGGAATCTAGACATTCACCTTGTGGGCTCTTTGTATCATTGCATGAATGGCAATGGTGGGCGAGGAGGGTTCCTCGAAGCATGGTCTTTTGGAGCTATTTGGTTTGCATTATTGAAATATGCCTTGTAGACAAGATTTTGGCATAGCCAAATTTTAGTACTCAAATTGGTTGCGAAGCTGTTCTTCCATTATGAGTTAACTACACCCAGGGTCCTCAAACTTTTGACGTCTTCCCATCTAGGTCCTCAAACAAAAGAAGCGACTATTTGGGTCCCTGAACTATTATCATCGTGCATCAATGGTCCATAACCTGCGACACCAAAATCGGCATCTGACGATGATGTGGAAATGTTATATTCTAAAAAACTACTTTTCTCACCGCCAAGTCCTTCCTCTCCCTCCATCCTGTCGCCGCCGTGATTGAGCCCATAGACTCCACGAGCTGTAAGTAAGGTGAGGGCGATCGTGGCGTTGAACATGAACCATCAGGCACTCACCGCTGGCGTTGCTGGAACCACCGCCAGAATGCCACTGCTATTGCGATGCACATGTGTAAGGCCCTAGATGGCTAGAGGGGGTGAATAGCCTATTAAAATTTCTACAAAATACTATGCAAACTTGAGTAGTAAAATAAATGGCGTAAATGCAGTTTTTTCCTAGCCTAGATGGTGAGCAAGCCTTCTAATGACAATTCTAGTATATTATGATCTCTATGTCACTCAAAGACTATGTTGCTACTTTCTACACAAGATAGCTAGCAAGAACAACTAGTCTACACAAGCTACAAAAGATAAGCTATGAATTTAAATACAAGGTAGATGGTGATTCTTGTACCAACAGTGAAGTGTAGATGTTGCCAATCACCAAGATGATAATCAATCAATCACAATAGGAAACAATCACCATATGTACACCAATCACTGGGAGACAATGTGAACACAATGATTTATTCACCCGGAGTTCACTTGTGCACAAACAAGCTACATCTCTGGTTGTGTTGACCAACACCTAGATGGTTTCTCGGTTCTTGACCCGCAAGCCAAGACCCCTCAAGGCACGCCTTCACAAAGGAACTACAAGACACCACTCTCAAGTGAGGTAACTCAATGACACACGTAATGTTTTAGAGTTGCATTTGGCACTCCACCGAGGAAAGCACAAGAACCTCTCACAAATCAATATGGAGGTGGCCAAGAACAATCACCTTCTCTTGCCAATGCCTCCAACAACCTCAGCCGGATAGGAGTGGTACTCTCCAAGAGTAACAAGAAATCCACTGACCAAACGATCCGCGAGTGCCACTAGATGCAACCACACATGCAAATGCACTTTGAATCACTCAATCTCACTTATGATTCGTAATCAAGCAAGGGAGATGAGTAGGAGGGGCTTGCTCAAGCTCACAAGGATGTCAAGAATATTAGAAAGTCGAGAGAGATGCCATCCAACCGGTCATCTTCTATTTATAACATCCCAATCCCAAAAGATTCGTTACCCCCTTCAACCACAATTATCAAAACTGTCGGACGCGCCAGACGGTACCACGTTGGGCATGTTCGAAGCTTACAAATTTTCGTGCGCTAAAATAATAAAATTCAAACTAGCCGTTACGGGGTCTCCGGACATGTCCGGACACCACCGTTGGATGCTACACAGTAGCTCCAGATGCAATCCAAAGACAGTGTCATTCTAGACCACCGCCGGACGCTGCTTCTGGATGCACCATCGGACGCTCACCAGCGTCCGACGCGTACACCATTTGCACACGCTACCTACGCACAGATCTTCGGACGCTGACATCATGCGTCCGATGCTTCACTGTCAGACGCGTTCGACGCAAGCTCCAACTTAGCTCCTTGGCCGACAATGGTCAGGACGCTGCCCCAGCGTCCGACGCTCAGACCTGGCACGTCCGGCGTTTGCAATTTTAGTGAAATCAAGGCGCCGCCAACGCTATCTTCTCCATCTTTGCAAATGTGCCAACACCACCAAGTGTACATCACATGTGCTTGTGTTTTAGTATTTTCACAATCATTCTCAAAGGTTTTTCCAATTAGTACACTAGATCCTAATGCATCAACACGAATGATCGACCTAGTGGCACTCATGAACCGAATTACCAAAGACTTCCCCTCTTCGTAGTTCGGCTATCGATCCTATACCACTCACATCCTATATGGTGTCTTGAGTGCAAAACAAAACGACCCTATTGCATTATACCTTTGCCTTGAGCCCATTTTGCTTTTCCATCCATCAATCGCCAAGTCACCAAATGACATGATTCATTCCATATCATGATGCAACCCTCTTGGTCCATCGATATCGATCTTACTTGCTCCTCACCGTTAAGTCGGTCCATCGGCGCCAAGTCTTGCTCAAGCTTCACCATCGCATGGTCCTTCGCTTCAAAGCCTTGACTTGCCCTTCACACATCCAACCGGTCCATCGAGCCAAGCCTTTGTCTTGATCTTCTCCATTTTAATTACATAACTTCATGTCATGTCTCATATACAATGAGCTCCTCACTTGGCTGGGACTACCTTATATGAAACATCTACTTGGATCAAAGGTTAATCCTTAGGTTTCATCAATTAGCCAAAACCAAACTAGTGACTTTCAATAGGGCTGCCAGAGCCGCCGTCATAGCCAACCAGGGCTTCCATGCACCTTTGGCCCAAATACACCATCTTCCTCACATGAAAGTGTTTCCTCAGTCACCCGTAGGACACCAAGAAAACAAGACACCGATTGGAAACAGAGCCGACCGTCGCGGCAATGTTCGCAGCACGCGAGCCGCCTCCGTTCGAGCGTGAGACAAGTGCGTGAGGGGTTTTTGTGAGAAGTTGTCATGGCCCCAGCAATCAGTTGCCTATGTGGCATGGCCACGTCAGATTCTAGTGATGGCGTGGCATGTTTTGTGCTTTTGGTGTACGACAGCGGTAGTTTAGGGATCTAGATGGTTGCTTTTTTAGTTTGAGGATCCAAACGGAAAGACATCGACAATTTGAGGGCCTGAGTATATTTTACTGTTTCATTATTATCTTCCTTGCCTTCCTTCCTTCCCTTAAGCTTTTTTTCTTTAGTTTTATACTCTTTTTTAAGGGGATATTTAGTTTTGTACTTGAACCTCTATTTTATTTTTCCTTATCGGCCATTTTTTCATTATAGTTATCGTCTTCTTCTTTTGTACCTCCTCCCTCTATTTTTCTTCGTTTTCATCAGGTTCCAATATCTACTCATGGTTCATTCGACTAAATATAACACACAAAATAAGGATGACATGTAGTAGGTAGATGCTACTACATATCATACTACATATCATCCTTGTAGTACGTGGTTTTCATAGATTGTTTTGTGCTACTAAGAGTATCTACAAGAGACATGTCATCCTTATTTTGCATGTTATATTTAGATTTTGATAGAAAAAATAAACTTTAATAGCTATGCTATCTTATTTTGTAAAAGAGCAAACTAGTTATTCATAAAATCTCGCATGGTAAATATAGCTTACATGTGCCACTAGCTATCTATCATTTCCATACTAAAAAGACTATTAAAGTTTTCTACTATTTTATATAGTTTTTATTTTATAGATTAGTTAAATCATAAGTTTAACGATCTATTTTTGCTTAACAATCTATTTTTACCGACTCTCGAACTAAAGTTTCGAGGTGGAAAGCCACATGCGTGCATATGTCAGCACAGCCTTTGTGCTGTGTGAAAAGAACACAGCACTGGGCCATTGACCTCGACGCCAAAGGTCATCCACAAATGCCTATAAAGTAGAGGAGCGTAGTATGAGGAGAAAAACGTGTCGTGCCGCCCGTCCCCTTCAACCAAAGACCATCCCCGCCCCGTCAATCTGCAAGGTATCATGCGGCGGCGTATGGTTGTCGTTACCGCCGTCCTCAGCCAGTAGTTGCCCAGATTGTGCGTATGGTCAACTCTGGAGACGGGCGCACAGCAACGCCTGTCCTGGGCGCCCGCCAGGGCTCGGGAATCTGGAACACGTCAAAGCGAGGACGCTGGACTGGACGCCCCGCCAAGTTTTACGTGGTCCGGCCGGCACTAGCTTGACCGTGACGGAGAGTCCAGCAGCCTCAGTTCAATTCTGTGTGCTGGACTGGACTGCGTTGCGGGGTAAAGACTTAGCGGGCGGAGTTTTTTTTTCCATAATTTGGACGCACCAACCCACACACTTTACACTTATACTATACACTCATATCATACACACGTATGCGTACGCGTCTGAACACACGCTAAGGAAAGATTAGAAGCTATGGCCGTCTTCATTGCGCGAGAAATACGCAGTACCACCGAACGCGCACGCGTGTGTGTACTCTGAAAATTTCAGAAAAATCCCTCAGAAATCCACTTTCGGAGGAATTCGAACCTGAGACCTCCTACTGAGGCCGGTACTACTGAGGCCTCTGATGACCAGTCGATCACTAGACCCGTTCGTCTTAGCGCGCGAAGTTAGCAAGACCAATAAACTATTAATAATGCACATCAGCAGTAATATTATATTGTATAATTATTAGTATTTGTAACTATCATGGTAAAAGTAAATCAAAGGGATTATTAAAAAAATCAATAAACGCCTTTAGCATTCTGCTAAACCGAACCTGCTACCCATTATTGGATCATGCGGGCCCATTATATAACTCATTCGCATGGTGATGCTACCACCGTATTATTAGTGTGTACTGATATAAATGCATATGCGAATTAACTTGTGGTCTAATGGTGGGACGGTTTAGTGGGACGCTATTATCAGGGTTCAAATCCTGGTGCTCGCATCTTTTTTCTGGAATTAATTCGCATTATGCGTTAAGTGTTTTATAAAAACTAATATAAATACATATACTTATATCACGTTATACCAAATCTTTTCTTTTAAAAACCGGAATGACAATCATCGCCAGTGCCGCCATGCGCGAGGGAGCACCGCCTGGTTTTATCCGACCGGGCCAGGCCGGCCGGCACGCGTGGAAGCTTCCGCGTGCGTCACCTGTCGATGGCCGCCGACGGCATTAATCAGCGCGGCAGGCGGTCAATTCGTCTTTATAATCCGCGCGCAGCTCTCGCCTCCATCCGCTCCCTCGCGCTTGCCTTGTGCGCACCGGCACCACCACCGCACCACACTCCGCCGCAGCCAGCAGCAACAATTCTCCCGGAGAGGCGCAGACGAGAGACGACAGCGAGCGGCATGGTGTTCGAGCCCCACGCGGGCGCGGTGGCGGGCGGCGACGTCGTGTTCTGCGCGGCCATCGTGTGCCTGTCGCTCCTGTCCATGATCTTCTTCGTGGCGGCCGGCTCGTCCTCCTCCTCTGGCGAAGGCAAGCCGCGGCGGCGCGGGCGCGCCAACGGGCCGGTGTTCGTGGGCGGCAGGGGCTGCGGCTGCGGCGGCTGCAGCGCGGGCGCCGGCGTCTGCGGCACCTACCTCTCCTGATCGGCCCCGGGCCCGGCCGGGGCAGAGCGGCAGAGCACCCGCTGCGTCGACGCGACCGCCGATCGACGGGGTGGACAGACTCACCTCATCGGCGGCGTGCACGCACGCGCTGTACATACGACTCGCATCGCATACGCCGCCTGCACGGCAGCAGAGCATGTCGTAATAAGAAGCACAAACCTCTGCTTCACTTCACTGACTATGGCTGCTGCGCTTAATTTCCGTTTAATTTTCTTTTCATTTCAGTGGTACTCCTACTAAACGTGATGCTGTAATTATTATAATTATTATTCTCTTATAATTATCCTCATATAAAGAGGACACTGCTCGCTTTTAATTTGTTTGAGGAATTGTCCTTCTTCCATATATGTCCATGTGCCCACTGATGCTCTGCTGATAATCCCGTGACTCGTGATTTGGATTCGATTTGAGTTGGATCGAACAAATGATTAGATGGATCATGGATGCAAACAAGATGTTGAAGATTATTAGTTGCATGCAAACATGGAGCACAAATGCACAATGACAAGGACGGCCAAGCTACTCCGTCCTACTACCATTACAAGGCAGACCAAATCCTAATTATTGAGGCTCTTAATTATTCCTTCAAGAATCGCGATCAAGTCACCAACTACTCGGTGCCAAGTGGGCAACGAACTTATTCCATGAGAGTACGTAGACCTCCGGTTTATTTTTACACCAACTACTCTGGCATCAGTAGAACACTTCCTGTAGTCTATCCTTGTAATAGTTGTATGCAGTGACTTTAACCAACGATGCTCTAGGAATAATTTATGTGAAAGGTACTAGTGGTTATGGTAGGATTAATGAGTTATGACTAATTCATTGATCATAATTAGGAGAATATGCCGCACGTTTCTTCGGCCATTCCAGATAATTTTTAAAATACAGACTATTTATATTTATAGTTATATGAGTGAAATTGTCATAAATTAATTTTGGTAAATAGTTTGACACATTGATGTAAATAATTAAATGCAAGTTACATGAAGAGATAACTATCATAATTACGTGTTGATGTGGACAATTAAAAGCAGGTTACGTGAAAAGATAGCTATCATAATTACAAGTGCTAGTTGGCTATAATTATAAATTTAGCTAGTATCATAATTACATGTGTTAGTTGGCTATAATTGTAAGTTTTATAGTGGATTATGATGTGAATAGTTTGCATGTTGAGAAAAATCCTTAGTGAGTTTTATCTATATAAGAGATATAGATACGCGTTTAAAAATACTTTTAATAGTCTACTACATAAGTATTTTTTTCATAATGTGACAATGCTTTTAAGAAGAGAGAAAAGCTAGTGATTTTCATAGGATGGATCTTTAATATGTTACAAAATTAGATGTATATAAAACAAAAGAATAAAACCATCTAGAATAGCCAAACCTCGTCGATGTCACCTAACTTTGAAACTTCCCCATTATCATAATAAAAAACAGTTCATAACTTGTTCTCGAAAAAAAGACAACGCAATTTCTTTTGAGAATGACACAGTACAACACAGATGCTCACAAGGACACAACATGCACGCACGCTCACGCCAGTTGGCAGGTACGGAGATTTTCGAAGTCACCACTAACGCCTCGTTGTGGACGAGAACATCGCTTACCACTTAAAGTATGTCGCTAAAATTTTTAAAATAAATCCAAGAAAATACGAGTACCCCTACCCAGTCGAGGACTAAAACCCGAGTCGGTGGATTCCACCACGAGGGACCTAATCATCTTGTCTATAATCAGTTGGCAAAATAATAATAATAACTAAGAGAATGCCCTGCGCGTTGCTGCGGGAATCACCGATAAAATTATACTATCATAATACATGTTTGTATATGATTTTTAGTATTCTACCCTGGACAACTAAATATATGTTAAGAAATGATATGGTTTGCTAATATGAATAACATGAATGCGGGATAATGACATGTGTTAGTTGGATTTGTTAGTGGATGCTGACGTGGACACTTTGTATGGCGGGATAATGTATTGGTGGGATGTTTTAGTGGATACTGATGTGGATGCTTTGCATGGCAAGCGAATTAGTTAGTGGGATGTTCTAGTGGATGATGATGTGGATACTTTACATGTCAAGCGAATTAGCTAGTAGGTTTTCTCTATATAAGAGGTATAGATCTCTTTAGTATAGCTCATTTTTATCTCCATTAAGATCATTTTATTCTGAAGAAATTGGAATCTACTTTATGAAGCAGGCTATTTGTTTTGGAATATGATATTCCACTTTCCAAAGTTTAGATATAAGTCTACCTTAAATTCATGAGTGAGAAGTAGTAATGAATTATTCTATAGATCCTTATCCTATACTTTTGCTCTGCGACTTCTATATAGCACGTTCAATAAAAGTGAAACGCATTATCTTCTACCATTTGTGACCGACAGTAATATACAAATATATTTGGTAGTTAGTTATATTAAATTAACTGATTTATGCCTAAATTATAATTATTTATGCTCTCAAAGCTTGTTTTATGTTGAGCGAGTCTCACCAAGTGAACCTATATATCGTGGTACACTATTACTCAAACTAAACAGACTATAAAATATCTCTCAGCTTTGATCCATTTTAATCTAATGGAAAAATGTCCTTTGGTCTCCCTAAAATATCATCATAAGTTTTCTTCTCGAACTCTAAAATCAGAAAATTTCCTTTCTCTACTTCCAAAACCGTTCGATCTACCTCCTTGCAATGGTTACAAGTGGTTTTCAAGGTGGTTTTGTTATTTTTAACAAAAAACAATGTTAAAAACTTAAATAAGATTTTTAAACCATAAAAATATCTCTAAGCTTGCAAAAAATTGAAAAAATGGATATAGATTGAGGCATGAGGCACCAAATAAAATGTTTAGGAATCCTAAAAATATGTTTACAAGCTTTGATAAATTATATTTAGCTATAGAAAGTGGGGAAATATCTACAAACTGAGAAATATCCCAAAAAAAAAAAGACTTCTGAAGTCTCGCCAAGTGAACTTGTCATGGATCAGAATTTGATCCCATGATATCCCGGATGATGCTAGGTGGCTCCTACTAAACATTTCATAGTAATTTTTAAATTTTCTAGACTTTGAACCAATGTTGATCCATTTTTCTATAAAAAGTTCATTTTGTCTCCCTAAATTATCATCATAGTCTAAATTTTCTTCTTGAAATCTAAAACCAAGAAAAACCATGTCCTCAGCCCCTGAAATTGTTCAAGTTGCCTCCTTGCAATGGTTATAAGTTGTTCCCAATCTGGTTTTGTCATTTTTAAATATAAAAAAGTATATCTTAAAGATTTCACAAGGTTTTAAAACCACAAATTGTCTTCTAAGGTAAAAATTATTACCAAAAATAATTAAAAATAGAAAAGTCCTTGAAACCCATTTAGCTGGTGAAATGAGGTAAATTGAATTGCTTTGATAATTATTTTTTTAGAAAATATTTTGACAATTAATTGAGGGATGCAGTTTATTTGGGTTTTAAGGTTTGAGAGAAGAAAAAACCTAAACCACAACAACAGTGAACGCGGGCCCTGGAGCCCGGCCCGGCCCAGGCCAGGCTTTGCTTTCCAGCTCAGCAGCGTGCAGCTGCAGCGTAGATCCCTTCAAACCCGCGCCCGAGGAACTAGCCGTTGCCACCCCCCACTTCCCCCACTACCTCCGAACTCCTGGTCTGCTCCTCCTACTACTACGCCCCTCCCGATTCCTGTCCTCTGCCCCTCTCCAATCCCCAAATCCCCAACCAGCTGATCTAAATTCGACGATCCGCAGTCGCGAAACCCACTCTCAACAATCCTCTACCGCAACACCGCTCCCCTGCTTCGCCGCAGCTTAGCAGACCGCCGGCGAAGATGATGTTCACGGAGGGCCTCGACGAGTCAGCGATCAGCTGGATCAAGCAGGGCACGGACTCCCCAGCCCCCGCCGGGGCGCCGCCGCGGTCGCCGCTGGCGGAGCGCCCCCCGCTGGGGCAGGTGGCGGCGCCGCCGCCGAGGAGCCCCGCGGTGTACGCCACGCCGAGGAGCGCAGGCGTCGATTTCTTCTCCCCCAAGGGCCTCCCGCCCGTGCGGGTGGGCGGGGCGACGCGCCACTCGGGCCTGCTGGGCCGCCACTCCGCGCTCCTCTCGGGCCTTTCGGCCGCGGACTCCGACGAGTGGGAGGAGGAGGACGGGAGCAGCGTCGCGTCGTGGGGGATGCCCGAGGACTGCTACGGCGGCGGCGGCGGCGGCAACTTCTACGAGACCGCCGACGAGGCGTGCTCCAGCGACTCCGGAAGCCTCATGCGGAGGGCCATGGAGCGATGCGGCGGAGCGTGGGACGAGGAGGTCACGTCGCAGCTCAGCAGTAAGGGCGGCGGCGGCGGCGGGATCGTGCGGGGGCACTCCAAGGAGTTCCTGCGGGTGGAGGTGCGACCGGCAGGCGCGTTCTCTGCTGGGAAGTGCTCCGGTTCCGGGGCACGCGATCCAGTGGACTCCATCCCGCAGTCGCAGGTACGGTTTCTCTTCTGTAGTCAGACGCTACTACGCTAGTGATGATATTCTCTTGTTTCCGCTACGAACATTGCGATTATTCAGTTCTGTTTATCACTTATTTTATTAGATAAAATGTTTTCCCCGCTCTTTAGCATATAAGCATATTTTGAGGGCGCCCGCCAAAATCAAAACCAAAATTACCCAAAATTAACCTCACAGGTAGGTTTTCCGCCACAAGCACAACATATCAATCAAACTCGATCTCTAATGGGAATGCTTCACACCTGCCCAAGGTTGCCGAATCTGAAACTACCTCTTGCTACCATGTCAGTCTTGGCTGTTGCTTTGGGCTACACCACCTTAACATCTGTCAGACACCTGTCCCTGGAAACACATAGCATTCATTAGTTTCCCATAGTCCGTAGAACATCAGAAGTCAGGAGTCAGGTCAGAGTTGCATAAACGTGCGAGTTCTCATTTTATGTACAGGGACGCTACTTTGAGGGTCAGGTATTGGGGACTCCTAGTGCCCCTCCAATTGCAGGGGGCGAGGAGGAGGTCATGTTTGATGGAGTTGGTAGTGTCCCTCCAATTGCAGGGGGCGAGGAGGAGGTCATGTTTGATGGAGTTGGTAAGAACATCCCAGACCTTGTGAAAGAAATTATTGATTTAACCTGTACTGGAAGTGACCATTTCATTGGCATTCATATGGTATTGCAAACAGAAACGGCTGAAATGGATGGAGTGTTTGAGAGGAATGGAGTATCATCAGTAGCAGATATACTGGCCCAAGATGTTCATGAGCTTCCTACAGGGTAAATTGAAATTGTAGTTTGCTGACAGTTATAGTTTCTATTACCAAATCTGGCTAACATTTGCTCTATGCCTGTCCTGTTGAAATTATGCAAATTCAGTTCAATTGTTCATGAAGACGGCGTTCAGAATAACTTGTTAGCTCAGATGCCGAGCTTCACCGTTAAGTGAGTTTTGATTTATCTTTGATCTTAGACATTTGAAGATTGCTGTTCTTACTGCGTGCTTCCTCTTGTCAGTGTCCAAAATGCATGGCAATCTTTTGTTGCATATGATGCATGCTTCAGGCTATGTCTGAATGCATGGGCAAGAAACTGCATGGAAGCTCCAGAATTCCTTCGGGATGAATGCATGGTGCTGCGAAGTGCCTTTGGGTATGCAACAGCTTATGCTTGAGTACATGTTCTGAGTGATCTAGTATTACTTCACCACATTTTGCCTTTGAGCGCACAGCTTATGTGCTCTTTTTTTATGAACAGAATACAGAATTTCTTGCTTCATCCAAAAACCAATAGTCAAGTTGATGGTAAACAAGTGTATGATAAGGATGGAAGTTGTAATATAAAGGGAAGGAAACTTGTTAAACAGATTGAGGTTGAAGGTACGCATAAGCAATAATTTTCAGTCATCAGCAAGAAACATTACTCACCTCGAAACATTACATTGTAAAATTCTTCAGAAAAAGGCTAGCATATTACAATAAGGAATGTCAGAACTGTACACTGGTAGCCGACTCACGCATTATTTGAAAAACAAAGCAAGCTTACACTAACATATTTTTATTTACAGTAAAAAAGATAAGGGTTGTACCTCAAAGACCAAAGCTGCGGGCAACATCATCATTTAGAAATCTCTACATGCAAGCTGGCAATGAGTATGTCAGACAGATTTCTAAGATTCTGAAGAGCCAGGTTACGATGTTGACGTCCACATCATCTACATCTTTGCCGGAAGGTTAATATGAAAGTTTTAGTTTTCCTATAGCAAGCCCCAGTAACAGTTTATTTACATCGACAGTAACACAGTGCCATACTTTCAGAAATGTTCACATGCACTCTAGAATTGCAAAGTTCTTGCAAAGGTCATCAGAGAGATTCAATTTCTCCACAATATTTGAAGCCAGGGACTGGTGAATCTCAACTCTTGTAAGTTCTATCCTCAGATGCTGTTCTGTGATATACTTGCATATTCATTCTATCACTGGAACTATGAAACTATATGCAAACTGGAATTATGAAACTTAACAGATAGTGTTCTTGAACCATCTGTTATCACTTATGTTGCAGTTATCTAGAGAGCCAGGGGGATGTTATTCTTGTTGAAGTACAAGACAACAATAGGGTTGTCATAGGCCGTGCAAAAATTCAAGTTTCATCATTGACTGATACTCAAGTATGTCTACACAAATTCATGATTTAGTGCAAATGTTTCATGATAATTCTGTAGTCACTGAAGGAGTTTGTATTTGCACAAATTTGAAAAGCAGCAGGATGAAATCATCAGGTGGTGGCCTCTATATTTTGATGATCAAGAATGTGTGGGAAAAATTCAGCTCTGTATGAATTTATCCATGTCTTCCAACAGTTATGGGTCTGAAAAGGTTAGTTATTCTCATCTTTTCTTTATCCGAATCCATTAAACACTGTCTTAACCCTTGTGTCATTTATATCTATATTCATATAAGAAAGCATTTTGCAATACGTTACAACAGATGCTGCAAGGTGGTCCCGCAGTGGATACCATCATATATGACATGGTTCTGGAAGCGGCAATGAGGGCTCAAAATTTCAACAGAAAAATGCTTCATATCAGTGGTCCATGGATTTGGCTGTTAGACGAGTTTTCTGATTACTATGGCATATCTGATGCATATAGAAAATTGAGGTGCACAATTGTTTTGCTTGTTTATAGTCAATGATGATTGGTGAACAATTGTACATGATGGCATTGCATCGTCTATTACCTTCTACAGGTACTTGTCTTACATCATGAACGTGGCAATACCAACCAAGGATTGTTTGGAACTAATATACGAACTTCTTGTTCCAGTCACAAAAGCACGGGAAGATAGAACTTTAACAAGACAAGAGGTATCTCCTAAGCTCCGTGTATATACTGTCCATTAGCTTTTTGAAGGCCAAGAACTCAGAGATAACTTTACAAATATTAAAAATGCTCGGCAAAATATTTACCAGATTACATAGTCCATGTTCATTTTATTGGTAAAACATACACTGGGCAAAATGAGAAACTTGTACAATTTCAGGTTTCAGTAGTACACATCAGTTACAGTTATGGTGTTTTATTCTTGTTACAGAGAAGTATTTTGATAGACTGTGAAGATCGGATTAAGAGTCTCCTTGCAGCTCTGTTTGAAAATTACAAGTCACTGGATGAACATTCTCCGACTGGCTTGTCAGATTTATTTGGCCCCATAACAGATTCTGCTGCACCAGCTTTGGCACCTGCTGTTCAGATATTCAGTGTACTGCACGACATTCTCTCCAAAGAAGCACAAGACATACTTAGGAACTATTTGCAGGTTAGACATCACAGACACTGGTTTTGAGCATTTTTCGTTCTAATGCCATCTTCGGCAATGAACAGTAACATGTGATAGATCATGATGAAACTACATTATGTGAGTGCTTAAGCATAATGCGTGCAGACTGGAACAATCAATCTAAAACAACTTCATCTACAATCAGTAACATGTGATAGATCAATATCAGTAACATTTGATAGATCATTATGAAACTACATTATGTGAACATTTAAACATAATGCAGTAATTTCCCATAAAGTTAGATTAGATGAAGTTGTTTTAGATTGATTGTTCCAACTCTGCACCAAGACGAGGGGGTGCGATGTAGCATATAGCATTTATGATTTTACATGTATGGTCGTTTGAAATTATCATATCCATTCTTGACAGAACAGATATTTAGTCCAATTAGCAGACTACACTGATGTATTATGTACTTATTATGGTGCAAAATTACAGTCAACAGAAAAATCCATAGCATAATTGCATTCAAACTAGCAAAAGTGATGAATAGTCCTTGTTTTCCGTTGATTCTTTCTCAAAGGCAATAACATAAAGTGACTCTTTACAGACTGCTGCTGCAAAAAGGTGCAGGAGGCATATGATCGAGACAGATGAATTCTTATCAAGCAATAACGACAGCCTTCTTACAGACCCTATGACTATATCTGCTGCATATCTTAAAATGAAGACATTGTGCATTAACATAAGTCACGAAATTCAAGCAGACATTAAGATTCACAATCAGAATGTACTTCCAAGGTAGCATATATGCTTTCCCCTAGTAATAGGATTTTCTTCTGTTTATCCACATGTTGAACTTCTCTCACAAACTTATGTTATCTTTTAGTTCAATAGATCTGCCAAACATAGCAGCATCCCTGTATAGTACTGAACTCTGCAAGCGACTGAAAGGTTTTCTTTCTTCAAGTCCGCCATCAAGACCAGTACAACATGTTGCTGAACTGATAATTGCTACTTCTGAGTTTGAGAGAGATCTTGAATCTTGGCAAGTGAGGTAAAGATATCCCTTTTTGGAATATGAGTTATGCAATACCAGCCATGTTTAGCTGACAAATTTTTGTTCTGTTCAAACAATTGTTGTAGACCTGTTCATGGTGGCGTAATTTCGAGACAGCTGTTTCATGACTACATCATGGTGTGGATTGAAGACACTAGACTGCAGTTACTTGATAACTGCAAACCTGAGAAGGTAACTACAAACACATACTTCCACCATTCCAAAATTTAGGTCATTTTAGTTTTGTCAAATCAAACTTCTCTAAATGTGATCTGTTTTATAGAATTCACCAACATCCACAACATCAAGTTAGTTTTGTTAAATCTACCATTAAATGTCTTTGACATATTTTGACTTGTCAAACGGTGGTAGTACAAGGCAAGAAATAGATCATATGGCTGACCTTTAACAGTTGAACTTAATTGATTTCACTCACCTCTCTTTGCAGATATCATGCCCTGCAGTGTCAACAATCTCACCATTTGTTGAGCAAATGTATGAGCAAATAAAAGAGAGCATAAATGAGTATGGAGTGGTTATCAATAGATGGCCCCAATATCTGATGAGTTTAGAGAGTGTATGTACACACCTCCATTCTTTGAACCAGACCTCATATTTCTCCTACAATGGAGTCAATTGATATTTATTTTCTTATTCAGGTTGTTGCTGATGTCGAGAGAGAAATCATGAGGGCACTGGAGAAGCAATACATGGAGATTTTGATGCCTCTAAGAGATGGCATACCAGAAAAAATTGAGAAGCAGGTCCAGAGATTAACAAGAAGACAATCTATAGCTCCCTATGTTGTGCCAAATCAGGTAGGCGTGCAAGATACTATAGAGCTTGTGTGGTGGTTAGTTCATTACTGATCAGTTTGCTGTTCCTAATCACAGTTAGGAGCATTCATGAACACAGTAAAAAGGATGCTAGATGTGTTACACTGCCGAGTCGAAGACATTCTTAAGTCATGGGGAGCGTACCTTACTATATCAAGTGGGAACACTGTTTTTGGAGAGCAAATGAACTCCATCACAGTCATGCTGAAGAAGAAGTACAAGAAATACCTGCAAGCTATAGTGAATAAGCTTGTCAGCAACGTAAGAATGATTTTGGCACGCTTTATAACAAGTTCCACTCTTGGTCCAGACTCCACAGCTAACTAAGGCAATTTGCATATAGACAGCGCTCATAGTTTTTCTTTGATATTTTTTCAGGCACAAGCTAACCGGAATACGAGGCTCAAGCGAATTCTTGAAGAAACAAGGGAGGCTGATGGTGAAAATGATATACGAGATAGGATGCAGCCTGTCCGCCTTCAGCTCTCGGATTCCATTCACAATCTGCATGAGGTCTTCTCCAGCAGAATATTTGTTGCTATTTGCCGAGGTTTCTGGGATCGGTTAGGCCAGGTAATAAATAAATGTGCCAACGACAAAACTACGCTGAATATTTCCTTTTGATGTGAATCCTTATATATCAAACTCATTTTTGAGCAGATCGTGTTGAGATTTCTTGAGAGCAGAAAGGAGAACAGGATTTGGTACCGAGGATCTGATTATGCTCTAGGGGTAAGCCTCGACTTATATTAGGACAATAAATGAAAATTGGTCGTTACTGAAAGCAATGTTCTAGCATGAAAAATGGAATTGAGCAGCATGACGAACAATCTGCTAACTCTGACAATTGTACATGCAGATCCTTGACGATGTCTTTGCATCGGAGATGCAAAAGCTGCTGGGCAACGCCCTGCAGGACAAGGACCTGGATCCACCACAGTCAGTGATCGACGCCCGCTCCATCCTCTGCTAGGGCGTGTGGCAAAAGTATTTTTTACGACAGATTGTTTCAGCAAAAGGACGGTGCTGCTTTAGTTTTGGGTTTTATATATATTCTTTGGTGTGCAGAATATGTACAGGTGGACACGACCGATTATTCCTGTCCATAGTGTTTTGTTGATTGTTCCAATAGCGGTTAAAAAGACTGTAACTGGTAAACAAGTTTTGCTTTTCACAAGAGAACACAATCCTACTTGACTGTGCAATGTGTTACTAGGGGAAATATAGTAAGCATTCTTATCTTGAACTGTATAAGAATATAGAAAGCATTCTTATCTTGAATTGTGTAAGAATAAGCATGTTCTCCTACTTGCTTGTATTGCATTTTTATTACAGAGTTCTATTGAAGCATAGTTCCTGACAGTCGTCCCTGTTGGCCTGCTTCATGTGTGTATAGTGTATTGCACTTTTTTTTGAGGGGGTGTATTGCACTTTTGGTACCACGGCAATGAGCACTGAACCTCTCGCAGGAGCCACGGTTGACTTGATCGATGAGGCGAGCCGAATCCTCCCCGCTCACCAATCTATCTTCTTCTTGTGCTGCTCTTTCCGACGAGTAGATCAGAAAAGAGGGATTCAAAAGGGTTCCCGAAGAATCTCCGCAGTTATATAATAAATGTTATACTTGGTCACCATCTAAGACGTAGGGAGTATGTTCCAACAAGAACATCTTCACCTTTGACACCAAGTTAAAAACATTCTTTTACTAGCATCTCACTTTGTCACTAAGTTTAATGCACACGTAAAGTTAGTTCGCACCTAGTATCACTTAGATAATCAATTAAGCTTTAGAGTTCTCCTCTTAAAAGTATGCCTATCTACCCTACACATTGCATCTCCGCTGGCGAAAACTAAACCCCTAACATATACCTTTACTTTTTGAGATTGTTTTTTGTTCTTCATCTTCTCCTAGTGTGAGCTTACTCCAATTAGACTGGTCACCCTTTACTCCATGGAAATTGTTAGATGTATATGTATTTCCCCTTTACTTGGAAGAATTTTCTGCTTTGGGCCTTGCAATACAGCAGTTTTGCCTACTGTAACAGAAATATCGTCCTTAAGATATATCACCTTGAACCTAATCTTTATCTGGCACAGGTTCTGTCAATGACACTGGACATGTGGACTGAAAGTGAATAACTCCATGATAGAAGTTGGTGGGAATTCTCAGGAAAATGCAATATATGAGGCCCCCTTTGGAATGGAGGAAAACCGTAGGAAATTTGGAGGAATCAGACACGGAGGAAAGGAAACCTATGGGAGCGTTTGGAATGGAGGAATCTCACAATCCGTTTCTCTGGAATACTGTAGATGGCAAGCAATTTCACGGGAATGAAAGAATCCAGTCTGATCCAATGTTTTGCTTTCCTTCGCTGAAGCCCGAGGCAGCGCTTGTGAAGTGGAATGAAAAAGAGCGGCTATTAAGGCGAGAAGAACCTGTCTTCGCGAGCAGAACGTATCTGCTTCAACCACAACCGCCATGGCGCTCTCGTCAGTCTCCAACACCATGGTTGTGCTTACCTTCTCTACGATGATGAACGGAGAAACGCGCCGCCGTCCCTTTGGTCCCTACGCTCACCACGTGCCCGCTCCCGGCACCATGCCTGTCTGCGCCGCCGGTTCGCCGGCACTGGCTCGCGCAGGTCCAGGCCTCGCCGGCACCATGCCCGTCTATGCCGCTCCCACCCATACTCTTTGCAGCGACGCTCGTACCCTCCTGGCCGCATCGCTGCTCCGCCTGCACCCTGCTACGACGTTCCGTCCGTCGGCCTCCCCGGACCTGGCCGCGTCCGCCCTTGCAGCGCCTGAGCGGCTGTGGCGCTGTGCTCGATCTGTTTTGAAGAAGGATAAGGACGAGGAGGTTGAGCGGCAGTGCCAGAATTTTGTTATTTGGCTCTAGCGGTGTTTTTTTTTTACAAGAAGCTCTAGCGGTGTAAACGTCGTAGGCGTATACAATGGATAATATGCAAGTCCATGGACCGGACCCACGTGTAAGTCATGAAACCTATCAATAGAAAAAAAGGCAATCATAGATAAGCAAATCCATGGACCGGTGTACAATGGTAGAAGTTGATATTAGTGGGTCCCACATGTGAATGTAACAATGCCATCGAAAATTCATCCTTCATCTTGTTCTTTATCGTAGTCATTAAAATCTAATGCATATGTATTTTGATTGTCACTTCATTTCATTCCCATGTTATGGATTTCTACGATCCAAACAGCCTAAAATTTTAATTCCTGCATTTTAGAATCATATGATTTTCGACATTCTACTCATTCCTTTGTTTTCTACTTTTTTATGTTTTCTTTGATTCTTTTATTTTATATTCCTGTGTTCCAAACTTGCCAGAGGGCTACCAGAAGCCACATTCAGATTCTACCCAGGAAGAGAAAAATTCATCAGGTTTGTGCTCATTTTGAAAGGATATTCTTTTTCAATGGACACAAGAAATTTCATTGAGCTCTTTGAAGATTGTTGCTTACTGGTTTGCTTTGCGAACCAGATCTGCAGAAGGCATTTTGTTTCAAGCACGTGGTCCATATTCTCACTGTCATAGGTAGTTAACTACTGAAGCATGCATTCCCATTGTTTCAGGTCAAAATATGAACTGCACGAATTTCTGAAGCCAAGTTTGCGGATTGTTTCAAATCAGTCGAGTGACTCTGGAAAATATGAGTCAAGTAATGCTGTCCCCAACTGAACATTTGCTATATGATTGTTCATTTATCTTCCAGTATTAAGATATAGTGATTCCTTTTTCGTTTTTAAATGCCAAGGTAATTGGGGGAACCATCAGGGATATGTCGAGCAGTGACCTATGTCTTCCTGACACTTGGGCAGCAGGTAATTTTGGTTGTTTTGTTATAATCAGAGTAAACAAAATCTCTGTTAACAAATTTCAGCATGTCCTTGTTTATTCAACCTAAATCCTGTCTGAAATGAACTGGAGCTCTGTTCCTCAGCAGTATAGACCTTTGAAGCTGGTAATGAACTACACAACTACTATGTCACATGCAGTATCTCTGAGCTTTGAAACTCAATAAGATAATGCCATCTAAATTTTGGTTGCAATGCATACTGTTACTGAATATGGCAATGCCAACTTACACGACTACAATGTTATCTTTGAGTTTTGATTCTCTCATTCACTCAAGGCAACAATGTAGAAGTCTGCTGTCAGTAACGGGTGTTGTACGTACAATGGATTTGGTAAAAATATGCTGCGTTCGGTAAAAAATGGGTTTTGTACAATCAATTTGTTCTACAAGTTCATGAAATAAAGAACTGAATTGACAGTGCAGGGTACTGACAGCTGAATGGTGTTTTCTAGTATACATCTAAAATCAAAGTTGTACCACTGAAATCTTGATAAATTCTATTGCCCACTAGAATACTTCCTCCGTATTTGTTAACAAATTCTATCTTCCGGTGAATCTATTTTTCCTAGCAATCAGATTGCAATGCCAGTGGCAGGTTCTGTCTTCAGTAGAGCCAGAATTCAAGGTCTGGTTTTGTTTTCGCGATTGTGCTACAAACTGACACTGTACCATGTACCATATTGTCTTACATTTTATTAAAATTAATACAGTACTTTGAAATTGCTATGGCAGTGTTTCTTTGAAGATCTTGAATAGCTATGAACATCTACGTCCTCTGTATTAGTGCCGTCATTCAATTACCACGTCGTTGTTTGGAGGAATCAATAGAGCAAAGGATAACACCTCGCCAAAACAGAACAAATCGTTTTTCGTTTTATTTTATTTTAGACATATTTTTTTAAAAAATAAAAATAAAAAACATAAATAAGAGAGATCCAGAGGATAACAAATTCACAATGCTCAGTGGAAAGAGAAGTCGTTTTTTTGGTTTGACGGCTCACGGTGACCAAAAGGCTAACCACTGCCAAAACCATTTATGAATCATCATCGCACTGCCATTGCACCCAATGAATCTTCTTCCACACCTTTTAAGGATCCGGCGAGAATTGACAAAGAGACGAAATAAAAAGAAAAAGGAACGATCTGCGAGTAGTGGAGAATCCACAAGGGCTTCAGTGTGTGTAACAACATAAGCGATCAACGGCGGACGAATCCGCCTCACCGAAATCCGCTAAGATCCTTTCGGATCCAAATCATCATGAGCCCAAGCAACTAATTCAACCCTCGCAGCAGCGTTGATTAAGGGGGGAAAATCTCAGGAACACACAAAGAGCGAACAGAAGGGGAAGAGATCAGCTCGCCGAAGAAAAGCCAAGCAAAACCTGCACAGAAGGGGCTAGCTCGTGCAAGCGGCGGCAGCGGCAGCGGCGGCGGCTGAGGGTTGCTCTGCGCAGCATAGGGAGGTCAGGTTATATATAGGGGGAGAGAGGGGTGCGGGGTGGGAGGCGGCGGGCCCTAGGGTTTCCTCGACAGAGCTCAGCAATCTCTGAACAGTTGGACGGGCCGCTTTTTCTATCAGGATGGGCCGAGCCAGCCCAAAACTATTTAAATCCCACAGAAAATCAATGCCCACCACCCCCTCCCTATACCGAATTGGGAATGTGAGAATGCAAGACCTAAAAAAATATACTGTGCTCCACATAGAGCGTTTTTTTTTTCTCAAATTGTAGTCCCTTTCTCTCTTGTACATTTATATTCAAAATTCTCTCCATCTTTCTCCACATCCTTCCATCTCTAGATTGGTCGGGTGATACGCTCTACATATAAATCCATGTGATTGGTTGGTTTTCGCAAATGTAGAAGATTGGGAGTTTCATATGGGAATTGTTGGAGAGTAGACATCAAAGTTTGGGAGGGTTAGGAGGAAACTCTTAGGAGATGTATAAGTAAAAAAAATGCTTTATATATAATTTGTACGTGCTCTCCTTGAAGATGAAATTTATAGTGTACGTAGTTTAAATGACATCTCCGTGCACTAAAATAATAAACTTTTGGTGTTATTTATTATAGTTGTTGATATTGTTGTGCTCTTTTCTTCCTAACTAAATTATAAGTTGTTTTAGTTTTTCTAAATATATTGCTTTGGCTACGTGTTTAGGCATGCACTATAACTAAGTGCATAGCAAAAGCTATGAATCTAGAAAAGACAAGACATTTTATATTTTGAAATTAAGTAGTTAGATCACATCTCCGTGAGAAATTACTTGGAATAAAAGGTTTTTGTGCAGGATCCAACGTGTATATTCTTCTTGCACTCGTTAGAATTATAATATGATGATAGGATTAGTAGAATTATTAGTATGTGAATTAGTGCAATTAATAAAAAATTGCTAATACGAATAGGGAAATCCATCATAGGATTATTAGTACAATTAAGTTAAACTTACACCATGGATAAGAAGGTTACATCCATCATGCTAATACAAATAATTTGGCGCAAAAGACATTACATATGCCTTTGCTCTAAATAGGGCACTCTACAGTCTACATTAACCTGCCAGGCAGGAAGTTGGCAGATGTTTTGGTATTTTTCCTTTCATCAGCTAAATAATCCTTGCAGGCTACTCCAAATTGGACCAAGAAATGTGCAAGTCTATAGCGCCGAAATCAAGTGGGATGGAGTCCCAGCTGCAGCCACGCCCTTGAGCTGGACAGCCACGCATGTGAGTCTGGCTCTGACCAGCAGCGCCGTTGTGTGCGTCACCGCCGGCTTTGGCAACCTTGAAGCACAGGATGAGAGGTGACCTGTGCAACCACAAAGCTCTTGACGTTGCCTGATCTCTTGATGTTCCCTGGCCGATCAACGACTCCATCGAAGAGCTTGATCTCCTCCTTTATCCTGCTGCCGTAGCAGGACAGCGAGAAGCTGAGCCCAGTCGCCGGCACTTTGGTCAGGCTGACCTGTATCCTGGCTTCCACCGCGTGGCGGAGCAGCGCCAAGGTGGTGTCCACCGCCGCGCCATGGTCGCCGTCGCCACGGATCCGCTGCGTGTAGGTTCCGTGGAACGGGGTCAGCTCGCTGAAGGTGGCAGCCCCGTCGACGAGCTGCACGTCCTCGTCCTCCGTCGCCCTCTTGATCCGCAGGTCGTACTCGATCATGGCGCGGGCTTGCAGGTAGATGCCCCTCTTAGGGCCGTCCAACTGTATTGGCAGCGGCGACGACAGGTCGGCGTCTGGGTCTCGCTGGAGCACCAGAGGGTCGTCGCGGGTGCGGTTGAACACGTAGTTGCGTAGAGGCTGCTGGAGCTGGGGCAACGCCGGAGTGGTTTACTAGCTGCAGCGAGAAGATCTGCATCAGGGCGCATCCTTTGAGTGGTCTGCCCTCCTTTACGATCTTTTTGGTCACTTGATCCACCAAGATTGTGGGCTTCACGGAAGCTGGACATTGGTATCCAAAGGAGTGGGAATTATTATGTTTGTTGCAGGATGAAAATTGAAAAAAAAATAGCATTTCACTAACTGTTGTTTTAATAAAATGAATGATTGGCCGAAACAACTAACAAAAATGATTTTAGTAGTAAACAGAGAGACGCGCGCTTACTCTCGCGGGTGTCATGGAGGCAGTAGAGCTTGCGGAAGAAGTGCCTGTCATGCCTGTAGATGGATCCGTTAGCATGCTTGCTGCCCTCAATCACGCACGCCCGGATTACCTCCCCTCGTCCTCCATCAGATAGTCCTCAATCGGCTGATCGATCTTCCTCTTGCTGACGGACGGAGGAACGTCCGTCTCCATCTCCACCCCCTCCGCGGTGGAGTCCGGTCGCCGCCGGCCTCCGCCGTCACCGCCCTCCATCGAATCAATTTGATCAAGTGTCGCCGTCGCCTCCGCCGTCGGGCGCGCTTTTGAATCCCGTCTATACCCGTATTAGTTTAGGACTCGGCAAGAGCAGAAACCGTGCCTGCTACGTATTGCAGAGATGACTTCGCCTTTAATAAAATTTTAAAAACGTTTTTTAGAGAAAAATAAAAAAAATTGTTAGAAAACAATCGAAGCCCCCCGTGTGATCTCCAAGATCTACTGCTTCCGGCGCACCCCTGGCCGCATGGCCCATTCTCATGACTAAAGGCCATTTGGGCTTTGGGCCATCGTGGTCTTTAGCATGCAAGGGAAAAATGTTACCTTTGTAACTTTGTTATTCACCGGTAATTAACCGTATCTCCCATCGGTGAAGTGTTCGTATCTTTCTTCGGACAAGCACAATGCACAAGCTTCTTCAGTTCCTTTTTTTGAAAGAACAAGCTTCTTCGGTTCTTCCACACAGCTGCTGCAATTTGCAACGGGGGCTCATATGGACCGACTAGGTTAGCAGCGTGCGCTGCGCCGACCACCTTCCACCGCGGGCGTACTAACGGACAGAAGGATTACGAAACAGGCGCTCATCTACACACGTCCACGCTTTTGAAAGTTCTATCTAAAAATGATATTTTACAAACTATAAGCAGCTAAATTATACTCTCGCAGTAGTATTATGTTCACCTAGCATATTCTTGTGCTGCAACAAAAGCAACAAAAATCCATTGTACAACCCACCCAGCTCTTTATCAAGCACAGCATATTCTTGCGGCAACAAAAGCAATACAAATCCGTGTACAATATTGATCTCAAAATTTCAGAGTAAAACATGTTTGACAGCAGATTTCTACACGAGCGGCATCCACTCCATCTCCATCTCCAGCTCGCCGGACTCAGTGTGCTGCAGCTTGAGCGCCACCCCCTGCTTCACCTTGCCACCAGAGACCACCACGGCGCTGTCCCTGAGGAGAGCGTTATCCTCGGACTTGAGCCACCGGCCGATCTGAATGTCGCCCAGCAGCTCCGGGTCGCCAAATGCTGTGGCAGCGTTGATCATTGTCTGCAGGTCGATCTCAGCCTCTCCCATGAGGTCGTCCTTGGACACCATGTCATGATCGAACACTTGCTGCATGCATTGTTGCATGAGTGAAAGAAAGATCGAACATGCATGCATTGTTGCGTGAGTGAATGGAAGAATCAAAGGGTTTGTTTAATTTGGCATTGCCAGATTCAGTAAGCATTGCAACCCTCAAAATTTGGTTGGCATTATCTGATTCAGTTTCAAAGCTCAAACATAGTGTCTGTGATATAGTAATCGTGTAGTTGATTACCAGCTTCAAAGGTCCATAGTGCTGAGGAACAGAGAGCTTCAGTTCTTCATTCCAGACAGGATTTAGGTTGCCATTGATTACTGAAGTTTGTGCTTTCTGCAATCAACAAGGATGTGCTGAAATTTGATAACAAAGATTTTGTTTACTCTGTAGTGATTATAACAAAACAACCAAAATTACCTGCTGCCCAAGTGTAAGGACGACATAAGGATCACTGCTCGACATATCCCTGATGGCTAGGTTGGTGCTTCCAATTACCTTGACATTTAATATTCCAATGAACTCGATCATGCCAATCTGCAAAAACGAAAAATGAACCACTATATCTTATAACACTGGTAAATGTTCAGTTGGGGACAGCCTTACTTGACTCTTGGAACCATCAGAATGAGAAGCATTGCCCGCATGTTTTCCAGAGTCGCTAGGCTGATGAGAAACAATCCGCAAACTTGGCTTCAGAAATTCCTGCAGCTCATATTTTGACCTGAAACAATGGGAAATGCATGCTTCAGTAGTTAACTACCTATGAAAGTGAGAATATGGACTGCGCTTGAATCAAAATGCCTTCTGCAGATCAAGTGCACAAGGCAAACCAGTAAGCAACAATCTTCAAAGAGCTCGATGAAATTTCTTGTGTCCATTTAAAAAGAATATCCTTTCAAAATAAGCACAAACCTGATGAATTTTTCTCGCTCTCCCTGGGTAGAATCTGAATGTGGCTTCTGGTAGCCTTCTGGCAGAAAAGCCTCATATATTGCATTTGCCTGAGAATTCCCACCAACTTCTATCATGGATTCAACTTCACTGTCAGTCCACTTGTCCAGTGTCACTGACAGAACCTGTGCCAGATAAACATTAGGTTCATGGCGATGATTATGTCTTACAGATGATATTTCCATGGAGTAACACTGTAGACTATCCGACAATTATATTTTGCATATTGTATTGCTGCCTGAAAATAATGTCATCATTGCTAGCAGACAGTAGAGCTTTACCGCCTATGACCAAGAGGTCCAAGGTTCGAGCCCCAGCCCTCTGCACATTTGTGCAGGGATGGCTGCTGGCTATTTTCCCTTCCCCAGACCCCGCAGTGCGGGAGCCTACGGCACTGGGTACGCCCTTTTTATTGCTAGCAGACAGTAATAAGTTATAGGAACAAACAAAAAACAAGAAATGGGAATAGAAACAAAGAAACATGTAAGATTATTTCTGGTTGAGTATGTGACTGTAGAAACCTTCGAAATATGTGTACCGAGACTTCTGTGTACTCCAGAACATTTTACACAAATGAATACCCCAATATTAGCTGATCTGCAAGGATAAACTCAGTCATTTGTGCTTCTCCAGAGTCACAAAAGTTAGAAGCAAAGGACTAGACCTATAACAGACCTGGTTATGTTCAAAAGAGAAGCATGGGGAACAAAAAAAGGGTTCTCTTGATTTATATTGCAAGGTTATGCATGATTTATTACATTTTTTAAGGAAGTCATCCTGATTTATTATTTATCTATTATGCTAAAATATGTCTTCTACAAATGATTTGCCTGTGGACAGAACTGATATCCAAAGGGGAGAAAAGACAGAAAGTTCAAGCAAACTGAAATTGAGCACATGGTGACCTATTCATGATCACGCAAATACTTACGCCCATTTGGGATCAGGCGCGCCGCAGTCAGCGCAAATGTGGTTTTCACTCCTTTGCAACAACTCCTTTAGCTTCGACATGTTAGCTGGAAGGCAAAGGTGAATGTGAGTTCATAAAGCAACACCTGAGAGTGGAGTGAGATTACTGCTCAATTTGATAATACAAGTACTTCATAGAGCAATCTAGTGGCTGTAGCATACATGTAGCAAAACTGAAAGCTTTCAGGATTTTTTTTTTGTTTGGCTGATCGTGTGTGCATTATCCCGAACATATATGTTGTTTCCTCAAGGACTTGATTTTGCTACAGGATTTTCCAGTGTGAGCACCTGGATTTTGCTACCAAAAGCCATTTGCGCGTACCTGAAAGCTCGGCCGCAAGTGCGTCAAACTGTACTCAATCCTGGCAAATGGATGTTGAATACGAAAAAAGAATGTGAATAAAAGAAGCATCTAAATTCCAAACTTCCAAGAATACAGTTGGAATTGCTGAAAGCAGAGAGTAATTACTTTTCAAATTCCTAGCCAATTTGGCCGCGCAATGCGTAGATTTTACTGCGAATTGGGACCAAGCGCAAGTGGCAGCCAAATTACTCGAGGAGAATCGCGAATCGCAAGTCTGCACAGCGCCAAGTGTACCATGCGATTCAGCATCGGAGAAATCAGGAGCCCACGCGAGCGCGATTGTTGGGGACGAATGAACCAGAGATTACCCAAACAAGAAGGAAGTGCAGGATTGCTTACCGGAATAGAGCGACCTGCCGGATCAGCTCCGACCCCTTGTTCCTCCTGTCCGCGATGGGTTCGGCCTGCAGCGCTGAGAGCTAGCCCAAGATCTCCCCCCTCCCCTCCCTCGGATCGCTATAGAACAGCTGGTCCCTGGTCGGCTGTTCACACGTGCCATAGGAGAGGTTTTTTACATTTCCGGGGCAACTTGCAAATTTAACAATGCTATTCCTGTGCCTGGGATGCATGGTGCTTCTTTTTGCCACCCGTTTTCATTTTCAGTACCGGTGCCAAAAATCCGGGAAGAAAGTGATGGTTTGCCGCGTGACGTGTCACCGATCGACAATGCCAGTGAGTTTATTGCTAGCTGACTGTGCGTGTTTGGTATGCGGTGACGCGTGGTTATCAGGTAACGTGGAGTTTAGTGTCCCTCCGGATGAAACATGCTAAAGGTGTGGAGTTTAGTCACTATGTAAAAAAGCATCAAATCCACCACCCCTTCTTCAAACTATAGACGTCTGTTCCTGGAGGCCCGTCTTTAATGAAACATGCTAAAGGTTAGCTGTCAAAAAAAATAGATGAGGTAGATTCAAAAGGATCCACGTAATAGGTTAACTAATTTTAGTTGCACACTTAGCTAATAACTATTTCACTGGCTATCCCCGTCCAGCTAATACACAAGTTGAAAATGAGACAAAACACCAATACATCTACCTTTTAGCTAGTGGATTCAAACAGTACATAGCTAGTAATCAACTAGCAGTTTGCTAGCTAATGTTGGCCGTAAACTAGTAAGCTAACTATTGGCTGCTAGTACGCATGGACGAAGCGGGGCAAGGGGGGTTCCAGCCCCCCCTACGGCTGTCAACTGCATGAAGCCCTCTTAGAGCCCTGCCTACGGCTCCCAACTCCCAAGTGCTATACTGAGATAAAAATTGTGGATCAAATACATACAGTACCTAGTACTATGTTTAGATAAGAGGTTGTGAGTCAAATACAATACATGTTACGCCGTATTTTCTTACTATTCTTGTTAGCATTAGTCAACTTATTTAGAAGTTCCATGATGGATAGTTAGGCATGATCAACATGTTTTCACCGTCACGTGGCGTCAATAAGTTTGATAATTTAGCCTTTCATAATTTAGTATTTCATGATATATTTTGTGATTTCGTCGATGTTTCAACATAAGACTACTTCATATTACGATAATACTATATTTATCTATTATAATGAATCATAGTGAGATTATGTTGTTGTACACGTGCTTTTGTTCAGCCCGACCTAAATTTTTTTCTGGCTTCGTCCCTGCTAGTACGTAGATCCAAACATGATCTAACAAAGTTCATGCCATTTTAGAATGGAGGGTTTAAGCTCTTTGATTGCTCAAGCTTGGGAAGTGGGACACACCAAGCCCAATCTTAGGAACGAGCGAACACTACGTGCAATTGCAATTTGCAAATGAGTTGGCCTTCATATTGTGTACATATAGGCCATAAAAATAAAATAAAAACTACTTGTTCCCTGGTCAAAAAAATTGTTAAATTGACTGGGGCTCTGGGCTTGAAAGGGAGAAAGACTGTGAGATCTTACGGCAGGCTTTAGTGGGTTAGACATAGCCTAGAGAATATTGTTTCTTTTAACATGGGAAAATTCATTAGTTCATTTTTCTATAAAAGAAGTAAAACTCACTCGGAGTGATTCAAAACTTTCGATCTCCTCACTTGAAATTTCCATCCAATCAATGGACATCGTGACATTGTATTCCTCACCACAGGCGAGGTTAGGATTATTGTTTAGGGAGGCCACATGCATGTAGCCTCTAGATTTAAAGAGATCTTTGAGGACTCGTCATCCTAGTGATAATGACAAGCATGAAATACGGAGCCGCAATAAGATGGAGCTACGGCATGGCCGAGCACCCGCCTATAGTATCCGCTTATAGTAGTAGTAGCAGCAGCAACAGCAACAGTAGCAGTAGCAGTAGTAGCAGCAGCAGCATCAGTAGCAGCAGCAGCAACAGCAGCAGCAGCAGTAGTAGTACTAGTAGGAGCAGCAACAACAACAACAACAACAACAACAACAGCAGCAGCAGCAGTAGCAGCAGTAGCAGTAGCAGCAGCAGCAAGCAGCAGCAGTAGCAGTAGTAGTAGTAGGACAGCAGTAGAAGTAGTAGTAGTAGGAGTAGCAGCAGTAGCAGGAGCAGCAGGAGCAGCAGTAGCAGGAGCAGCAGGAGCAGCAGCAGGAGGAGCAGTAGCAGGAGTAGTAGGAGCAGCAGCATTAGCAGTAGCAGCAGTAGCAGGAGTAGCAGCAGCAGTAGCAGCAGTAGCAGGAGTAGCAGCAGGAGTAGCAGCAGCAGTAGCAGTAGCAGCAGCAGCAGCAGCAGTAGCAGTAGCAGTAACAGTAGCAGAGTAGTAGTAGGGGTGATAGTAGCAGTAGCAGTAGCAGTAGTGGTGGTAGTGGTGGTGGTAGTGGTGGTGGTGGTAGTGGTGGTGGTGGTGGTAGTAGTGGTGGTAGTGGTAGTGATGGTAGTGGTAGTGGTGGTGGTGATAGTAGTGGTGGTAGTGGTAGTGGTGGTAGTGGTGGTGGTGATAGTGGTGGTAGTGGTGGTAGTAGTAGTAGTCGTAGTAGTGGTGGTGGT